>CM052018.1:16301741-17551741 GCA_028476575.1 Platygaster robiniae
AGCCACAGATATTATATACTCGCTAAAAATTAAAGGTGAAATCAAAAAGTGTTTATATTTCATTCTTCTAGTATAAATATTCTGTATTTTTTTTGTTTGGAGGAAGAGCGATATAATTTCTGAAGAAAAAAATCTGATTGAAAAAAATGAGCATTATATATTTCATTTTATAGTAAAGTTTAGATGTTTCTGAGCCTATTTTTTATTTATTAGATATGTTTCATGAAATTGTCCCAGTTAATAAGCATAAAAGGTGTTTGATTTTTTCTAGTACCTCATTCGTACAAAAATTTCATTTTGCAGCCTCAAATTTTTTGCGGGTACAAAATTATCATATACTCAATATCTTTAGCAAGATCTTTAGCTCCAATTTAGAAGTGCCTGCGTGAAACTTGCAAAAACATCTCGTTAGAAAACATATTTGTTGCTGGTATGAGCGATAAAAACTCAAAACATCCGCAACTTGATGAAATGTTTCATCAGCGTATGATGCCAAACAATTCAAGAACAATAATCATGATGAGAAGAGAAACTTTTTTGAAGATCGAATTTTACAATAAAGAAATCATATTCCTATGATTTCGTATGAATAAAATTTACTGTAAGACCTTGATAAGAAGTATCGTTTCTTACTTGAAATATTTTAATTATTCCAATAGATAATAACTTTTTCAGTTTATGTATGGAAAATTTAGAGTGTCTTAAACTCCTTTTGATTGAAACTATCAGAGCAATGATATTTTTTTACCAGTATTTTTTTTACTTTATTTTATTTTCAATGGATTGAAAAAGTCGATGCAGCTTACGTTACTTTTTTTTTTCATTTTTCAAAAAGTAGCATCTCATAGGAAAATGATCTGTTGGCTTATGTTTTTTGTTAATCGAACTCTGTAGGTAATCTCTTTAGAACCCTAAAAGTGAAAATGTTACATATATCACTCGGAAAAAGAGAGTAAAAAATCCTCTTAATTTTTATTGAGTGAAGTAACACTCGAAACTGATCCCTACTAATTTTGATTCTTATAAAAACCTCATAAGAAACTGAAAATTCTTAAAAGAATGTATTTGATAAAATCTCATAAGAAAAAACTATATAAAATTTTTTTGATCAATTTTTTCTAAGACATTTCATTTTCTTTCAAGGTTTTTATAAAAGGATCAAAATTACTATAGTATAAGGATTTGCAGGATATTCACGATTTGAGTGAAACTGTCATAGAAATTTAGAGAGAAATGGATGGGACTTGCTTTTCTTTCATTTCATTCTCATCGAATATAATCGCCAAAAATTTGTCATATTTTTTGTCGTCATTAATAAATTTTTGCGACTTTTAATTTGTAAAATAAATTAGCTTTGAGTTACTTTCAAGATCGAATTTCAGTAGTTGGAAACCCATCAAATTGTTCCTCAATTTCCCAAGTATAAAAACTTCAAGAATTTCAAATAAAACAAAATGTTTCACGTTAATTCCAAATACGTCAAAACATATAAATAAACTATGTATATGAAATTCATAAAAAAAATTGTTACAATCAACTTTGGCACTAAGTTTACATTGAATTTACGTCAAGTCAACCTGCTATTATTTTCATTCAGTTCAATTCATATGCATAAGCTTCTCGTTAATTGCATTAACTATCTACTTTTTTTTCTTTTTTTTTCTGATTTTTAATAATTTTGTTGTTGTTGTTAGTACGAACTTTTGGTAAAATACGTTTTTAAGGTGGTTTATTTATTTGTTTGTCTTCATGTACAACCTAATTAGTTGATGTATCACATATATATTTGATTATATATAATCATATAAAATGATGACGATGGATATTGGATTATATTAGTAAAAACTTCTTTTATTGTACTATGTTATATACATCATATACATACATTATACGATTTCATATCCTCTTTTACATCATACTTTATCGTTGCATATTATATAAATGGTATATATGTTCTTCTGTTTCATTTTACTGCATTTTATTAAATAATGAGTTTTTATCTTGTTTAGTAAAAATCATTTTAAATAGTTTATGACTTCATTTCAGTCGCAACAACATCATCGATTTGAGTCTTTCGTATGCAAATAAATATGAATTCGTATCATTGAAATACAGTAAAATATCATCTAAAATCCTCTAAATAGAGTAAAACATGTTTCAAAAAACTGCGAAGGCATTATGAAATTATTGCATGTTTTTATTTGTGTATAGTGAAGTTTTAATCTTTGTACTTTGGATACATACAATATACACCCACATCTCAATAAAATTCCCATAAATACAGTCAACTTTCGATACGAAGGAAATTGAATGAGTAAAAAGTTTTTTTTAATTCAGTGAATCCCCAATGAATGTGTTTTATACATTGAAAAATCCTGCTATAAATAATTCAGATAGGGTCAATTCATTATTACTCTTATTTAGATAAAAAAAACGTCAATATAAATGCTTTCAATGCAGTCAACTTTCGACACAACTCCTCCAAGTACATTGAATAATAATTAACTGTAATTTATATCAGTATTTCGTCACACTGCTCAGATGTTATTTGTATAAATAAGGATTTATCATTTTACTGTATGAAAAAGGGAAATAATTGAACTACATGTATTTCGAGGAATTTTTATTGAGAGTATGATGCACTTGAAATATTAAAATAGAGACGACACTGTACACTTAAAAAAAAATATAGTAACTATTGCAATACTGTCCTGTACTGTGGTATCAGTCTAAAGTATTGTATTTTTTGCTAGATTTATGGCAATTTTATTTATAATATTATCTTTTAAATATTGTGAAATAATATTGTAGTAAAAACTCCTATACATATATCATTTTCTACTAAACTCTTTTTGTACTATTTGCAAAACCATATTGCGATTCCCACTAATACGGATTTCAGAAAATGCTACATACTTTTGCTAGTATTCGGATCCATATATTTCTTTTCGCTATGTTTTTGTGTACTTTCTAGTATACCGTATTTTAGTTGATACTATATAGGAAACAGTCGACGATATATTGTAGATTTTACAGTATAATGGTATGAATTTTTTCGATGAACATACTTATGTTACATTTACAATATTTTCTCTAAGTACATGAAATTTATTTTACGAACTGAAAAACAAATAAGAAAAGGTAAAATATTTCATTTGGTCTTACAATATACAGTTATTAAATCCTGTGTACAAGTATAGTAAAAATTACGATTGATATGTACAGTATACTTAGAATTCTGTAAATTTAAAATTTTCTAAAAGTATCTAACAAAAGTTGGCATTCATATTTTTTTGTACAATATAACAAACTTTACTATACGCAATTATAACAAGTAAAATATAAATGCCGAAATTTGCAATAATATTGTAAAAATTACAATACTCTAGTACTTTCAAACGCTCATGTGTTAGAAAGTAATAGATTTTTTTCACAATGATATTAAAAGAACACTCATCAATTTTTTACTGTACTTGAAGTTCCCTAATCGACACTGAACTGCAATGAAGTGTCCATTTCACATACAGATTTTCCGATAATTATTGAAATAAGTTCTTGATAGAGCAATTCGAGATAAAAGAATTCTTGAAAAGCTTTCATGAGACCTAATAAATTCGTGAATTTCGTCCTTCAAACAAAGTCAAACCAAATATTAATGTCAGATTTTCGTTGCTCGGTTGAAAGTGTTGCCTAAAATAGGAAAGCTCTCATAGTAAAAATCCTGTAACATTAATCTTTTCAGGATTAATACAAATGAAAATAAAAAATAATGAACAAAAAAACCATCAGCGATTTACAGTTTCGTTATCGAAAATAATAATATCAATCTTAGTCAATAAGACGTTGCGAAAAAAACTTACATTTCATAAATACATAAATTTTTTCCTAATATAATATATAATGTACTGTTTAATACGCATTTGTGTATAATACATTTATGCAACAGATAATTCACAATGACATCTCATTCTTCTTCCTCATCTTTCGTCCCAAAATCCCACAACAGTATCTTTGTCTATTCTAAAAATACACCACACATGTTGCATAAATTGTCACCAGGAAGAGCAATATTTTTTTCAAAATACTTTTCGAGTGCAGAATAAACAGAAATAGCGTCGCGTGCAGCGAACAAAAAACAACAAACAAATAACCGCTGGCACCGAATTCAAATTAAATGGAAAATGTAATTTGGTTTATGCTTTTGCAGACTCTGTTGCGCGAAAGCTAATAAAATTATCGAAAATTAATGAGGTCTGGAAGCAGCGGAGCAAAAAAATACCTGAAGAAAACACTCGTGCTACTCGACTCGTATTGCAGCGCGTTTGCTAAGAAAACATGAATGATAATGAATGCTCCAATTACAATCATTTTATTGTTGATTTTTCTTGATTTTTCAGTCCTTAAGTCAAACGTTTCTGGATTGATAAAAATTAATAATAACACTTGGAAATTGTTTAAGAAATATCGTCTGATGTAATCGAGTTTTTGGGCACTTTTTTTAAAATGATTATTTGGGAAAATCACTTTTTGTTTGATCGTTTCGAAACGATCGTTTACGAGGAAATAAGTTGACATAGCACGATATTAAAAAGATATCATCTAAATAAAAAAACTTTATGAATACAAATTGTTAACCGAAAATTGCACGAGTTGTTCGATAAATTAAAATGAATCGTGCGTTTTTTATCACAAATATTTGAGTTCGTAAAAAGCTTTGAAATCTACATCATGAAAAAACAAGATTTCACTAATTGGAAATGTATAACTAATGACGGGTCATTTGGATCCTTGCAATGATAAATAAATAAAGGTAGTAACCAATGCATGACTTATCGTTAGTATTCAAGCTTCCTGCTATTTATTCGTGTCAGCTCTTACGAAAAAATTATTTTAAAAAATTTACAAATCAATCCCCTTATTGATATGATCAATTTATTAAGAAAATGATTATATATTTGTGTTGTTGTTGGAATTATTCGATTGTTTACTATTGAACAAGGTAGCTGTAAATTTCTGTAATAAATCGGAAAAGTTTTCAATTTCTTGAGGAAAAGATAAAACTTTGTAAAACTATTTATGAATTGTTCATAAACCTGTTTGAAAATTTGTAACTGCAATTGCTTAATATTGTCGCGACTTTCTAAGATAAATAATTTGTAAGTTTTTTTTAAATTTTCTGATTAGGGCTGAAATAATTGTCCGAAAAATTTAATCTTGAGTAATGCATTGTTTACTATCTAAATCTAATCTATGTTAAACTATCTCTACTTATAAATTTAAGAGCTTTAAACGATTATTACCAGGTATGATTTGAAGATTTGTAAAAGCGAAATAAGGATTTATTTCAAAAGGCGTTGAAAAAAAAAGTTCAATGAATAATGCCAACGAACTCTTCCATACATCATTCGGTCTGACTATTGCTATTAGTACTACTAGCTTTGCAAACCATCGAACACTTTTAATCGTGAGATCAGATATTCATTATAATGGTTAGCTTGACAAAAACAGTTTCTAAGTTTTAAGTTTGCATTTGTTGATGTAGGTCAATTTGTAAAAGTTAGTATAATGAATGCTTGTTAGTCAAAAAGCTAAGTAACTTTATTGATGTAATGAACTTCAATAATTTATGTAACCAATATCTTCATGCAAACAGTTATGTACTATAATAAGTAAGATATCCAGATCATAGTTGTTTTTTTTTAGACATCAGTTATTTAAACAATCTAAGAACAAAAGTAGTTAGTTTGATAAAAAATATCGATTAACTTTACTAATCGGTTATATTATGTTGAATTAGTTCAAAACCGCTAATCTTTAGTGGCACTTTTTTTCTATTTTAAATTATTTTTTTTTCCTTAAAAGTAATTTTCCATTAATGATAAATAATTTTAAATCGAATTTTTGATGATTATTAACTTGAGTAATCACTGAATGAAAAAGTGCAGCAAATAGTAAAATATTACTAATTTTAAGTATGAAATCCCTCATTCACTAATGAGGGATTGTGAGTAATAAAGGGATGTCACTAATTCGTATCTTGCTACTAAATATATAAATTAGTCATTTTTTACTAATTAAATCTAAGAGAGTGTGGTTGATGAAGGTTGAATGTTGAATAGTTTTATTCCATCTTACTGTTACTTTTTCGTACCATAACGAAAGGATTCTTGCACATTTTTTTGTAAAAAAAGTAGATTCTGAAAAAAGTTTAATTCTACTTCCGAAATCGATAGAGGTAATGGAAGCCAATTTTTTATGAATTTTTTTGTAGATCCCCAGAACAGCAATGAAATTTTTGCATGTTCTTGAAGGGTATGAAAATAACTCAGAACAACTTCAAATTCGCTTTTTGATTAGACAACTACGATCGATAATTTTCATCGTCATAGAAAATTTTGAAGAGATTCGAATATTATTTCAGGATTCCTTAGTACTCGAAAATAATTGAATAGTCAAGCAATCGCTAAAATTTTTCAAATTAAAAATTCACACTTCGCCTATTTTAAACGAGATTATTTTAAAATTCCTAACGATTTCTCAATATCGATATTCTCATGTAAAAATATCCGAAGATCATTATGGGGACGGAAATCCAAGAACTGAACTTTCATCAACGTCGAAAAGAAAAACGAACTTGAACACACACAAAACACTTCTATTTCTCCAGTGGAAAAGTTGTAAATAATTTCCATTCTTCAGAGAAGATTGCATAATAATATGACGAAGAATTAGGGAAAAGAAAAAAAAAACAAGTTTATTATGTTAAGATGACATATAAAGATGTCAGCTGTATCAAGACATTGCACGAAGTTATTTTGGGATGAAAAGCCTAAGTTATAAATAAATGGTAATTATTTTGTGTTTTCGAAAAAGTTTACAATTTCTTTACGTATTTCTTAAAAAAAGAATATTTTTTCATCGTTTCATCAGTGTACACAAAGCTGCGAAATAAACCTACTTGAAAATATTGAAAACTGGAAAAAGCTCCGAAAAATGTAATTATATGAATGATATTAAAAATAATATTAAGATGAACAGCAAACTAACTATACATTTTGTAAAATTATTACATCATATTTATTGAAATTGAGAGAATTTAATTGCATGAAAATAGTCACTACAGCTCTCTTAGCTCTTTAGAGTGAATTTTTACTCTACATTGAGTCAAAATATTGCTCCTCAAACAGGGAGTGAAAACTCACTCCCAAATAAGAGTGAACGATCGCTTTTACAGAAGTAGAACTTGACTTTTATATTCTTATCAGATGACTCTAGAAAAAATTAGTTAAATGGAATTTCACTCTAAGAGGAATGAAATTTTACTATCTTCAAGTGACTTTTCATTCTAAAAAAGTAAGAAATCACTCTGAGTTTGAGTATTGTTACTAAGACTCGATCTAGAATGGAAATACACTCGAAAGAATTAAGAAAGAGCCTAAAAATACTTAGTATTTAAATACTATACTTAGTATCTAATATTTCTTAGTATATTAAATATTTATACTTAGTATCCAAATTTTTTAGTATGAAAACCGAAGCTACGGTAATTTCAACTTAAGTTTTCAGCGTGATGATCACTTTTAAACTTGAATTAGAAAAACTTTTTACATGATAACTAAAGCTATTATTAACAAAACTTTGGTTGTCATGTCTGAAATTTTGGTTGCTTCAATCATTGGGTTCCCATGATTAAACTATTTCTATTCGTGAATGATTGAAGAAGAAACTATTCGTCATGAAAACCAAACAAACTGAGAAAAATGTAGTAATTATTCATACTGTACTGTGGAATCAGTCTGAAATATTGTAATTTTTCATGTATACATATTTATGGCAGTTCTTGTCATGGTGTATAGTAAATACTGTCAAATGATATTGTTGTAGCCGAAATATTTTATTGTATAAATTCCTTCATATATTTCTCTTTCAACTTTATTTTTTTTGTACTTTTTGCAACATCATATTGTAATTCCAACTAATCCAGATTTCAGAAAATGCCATTCAGATTTTCCAGTATTCAGATCTGTATTGTTCTTTTGCTATATTTTTGAGTATTTTCCAGTACGTTATATTATAATTGATACAATATTGGAAAAAGTCGAAAATATTTTGTAGTTTTAACAATGCGATATAAATTTTTGCAATGCATATACTTATATGTACACTAATTTCTCTTCTTACATACAATATCATATTATCCGAACAGACAAAGAAATGGTATAAGGTAAAATATTTTATTTTATGTTTCACTATAAACGGATAATAAATCCTGTGTAAAGAATTTATGTGTACTACGATTTGCATTCAGTAGATTCTAAATTTTCCAAAATGATTTTGTAAATACTGGCTTACATATCGTCATTAGTATAATATAACAATTTTTACTGTACAATATTGTAATAAGTAAAATTAAAATTACAAAATATACAATAATATAGTAAAACCTGCTATTTTATTGTAAAACTTACAACAATCTATTACATATTACTATATATGTGTTAAATTTTAGTAGATTTTTTCTCAATGCAGTGAGTTTCGAGATGAAAGTGATGAAAAATAATTATCATACGTGCCCATGACGTCATGTCATTGACTATACCCTTGGCAAATGTGAAAAGTTCAACCGGTGTCAAAACCCCATTGATCAATACTTATTAAAACCAGTCATCCAACTCATTCGCCATAATAATAGCTTACAACAATTATCCTCAACAAGTTTCATACAAAGTTTTCAAAAAGTATCATTACTACGTTGGTTCTTCCATAAAAGTTTCAAAACTTTCATGACGCTGCTCATCATTTGATCAAAGAAAATCGATCTTTGCATTTTAAACTTTTTTAGTCACAGAACTTGCCTGATCACGCGATTCATTACTAATTGATACACCCGAGGCGAATATAACGCATGATAAGAAAATGTCCACCTCATAGAGCAAAGTTTTTTTTATTGCTCATTGGCCTTCAAAAGTTTTGCAAAAATGCCAATGAACATTGAATGAACTCTTGAAACTGACCTTACATCGACGAGTACGAAGCCTCAGTACTTCAGATCATGAATTTCGTATGACTGTAATTATACGTTGCGTGGTTATGAAAAGTCGCTTTTTTTTAATGAAGTTCATAAAGTGTGGTGATTATTTATGCAAAAGTTTTGAGGCAAGAGTTTCTTTGTCGCTTCCAAGTGACTCCGAAACTTTATCGCTGTTAGAGGTCTTTTTGAATTCTAAATGTGAACTTGTGTAATTTTGAAATTACTTTTTAGATTCAAATTTCAAGTAAAAAGTTGAGACACTTTATCAGCTAAGAATATTCATACTAGAAAGATTTGTATAGTTATGATATTTTCTGAATTTAAAGCTTATCCAGATGATAATATAGTTTTGAAAAGTTTGTAACAAACTGCGATGGGGCAAAAGCGTTCTCCGTACAGCTCATTTAAAAATTTTGTGCAAGCGTTTTGGAAATTAGCGGGATTTTGGGCGTACAAAGAAGGAAACAGAAATTTATGGGGGCAAAGGCTGATTTGCCCTTTGAGCCTCGTGGTTAGCACGTTTATTTCGCTTTCTGCGTTGAATTTTACGATTCATAATTTCACGAATGTTGCTACGTTTGCGATTGGATTGGGTCCACTCATGTCATATATAACAATATTTTTGAAGGTGATTTTAAAAATGATTGAGCCATACCTTTAATTAGGAATCTACTTCATTACTCTTCATTATAACTATCATATATAATTATTATAATTTTATATTTTATATCATTTATGTCTCAATCATCGATAATAATTGCAACTTTTTCGTCGTTTAACTGAAAATGCGTCAAACTTTTTCAATCTTCTCTTTGTAGCAAATGGAATAATGCGGAGTAAAGTGAAAAATTATGTAATTATAAAAAAAGAAAATCATACATTACAATATATGTATTATAAAAAATTGATCAACATAATACCATTGCAGTGCTAATTCGGAAAATGTATATAAATCAGAGTTACAGAGTTAGAAATGAGTAAGGTTCTCCTGATTCATTCTTGATAACAAATAATATAGTGCAGTACGTAGTGAGTAACAAAACTCATGCATTTCAATGAAAAAAACAAAATCAAACTCTCATCTCAGAAGAAAACTATCCGACATTGTAGTGCAAATTTGAGATATTTATATAAATTAGAGTCACAGGGTTTAAAGAACATTTCCCTTATTTGAAAATATTAACATATACTAAAAATTAAAATTTTCAGTCCTCTGAAAATATCTTACATGTATCTGACATATATCTCTGATATATCTGGTAAAAAGTACTGGAATATTACAAATTTTACAATAATATTTCAAGTTTAACAATATTTTTTCAAGTTCAGTTATTTTTATTAAACTTATTACAATATTGCAAAGTAAAAATTGTTGTGTTGTACAATTTACAATATGTATGCCAGTTCTTACTAGATTATTCCGGGTAATTCTAAATCTACAGAATGCAAATTGTACAGTATGAATTGTAATTTCTGGTACAATTGTACACAGGTTTGAATATCTGTGTACATATACTGAAACAGCAAACAATATATTTTCCCTGTTATGGTTCGTTTGCCAGTACGTACAATATATTTCATTTACTAAGAGAAGATATTGTACATGTAAGTATGTGCATCAGAAAAATGTACATCCTATTGTAAAATCTACAATATGTTTTCGACTTTTTCCAGTATTTTATGAATTATATTATGACTCACGAGAAAGTAAACCAAAATGTAGAAAAATTCACTAAACAGACCTAAATATTGGCAAAACAGTATGGCATTTTTTGAAATATGGATTAGTGGGAATTATAATATATGATATTGCAAAAAGTACAAAAAATAGTATAGAGAAAAACGAAATTTGTATAGGATTTTTTACAACAAAATATATCAACTACTGCAATATATCATCTGACAATATTTACTGTTCATTTTTAAAAAAATTGCTTCAAATGTCGAGCAAAAAGTACAATATTTCAGTTTAGTTCCATAGGACAATAGAATTTTGTAATAATTACTATCAATAATAATAACGCTCCGTAATAATTCTATATTGTAAAGAGTCGATCCTCGGAGCCAGCAATGATAAACACGATTTCCCTATTTACGTGTTTATCATTGCTGGCTCCGAGTATCAACTCTTTACAATAAATAATTACTATATTTTCATCTCGGTTTATAATCTAAAAAATTGAAAAATCACCCAACTTAATGGTGCGAATTTGAGATATTTATGTAAATTGGAGTCACAAAAGGTTTGGAAAAACTTATTTTATATCAAATATTATAATCTTGTGGCGAAACTTGAAATTTTGATTCAGTGATCACTAAAAATATGATTAAACAGTCAGAATAACCTTTTCTTTTGTTAAAATCAGCCCTTAAGTGGGGAGATATACCTTAACGGCTGAAATTCGGTCACAAACTTTGCGCTAGGATTGCGGGAAAACTATAAACGATAGGAACCCCAAATTTGGCACAAATAAAGTTTGTGCCAACATCCATGAGACGTAAGTCTCAAAAATTTCTTCTTTTTACGCGGAAACTTTAAACGCGTTTTCCCGAAAACCATTTTTTTTAAATAGTGGGATAAGTAGAGAGAGCACGGCTCGACCGATTTTCATAATTTTTTTTATATATTCAACCTAAAATAATGCTCCAAAAATTTACATTTCCTGATTTTGCAAAAAAAATTTGTTTAAACAATTTTTCGGAAAAAAACGACAAAAAAATTCAACTTTTTTAAATCTTATGCTTTAGTTTGATTAAAAAATTTTTTTTTACCAAGAATGTCAATTTATAGTAGATGTCAATACTTAAAAAATTTGTATTAAACATTTATTTGTAGATTGAGTCCCTTAAGTTGTACAAGTCCCATTGTTTGCCGCTGTAAAATGTGCAGGCGCGATTTCGAAGGCTTGGATTGGCGAACGAGGCAATATTTTTGAAAAATGACATATATCACTTTGTAGTATATTAAATAAACTTCTTTTGTGCCAAATTTGAGGTTCCTAATGTTTATAGTTTTCCCGCAGTCCACGCGCAAAGTTTGTGAACGATTTCAGCCGTTTAGGTGTATCTCGCCCCTTGAAGCAGTTTTTCGCTCGGACAATGTTTTAAACAGTGCAATTTAAACTATTTTGAAATTGAAATCAGTCGAAAAGTAATTGACTGCACAAAAAAATTTCTTACGATTGGTCGTTTTCACGAATGACTATTCTAGCGAGTGTAATTTTTGCGAATGTTATGTTCAAGAAAAATGTCACTGATTGGTGTTAAACGTAAGTTGTTTTCGTCAAGTTTTTTAAAAAGCAATGTTTTTAATTGAACGATCAATATATGCACATTACACTTATTATAGCAGTTAACAGATATGGGTATTGAATAAGTTTACAAAGCTTATGTAAAATACTGGTAATCGTAAGAATAACTTTCAAAAATTGGCTTCAATAAATTATTGCGAATTATTGGATCGAATAATTTTATTGCCAAGCTAGTTTTATAGTATATCTGATCTTTTTAATTCTAATTCCTGACAGGCTGAAAAATCATTGATTTTTCCAAAGTTCTTCAAATTATTTGTGGCGATTAGGTTACAAAGATAGTAGTATTCACTAGCAATAGTCAGACAAAATTGTACAACTCATTGTCAGCTTACATCAAGCAACGCACGTCATAGAATGCACTCACAATTTTTTTTAACCTTCTATATTTTTCAACTACTTTTTAGGCAGTAAAAGTAACAGTGCTTTCCCTGAGTATACACTGATAATGAAAAAAAAATAGTTATTTCAAGAATAGAGATTTTTATTTTATTTATTGTTGATTTTATTTATTGTAGATTTTACAGTACGAAATGGATTATTGCGATGCATAAACTTAGGTACTGCACAATAGTTTTTCTTATTTCATGAAATATCATAATATCTCAATTGATAAACGAATGATAAAAAGTGAAATATGTTATTCCGCATTTTACTGTGCACGAACAATAAATCCCGTGTACTAGTAGAGTAAAAATTTCAATTTATGTAGTATAATTATTTGCATTTCGTAGATTATAAATTTTTCGAAATAATCTTGTATAAAGTGGCATCCATATTGTAATTTGTACAACGTAGCAATTTTTAATACAATATTGAAATAAATAAAATAAAAATGACAAAACTTGCAATAATATTGTAAAACCTGCAATGGTATCGTAAAATTACAATATCATTGTTAAACTCACATTGTTCTAGTACACGTTTTACCATTGTCAGAAAGTACTAGTAGTGTCTTTCTGTTTGTGAAAAATTTCGTTAACTTCTGGGATTTTTTTTTTAATGATCCTTGAGCCTTCCCAATAGTTTTCAGAATTTTGATAAGCAGTTTTTATTTACTTTTGAGTACGTTCAAGATTACGTTCGTTTGACATTCATTTTCAAAACCTCTTTATTTTGTGCCTGTGAGTATCAAAGACAAAAAAATGAATATTACTTTTTAGGGTATTTCAATCGAAAGTTAGCACTCTTAGTAGTCAGAACATCAATTTCAATAGCTCGTTTGAAAGAAAAAGAAAAGTGGTACCAAAGTCAAAAAATTTGAGGAAATCGAATCATATCCTTCATACAAATTTTACCTTACATCTGATTCAATCTGATTTCAGACACTGTCTTTTATCATTCACCGACGCGAATTTTATGAAGTTGATAAGTCCCTGAACAGGTTATTTGAAAGTAACCTTCAAACTACTCCTAAGAAACTAATGAAATTTAGGAATTTGAGATTCATCATTATCAGTGCCAAAATGTACACATATATGGTCGCTTTTGTGACGGCATCCTACACCGTTTCATCTATGCTGCAATTCCTGCGACACCGTAAATATATTCTTCCTTTGCCTTCAAGGTTAGGAAAAAAAGAAGAACCGTACACTAGTCCGATGAAAAAATACATACATATATTTTTAAACAAAATAAGATTGAGGATAGTTATATATGATTGTGAATTTCAAAAATGTTGATTTTGAGAAAAGGAATAGTTTCGATCCTATTGGTCAAGTTAGACTAATATACGTATATAGTAACTGTATCATCAAAAAAGTTTGTTACGCCATAAAAATAAAGTCATCCTGAAGTTCGACAGTTACCCTCTCAATTAATTATGAACTCAATTGTCTGCTTCGAGGGTAACCCTGAAAAAAATCAGACTGACCTTGAAGTTTCAAAAATTTACCTTGGTGTTTGATAGTGACTATAAATACATGTAGAGTTTCTCCTGTCAAGAGTTTCTCTAAGGGACAAAAATCGAGCTCCACTTGTATTGTTCTCTTAGATTTCCATGGAGTTTTTCAAAGGGAGGATATTTATATTGGATGCATTGGTCCATCGAATGCTTGGCATCATTCAACATGTGGTGTGTTTCGGTAGCAACTGAAGTCACTTTCATCTTTCAAGTCTATAAAATATGCGAAATTCTACGAAGTTCAAAGCTCGAGCTTGAGAATGTGCACTCAGAAGAATGGCACCATCCTGGAAGACGAAGGTGTATCCTCAACAGTGCCTTATTAATACACCATAATCGCAACATTCAAAAGCTCATTGGAGTTCAAATGATTTTTTCCAATATTGGCACAGCGTTGATTATCTGTAGCTTGATGTATCAAATTAATCAGGTAATGTGACGAATACTTTGAAAATTTTTGAAACGTTCGTGATTCAAATTTCATTAATGTAATACAAGATACAACATGAGATAATGAGAGATAATATGAGCTTAAGATTAGAAGCATGATGATTATATGCAATATTTATAATGTATACATATTCAATTTTTCGATGTTTATTTCAAATAAATATAAATTATTTATGATTGGCGATTGCGAAATCTCAATGGCAGGATTACGAATTGTAGAACAGAGAATTTTGAAAATATAAATTTCACAAATGAGAATTCTAGAACTTACGGTCTTGATATAGTTTTGAAGTTATCATAAGCTTTGAAAAACCAAAATTTGGCATTTCGAAGTTATACGACAATCCTACATCCCATAGTATTTAATTTCGAAATCTTCAAATTAAAAATTCGAAATTCAAAATTTTCAATTTACAGTTTTACACTACAATGACTGTAAATTTCAAACGCTGTATAAATGATTTGAAAAGATCTATATCGTTGGAGTATCAAGGGTTCCGGTTCTTAAAGTCTAGACTTTTAAAGTTAAACAATATGAAATATAATTTGAGCTTTCTTGATAGTGAAAAACAGGGTTTCCGAATTCTGCATGATATAATATTCTGACACTTAGAGTTCTAGAATGATTTATATATGATAATTGTTGAAGATAAAATTATAAAATAAAAATCAGATTGTAAAATTCAAAAAATCACGGACTTCAAATCCTATGAAAATAAATTCTAGAGTCCCGACTTTCAAATTCTAGGTTTCTGTGATTTCGAATTTCACGATACGGAGTTTGATAAGTTTGATACCATATACAATAGATTTTTTAAAATGAAAATATAATATTTTTGACCTCAGAGTATCGAATTTCAGAAATTTATATTATAGGGCACATGATTATGAAATTTCAATTTTTACACTGCTGACTTTTACAGCTTGAAAATATGAAAATATTTTTCTATTTTTCTTTATATTTTGAAAAAAAATATCTGGAATCTGCAAGTCTATTTCTGAAACTTGTTGTTCTAGAATAATTATCTGTAAAATTTTAAATAATTGAAGACATTCAAGAATACAATACTACACTAAGAAAAAAATTTTGTACTTTTTGACACACATATGTTAAGAGGTATTTGAGTATTGTAACGTTATAAGTTAAAATTTATTGCTGAGTTTAGAGTTGTATTATTGCAAAGCTTACAATATTATTACAAATATTATAGTCATTCATATTTTTCTCGTCAAATACTGAACATTAGAGTTATCTATATATATAAAGCAGAATGTCCGTTCGGTATTTGGAGTTACCGTCTACATTCCGCAACTGATCAACACAAAACTTTGCATAGTGCTTTCTTTTTGTTTGGAGAAACTGCAAGTTGTTTGGGACGTTTATTTATTGTCGTTTGCTCACAATAAATAACAACTTATTTATCATGTTTCTATCTATCTATTTCATCTATCTATGATTCCATAACTGTTGAACCGCTGAACCAAATTAAATGAAACTTTGCATTACGTATTCGTCTAGGTTCAAGGATGGTTTATAGCTATATATTGTCCTGTTCGCACTTCACCCACGCACCCACCTACGCATTAAGTGTATCTATCTAACCGTTCGACCAATCTTCCCCAAATCTTGACTAAATTCTATTAAACTTTGCAAAACTATTGGTCCAATTGCAAGTATCGTTTTAAGCTATAAATTGTCCTATTCGCTTTCCACCAACGCACCCACCTACCAATTAAGCGTATCTATCGAACCGTTCCACCAATTTTCCTCAAATCTTGAATAAATTCTAATTATTAAAAAAATTACATTTCTTACGATGAGTTAATTTAAAAAATTTTCATGTATTATTTCTTATCACCAATTTTTAACATATTTGTTGCGAATGAATATGAATAAATGACAAATTTTATAAATTAAATAACAGATTAAAAGTATATTTTCTCAAAACTTGTTTTATTAATTCACAAAGTACAATGTTAGTTGAATAACAGATCAAAAACATAATTTTTTTAACCTTTTTTTTTCAATTAATTCATAAGAATTCAATGGAGAATCATATCAATCGGATGGAAAGTATGAAGCAAAATAATCTTCGAAAACTGCATATTCTTCATCAACAATCCATTGGTCGATGCTCCTCATTAGATCATAATCTTCTAAATTGATAAAGAATAGATCGTCGATTTTTTTTAATATTTTGATAGTAAAATTTTCATTCAACGCTATGCTTTCGAAATATTTCACCGCATCCCGCGTCCAAAATTTTTGATTAGTTGGAACTAAATTTGCCAATCTGCAGTTCAAAATCTCTTCTACATTTTCACCAAATCCTTCTTCTGATTTATATTTGACTGTGAAGCACGATGGGCTTGTAACATCCCTGTTTTTATGCTTTATTCATTTTTATTTTTTTTCTTTTATTTTCTTTTCTTTTAGTTTTACAGACAGATAAGCATTTTGCAATTTTTCTTGATATCAAAATTCATTTACAGCAGATAAGCATTTCGCAATAGAAATAAAAACTTTTCTTGATATCACAATCCATTTTGCGATAAGTACTTTTTCCTGGGATTCCCAATTCATTTTTATAAGATAGCTAAACGTGTTTTGCAATAAGAACTTTTTCTTGATATCACAATTCATTTACAGCAGATAAGCATTTCGCAATAGAAATAAGAACTTTTCTTGATATCACAATCCATTTTGCGATAAGTACCTTTTCCTGAGATTCCCAATTCATTTTTATAAGATAGCTAAGCGTGTTTTGCAATAAGAACTTTTTCTTGATATCACAATTCATTTACAGCAGATAAGCATTTCGCAATAGAAATAAGAACTTCTCTTGATATCACAATCCATTTACAGACAGATAAAACATTTTGCGATAGACATAAGTATTTTTCCTGGGATTCCCAAATTCATTTTTTATAAGATAGCTAAACGTTTTTGCGATAGAAATAAGTGCGCCAAAATTATTGCTACAAGATTACGAGGGAATAAAACCAGAGAAGGTTTTGAAAAACGGGCTCTTCTTCGAAACGAACAGTTGTCGCGCGCGGGATTTCGGGCTTCTTCTTTGTCAAAGATAATTAACGAATAATAATATGTCCAATGTAAGTGAACAGTTGTAAAAATCTTAAAAGTGTAAAAGTTTAATATTTAAAAGAAAAAGAAATAGAATAAAATATTGTTAACCATGAAAAGTGTTTTGCGTTATTCGTGAGAACGACGGATACAGTTACGTCTCCGACCCAGGACGTAACAAATTGGCGACCGCGACAGGACACCTTTCTGAACCTTTGGGATTCTTCGAGGGTCATTGAAGACGCAACACCACCATCTTAACGAGAATATTGGAACGTATGCTAGCGGAATTTTGGACTTTTACGAAACACGCAAGGACAAATTTTTTTATTTCACGTTGTGAATTAGAATATTGAAACATACGCTAGTGAAATTTTGAACTTTTACGAAACATGCAATGGCAGAAATTTTTTTTTTTCCACGTTGTGAATTAGAATATTGAAACATATGTTAAGGAGGTCTTACACTTTTACGGAACACGCGACGACGAGATTTCGAATTCTATGTTACGAATGGGAATATTGAAACACACATAGGTGGAATTTTGAGAATTTGTTTGAATTTTATGGCAAGGAAGAAAAACGGGTAAATAAAAGGGTAATGCCTGTCGAACATTCCCCACCAAAAATCGTCACGAGACAGCAGCTTAAAAATTTAACAGTGGATCAACAACAATTGTACCTTCAACTGCCGAACCTTTCCAACCTTGAGGTCCAAGCAGCCCTTCTAGAGAATCAACACATTTCTGAAGATAACCAAATCGAATACTCATACTTTTCAGATACAATTGATAATAAAAGTGATAAAATTGACAGGAACATGGCAAACAACGACTATTTAAGACCTAGAGATGCTATTGAGGGGATACCAACCTTTACCGGAAATCCAGAAGACACTACATTATGGGAATTTTCACAAAGCTGCAAGAGAGGAAAACAAATGCTACCGGATGACGCCGAAAAAGGTCTTGTCAGTTTAATTCTTATGAGGAGAATAAAAGGTAACGCCCTAGCTGCCCTTCAAAATATGGAATTCACTACTTTAAAATCCCTACTTGATCAACTTGCTTTACATTTTTCATCTCGTACTTCGCCACTTACGTTGCTCAGCAACACAGCAAGAATCTTTCAAAAAGATAATGAAAAAGTTTCCTTTTATTTGAATAAAATAGCAACCGCTTTTAACCAAATTTTGGAGGCTCATCGAGCTCAAAACCAAGGACTTATAGAAGACAATGAGAAAACTAAGTACGAGAAAGAATGTGTCTACATATTTACGAAAGGTTTGAAACCAGATATATACACGAAAATGACAACACAAGCAAACCTCAATGACGCTGGGAAATTAGCACTTGACATAGAAAGAGTTCTAGATGAACAAAAGGAGTTGCGCACAGCTTCCGGGAAAGAAGAATTGAAATGTGCTATCTGTCAAAGAAATCACAGCATCACCAATTGCGAGGTCCTGCAAGCACTACAGGCAACAAAAGTAAGGGATGAGGCATGTCAAATATGCAAGAGAACCAATCACACTGCAGAAAATTGTAGATTCGCAAACGTCAAAACGATGCAACCAAAAAGGTGTCAGATTTGTCAAAGAACCAACCACGAGGCCAGCACTTGTTTTCTGAGGTACGACAAAAATGTTTCATAAATGCCCCTCAGGCCCCAAAATAATCATAATGGAGAAGCTGGACCAAGTCAATACCTCCCGCGTGAACAGCCGCGACAACCAAGATACCAGGGACCAGCAAATTGGGAAAGGCAGCGAAATTTCGGAGAACAGAGATTCAATCCGCAAATTTCTCGAAACCTCAATTTACAACCAGTAGCTTGCTATCAGTGTAATGGGCCTCACCTTGTTCGCAATTGCCCGGAAAAACAACCTGCTCAAGGAAGATATGAGAGTCGAAATTACGAAGCAAACAGAGATAACTCCCAAAATTACTCGGGAAACGAATTCCGACCCTCCGCGACCTCCACTGGAAGGGTCACCAACCAGAATCCGAACACGGCAACGATCGGAAAAATTCAGGAGGACACAATGTAAAAACAACCTTGAACAGAGACGCTCCCTGCATTAAAGTATGTATCCAAAAACCTACTTCACTATTGCTAGATTCTGGCGCTGGACCTTGTCTTCTTAAAATTAAAATGTTGAGCGATTTGAAAAATATTGATACCGAAGATATAATTCACTTAATTGGAATTTCACCTAATTCTGTTGCCACGAAAGGAAAAATCAACTTATCGGTATTGGGACATCAGACCGAATTTCATCTAGTTTCCAACGACTTTCCAATCGAGCAAGACGGAATTCTTGGAACATCTTTTCTGTCGAGACACAACACCAAACTAAATTGGGAAACATGCTGTTTGGAACTGGATGATCAACAGATACCCTTTTCCGGTATAGAAAAAGATTGCTACTACGTACCCGCGCGAACAAGGAGAGTAATTCATGTAAACCTTACGGAAACATCATTGGAGATAGGGTATATCGGTCGACTACGATCAGTGGATGGTGTCTATATGGGAGATTGCATCGTCAAAAATCACCAAGGAAAAGCATATATAACGGTAATAAATACGACGGAAATTAACTATCAAATACCAGTTCCTACTTTAACATTAAAAGGAATCGAAAAAATAGAGGAACCAGAAAACGCAAAAGAAATCATAAAGATGCGATGTTTTCCCGTAAACGAAAGTATAGAGACAGAACAAAGACTTCAGAAAGTGATGGAACACCTTGAACTCGACAGACTTAATACTAGTGAAAAAGAAATGGTCGAAAAACTTGTACGCGAAAGTCTTGATTGTTGCCACCTGCCAGGAGATAAGCTTACGTCTACTCAAGTAACCAAGCACAAAATCCGGACGACTGACGAGGTACCAATTAACACCAGACAATACCGGTATCCTCCAAAACTTAAAGATGAAATCATACGACAAGTAGAAGAATTGCACGAAGGAGGAATCATCGAACCGTCAGAATCCCCGTGGAATGCTCCTGTTTGGTGCGTACCCAAAAAACCAGATGGTCAAGGTAACCAAAAATGGCGTTTAGTCTTAGATTTCAGGAATCTTAATGAAAAAACTCTAGGCGATTCCTACCCCATACCAAACATCCTGGAAATATTAGATCAGCTGGGAGAAGCCAGATATTTTTCAACTTTTGATATGGCATCTGGGTTCCACCAGATCGAAATGGATGAAGAAAGTGCGGAGAAAACAGCTTTCTCAACGCCCCACGGACACTGGCAGTTCAAGAAAATGCCGTTCGGATTACGAAATGCCCCCGCCACTTTTCAGCGTTTAATGGACGTAGTCTTGAGAGGGTTACAGGGCACGGAACTTTTTGTGTATATAGATGACGTAGTCATTTATTCAAAAACTCTTATGGAACACGAAAGGAAATATCAACTTTTCATCGAAAGACTAAGAAGAGCTAACCTCAAGCTACAAACGGAAAAATGTAAGTTTTTACAACCAGAAGTTGTTTTCCTCGGGCATAAACTAGGGCCTGAAGGAGTTCAACCTGATCCAAGAAAGCTAGACGCCGTCAAAGATTTTCCAACGCCGAAGAATGAAAAAAACGTCCGACAATTTCTAGGATTGGCGTCATATTATCGACGGTTTATAGGAAAATTTGCTCAAATTTCAAAACCTCTAACAAGTTTGTTACAGAAAAACAATGTATTTGTTTGGGAAGCCCCTCAGGACGAAGCTTTTAATATTCTGAAGGAAAAACTATGCTCGGAACCAGTTCTACAATACCCCAATTTTAACGAGCCCTTCGTACTGACCACCGACGCCAGTAATTTTGCCATTGGAGGAATCTTAAGCCAGGGGCCAATCGGCAAAGATCGACCTATCGCCTACATTTCGAGACAACTCAACAAAGCTGAAAGAGGGTACAGCACCTATGAGAAAGAGGCGTTAGCGATCGTCTACTGCGTCACCCAATTTCGCCCATATCTTTATGGAAACAAGTTTACAGTGGTCACCGACCATAAACCACTTTGTTGGTTACAGACATCGAAAGACCCAACAAGTAGGTTAACTCGTTGGCGGCTGAAGTTGGAGGAGTACGACTACAACGTCATCTACAAAGCTGGAGCAACTAACATCAACGCAGACGCTCTTTCTCGGAACGTACCTGGAAAAGAAGAAACTGTAAACATAGTTAGACGATCAACTCGGAATGTGAAACCTACACCAAAGGGCGAACAATATAGACAAGAAATCGTTAAGCAAGAAAAGAAGAAACGGCGAAAGATGGAAGATGACCTTGGACTCGAAGACTTATTTCAGAAATACAGTGAAAAAAAATTGCTAGGAAACTTGGGTGAGAACGCGAAAAAAGGGAAAAATTCAAGAAACTACATAAATGATCAACTATACCAAAATAAAGGTGAAACTAGCACAGATGATGATGATGATGATAAAATAATAAAGATGCAAAAGGAAGTTAGCGAAGGGAAAAATGAATTTAAACAAAGAAAAATGCATGAAACAGAATTAAAAGATTACGAAGCAGAACATGAAAAAGGAAGAATATTAAGACGAAATAAACAAAAAAAGGATTACAATGAAGACGTCACGAGTGACGAAGAGAAGGATAACGAAATTGATACAGAAACAGAAGAAGAAAAACTCGAACAAGAAGAAATCGAAGAAGAATTTTCGAAATTAGGAGAAGAAATAAGCGACGAAGATATTGAAAGTGAAGATGACGAAATATATGTAAGTACGAACATTTCAGAAATTCGAGACAAAATTCTTATGAGGCACGACAATATTGTTTTATTTGTGGATGAAGAAGGAAAACCGGTAGATGACGAAACAAGGGGATTTTTCAAAAAGAAAGAAGTTGGACACTTCGGGATCTTAGAACTTGGTAGTGTTGAATTAAGATGTAAAGGTAACTATTATCTGCTTGCTCTTTGTATACAACCGGAAAATAACCAATATGATATGAAAAAGGGATATGAAAACATCCGAATTGCATTCCAAGAGTTAAAAACACGGGTTAAGAATTTGGGACTTGTAAGCCTCAGCATTCCTAAAATTCCAGATTTACAGGGAATCAGATGGGAAAAGATACAGGACGTCATCAGCTTAACGTTTCGCAAAGAACCAATAAAAATAAGCTTGTGTAATGGACAAGTAAAAATAGTTCAAAATGAGAAGGCAAGAATCACCCTCATAGAAGAAGCTCATAATTCCGCTGTTGGAGGACATCTTGGAGTTACGATAACTTACCACCGTCAAAGAACCCAGAAAACCCAGAAGATATGACCTTGAATGAGATTCATGGGAATGACCACAAAAATGAGATCATCGAGCTACTAAACGACACCAACCGCCCTCAAACTGATAACAAAGTTGAAGATTGTGAAGCACCGGTTCAACAGCTACACCCATACATTTAAGAAATAGAATATACATTTTAGATTATAGTTTATAGATTTATAGATTGTAACCCTTGTACGGTTACAATCTTTTCGTAGGGGGGAAGTGTAACATCCCTGTTTTTATGCTTTATTCATTTTTATTTTTTTTCTTTTATTTTCTTTTCTTTTAGTTTTACAGACAGATAAGCATTTTGCAATTTTTCTTGATATCAAAATTCATTTACAGCAGATAAGCATTTCGCAATAGAAATAAGAACTTTTCTTGATATCACAATCCATTTTGCGATAAGTACTTTTTCCTGGGATTCCCAATTCATTTTTATAAGATAGCTAAACGTGTTTTGCAATAAGAACTTTTTCTTGATATCACAATTCATTTACAGCAGATAAGCATTTCGCAATAGAAATAAGAACTTTTCTTGATATCACAATCCATTTTGCGATAAGTACCTTTTCCTGAGATTCCCAATTCATTTTTATAAGATAGCTAAACGTGTTTTGCAATAAGAACTTTTTCTTGATATCACAATCCATTTACAGACAGATAAAACATTTTGCGATAGACATAAGTATTTTTCCTGGGATTCCCAAATTCATTTTTTATAAGATAGCTAAACGTTTTTGCGATAGAAATAAGTGCGCCAAACTTATTGCTACAAGATTACGAGGGAATAAAACCAGAGAAGGTTTTGAAAAACGGGCTCTTCTTCGAAACGAACAGTTGTCGCGCGCGGGATTTCGGGCTTCTTCTTTGTCAAAGATAATTAACGAATAATAATATGTCCAATGTAAGTGAACAGTTGTAAAAATCTTAAAAGTGTAAAAGTTTAATATTTAAAAGAAAAAGAAATAGAATAAAATATTGTTAACCATGAAAAGTGTTTTGCGTTATTCGTGAGAATGACGGATACAGTTACGTCTCCGACCCAGGACGTAACAGGCTTATGATGGAATTAACGACAACAGTTTCATCTTGCAAAAAATCTGAATAAAAAGTTAATTTTTTCCTGATTCTTCTCATCATTGTCATCAACGCATTCTGTGTTATATCTTCTTTTTAACCTATCCGTTTGAACAAATAAAAGTTTGTGCAAGTATAATAATAATAAAATAAAATCATACCATAAAATTGGCATATAATAACTATGTTTACTTTATTGATTTGTGTACAACTATTTTCAATCCAAAAGCCAACCGAAGGCGAAACGGACTGAGGGCGAACTTGGAACTCGCGGGCAGAGCCCGCGGGTGACATCTAGTATTTATATAAGTAATTGCGGAAAATGTAAAATCTATAAAATGCAAATTGTACTATATTTATTGTAATTTTTACTTCACTAGTACACCGAAATTAATATCCGTGTATAGTAAACTACTAAATAAAATATTTGATTTTTTATCATTAGTTCATCAATTAGAATATTATGATATTAAATGTATTAAATTGTATATTATGTAAGTATGTTAAACGAAAAAATGTATTTCATATTATAAAATCTACAATATATTTTTTACTTTTTCTAATATTATATCAATTACAGTGTGATATACTGGAAAGTACTCAAAAATAAAGCAAAAAAAAACTATACAGCTCCGAATACTGACAAAACTGTATTGCATTTCCTGAAATTAGGATTAGTAGGGATTACAGTATCATATTGCAAAAAGTAAAAAAAATTTAGTTGAAAACAAAGTATGCATGGGGTGAAATACATATATTACAACTGCAACATCATTTAACAATATTCATTATAAATTTTGACAAAAACTGCTATAAATATCTTGCAGAGTACGTTTCAGAGTGGTTCTACGGTACAATACAGAAAGTATTGTAATAACTTTTATATTTCTTTCTTAGTGTTAAAAAAAAATTGTGACTCGTATATCCTAAAATAGAAGAATATAGATACATAGGTTTTCCAATTTGAAATTCTAACATTTTAAATTTTACAATGTGGATTTTTAATGATTTTGATGTATAGAGTTTCAAATTCATTGTCAGTATTATAGGTTCTAAAACTGTAAGAATACGAGCTTCGAATTTGAATCCTGTATATCAGTATAGAAGAATATAGGATTCAAGCATTCGGAATCGTACAAAATAGATTCATTATATAAGTTGATCACCAAAAGTTGAAAAGCAAGAAACAACAATAAAAAAATCTGTCAGAATCAACTGAGAGTATCTATATAGAACCTTTTCATCTTAACGGATTTTCAAGCACATAACTTCCTGAACTTTGGTTTTTTCAAATGAGATGAATTTCGTAATGTGAAACTTGGTTCAATTTGAGCCCATGTAGGTTATACTAATGTAAGCACATTAATAATTTAGTAATATGATTACATTTTATATTATGTGGAGTTTTTGCAATGCCCAAAAATTTTATTCCTCCTAATAATGATTAGGTGCGACTTATAATTATAATTTATTAACGCAGAATATATACTTTTATTTTTTCAATGAGCAAACAAAAAATATATATACATCACAATATTGTTATTGAAGAATGTTTATATCTAATATTACTTTTTTTTTTTTTTTTTTTTTTTTTATGTCCAGCTTCAACATTTGCCAATGATTGGCATATTAAGGATCTTTCTTTACATTACTTCGAAATCAATCCAATTGCTCATGTACTCATGGTCTGGTGACGCAGTACAATCAGCGGTAAATATGTTATACATCATTTCTTTTATTTACCTGATAATTAAAATAACGTACTAGCGATAAACATTATTTTTTTTTATTCCTCAATAAGAGTTTGGCGTTTTATCAAGCTGCATACTATAGTGCATGGATTGATTCAGGAAATCGTCTCATGAAACATGACATAACCATCATTTTGTCCCAAAAACCGATGAGAATACGCATTATTGGATACTTTAATGTCACTTTGTTAACGTCTTTATCGGTAAGACATTATCAATTACACTTGAATCTCGATAAATGACTGCTCGATGACGAGTGGCGCCCTTGTAGAAATTTCACTTTATTTTTCCGGGTTAACCTTCAATTTTTTTAGTGTGAAAACTTAATTTATCAGGGTTAATCCTCAAAACCAGAAATTGAGGGTTAATCCTCAATTTTTCGTTCTTGAATGTTATTGGTTTATTTTTAAATAAATTGTTATGTAATTCAGGCTTGACATAGCTTTATCGAAAAAATTAATATTTCAGTTTAAAATTAGGCATCAATGATGTGTGGGCGATTTTAAGGCTACATGCTGATAATAAAGTGGTATTTTATTTTCAGGTGTTACATGCAGCTGTATCGTATTACTTCTTGCTCAAGAGTTTTGAAAAATAAAGTTAAAAATCAACATTCAAAAAACATCTTATGTTATTCTTTCTTGTAAGTATCGTTATCAATTTTTCGGATCAAGTTCTCTGGAGAGAGATAAAAATTTTCAAAAGAATTGCAAAACTTTGCAATCAGGTAAACCAAGTTTTCTTTTTAATGTAATATAAATAAAAAATTGTGGTCGATTTGATTTTATTTTGATTTTATTTTTGCAGTCAAAAATGAAAAAATAGACTTGCAGGTCGATCTTGGATTAAAGCTTTCTGGTAATTTTTATAAAAAGCTTACGCTGTAAATTAGTAAAACACACACTGTAAAAATGAATCAAACATTCAGAGAAAACTTGATAAAAACATCGCTGTTAAAAATGACATCAAAGACATATCGTTGCGGTGCCTATGATTCTCATTGGAATCAACATAAAAATTACCTAATTCCAAAGTGTTCAAGGGGTAAAAGTATGCAATGAAAAACAACAAACAAACACAAATATTAATGTACAAAGAGAAAAACCTCAATAATTATTTGTTGATTCATATTTATTTCTTCATAACATTAAAAGCCAATTATACATTAAATAAATGAAATTAATTCACAAAACAACATTTTTCACCCATATTCTGCTGTAATTATTCGACTGGAAAATCCTAAATTTATAACCACTGCTCGCATTCTGGAACACGCCAAAATTCTGTTTTTGTTTTTGTCTTCCAGTGCCCACTCGATTATGTAGTTAAGAACCTGGGTTTAACCAACTGTTTTTTATAAACTTTTCTTTGCTATACAATTTTTTTTTGATATTTTTTAAGAATCTATACTTACTTCTAGGATAAAAAGTTTGGCGAAAGCATTATGTCTATATCAGTGATTTTTTCCTGGTCTTAACGGGTAGTTTGCTTTCTAGATGTCATTGTTCAAGTTTCTTCCATTGTGAGAAATAGGATACCAAGTTTGCCGAAGTAAGGCTTGCGATGTTAATTTTATGCTATACACATTGTGGTCAACAGTTAAAGCTTTGGAGATAGAGATGTACGTGCCTTTTTTGAGAACGTATTTAAGCCTTTGATTTCCATTGAAGTACCCTCTGATCGATTCACCTCCAAAAGGTGTTGCTAAGGAAATCATATAGTAATTTGGTAAACAAATAGACTATCGTCCCGGAAAAAATAACGAACATTTTAAGTTCAAGAGCCCTTCGACATTTTTTTTTCACGAAACAATATTTCAGAGTAATTACGCAGTACAATACAGTATTTTTATAATTTCTTTATTTTATTCTTAGCGAGCAACGTATCAAAATATTTTTTTCACGATACAATATTTCAGACATATTGCGCAGTATAATACAGTATTTTAATCATTCCTTCATTTTTTTCTTAGCGTGCAATGTATCAAAATATTTTCGACATGTTCTATTTTTTACTGTAACGATAACATAACGCCTTATTATTATTTAACAAATAACGAAAGTCGCGTTATTTATTTCACGTTACTTTTGTCAGTCTTATCAAGTTTTTAGAACAATTTGTAACTTTTAAGAAATGTTCTGAAAATTAGATGTAAGGATTTTTACCTTCTTTATTTTCGAGTGAAAAATTCTACATTTATAATTTTTACTGTAAAACGGTAAAATATTAGTATTCTGTATACAAATATCGACAGAGCAGATGCTATCGCACTCTTTATTAGAAACTTTCACAATTCGAAGCATTTAATTTTAGTAAGTCTCGTGAAAATACATGAAAATATCGGAAAATATTTAAAATATATATCAAAATCTACAGCAGGGTCGTAAAAATCTGTAGATTATGTTAAAAAACTTTAATACAAAGAAACCACGGAGAATACCATAAATACTAGATTCAAATCAGTTTTTTAAGGATGATATTAGATTTTTCATAAAATTATGTAATTCGAGGAATCAACAAACTTCAATTTCTCGAGCATTCTAAAATATATGTATACATGTAGAAGCCCATAAAAATATTGGAAAATTCTTAAAATCCTAAAAGTCTGTAAAACATTCAAAAAATATTCAAAGCACTCTAAATCTACAAACAAACCGTTTTCCGAAAAGTCGATCGAAACATTTCAAATATTTCGAACTTGCAATTCTAGGAAATCTCATTCTGGAAATTGTTAGAGGTATCTTTGAAAAAAACAGAAAAATTCTACAACATTCTATAAATACTAGGAAATACAAAAAGAAAATACATACATATATAGAAAAATAAAGTAAATCTAATGATACATTAAAAATCTATTCAACTTTATCAAATAGCGATATTTAAAAATACTGAACGATTCTTCAAATCGTAGAAAAACTGCAAAAAATATGAAAAACTGAAGGAAATGAAAATCGATTGAAACACGGTTTTCTGAAAAATCCTTCAAAACACGAAAAAATGAAATAACTTTGAACTTGAGAGCAACATTTTATACATACCTTAAAATAAGAATAGTTTCAGCAATACTGAACAATCCTTCAAATCGTAGAAAAACTAAAAAAATAAGGGAAAAAATTCTCTGTAGGCAATTCTATATTCTATATTCCCTGAAAAATCCTCTCATATACTAAAAATTTATTGACCTTTGAATTCTAGAGCATGAAATGATCAATATATATACATATCAATGTATAGAAAAACAGTGCAAATTCATAAAAATACTAGAAAGTCTTGCTACAGCTCATACATACTGAAAAATACAAAAAGTGTCGAAAATACTAAAAATCGGGATAGAAAAGATTTTCCCAAAAATCAATTAAATTCGCAAATTTTCCCTCACGGCTAACATAGTATGAAGTGTCATATTAAGAAATCTTATGAACTTTAAAAAAATATAAAAATCCAAACAAGCAACCTAATTTTTCTCTCACGGTCAAAAAGTACAGATTACCAAATGCTTAATAATTTTTCTCACTTGAAAAAATTATTCATGAAAATCAAAAAACAAATCTTGAAAATATATTTTGTTGAAACTTAAAAAAAAATTGAACCCATTTAATATTTTTTCATCTTAAACTATTTTATTACATCTGAAGTAAACAGTTTCTAGAAGAAAACCACGAGTACATTTTTATATTATTTCATAATCTTGAGTTTTTTGACATCTTCTTATTTGCATTCAATGTATTCCAAAAAGTAACATGAAAGTAACGTAACGTTTCTTTTTTAAGTGGTAACGGTAACGAATTACTATTTCTTTTCAAGTAAGGGTAACGTAACGCATTACAATTTTTAAAGTAACTTTTCAGACCCTGATTTTCAATTTTATTTTCGGAGTAAGTTCATCACAATGAAAAAAAAGGCACTGTAAAACATACTGTGCAATATTGCAAAAAACTTTATATTGTTTCCAAGATGGTTGATATATATATTGAATTTATATTTTCAATGTGCAACTTTGATTCAACACATTGCAGTAAATTTTGTAATATGTCACAACATGAAAAAAATACATGTCATGAAATAAAATTTTTAAACGATCAATTTCTGTACCTACCTAGATTGCGCGGATATATTTTTTAACGAACACTATTGCACGAAATCACACCAGTAACAAAGTAAACAATCAGGAATATTCTATAGACATTTTTTGAAATACAGGTAATTTATTATCGTTAAATAATTTTCAAATACTGAAGCACAATATTGTCAGAAAGTATGTGCCGAAGAACTTGAAATGAACTAGTACTTGAACATGGTGTATTTTGATACTAAAAAAAGCTTCGAGAATGACGCTTGCCATCCCATTTCCTCGATCGCAGTTTTTGATCTTCGCGGGTAAGTATCAGTATTTAAACTTTCTAATGTTATTTATCGTTAAAATTACTTTGAAATTACAATATAATGCTATCTCGGGCAATGGCTACATTGTAACAGCTTCATAATCAGTTTGTAGTTTTCAGTTTCCAATTACTTACATCGTTGTGTATGAAAACCGATGTTTTTGTTGCACTTAAGCACCTTAAAATTTTCTAGTTTAAAAAATAAATTTTCCTCAAAAAATGTGGTTGGATGGCAATGACATCCAACCACAGAAGCATTATCATCTCATCTTAATAACACTGTGATAACTGATTGTTAGTAATTATTAATTTGAAGTTTTCTATTTCCTATGATTATCATATTATCATTTCATCGTGAAAACATTGTAATAAAATTATTATAGCATTATTATACTCTCGCATATTATGATATTTTTCACTCTGAAAATCGTTCTTTGTTTGAAAATAATGATCATTTGAGTAAATTACACGTCAGTGCTAAAAATTACCAATGGTTATACAATTCATTGGAAAAGCGAGTGGAAAAATGGTCATTTTTTCTATTCAATTTCCGATCGGGATTCCAGTTAAGTCTTTCCTGTAGGAAAATTTTACGAACAAAATTTTCCTCACAAGTATAATTAGTTTTCCACACGAAATCCTAATTATGATTCTCAATGGTAGACTACAGCTATAGCTGTGCTGTGACATAATTTTTTTTTATAAAAAATTGTCCAATAGGTAGACCAATTAGATTTCAAAGTGAATAGCCTATTTGAAAACCAATTATTAAAAAAATGTCAATTTTTTTAGTTAGTTTGAGAATTGGGAAACCAATCAGAAAACTCGTTGGAAATTTTCAGCACGGTTGTGCTGTATATTAAATTGATAAAAAAATAGTGAATCATATTGGTACCTTTTATTAAATATTTTCCAAAGTCTTACTATTTTCATACGAAAAGTCTAAGTAACAAAGCATTTATTAAAACTGATAAAAAAAATTTAGTAAAAAGCTGCTCTGAAACTTGGTAGTGGAAAAGTTACGAAGAAACTTTGTTTCACGCGTAAGAAAAGTAACAGAACTCAAGACACCTCACTTTTCGCAAAAATTCCATTTCGAGCGTTAAAAAAAAGCACGATACAGAAAATCTCGCTTCTTCCAAAAATTACGTTTCACATAAACTTAAAAAGCGAAATGTTGTAGAATATTTTTCTTAAACACGCGAAACCAAGTTTTTCCGGGGGTTTTTCACCGTCAGAAATAATTCGACAGGTAATTAATTTATTGATATTTTTAACAGTAATAGAAAAAATAAATCGTTTTTATAACTCAATATTTTAATGCAGCTGAAAACTTTCATGAAATGACATACCAAACCGATCCAGTCTTAACCGGATTCGGTTAATACGGGTTAGGATTGGGTTAAGATGGGTGAAGAAATTAAAAAACCTACAATATAGCATTTTTTTATTGTTTTTACTACTCTTGGATGCATCTGGAATTACATAAAAACGATTTGGGAGATGTTTCGAGAAATTTCATTTGGTTTTCCAACAACAAAAGTAAATTGTATTGAAACTTCGAAACCTCTCCAGAATTTTTTTTATGTAATATAAAGAACATCTAAGCGGCAAAAACAACCAAAAATGCTTTATTATAGATTTTTTAAATTCCTAATTTATCTTAACCCAATCTTAACCCATATTAACCGAATTCATTTAAAAATTATTGAAATATCGGCGTCTACATCCATCCAATCGAACGTTTTTAAATTTAACTTTTTTCAATTTTATCAGTGAAAACACAACTGCTAAATATGTACATTACAGTATTTACTCTTCCAGCACAACTCGCAATCAACGTGAAACATTTTCATATAATATGATGATGTTTAACGTAAAAGTAAGTTAATTTTTGGTATTGAGCTGTAGACGAATTGTTCATTTATGAGTTTACAACATAATTTTTTGTTGACAATACATAGCTTTAGCAACTATAGTGCGTACAGAAAGCAACGCCGTATTAGTCGGTTTACGCTACATTCATTGTCCCTTCAATGCATGACTGACAAACAAAATCATAATATTATATTTTTTATTTAAAAAGTTGAATGTCAAAATTGAATAGACGAGATTTATCTTTATAAGGATATCTTGAGTAGAATCATTTCGAGTTAATGAAATATGCATACATCTATTTTTCACTTATACATATATACGTTATCGTACTTAAATTTTAACAAAAAATTATGATATAATTCGAAATTATCATCAATTAACCGTTTACGTATTAATATTATTATTTGATTATATTTAAAAAAATGATTTGGACTTTATTATTTAAATAATGTAAATTATCAATAAATTGATAAACATACACTTTACCTAATTAAATTTCATTTTCTAACTGAATTGAACAAATTATAGATTAGTTTTTATAAATAATGAAAAATGAAATCAGAACTTTTATCATAATGGAAATCAATAAATTATTCAAGTTATTTTTATTTATTATTGTCAATAATTCAATATTTATCATTCCAATTTTTCAATAAAAATGAATAATAAAAAACTTTTGGAATTCAAAACTAGCCGGGGAATTATTATCGTAGGTATTACACAAGCGCCATGGTAATCGTGGACTATCTTGGGTACTATAATAAAATTTACTATGACTATAGCGAACAGCACCCAAGCGTGGATAGGTCCCTTAAAAAAAATTTCATTTTCAGAAGGTTAATAAATATTTATCATATCAATAGGAAAACACCATGCTGAAAAATCAACTTTCTCAGATGCTTCAAGTAAAAATATCTCTTTTTCCAAACCTTTAAGTCGGTATACGTACAGGGATGGGCGGGATTACAATCCCAGAATTAAGTATTAGGAATTACATGTAATTGAAGTACTATGGGAATATGGGTTACATGTATCCCTGTATTCGGCTTACTAACGGATTATGGGATTACAGTTTTTCCAAAAATCCCGGTCGATGGGTTACATGTATTTGAGTAATCCTCTCCAAAACCAACTACGGGATTACAGTATCCTTGTATTCCGCTTACTATCGGATTGTGGGATTACAGATTTTACACTCATTTCACACCCTAGAATTTGGGCTGGGGACAATGTAACCCTGCCCCCCCCCCCGTCCCTTACGGAAAAAACTCTCAAATTTGAGCGTATATGCTCAAACTTGAGCATATATAGTCAACTTGGAGCGTACCAGGTCAACTTTGAGCATAAACGCTTAACAATGAGCGTATACTCTCAAGCGTTTGGCTTTAACTCTCAAAGTTGAGAGTATGCTCTAAAGTGTTGGGCGTTAACTTTTAACGTTGAGAGTACACTCCAAAGTGTTGGGCGTCAACTCTCAACGTCAAACGTATACTCTCAAGTGTTGGGCGTCGACTCTCAACGTCGAACGTATACTCTCAACGTTTAACGTTGAGAGTATACGTTAACCAAAAGTTTGCATTTTTTTTGCATTGCATTTTTTTGCATGAAAAATTTTAATAAATTTAAAAAAAAATGAAAAAATTTACCCCAAAGTTTCCAAGTGATTGTGTCAAGTGATTGTGTCAATCACTTTAAATTCAAATTTTGAAAATTCGTGAAATTTCCATGTAAGTTTTCATGTTTAAAAAATGCAATTCAAAAAAAATGCCAACTTTTGGTTAAATGATTGCATTTTTTTCAAATTTATTACAATTTTTCATGCCAAAAAAAATGCTCTACATTAGGCGTAGCTCAAAAAACGCTCAACATTAGGCGTAGACGCCAGTAGACCCTCAAAGTTGCTCATATATGCCTAACGTTAAGCGTTTACACTCAACCTTGAGCATTATTTCGACCCCTCAACGTTCAGCGTATACTCTCAAGGTTGAGCGTACATGCTCAAAATTTAACGTAGATGCTCAACATTGAGCGTAAAAAGTACGACTTTTTTGGACTTGACATTAAAATGGATTGGGTTGTAAATCTTACTAATTGTCGAATTCCTGATTTAGTATTGAGGATTATAGGTTTAGGGGGGAAGTTTGGCAGACCAATTCTTTGTGGGAGTGATGTTCATATTTTTGATGTTCTGAAGGGATTTGAGACCAAAATTCATAAGATTCTTGTTGATTCACGTGATGATGTTAGAGATGTTCTGATTAGTAACTTGGAGAGTTGCATTATTAGGGGGAGACATATTGATATTTGGAAGAGGCAGTTTGGTAAGGGGATTATGATCACCAAAAGGTTTTTGAGGGAAAACAACCATTAATTGATTACTAGGGCTGATAAGGGCCAGGTCACGGTGATTATGAAAGGCGAGGAAAATAATAATATGTTGGATTCTTTTCGGGATGGTGATACTTATATTGAGGTGAAGAGGAATCCAATGGGGAAGTTGTACAGTGATTTACACTCTCTTCTGAAAAGGTGGCTAGATAATGGTTTGATAGATCGGGTTGAATTTAATAATCTTAGTTTTACGTGGGGTAATGGTAATTTACCAAGGGCATACGGCCTGCCAAAGATTCACAAGAGAGAGTTCCATTGAGGGTTATTGTTTCTTCTGTCAATATCTATCTGTCTATCCTTTATATCGACTTGGTAGGTGACTTCACGTGCTTATAGTTGGTGCGGTTCCAAAGCCGGCTTCTTATATAAAAGATAGCTGGGACTTTGTTGGGGCCATTCGGGATCTGATGTGTCCTCCTGGTTATGAGATGATTTCATTGGATGTCAAGTCGCTCTTTACCAATATTCCGATTGATTTGGTTTTGAAGGGGTTGGAGGAGAGTCGGGAGCATATTAAGAATGGACATTCTCTCCCTAAAGATAAGTTTTCGGCGGCAGTGAAGTTGGTGTTGTATAATACCAGTTTTACTTTTGGGGGCAAGTTTTATAGATAGACTTTTAATAGCCCCATGGGTTCCCCTCTTTCTCCAGTACTTGCTGATATCGTGATGGAGAATTCGGAGACCTATTGCTTGCGGAAACTTGGTTTTACACTTCCTTTATTCAGGCGTTACTTTGATGACATAATTGCCCTAGTTCTTAGTGAAAAGGTAGATGAAGTTGGTGATGTCTTCAACAGTTACAATGGGAGATTGCAGTGTACGATGGAGAGGAAGGTTAATGGGTCTATTCTTTTTTTGGATATTGTCCTGATGAGAGGTGAGGATGGGCGGATTGTGACCAACTGGTATAGAAAACCAACTTCTTCCACAAGATACTTACACTTTCTCTTGAACCATCCTTTAAAACATAAACGTGGGGTAGTGATGGGATTAATAGATAGGGCTTTCTTATTGTCCGATCGGAAATTCCATTCTACTAACATTTCCATGGTCCAAGATATCTTGGGGGAGAATGGTTACCCTAGGGAGTCTATAGAGAGATGTGTTAAAAGACGCCTTAGGTTCCTTATATTGAGGTCAGCTGGTAAGGGGAATAGTGATTCACGGGGTCAGGAACAAACGGGGGATATTTCTATTTCGCTGCCTTATATTAGGGGGTTTTCTGCATAGACCTTATAGTATACATGGACTGAGCTCTGCCTATCCTGTTCTATTGACGAGAATGTGCCAAGATGATTTGGCCATAATGCTAACCAGGACCGGGAGGTTACCGCCAGCGCCCTGCGTCATTCAGGTACGGTGATGAATTGATTCGTTTTTTTCTTTTTTTAGAAAAATACATTTTCGATCAATAAATAACCATCAAATATTAGTTACAACATTAATAATAGGTAACAATATTTTAAATGCGTTTTTTCCGAACACTTGCGTGTCAGGACCACCTCAGGCCTCACAAGTACTCAGTCCGCCACTGTACCTATGTGACAAAAATGTTTCCTCTGGCTTCTTTTTTATACTTCCACAAATACTAAAATAAATGACTGTTGATTTTTCACCCTTTTTGCTGTCACTTTCGCTTTGAAAAACGATTTAATTCTATTTTTTTTAAAATAAATACAGCTCATACCACGGAGGATGCCATTTTGTTTTAGCATTATGGACAAATCATGTTGGCACACTTTCCGAGCCTGAGAGCTCAGTCCATGTATACTATAAGGTCTATGGTTTTCTGCGTCGATAAGAAAGGCATTCAATAAACGGGGAATCTTGGTGGTGGACGGGGCGTATTTGCAGCTGAAGTTTAATGAAAGGAAAGGTAAGGATAGGCTGGAATTGATGGATGAGACGAATGTGGTTTATAAGATTACTTGTGGGGAGTCGGGTTGTGATAGGAGTTATATAGGACAGATTAAAAAGAGACTTGGGAAACGAGTAAAGGAAAATATGTCTCAAATTTTTAAGACTAGAGGTGAACTGTCAGTTATTAGCGCCCACAGGATAGAATGTGGACTGATGTGGACATGATTTTGATTGGAAAAATATCAGGATATTGGACAGGGAACCTTTTAGAGGGAGAAGATTGATTTCAGAAATGGTACCAGGTGTACTCCTAAGTAATTTCCGGTTTTTTTAATGGATGGCGTTCTGTTTTGTACCGCTGTTGGTAACACATACCATATGTCATTTTGTTCAGTCATATCGAGTGCTTGAACTACGTTGACATTTTCTCGAAAAAATCTTCCAGTAAGTTTTTATTGCGCTTCAAAAATGTCGAATTTTGTACCGAATTTTGAGCATATGCGCCATGCATTGCTTTTCATGTTCAATCAGGGGAAAAAAGTGTCCGAGAGCCACTGTGCGCTTGTGGAAGTTTATGGTGATCGTGCATTAACACTTCGAACATGTGAAACGTGGTTTCGACAGTTCAAAAATGGAGATTTCGACCTGAACGACGCCGCACGCTCCGACAAGCGAAAATCGTTCGATGACGCCGAATTGCAAGCATTATTAGATGAAGACAACACGCAAACGCAACGACAGCTTGCAGATGCGTTGGGAGTTCAACAGCAAGCAATTTCCAAACGTCTGCGAGCCATGGGAAAAATTCAGAAGTGTGGAAAGTGGGTGCCCCATGAACTGACCGAGAGACAAATGGAGAATCGAAAAGTGACCTGTGAAATGCTGCTTCAACGATACAAAAGAAAGTCTTTCCTGCATCGTATTGTTACTGGTGATGAAAAGAGGATTTTCCTGGAGAACCCTAAGCGCAACAAATCGTGGGTGAGTCCAGGTGAAGCATCGACATCGACGGCACGGCCAAATCGTTACGGTCGGAAAGTCATGCTGTGTGTGTGGTGGGACCAGTCCGGTGTTATATACTTTGAACTGCTGAAACCTGGTGAAACTGTGAATGCCGTTCGCTACAAACAGCAAATGAAAGATATGAGCCGAGCCATTGTGGAAAACCGACCAGAATATCAACAACGACAGAAGAAGGTGATTTTGCTCCACGACAATGCGCCGTCGCATAAGTCGAAAGTCGTTCGTGACACGCTGGAAAGGCTCAAGTGAGAAGTGCTTGATCATGCGGCTTACTCACCAGACCTGGCGCCATCCGACTACCACCTCTTTGCCTCGTTGGGCCATGCCCTTTATGAGCAGCGCTTCGACTCGTACGAAAATGTACGAAAATGGCTCACCGAGTAGTTCACCTCCAAAGGCAATGATTTTTACTGGCGTGGTATCCACAATTTACCAGAAAGGTGGGAAAAATGTGTAGAAAGCGATGGAAAATACTTTGAATAAAATAAAGGTTACAGTTTTTTTGGAATTATGTGTTTTATTTGCAAAAAAACCGGAAATTAATTAGGAGTACACCTGGTACATATAAAGAAGAGTGGTGGTTCGGCAATTAATGTACAGACTGATACCGCCAACTTGGATTTGAGGTATAACAAGATTATAAGGAAGTTACAGAATTGGTGAACATGCGTCTATGAAATTGGTCTTCTTTGGTATCTCTTTGATACTCCCTCCCCCTCCCCCTCTCGTTGTCCTACTAGTATTCTGTCCTTCTTTCTTTTTCTTTATCTTATCTTCTCCTCCTTGCTCTGCATGTTTTTTCTATTTGTACCATTAGTCTTTCTGTAGATCACGTCTCAAACTACACACTGTTCGACTTCAGTTATTATAATTCATGATTTGTGGTTTAATTGACAATGAATTGTGGTCTGTTTTTGGACATTAGACTGTACTAGGTTCATTTTGTTTCTTGGTGCTTTGACACTGGATTACAATTCGGGAAGATAGTGACAGTCATTAGTCTCTAATGATTTTTGGGACCACTGGTTCTAAGATACAATTCCTGCAATATGAAGTATGAATGTTGGACATGAATATTATTTGGCGTGGTCCCGTTATTAGGTAAGAGTTGTATCTGGTTTTTTTTGGTAGATTGTTTTTTTGATGAGCTGCTGAACTTTTTGTATTTATTTTCATGTAGATTATTCCTTGATGAGGGCCAGAAAGTTACTGAGCCGAAACGTTGGAAAAAGAAAAAGATGTTAATATGTACAATAAATAAACTAAAATTGGCTGGTATACGTCGTTGTTCAATTCATGAAGTAGAATATTTGATTTTAAATCATCTACATAGAGCGCGCTTGAATTTTGCTCGAGAAGTTGGCGATATCGCTTGGAAGCGCCATTTTAATTATTAGAGATCGAACCATACAATAAAATCTGATAATTGCATTTAAAATATAGAAAAGTTGCATTACAGATTCTGAAATTGATTTCGCAAATAAGTGTGAGCCAAATAAGTATTTTATCATCAATCAATAATTTGTTTTTTCTGCAAAATTTGAATTGAATAAGACCTGTCAAAGCTATTTTGTTGGGAATTAATATGGCACGTATTTTATCATGGTGAAAGAATGATTTTACATTATTTCAATATACATAGAACAAACAACAAATTATTCTAATTTTACCAAGATTTGTGGAATAATTTCTATCACGTATAGTAAATTTCAAGAGCAATCATTGGGAAAAATTCCATTCAGGGTACTCGTTAAAAACTTCAGTATACTTTCATGGAAAATTTACCAAACGTTTACAGTGTAGCAACTGATAAGACGCCCTTGAAAAAATTCGTTAACAATATTTACCTTACCTGAACCTGAAATATGAATGAGACGAATGAAAAAAAAGAAACCCCCTTTCTATCTTTTCGATACATTATTATATAGATACGTTTTTTTGTTATTCTGCCTGTATATTGATACTTTTGGATCATGGATGGAAATGGCTTTTTTGAAAATAAATTGATACATTTTTGTTACTTCGTGATTTCAATAATTTTTTTTCTCGTAATAATCATTCAAATTTTTGTTTGTTCACTTGTTGAGTATTTTTCAGTAGTCAATTTTAAACACCATTTTTTTCTACACTTGGAACAATTTTTGAAAAATTTTAAACTCACAAATTTCGGAACAATATCAAGTGAAGCAAAGTTTTAATCTTCTCCAATAATATATATGGCTGCGCTATGATTGATCAAGGGGATTAAATATTAACATTTAAAATAGTGTGAGTAATTACCTTCAAAAAATATTTACATACATTTGGAAATTTAATAGACACGATTCATCTTAAAAAGAATATCCTGAAAGTAGTATTTTTTCAGAATAATAAAAAATGCATACATACATTTTTTACTTCTAATACATGTATGTATACGTCATCGTACTCGATCAACAAAAAATTAAATAATTTGTAATTATAATTATAATAGTGAATTGATCTTCAAAATTACTGAAATATTACTTGATTACATCGAGGAAAATGATTCGGATTTCATAATTCAAATGATGTAATGTTATATTATCAATGATTCGATGTATAGTACTATTACTAAATGAATTTTATTTGATAACTGATAACTGGAGTGAACAAATTAGAGATCGTCATTAAAAATGAATGAATAAAAGAAAATTATAAATCACAAATTCAGTAAACTTAATAAATAAAACAAATAATTCTTATCCAATTCATTATTTTCAATTCTTCAATATTTAATAATCTTACTTCCTTATTAAAAAAAATAATTAAAAAATCTTTTAAAAAATATAAAATATGGACGGTTGAAATTATTCATTATCATTCTGTGCAATTATGTTTCGTAGTAAAAATTGATTTTGAATAATAAATAATTTATTGAATTTTCAATCGATTTTGTAAGTCAATATAGAAATTTCGAAATTGAAGATTATTTGAATCCTTCAAATTTCGGTTTTGGATTACCAATTTTGAATATTTAATCCTAAGAATTATAAAAAAAAACAAAAGTTTTTGTATAGCTTTATGTAAATTTTTAAATTAATGAAATTGATAAAACAATTTTTTACGACAAACTGGAAAAATAGGACTTATTGCTGAACATAACTTTAAAAAATTCCAAAAGTAAACAAACATGCAAGTTTGGTTTTTCCAAGAAAAACAACAATGATTATTGATCATTCTTTGTTAAAGCACTTCATATTGTATTTTCTTCAAGCACGAATCATTTTTTAAGATGACAATTCATCAAATGTCAACCGCGGAATCTATATTAGACTCAAAATTTTATTATGCACACACAAACAATAACATGTCATTTTTCGATATTTATTCAAAAAATTGATAAAAAACCAAGCATCATGACGTGAGCTGACATGAGATTTTTTTCATTTATTAATTTATCACTACTCATTCTCTCAGCGAGTTCACAATTTTTTTCAGTTTGTTTACAGAACAATCGACATGCAGCCAACTTCATGCGTCCTCAAAGAATAAATGTCAGAAAATTCAGTTCATCATTTTGAGAAAGGAAAGGATTCGAAGAAACAATTTTTAACAGTGCTTTTGCCTTTCTCGAAACTACATTTTTCTCATATGAAAGAGAAAAATTCTTACATAAAAATTGGTTTTTTAACAAAAAATTTCGAAAACATTTAGAAAGTTATGATTTTTCAATGACTTGAAATTGGAACACACAATAATGAATCATAAAGTCAATGAGTATTCCACGGGTTAGAAAAAACTATTCTTGATAGCAATTTTATCATTAGAAAAGTATTACCGCGTGAATTCAGAAAACGTTGTTTTTCTCACAACGGCAAATCTTAAAATACATAAATCTATAAATTCATAATTTTAAAATCGCTTTTCAAATTTTAATTTAAAAACATGAAACACTGAATCAATACTCCATGAACTAGAAAAATTATGTTCAACAGTGCTTCATCTACATTTCAAATTACAACCGTATGAATTTTGAAAAATGTCCAATTTTTCTTCCAACTCAAAAAAAATCTTAGTAAAAATCTGTCTTCTAAGCGAGATATTATTATGCAGGTAGAAATTGTTCAACTTTTGATTAATTTTTGGAATTAAAGCTCAGAAACTTGTAATCGATTTCCACGAACTCGAAAAAACTATTTTTGACAATGTTTTCGCCAGTTTTGAAAACATTGCTTTATGCGTTTCTAAAATTGTTTAGTTTTTCTTACGACAGGTAGAAATCAAGAACAAGAAATGAAAAAAAAAAATCAATGAATGTAAAACTTTTTTACAAAATTTGATATCCAAACTCAAAAATATGAAAACCTTTTCCCTCGAATTTAAAAAAGCAATTGACAACAGTATTTTGCCATTTTCGAAATTATTACTATTTGCGTTTCCAAAAATCCCCAGTTTTTTTTACACCGTGAAAAAATGTACTTGTAAGTAAAGTAAAACAATGAAAAATTTCAATAAATTAAACTCAGCTCTTTGAACGATCATTATAGTTGAACCAACAAAACCACGAAAACTCGCCATTTCGACCAGAAAAACCCCTCGTAAGACCAGAAACTAAAAAACTCACGAATCCACGAAGATAAACATTTATTATATATAAATCTTTTCACATTATACAAATTACGTCAGACATTGTTTCGTGATGGTGCATTCGAGTGAACGACATAAAATCGTGTCAACGATAACTCATGTTTCCGAAAACCACAATCGAGCGAATTCATCGAGGAAAATGGAAAACCAAAAACAACAACCTTCAACCGTTTCGTAAAATAAATAAACTTTATTACAATAAACCCAGACTGAAGTTCGTAACAAACGAGGAGAGAAAATAAGGTGATAAATGGAGACAAAGTGTACCATCTGGGTGTTTTATCATCATCATCATCATCATCATCATCATCATTATTATTACCATCATCCGCGTAGATATGTATCGTAATTCAATCATTTTGTGTCAAAATTCTCACTTACTCTATTTTCTTCGCAATCTAACTGGTAAAACCATTTCTGCCTCGAAACAGTGACCATTAGAAGACTCAAATCAGAAATTTTTTCTTGTTTCAAGCGAAATCATAAGGGCGTACAGTCAAATACTCGTGATAACAACAACAACAATGTAAAAAGCAATAATAATAATAATGACAATCAACAAAGTGAGTTGCACCAAACTTGCAAAAATCGATGTTTGTATTAAAAAAAGAGCGTGAAATACTTTGCATTTTTGGGATGAGGGGCTTTCCGAAATTTGAGGTTAAATCCAACATTCGCTCTTTTCATCACACACTCGCAATGTCACGGTCATAACTAAAATGCGTGAACGTCACTTTATGATTGACTAGGAAAGCGATCGCTTCGAAAGGCGTCGGAAAATGTTCACTCGAATCCCGACCGCAGGCGCGCAATAAAGTTTAATCGCAAAAATTCAAGAAAAACACGCGTACACTGGAACCCCGGTTTTACGACCTGCGCATGAGGCCACGCCGACTTTTTTTCGCATCAAAAAAACGAAACGCGCGGATAAAATTGAGAAGAAGAAAACGAAGAAGGAGAAGAATTTTTTGGGAGTTCGTTAATTGCGGTAGTTAGGCGTTAAACGCATTTCTCGCGGTGCGGTTACTGAACGTATACCTAGAGTTACGTTTGTGTATATCGTAAATAATCCAACGTCCCATTCATTATAATTACTGTTATTGTTGTTATCGTTACGTTCCAAACGCGTCAAACTTTGACGTATCTTCCACTTTCCTCGTTCTTCTCCTTTAGACAATGCTTTTCTTTCTTTATTTTTTTTCCATGCTTTTATTTTGTTTTTTAGTAGAGGCTCGCAAACAACGCGCATTTATCCTTTTATTCGGTTTCTCAATTCTACACTACATAAGAATAACGTTTTTATTTACATCCTTGATAAACATCGGCTTTCTGGTGCAATCGCATCGAGCGTACTTTGCCTCGAATATGCCCTCATCGTGACTTTTTATTGTAACCATCTACCTAGTTTACGATAGAAGATCTGAAATCGAAAATACAAACAAATTGTTAATTCATGGGTAGCACAATTTTTCTTTTCTAATGATTATAATTAACCTAATTTTCACTGTCTTCTTGTGAAACAAAAACATAGTTTTTATTATTTTTAGTAGAATGTACCTCAAATGCTTCAAACTCAATCTAAGATAATACCTTAAATATAGAATTTTTTAATAAGTACATTCTGAGTAATTCGATGGAAACGAGCATCATCTAAAAATTAAAAAAAAAGTTCTTCTCAACCTACCCATTATTAGAGAAGAATTGAATTATTCAAATTTAATCTGATGTAGTACTTCTCTACTGTGAAAATTTATATAGTAGTAGAAACTACTTATAATATTATATATGTATTTATATAGTAGTACAAACTACTACTATATAAAATAACAGGCACTGAACAAATGTCAGTAAGTCCCCTGGTAAAGGCTCGGGGATGCAAAAGGAACGCAAAAAGCACGGAACTCCGGGCCCCTTGCGTTCCAACTCCGTCCATTTTCCGTCCTTCGATAAGTTCTCCTGAATTGTATGCTGAAGCATCTTGATTTTGATTATATATAATAAAAATGTTCCATTTCTTTGTTATTATATAGTTGATAATTGTCTTCTTACATGTATATTTTGACATGAAAAATGTAATTATTCTTAAATTATTAAGTAAAAACTGTTTCTTTATGAACATAAGACCACAAAAAGCCATGTCCGGGAAAAATTTATGGGATATTTATCATAATTGCTGAGAAAATAGCATAGACCGGAAAAAGGACGCAAGGAGCACGCAAGGAGGACGAAGTTTCGTCCCAGGGCCTTTGCCAAGGTCCGAGGGGCCTTTCACTCTGATTTGAACGACTCCAATCAACTACAAATCAAGCAGATCTTGTTTCAAATCGATTTCTATTCACTAAAATAAAAAAATCTACAAATCTTGCTGAGTCTGATTTGCGTATGATGCGAGATTTTAAATCTTCAAATATTGTCAAAGAAATGAACGAGGCACGACTCGAGTCCTTACAAATCCCTGCCAATCACCAAGAATCCTCGAAAGTCTCGAATGATCGGGCACAGACTGGTCGAGGCTGCAGCTATTCCAAGGGACTCGAAATCATCACTAAACCTCACAAATCATAGAGTATGATCCGGTCTGATCGGATCAATACGGCAGTGAAAGGCCCCTCCACCAGGGTCTCAAATACCTCGACTTCGACAAAGACTTATGAAAACTGATTATTCGTGAAGATTTTGTAGGATTTGTATCAATTTACAACCAGACTTCTGAAAAAATAACTGAAGCTCTCCATAAAAGTTGTAAAGAGTTGAATTTGAAAATGGAAAAATGCATTGATCAATGTTACGATGGAGCACATAACATGTCGGGTCATGTCAGTGGCGTCCAGGCGAGAATAAAGAATCTGTACTCATTGATGATGTACGTTCATTGTTTATAGCCATCGTTTGAACCTCGCATTGTTAAATGCCATGTCATTCCTACCTGTTCGTAATTATTGTCTTGAGATTGTGAACGACATCGTGAACTTATTTAGAAAACACGCGTATGCGACGAAAATTCTTCAAGATCTCATCCAAGAACATGCTCCAGAGAGCAAAAAGAAGAGGCTATTCGTCTTTACGAAACAAGACTCATCGAACGACATTACAGCATACTATCTTTCGTACAACTTTTCCAAATCATCTACATGGGATTAGAAGAAATTTCAGAAAAATCTTGGACTATTTCGAAAACTGCGGCCTGTTTACTTGCAGCAGTTCAGAAGAGCGAGTTCCTCGTCAGTCTCTTGGTTTGTAACAAAATTTTCAGCTTCACGCTTTCTTTGTCAGTTCCACTGCAAAAAAAGTCATGTGATTTGGCATCAGCAGTAGAACATGTTCCCGAAATCGTGAATATTCTTTAAGAAGAATGAAAAACTGCAGAAGTATCGTTCAGCGAAATTTTTATAGCAGCTGTAAAACTTGCAAAAGCCACATTCGATATGGAGCTGAAAGTTCCGAGACTCTCGTTGAAGCAAATAACTCGTTCGAATTATCAAACAGACTCTGTTGAATCGTACTTTCGGTCTGCTGTTTTTATTCCTCGCCTCGCACTGCAAGTAGAAAATTATTGAGGGACACAAAATAGGATTCAAACGCAGTAAGTTTAAATGCTATTTTGTTTCATCCAACAATTTTCTGTTTGCGGTGCGATACGCTGATTCAGAATTTGTCAGACAAATTTCTTAACGAGAACACGGGAATCTTATCAAGCTCACAGATACACGGAGAAAAAAGCCATAAAAAATTTTAGTATACCTTCTCGGACTGCAATCATACCTCAAACCTATACCTGAAAATCACTATATTGGTATACTAAAATTTAGTATAGGATAGAATACTTTTTGTTCGGACATCTACCAAAAATTATTAAATCGTGTAAGAAATTTCATAAGACGTATTGTATATTTTATTATACTGGTCTACCAATTTTTAGATATGGACCTAAGGTATGATCCTGGTCCAAGAATGTATACTAAAATTTCTTATATTTTTTTTCTCCGTGTACTTCTCCCTGGATTTTCTACAATCGAAAAAGTAAATGACTTGCATCATCTTTTGCCATACTTTGATGATCGAGTTTCAAAATCCGCTGTAAAAACAGAGTATGAATTGTAGTGTGAGAAATTATCAGGACTCGAGAAAGATGCCGGGGTCTTACAAGTATTAGAATTTGTGACACGAGCAGATTTCCAACAATAAATATCTTTTAACACTTTTTGGAAACCCCTCCCGTCACAACGGCAGGTGTGGAAAGGTCATTTTCGACACTGAGAAGAATCAAAACTTACTTATGTAACTCAAAGAGCAATTAAAGACTCAGTGCACTCGCCGTACTGTCAATACATGGAAACTAAGGTATCGACCCGAATGAGGTTCTCGAGATTATGGCAGCAAGGAAATCGCAAAATTTTTAATTTTGTCTACTAAAATTGACGCTTTTGTTTGACAATAGATATGTATAATATATGCGTAATTGACAATTTAAATGACAGTGAGGATATTGATGATAATAATAAAGCATTTTTTCACTAATGAGTCCAACTTTGATAACGAACATCCATACAAGACATCCCTTAACCATTTCGGTCCCAATCCCCCCTCCCCCTAAAATTTTTTTAACTACTTCCCCCCCCCAACCAAATTTCTGACTACGGGCCTGATGAGCCATTTGAACTTTGGTAAGTAAGGAATATAATAAATCTACAAATGAAAACTTTTATACACAGTTAATTAACGAATATCGAATATATATTTTGTTTAATTACTATTTGAATCTTGCTAATTCAATGAGTTTTTCCCATTAACTGTGAAGAACTATAACTCAACCTGATAAACTACTTTAATTTTAGCGAGTTACTGAACATAGTGAAATTTTTCGTATTTCATTTAAGACGGTTCTTTTAACGAATAGTTAGTAACTAAAAAATATCTGTAAAATTTTTGGCATTCCTCTTAAAAACCATACATGATATTCTACATTCTTTTGATATATATTTAAAACTTTGTTTGGTCTATATTTTACAAAACGATTTGGTTGCTCGAACCGAGAGAATAAAGAGAGAAAAATGCGTACCTGGTACTTGATTATCCGGTTGTTTGTTATTGGTAAAAGCATCTTGAAATGGGTTTGTATTGATGTTGGCAGGGGCGGTGGCGAAAGGGTTCGTCGCCATTGGGATAAAAGGCACGGCCACCGGATTGAGGTTCGAGTTGAGGCTATCCTCGTTCGCTAAATTTGCTCTCAGCTCGAGTATCGGGCCGCTACCGCTATTACTGTTACTGTTACTCAGCGTGTCAAACTCCGACAAATCTAACAAGCTGTTGGTCACGTTGTTTTGCTTGCTATAAAAAACAACCAGCCAAAACAGAACATACAGCATTCGACCTGTACTACTTTCTCTATTCAAAGAAACTTTAATTACAAATTATAATACTTATTTATAAAAAATGTAATTCTAAAAAAAATGAAAAAAGCTAAAAAGCAATTATTATAAATATTTAATGAAGAGATCGAAATAAGTTGCATTCTTTTACATTTCAAAACGTTATTGATGCTCAATTATGAAACACAGTGGTCTTGATATCGAAATGGTAGAACTTTATATTGTAGAATTTAAAAGTACGAGATATTTATAAGACTCTCATTCGATAAACTTTAGAATTTTCCGAATTTTCTATTCTAGAACACTTTAAATAGTAGGATATACTGCATTTCTCTATCTGATTTTAGAGTGATTTCAAATTCTGAAATGGGTAATTTCGCTATTTTAAATCTTCGTGTAGGGCCCCCAGAAATATGCGTATTCTGCAATTCGAAAGACAGAATTAAAAATTTAATTTTTTTTAAATGATTAACAATATAAAATGAAGATATATCTTTGTTATAACCTTTTTTGTTACAAGAAAAAAGATTGGATTTTTTCATACATTACCAAGCTTGAAAACCACTTTTTTATCTCCACAATACAAATTTCTAATCTGATAATTTATAGTTCCAAATGTTATGGTTCTCGTATATTTATAGGTATATAGGTATGAGAGTCGTATAAATCTACGTTACAGAAATTGAATACAGAAATTCCGTAATTCACAGAATTTTGGATTTTGGAAGTCTAGATTTTTGATGATCGAATTCTGAATTATAGAATTTTGTTTTCAGTAACCAAGATTCCATGGATTGTACCATGGCATAAGGAATTCTTAAATCATATTTTGTAGAATTTGGAACTTTTGTTTTTTTAGAAATTGACAGTAGGAATATATCACCATTTTATTATTTATTGAAATATTCGAGAACCTTGTATTTTATACTATTAAACAAAGATAATGAGAATTTGATATGAAACAAAATTCTCTATAGTGAAATATAATTCTCAATATATGAAAATTGTAAAAGTTCACATTATGAAATTCGAAAGTACAAAATATCAGGCTCGAAATCGAATAACCTTTGAATTCCCTATTTTAAAAGACTCGATACTGCATTTATCTACGTATCTCTGATTTGGAAATAACATACTTTGAATTGTAAAATTAAGGATTTCGGACCTCTAAATCTCAAAAAAATTGGAATTTAAAAGGTTAAATCAATAAATACATTTTATATTTTTTTTCAAAACTGGAGTACCTACAAACAAAAAGCTAGAAAACAATAATTATTTATATGAAATGAAGATAACAAAATAGATTGCATTTATTTACTTATTACAAAGCACAAAAATCACGTTTTTATCTCCTCAATATAAATTTCTAGCCTGATACTTAAAGGGTTGAAATTTTATGGTTCTACATTACTTGAGTTTTATCATGAAGTATAACAATTATAGAACCACGTTTCAGAAATTGAAACAAAATAATTCCATAATTCTTTGAATTTCAAATGTTTAGGGATTAAATTTTAAATATCTAAATATTAAGTCATATTTAAGAGTTATGAAATTTTTTTTCTAGGATTAAGAAATCTAGATTTTTGTTGTTAACATTTGAACTCTAGAATTTTATTTTTATTATTTAAAACCCTATGGATTATATAATAAAATGGGGAATTCTAAAATATTATCTTGTAGAACTTCGAACCTGTGTATTTTAGAAATTATAATTCTAGCAATATATTTCTTATATAATTCTGTGATGCAACAATCGAAATCTTTGAATATTATACTGTACAACAAAGACATTCGAAATTTGATACTTGAACTTTAAACGTTGATTATCCTCAATTATAACACACAAAATTCTATATATAAAATATTAGAACTTCACATTCTAAAATTAAAAATACAAAATATCAGACTCAAATTTGAAAAAATTGAACATTCTCTATTACACAACACTCAATACTGCATTTTGATATTTCTGACTCAAGAATTACTTCAAATTCTAAAACTGAAGATTTGGAAACTCTAAATCTCAAAATTAGTTTCCCATAAATATAATATATTTCGGAATCTAAAAGACTGAATTCAAAGTGATCATTGTATATTTCTTGAAAAAAAAAAAATTTTTAAAAAAACAAAGCTAGAAAACAATAATTATTTGTATGAAATAAAGTTACCAAAATAGATTGCATTTTTCACACATAAGATGCTCAAAAACTACGTTTTTACCTCCTTAATATAAATTTATAGTCTAATACTCAAAGTTTTGAAATTTTGGGGTTCGATTTTTAAAGGTTTTATTTTTAGGTAAAATAGTATAAAAATATACGTTTCAAAAATTTACACAATTATTCCATGATTTTCTAAATTTCGGCTGTTGGAAATCTAAATGTGAAATATCCAAATCTAAAGTCTAATTCATCAGCTATGAAATTCTTTATCCTAAAATAAAGAAGGTTATTGACTTTCATATTCTAAATTCTAGAATTTTTTTTAGCAACTCAAGAATCCATAGATTGTATCATAGAATAAGGAATTCTGAAATATTATCTAATAAAATTTGGAACATATGTTTTTTAGAAATTAGAATTCTAGCAATATATTTCTCATATAATTCTGTGCTGCCAAAATCGGAATCTTTGAATTTCATACTTAACAAAAAAGATATTCAGAATTTGATATTTAAACTTTAAACGGAGATAATCCTCGATTATCAAGTACAAAACTCTAGATATCGAAATATTAGAACTTCAGATTGTGAATTTTGGAAGTTAATAATCAGGCTCGAATTTGAAAAACTTGAAAATTTTATATTCTAGAACACTCGACACTGCATTTCTCTATCTTTCGTTTCAGAATGATTTCAAATTCGATAATTGAAGATACATATTGGAATTCTGAATTTTGAAACAAAATTTTCAAAATTATATGTATTCTTGAATTCAAAGGACTGAATTAAAAATTACCATTGAATATTTCTTTAAAGAATGAAATTACTCAAAACGAAAAAAGGAAAGAAACAATCATCAATATTAAATAAAGATATCAAAATAGATTCCATTCTTCCAAGCGTTATGAAGCTCGTAAATATCTTTTTTATATCCACAATATGTATAATAATCTAGTCTGATACTTTAGGGTTAAAAAGTTCTAGAATCCTATATTATTAAAAATATATTTAAAGATATGAGAATTATAGAAACCTATTTTTCAGATATTGAATACTGGAATTCTGTTATTCATAGAATTTGGGATTTCAAAAGTCTATACTCCGGATTAAAGAGTTAATAAATTCTTTATTCTAGGATTGATAAGTCTAGATTCTCGATATTCACATTCCGAATTCTAGAATTTTGTTTTCACTATTTAAAATACCATGCAATATATTATAGAACAAGAAGTTCTAAGCCACTATCTTGTAGAATTTTAACCTGCTTTTAAAAAATTATATTGCCAGGAATCAAAATCCGTGAATTTTATACTCCACAATAAAAATATTTAGGATTTCATATTTGAAGGTTACAACATTTACGAACCTCAATTATGAAACTCAGTTCTGTAGATACATAACGAAATTGAAGAACTTCACATTGTAAAATTTCGAAGTAAAAAATATCAAGCTTGAATTCCCGTTACCCTAGAATACTCTATATGAAAACACTCAGTACTGTATTTTTCAATATCTGATTCAAAAATGATTTCAAATTCTAAAATTGAAGATATCGTAAATCTGAATCTCGAAATAAGATTCCTTAAAAGTCGAAGGACTCAATTTCTCAAAATTACCATTGTAAAAGTGAAATATTCAAAAAACCAAGAAAACTTTGGAAAAATTATTATTAATGTATAAAAAAAAAAATACAAAAATCTTTCAATTTTTTTACACATTTACAAAGCTTTTTCATGAAAAAAAAAGTCTAAAATATTCTATCAATGGTTATACAAATCTATTTACTTTAAAGAACATCACGGAAACCAAAAAAAAAAAAAAAAAACTGCGGACAATTTCAAAACATGACTATGAAAAAATTAACTTGCATCTTACATCTAAAATTTATTTCTAGAAAAACAACCAACGAAAATCTTGACAAAAACATGAAACAAAATAATCAAGTGTCTCAAAACTACATACTTTTGTACACAGCAAAAGTAGACAGTCTAACGCAAAAACAGCATGCAAAAAATTGCGATTTAATCTCAAAATCAAAGATTACAAGCAAAATGTTTCTCAAGAAGAACCTGACATGAAAAGAAAAAACGTAGCTTTGTCGAAAAAACATAAAATTGCTCTACGAGCCCTGAAAAACGTTGGATAATGATCGAAAATTATTAAAGACGATTTAAAAGAAAAGATTGTAAAGATGAAAATCTCAAACATTAACTCGTTTTTCGAACAAATATATTTATTGGTCGTGCCTACAAACTCATCTAAGAACACTGCTCGTTAAACAATTCGCCGATTTATAAAACGCATCGTTTCGTAGATAATAATGGTTTTTTTTTTATTCTTCCTCATACAATTACGAACATTTTTCAACAATGTAACAGTAACAATAATTATCGTGACCGTAACGAAACTCGATCTTGAACACAAACTTTTGTCTTTGAAATTATTAACAGCATTAGAAAATCTGGCTACTTTTGCGATGTACAGAGACACATGAAAATTACGTACTTCAGTCGCTAAATAAGTATCGAATGTGATTAATTTATTGTTTTACGAACCAACTTTTACTTTTTACTCTCGCAACTAAATGCTCGGCGAAAGTTGATCCAGTAAATTCACCCTGAGAAAATAATTCTATGCTCTTTTGTACAAAAACAGAAGATCTCGTACAACTTCCGTCGTGAATTCGAAGAATTATTCACTCGTGGATGAGAAATGAGAAAATTTTGAGATTGTAATTGATCGTTCAATGTACAAAATAATTATTAAATGAAATTAGTAGACAAATAGTTTTACATGTGGCGAAAAACTTTTCTAAATGATTGATAAAAAAAATTGTTTGATACAAATAGTGTTCAATTTTCTATTTTTTCATTAATAAATTGAAAAAGTCCTTGCATTTTTTATCAACACAACAATCGTCAAAATATATGTATAAATACAATTACTCAAGATGATTTAATTAATTCAAAAAGTGTTCTTAACTTCAAATAATCAATCATTCCGTAAAATAGCATTTTATTTATGCTCAAAAAATCTATTTTACATGACTAGTGGCGAAAGTAGGCACTTTCGCCACGCTTCGCGTATCGAAAATTCTACGTTCGACACGTTGTCATGTAAAATATTGTACTCAACTTTTGCAGAAACTCGCCTTCGGCTCGTTTTACAAACTTCACATTCGTTAAAAAAGCTCCTTCTGCAAACGTTGAGTACATAACTATTCTATCTATTCGTCACGAGAAAACCTCTAATACCCGAATCCTCGAAAATCCTCTCTCAAAATTCTTAGTAAGAAAATTAAGTTTTTTACCATGGTGGCGCCAGTGTCACGCAGTATATTTTTTTATAAAAATTAATATAAATATCCCCAATAAATATGTTACTCCGTTAAAATTTCAGCAAATTTGTTCGAATTCTTTGTTTTAAAAACCTCTCGAGAAAATAATGAACATTCTTTCATGAATAAATAGATCAGTTTTTATTCATAACACGATATCAATCGATAAATATCGATGCAAGCCATATATAGTTGGTATCGATTTTATCGATATTTGATCTTCTTCGATATTACGATATTCTTCGATATTACATTAATATCAATGACCCTGATAAATATGTCAAATCGTTAAAATTTCAGTTAACTTAAAAGTCATGTTAAAACTGTTTATGTTAAGAACCTTTCAATAAAATAATGAACATTCTTGCATGAATGAATAGATCAGTTTTATTAATGACCCATCGATATCAATCGATAAATATCGATGCAAGCCATACATCGTTGGTATCTATTTTATCGATATTTGATATTTTTTGATATTTCCCATCCCTACACTCAAATTTCACTATTAAACACAGATAGAGCAAGAGATAGGTCTTATACGATGAGACACTAGCGCCAGTACCGGATTTTTTTTATAACTACTTCACTCTATCGCCACAATCTACCATAAGAAAGTATAAAAAACACCAGTCAACTGGTGTTGGTTTTTTAAATTTTTCAATTCTCCACGAGTGAAAATGTCTTCGAAGTTGAGGAAATGTTGATCAAGGGTATACTCACATAGCGACATTGTCTAGGGGTATAGTTTGACTGTTGATATCGGCTTGGAGGTTGGCGCGGTTGAGGCCGTTGAGCTCTTTGTCGTTATTGGATTGTTTGTTGTCGTTGATGCCATTGGAGTGAGTGCCATTGCTGTGCACCAGGTCGGCGTTGATGGCTTCTCCGCTATGCTCGGTCATGTGCGCCATCTGTTCGCCACTTATGAACTGCGACGTCGCGTCCGAGATCAGACTCGCCGTCATCACCTCCGATATCAGGCTGGCCGTCATCAGATCCTCGACCTTGGGGTCGTCCGACTTACTAACCTCCTCACTCGGGCTGATGTCATCTTTTGATTTTCCTTCGACGTCACCTTCCACGCTCTCACCCTGCAGCCAACAAAAATCAAAAACATTTACTTGCATTTTCTCTAGCACAAAATTCAATTTTACGAAACTAGAGATAGTTGCTATTTTATAACCTTAATTTAATGATGACATTAGACTAAATTGTAGTCGCTGAGTATGAAAATAAGTGGCATATATTTTCCTAAAAAGTGTTCTCAAAATATTAGCAAAAAACATGTTCTTCAGCTATTCATTTAGTTATTTCCAGGATTATCAAGAACTATAGATTCTATTTACGGGCATTTCCGCAAAATCACAGACATGAACTATTAAAATTAAATGCTCGATTAATGTAGTTTTTTGTTTATTTTCGCATTATTTAAGGTTCTAATTCAACATTATGCAGTTGTACATCATGATTAGTTTAGGAATCTACAAGCAAACAGCTTACTAACATCATAGACGCGTGAACAAGCTTCGTGAAAACGCGTGAATATGCCTTATATTAGCTACTTCGCGTTTTGAGGTCTCAAAAATATCTCAAAAACGAAAAATGCCACTGATTACTGATAGCGTTGCAATACAAGTACCTTAAAGATTATTTTTCATCAAGTGACTTTTTTGTTAATAGTTTATTTCGTATTTTTCAAGGCATTTAAAAATTCGCAATTCATTACGTCCATACGTAACGAAAAACATACATATTAATGTCTCTTGCATTGTAAAACGATTCTATTCACTCGAAAATTCGCGATCAAAGTTAAAAATGTGCTAGGTTTAACTGATAATTTTTGTAGATTTTTTAAACTAGTAGAAGTTCGGTTTTTAAGCGTTACGTACGGACGCTCTGTGTATTCACTCATACATCTAAGATATCTAAACGATGATTTTTGAAAATATAAAACTTTTTAACTATTTGCATGTTTTGTGATCAAGTTTTTCATCGAGAATTTATAAAATTTTAAAATTATCTTTATAATAGTTATAGCTGTTCAGAAATAATGCAGTGAATTATGTATGTGGCTTCCCGGCATAACAGACAAAGTCACACATGCCATAAGGCTCATTGTACAAGATGTTTGGACAAAATTTTAAACGCTATGGCATTTGTGACTTTATCTGTTATGCCGGGAAGCCACAGATACATTCCAATATAAACTTATAATACATTCTCATTGGGGTACATATAATTTTTCTAAATTTTAATCAAGAAATTATACAGTCTGAAATACTGTAAAAGTCATTTTTCATTATTCATTAGATAAAATTTTCTTCAATAAATCGCATTTTCCCCTTCAATTTTCTGAGTGAAAATTCGTAAAATAGAATTGTTGACAAAAAAAATTAACTCTAATCAATATACTACATTTATCAAACGACATCGATTATACGTATAGAAATAGTCGATAAGTCGATTATTTTCGATACAAATTGCTATTCAGCATACGATATCTACTTTATCAATTTGAAGAAAAAAATAATACATCTCTCGTTTCTTTATTTTTATTTTCAATCACAAGAAAAATTTTACTTCGCACGAGATAAACCCTGTTGTCATCATTTCTTTGATCTTTATTTGCTTTGCTTAAATTTTCTTCTCTTTAAGGATAGATAGTTTTTCAGCAAATTTACTTAAAAGAAGATATTTAATATCAAACGTGCAAACCTTTGAGGCGTTGAGTTTGTCCTTCCGCGTGCGAAGCATTATGGCCTCGACACGTTTTCGTCTTGCAATTCTCTCTTCCTCTTCCTTTTTCAAACGCTCAGCCATGTCCAAACGTTGCCTGAAAATGAAAAAAAAAAAAAAAAAAAACATTTAATAATCATTTTAAATACCATTCTGGACACAGTAAAATTTATAAACTGTAGAAACACGTCTTATCTTACAAGTAGCAAACGTTGATTCAACAATCGATCTACAATCTTCATTAGAAAATTGGTTTAAATTTCATAATTTGATTAGAAATTCATCCTTGAGAATCAAAACACGTACTTCTCTGCTTCTTCTCTGGCTTTTCGTTCTGCCTCTTCTTTTTCTTGCTTCTGGCGAGCTTCTTCTTCTCTTCTTTTTCTATCCTCTTCTTCTCTTCTTGTAGCTTCTTCAATGGCCTCTTTAAGTCTTTGCTCTTCTGCTTCTCGAGCCTCGTTCGCCAAACGAATCGTTTCCTCTTCCAAGCGTTTTTGTTCTTCCTCCTCGGCACGTAATTTCTCGGCTTCCAAACGAGCCTCTTCTTCCTGAAAGCCGAATTTCAACATTTTTCCTGTATTTTAAACAGAAAATTATAGCAGCAACTTAAACGCAAAAAAATCAACCTTTCGGTTTCTATCTCGTTTTAAACATTCATTAAGACATATATTCAGGATGTACGCTGACCAAATTTTGAAGCGTTTTGCGTTTTTGAAAATTAGAACAAAATTTTTGAATTCTTTTATAACGAGGAAAAATTTCTAAAAGGCAAGGAATTTGAAAGTCTATCGTCACGCATGTTTTTTTCTACAAAATTTCATAAATATTCTGAATAAAATAGAAAAAGGCATTTCTCTACTTTTTAGATTAAAGAAATTTTCAAAAAAATTATTTTGAGTTTTGAATTTCATCAAGATTAAATTGCTTATTGTTGTTCTGTTTTCAAAACCATAAAAGCTGTGAATTTCATCGAATTCTTAACTTTTACCTCAATGAAAAATTCTATAGAACACTGAAATTTTGAATAGTTTTTTAATATTTCTTAATATGGACATTTCCCAGAAGTACATTGTTTTATAAAATTGACAAAAATGGAAAGCTATAGAATTCCGAATTTCTGCCTAAGTGAAAAATTCTGTGAAAACATAAAATTTTATTCATTTTTTTTTTACTTTTCTTAATTACAAAAATCTTTCAGAATTACATCGTATTTTATAAAATTCCAAAAATCCCAGAAATATATAAAAAATATAAATACATAAAATATAAATATATAAAAAAATGCAAAATTTCGTATTATCTTTAATGAAACAAGATTTTCTGGTTTTTTTTTTTTTCAATATTTCAAAATACTAATTAATCCTACAAAAAAACAACCTCAAATTTGGAAATTCGAAAATCATATAATATTTTGGAATTTTATCTTTGTAGCGATGAGAAATATTATTCGAAAAAAAAGGATTTATGGAATAATAAGTTTTTTTAATCAGTAAATTTTTTGGATTGAAAAAATTAATAGTGCTAAGTTTATACAGAATTTCTCAAAATCTAAAAATAATTAAATTTTTTATACTTCATTAGTACTTTTTTCAGATTTTTCACTAGGAAATCTTTGAAGTTTTCTAAATTGTAAGCAACATTATTTTAGAAATGCTGTTTATTTTGAAATCAAAATTTATCACTTTCATGATCATTCAAAAGTGAAAATTTCAATTGATTGCAGTTTAAAACTTTCAGAACTCACTCTTTCCCAAAAAAAATTTTTTAAATTCACATTGAGTTTCGTAATAATTAAAACGAAATTGGATATTAGAAATTAGAGTTGATATAGCAATCAAGTTATTTCATTAGATGACTTAAAATTGGCAAAATTTCGATTAAGAATTACTTTACCTAACAAAAAAAATAATTATTATAAACATCGAACTTAGTTATTTGAAAATTCACATGATTTCTGGTCTGAAAACTAAAAATTTTAGGATTACAAATTGAAACATTGGTAATACAATAGGTGCATACAAAAGTAATTGAAAAATTACCTTCAAACTACAATTACACATTAACAAAAGATTTCAATAACAAACTGAAGGATTCTAATCTTCAAAAACTTCAATCTGAATCAAAATTTAAAAAATCAGGATCTACAGAATGTTAAAATAATCGATGGAGAATCAGAAAATATTCAAATTACTACATAAATCTTATATGAATATGATTAACTTCATTACTTATTGTTCTTCAAACTTTTTGATTGCTACAATTAATTATTAAAAAAAAGAAAGAAAAATTATAAAAACTAAACTTGATAATTTTAAAATCATCAATATTAAAGATAAAAAAAGTTGCGAGTACCAAGTTCAAAAAACTCGGGAAAAAAATGTGAATTTATTATCAATAGACTCTATATCAGAAAATTTATGAATTCAATCGAAGAAGAAAATCAAATAATTTTTAAATTAGAAAAATTTTATATACCTATTAAAATCTGCAAGTCAAAAATGTCGCAACTTCTTTTTTTTTTCAATATTTCGAATACTGCAGTAAATCATCAATAAACAACAGACCTTTTGTAATAATGATAAATTAATAAAAAAAAAAAAAATAAAAAAGTTACCAAACGTAATCGTTCGAGTTCAGCTTCTTTTTCCGCTTGTTCGCGAGCAAGTCTTCTACGTTCGGCCAGAGCAGCTTTAGCTTCTTCTTCCGTCGTGATCCTGATTTTAGCAATCATAGAAGCTGGAACGAAAAATATATTGTTCAGAAATACATAAAAAATGTCCAGCACTAAGAAAGAAGATGAAAATATTTCTACCACTCATGTCACATTCTTCATCCATATCCCGTCCAGATACATTGGTCACGCTTGTTTCCATGGCAGATTTTTCGACTTTGACATCGTTCTTGTCCTCGGAATTTCGATTTTCTGTTACTTCTAGCATTCTATCCGTGGGGACTTCTTCTTTTGGGACCTGAAAATTGAAGAAATTCGTTAACTTTTTGCAGATGAATCTCTTCTACAGAGTGTATGACAAAAAAAAAAAAAATTTTCTATCTTTTATTTTAATAATGATAAAAACGTCACATCTACGAATTCATCATTCGTTTATAATATTCATTCATGATACCTATTTTTACATTATTCGTGATTCGTAGTATCTTTTTATTCGCGATTCATACTTTTTTGAATTTTTTAATAAGCTCAAATATTTCAACATAATTACATACTTTTAAACCCAACATTTAAAATAATGACGGTTCAAACATGGAAAGCCATTCTGTTTTTACCTGTTCGACTTCTACACTTTTGTCTTTTTCATCCTCAATTTTCACGCTTTCCTCTGCTGGTTTTTCCTCGATGATTTGGCTGTTTTCCAGAGCATTTTCACGGACGAAAGCAACGTTTTCCACGGCTGGACTTTGCAGAGGGGTGACTCGGGGTGAAGCCCGTACACTTCTGTTCGGTTTATCCGAGGCGCGTCTCGCGGCGTCCGTCGTGACGCGCGGCGTCGCCGGCTTCTTTGGAGTACTGCTAGCCTGGGCCTTTGGCAGTGGCGGTTTTGAATCTTTTGCGACTCGTATCTCTCCGATCAAAGCGTCTGTAAAATTGAGAAGGAAAAAGATTAAACGTGTACAATTTGTTTTTAGTTTCAACCATAAATAGTATATTGCTCCGAGGTACACACGATACTTTTTGCCTCGAAAACAGTAGAAATGAGCGTATCAAAACTGTTTCGACATGGCAAATGAAGTATTGAAGGTCGACACGGAGGCTGGAGAAAATGACAGTCGGCAGGGGAAAGGGGGTGGGGCGTCCTTTTTGGCCCGGTGGGTTTCCAAGGAGCCAAAAGAGCCCGCCTGTTACCTCTCCGATTGTCATTTGTCGACAGCCTGCGTGTTGGCTTGAAATACTTCATTTGTTTATGTCGAAACGTGTTTTGAAACGCTCCTTTTTAGTGTTTGAGAGGCAAAAAAATTATTCATTTCAATTAAAACTATATCTGCATGATCTGTTGTTTCCTAGGATGAGCCTTCAATGAATAATTTTTTTAACTGAGGAAAATCATTAATCATTTGTTTATTTGTGCTTTTAAACCTTGAGTAAAAAATCAGTCAGATCGTTCGAATCAATACATATTTATGTATGAATTTTTATACATCGAATTTGCGAATTTAATGAATTTTCGAGAGAATCTTATCTACCTAGATTTTTAGTATTTTCGAGGATTTTTGTATTTCTCAGCCTCTCTTAGTTTGAATTGGTAAAAAACTACTAATTAATAGTAGAATTCCACTAATTGAAAAAGTAGAAAGGGAGCAACTAAAGTTTTAGTGAAAATCTACTAATTGAATTAGTGATATAGCTTACTGATTAAATAAGTAATTTGACTGGAGAAAAAAGTAAATATGTAACTATCTTTAAACTTTAGTAGAAATCCACTACTACAGTAAGTAGATTTTGACTAGTCTTATTCGTGTATTATGGCAAAAAGATAAGTAAATTTCAACTAACGAAGAAGTCAATTCGTACTAATACTATAGTAAATAATTACTGTTCATAATAATAAATATATTTACCACTGCAGTTATTGATTATCTAAAAAGCATTCAAATGCTAATCATTCATTATTGTTTTATAGTAAAAAATCAAACAATAATAACAGACATACAGCAGATCTCTGACTATCTCTGACCGACTAATTAAATTAGTAGAAATTTTACTAACTCGAACTGAGAGAGTACTTATGTATAAAATCTTGCAAGATTTTCTAGTACTTTTATAAATTTGTACGGTTTTTCTGTACATTGATATATAGATTTTAATAATTTCATGCTCTAGAATTGAAAGTATGATAAATTTTTTGTATTTGAGAGGATTTCGCAGGAAATAGTGTCTATGTAGCATAGAAATTTTCATTTCTTTTAGTTTTTTTGGTACATTCTCAGTTTTTCTATGATTTGAAGGATTGTTCAGTATTTCTGAAACTTTTCGTATTTTTCAAGATGTACAAAATGTTCTACAATTTTCTAGTATTTTTATATATTTCTAGCATTTTTTTTCTAAATAGTTACATAGATTTCAAGAATTTCGGCTCTAAAATCCAAGGATCATTAAATTTTTCGTGTTTCAAAGGATTTTTCAAAAGACAATGTCTCAATAGATTTTTCCATCTTTTCGTATTTTTCTTCTTTCTCTAGTTTTTCTACGATTTGAAGAATCGTTCAGTATTTTTAAATAATGCTATATAAATTTCTGGGATTCGATGCTCTAGTTATTATATTTGTATAAATTTTCAACATTTTATAGATAAACTTGTATTTTTCTATATGTATTTTCTTTTTGTATTTTCCAGTATTTATAAAATGTACAATATTTTGGTTTTTCATTAAAAGATATCTATTTTTGAATTTCCGGAATGAGATTTCCAAAAATTGGAAGTTATAAATATTTCAAATATTTCGATCAATTTTACAGTAAACATTTTCTTTATAGATGTAGAGTGCACTTAATATTTTTTGAATTTTTTAGACTTTCAAGTTTTTAAAATTTTCTAGTGTTTTCTACGACTTTTATATACATACATTTTAGAAAGCTCGAGAAATTGAAGTTTGCTGACTTCTGAAGAAGCTAATGAATGGGGTACAGAAGAAACTAATTTAAATCTTGTATTTTTATTTTTTTTTGTATTTATTCATTTTCGTAAAGTTTTCTAGCATATATATAAATTTAAAAGATCCTGCTATAGACTTTGAGATCTATAGATTGAGAGTATTTTTTTGTATTTTCACGCGGATTTCTAAAGTGTAATACCTCAAATTGTGAAAGTTTCTTATTAAAAGTGAAAATGCATATTCTTTGTTAATATTTGTACACAAATTACTAATATTTCACTCTTTTACATTAAAAATTATAAACATATAGTTTTTTATTCGAAAATAAGAAAGTTAGAAATTACTTATATCTTAATTTCAGAACATTTTATAAAAAGTTCCTTGTTGCAAAAACTTGATTAGACTGAAAAAAATAACGTGAATTACTCTTTACCAAACAAAAATAACTCGTGTGAGTTGCTTATCGCGAATGAAATGTATTTATGGAAATTTAAAATAACTTTATAGGGGAGTAAAAGAATGTAATTCACAAATTTTGAATATTTACTTCGCAAATGTGTAGTAGGATAAGAACAGATAGGATAATGAAACTTCTTCTGTCTAGGGATGTTGATTTTTTTCAAAAAAATCGGTTTTGATATAATCGATTGTTTTTGAAACAATCGTTTTCGATAATGATTTTTTTATGAAAAAAAATCGGTTCTATCAAAAATCGATACTTTCGTTAAAAAATCGATTGTTAGCGATGACCGATGCTCATTAAAAAAATAATTTTGATACAAACTATTATTTTTATATTCTATGTTTATATATTGGTAGTTTATTTTTATAGTTGAAAAAAATTTGTCCTAGTAAATAAAAAAAAAATCGGAAACAATATTGAGATTTTTTGACGATATTTTTATACAATCGGAGATTAAAAATCGTATCGCAAAAATCGCTTGTTCCTATCAAAAAATCCATTTTTCTAAAAATCGATATAATCAACATCCCTATTTCTGTCTCACAATCAGTGTAAAGTGAAACTTCTTACGTCTCAGTATAAAGTGAAACTTTTCATGTCTCAGTATAAACTGAAACTTCTCATGTCTCAGTAGGTATAAAGTGAAACTTCCTATGTCTCAGTATAGAGTGAAACCTCTTACAGACTATTATAAAGTGAAACTCCTTATTTCTCACCACATATATAATAGTCAAACTGACACGGCTACGGCGGCGATCAACTTTTATAGATAATTTATACCTATAGGTTTCCAGTTAACACTCCACGAGTTGGCATTTCAATCAGTGACATACATAAATTACATTGAGCAAAGGTCGGTCAATATTTGATCAACCCTCGTGGTTTTTGACTCGGAAGTTCAGCAATTTCGGGATTACAAGCAAGATTCTGGAGTTGCGGGAGGGTTTGGAATGAGAGAAGATAAAAAAGCTTACTGTGACGTTCTGTAACAGAAATGCCAGTTCCAGCGATAGAAGCGGGTCTTGGGCGACGAGGGGTCGTGGTGCGGGGCCGCATATTCACTACGCTACTACTTCCGGCGCTGCTGACGACGCTCTGCTGACTCATTGAACTGTTTGGTCGCGACGGACTGCTCGGGGTTACTTCGCCACTTCGGATACCTGAGCCAAAATTGTTTTCCATCATTCACAAAACTTTTGCACATACTTCCTCCCACATTCTACGATTAGTTTCATATACATTACGTACATTATTTGCAGAAAATTCAACGTTTGCCAGCCCTGTCTCAAGTAAATCTACTGAAAACCATGTTAAGATACTGAACTCTGTCCGGAAAAAAAACCATATTCTGAATTTTTGTCTTTTTATAAGTCTTGAATTTGATTTTGGGGTATAATTAATAATTTTGAAGTATCCTCTAAAATACTTTATAGAGCAGGGGCAAACACAGGACAAATTTTTGGGAGTTTTCCAAAAATACATGTCTGACGTCTTCGACAATTTAAAATTTCTACCTACGAATGGTTTTTTTTCTTGTTAATTCTAACGAATTTCAAATGTAAGGCATTTCAAATTGGAATTATAAGTTTTCACATTATAACTTTTGAAACTTTGTAGACAAAATATTTTAATTTGAGAGAATTTTTTTCTAGTAATAAAATTTATGTCAAATAAACAAAATTTCAAAGTCCTGCGTGTTCAATATTTCGAATTGTATACTACTAGCAGTAACTTTTTTCAGAAATAATTTTCCTCAATAAATTTTATACAACTTTATACTACTAAAATTTCAACTTTGAAAATTTACGATGGTTTATTGCAATAAAAAAGTTAAAAATATTATATTTCTGAGTATAACACTACAATTGTTTTCGTAGTGTCTTTCACTGTTTGAAACTACATATTAATTCAATAATAAGTTATTTTGTTTTTTTTTTTTCACTTTAGAATTATACATTCAAATACTCAATAACTTTTGAAGTATGAAATATTGGAAATTTTGTATGCACCCAGTTTTTTTACATCATTTATTTAAATATATAATAGTTGGAGTTCCTTATTTTAATAACTCACTTTAAATGATTCAAATTATCTAGTCAAACTTACGAAATTCCCAGAATAAAGAAAAATTATTATTATTTTTCTGTATAAAATTATTTTCCTATTTCTAATTACAACAAAGTAACATGTGGAAAATCAACTCTTCAGCATTCACAAAATAATATATACTGTAATCGAACATATTATGTTATAAAAAATATTGCGATGAAATGTTATACTCGTTGTTAAAATTCAAAGCTTTAATTAATTGAATGTTATCAAAAAATTAATGTAATTTTATCATATAAACCAATCTCACCAAGTTGTAAAGTTAAATATCAATTCATTCAATGCTGGAAATTTTTAATTATATAATAATGAAAATTATTTATGCATATGATATACTATATAAATGATGATGTACTAAATTAAGAGATGATTTTAAAATATTGAAAACTTTGTATTTTTAATAGTAACGCGCTATTTATTTAATTTCTCCTTGTTTGAAAATGAAAATTCGAATTCAATATCTACTTTTTAACTTCAAATATGATCTATGTATTGAAACAGATTGTTGAGGAGTTAAATTATTTTTAAATTACTAACTTGACTGTTGAAATATGCAAGTTGAAGTTATTGAAACTTTCTCATTTGACATTTATTATTTTGAATTTTAAATTCGTCACATTTTACATTATTTTATAGTAGAATTGTCAATTACAATTTAGTAAAAGTTTAGGTAATTTATCACAAAATTATCAATTTATTTCACGGTATTCAGTAGATTTTTCCAAGCAGGTTAATAAGGTTTCTCTTCTGATTCTATATGAAAATAAACCTCATAAGCATTTGGCAAATTTTGAATTGACACCCTTCATTCGCCAAATAGTTAATAAATGACTTTTTTTGTAGCAATAATAAACAAGTACTTTATCCAGACTTTCATTGATGATTTCAAAGATATATTTATGTCTAAATGAAAATACGAGAAGTTCAAAAACAAGTAATCAATTAGTTCGCTCCACGATGAACTTTCAAAGTCAATTAAACTTAAACGTATGACGAAACACTTAGATTTGCGTGCAGTTAAGAGTTCTTAGATCGATTTTCATTCATCATTCTGTTGCTCATGCTCTGTAAATTTCTTTGAGTGAGGATCTTTCAAATCAAACTCTCAAATGTGAACTTACACTCGAGTTTGATTTTTAAAATATTCATTCGAAGAAATTAAAAGAGTGATTTTTTTGTGGTTAATGTTGATTAGTTTATCGAAGCTGCAAGTTGTTAGAGCGAATTTAACAGAAATTAATCTTTGTTTTTTAAATCACGATCTTTCCTCAGAATGAAAATTAGTTGAGTATACTATACACAACACTTTAAATTTCATAAATATAATATTCAGAAAAATATAAAATTCAACAACAGGGCTGTTGAAAAATGAACCAAATATTAAGAAATCTGATATCATTACGTAAAAATTTACCGTTTATAGGAATATAAAATACTTTGAAATTCTGTAATTTAAACTACGATTCTCAAAACTGCAGTAAAATTGGAATAATATTTTTCAACTCTTTATTAAAAAAATTACACATAGTTTTTTCTAAATCAAGAATACTTGATGTGAATCAGTAAATTAAAATACACAATTTCAACTTACTGTTGTACAAATTTAATATTGCTATTTTATATAATTATATAAGTTAGTTATTCACCAAATCGCCCAGCAGATTCGTGAATATTCATCCAATATTTTCATAATCTTCATCAACAACCCAGAATGAAGCTTCATTCACACTTCACATCCCCTCAAAAACCAAAATCATCATAAATCCTATGAAAAACTCCCCTTGACCATAAATTATTTCGGTGCACTTTGCTGTACAAAGGGAAATTTCGGTGCGCGTCGATGTTTAATCACGCGAAAATTCGCATTAGTTGCAGGCCCGCCATTCGGTTCATGATTTGCAGGAAGCAAAAGCTCGGCTAAAAAAGCGCGGATGTGAATCGGTAGAAAATAGAAGAGTTCGATGAAGATAAAAAAGATGGGGAAAAAAAGGAACACATAAATTTTGTGAATGCACATCAAGTAAAGAAGCAGCAAAAGTTCTTTTGCAGCTGGAGAAAAACACGGAAAATGCAAAGTGTCGAAAAAGTGAAAAATCTTACCTTCACCTTTGTCTTTGTAAGCCTAGACAGTGATTTCTCTAGGGAGTTTCTTGGCTTTTTTGTTAACACACGAAGCACAGACTTTTGAAATTCGAACTTTTTTTAATAATGTCGAGGATGAATTGGGGTTGAATCAAAATATTTGTTTTCGTCGTTGTGAATGTTAAATCAAATTTTGATTTATTATTGTAAACAAATTCAGTAATGTATGAGGTTTTCTTTCACTATAAATGTACGTATGAATAATATCGTAGAAAATGTACATAATTTTATGACATAGATAAAAAAATATTATTATATATATTTTGGAAGGGTTAGAGGACAATATGCAGAAAGTAAAAAACAAAATATATTTATATGTAATCTATATATCATGTGATTAATGAAATATATATGCATCTAGAATTCATATATTAGAAATATTAAAAAATGAATTATATTCAAGAAATATATTTTACATTTTATACATAAAATGTACTGTATGTATAAATATATATTCATAGTCTATACATTACACATAATATATAAACAGTAGAATTTACTTTACAATGCAATCAACGTATTAGATAAATAGATATTATTATATATAACTTAAAATTTTGTTATACAAACTATTACAAAGTATAATTATATATTTGAGTATTATAGGTTTCCGAAACCTTTTATAAATATCAAATATAATATAATGTTGTATAATCAATTTTTAAATAATGTAAGAATCTATTTTAAAACCAAACTAGACAAAAAATTATGAATCTAGCACACGAAAAAAAAACCTTGACTCGTTTTATTTGGTTTCATTACGTGAAATTCCTAAAAATCAATACCGCCTTTACTTTTTAACTGCGTTCTGTTGTATTTCACAACGTCAAAAATAATTTGTACTGAAAAATTCCATTTCTTCTGAATAATTCAATAGTTTCCCATTTTAACGAAAATCAGTACATGGTATATCATTGAGAAATTTATACTCACTAGATAAATAATTTATACATTTACCCCATTTCAACCGTTCGATTAGTATAAATTCAATCACTCTCAAGTAGACAACAAAACTTACGAACAAGAGTTAATGAACCAGAAAAAATCCCGAAAACTTCACCATGGGTTAGACTAAAATTGTGCTTAAAGAAAAAAATCGATTATAATAACAAAAAATTGTTGCTGTCATAACATCGATAAGACAATGGTTTTCTGGTATTGAAACTATTACGAGGAAATATTCTTCTTCGAGCACAGAATCGATTTGTTGAAAAAACAATGTTAGGAGAGATTCATAATTTTACCGTACTAATACTGTAAAGAATACACATGCGTTAGTTACAAATTTTATTATTCATACTGATCATTCAACTAAAGAAATATTAGGAAAAAATATTACTTTTTCATAATCTCATAAAATGACGAATTAATAAAATTGTTTTAAGTACAAGCTTGTTCATTATTTCAGTTCACATTATACACATTGAGCAAAATATGCAAAATTTATAACGTACATATTTACGAAATTCAAGATACTACATACCAAAAAAAAACCAACATATTCCCCAAATCCAGAAAATGTGAAAAAACTTCTACGAAATACAAGAATTAGTACGGTAAATACAAATCGTCAAAAAAATGGTTGTCCATTAGTAACGTGAGACTGCAGAAATTTTTTCGATTTTTAATGGAATTTCATAATCTATTAAAATTTGTAGTAGGAAAAAATCTTAGAAATATTTATAAAACTCACATAATTTAGAAAAAGTTTTGTTTTTTTGACATAGAAAATTGATTTTAAAAACATGGAAAAAAAGGATGAAAAAATTTTGAAGGTAATTATCCAGGATTATCGACTTTTTTTAATTATAGCACAGTAATAACAAAAGTTATAAAAAATATTTTAAGTGAGAATTACCGAATGAAAATCATTAATGAAAGGTTGAGAGACTTTTTTTCAAAAATCCATCTCACGTAGCTTACAAACATACCACAAAAACATAGTCCTTGAAGACGAAAATAATGCCTGGAGGAAGTGCCCGTTTGCACGTCAAGTTGCAGAAGTGCAGCAGAAATTTTTATGTATTTTAGATCTAAAAAAGTATTCAGGCTGAATTCAGCATTTCCGGAATATTTTCAGGAATAGTGAATTTCTGAATTTTAAAAATAAATCCTTTATAATTATTCAGATTCATATAATTTCAATTTTGAAAATCACTCAGTTAAGTTATATTTTAAATGATTTTAGCACTTAGACAGACTAAAAAATAAATATGAATTCAAGTTTTAAGAATTTAATTTTTTACTATCGTTTACAACTTTAAATTACTTCGAAATGAATTACACTTTTAATTTAAGCTAAAAGAAATTTCAAGATTTATATTAATTATTTATTTAAATTTAATGAATTAAACTCAATCGACAAATAATTTTTTATTTGTAGCAGCGCTGTTAACAGGTAAATACACATTCGCAAAAATGCAAAGAATTTTCGAATTTTGTCCATACACTGAACTTGACATGAATTTTCCAAACCCTTCAAGTTTTAACAGAACATAAAAATATGAAAACTATTTTTACTATTAATGATCTTACTATTGGCGATTTTTTGATTATTTATATATGATTAGAATGCGAATAACAAAAATTAATTTACCAAGAAATCATTTAAACTAGAGTGGTTAAAAAATCGAAAATATTCGGACCTGCTGGAATCTCATCTTTGAAAAAACAAAAGAAAATTACAACTTCGACACCATAATATATTAAAAGTATATTTTCAGTTAACTTTTGCCAAACGAGGTCAAATTTTCACGTATTCTAGTTCCAAAATTACTATATTTTATAAGTTTCAAGTTTTATTACACATACAACAATTTCGTAAAAAATGATTATGATAATGATAGTGAAAATTAAAATTCCTAATAGATGATATATCTTCCCCGATAATAATAATCCTCAAATTTTTTCTCTTCATTTTTCATAGAATTCAAGTTCATGTTATCTGAAAAAAATTTCAAACAAACGATAGTTTGTTTTGAACATTAAAACTTTTCTTTTCCACCGACATATAATTTACAGTAATACAAAGAATCTTCCTTTTTATTATTCATTTTTACACCCTAACATCTATCAAAGTAAATCAGTGCCTTTCGGTCTTAATCTATCTTTTCCATAACTTATCACAAACAACAGAAAATCGATAGTCTTTATCGTTATCAATTTTTATCAGACAATCGATGTTGAGATTGTACAGTGTTACAAAAAACGAATGTGAATGGTTTTTTCAAATGATTTAAAAAAAAATTTCTGAACCAAGTATTTTTTCATGAGATATACAAAGTGTCGAAGATTTAATGAAAATTTTCCTCAACTTTTGAGGGTGAGCCCTAAAATTTTATCTTCGACTTTCAGGGTTATTTGGATCACTCAACTGTCAAGGTTGAACAACGACTTTCAGGGTCAAACCTCGTATATGTGATCTACATAGATCTTCTCGAGATCATGTAGATCTACATGTAACCGAAAATTAAAAGAAAGAAACCAGTATTAGATCTACTCAAGATCTATGTAGATCTGCTGAGATCTACAAATCGCTCTAAATTTTTTTTTAATTGCAGCAAGTAGATCTACAGAGATCTACAGAGATGAAGTTCACTTGAATAAAAATCTATACATAATCTATCCAGGTTCACGGGTGACTCTTAATTATTTAAAATAAATTTGTAAAGTCTTACAGAATGATTTGTCCTCAGTACTGTCAATTTTCTAACGTGTATCCAAACGTACATGCCAGTACACATTGAATCAGCCATTGGCGTATAACGCTTGTATATCTTTATTACAAATTTCACTTCATTATTTATGAAAGCAACAAAATATATCCTACGTTGAAAAGTAGAATTTCATAGATATCGAATAGATTTACATAGATCTATGCAGATCTACGTAGAACTGGTCACAATGAAGATCTACATAGATCTACTTTTTTTACCTGGGGGGGTTAACTATGAAAGTTGAGTTCAAGTATACGGCAAATATAGTATCAGCCAATGAATAGGACTAACTCATTGCCAATGAAAAATAAGAAGTGATAATAATTGCACAGGTCTGCAAATAATGGGTTTGTATTTGTTGTTAAAAATCTATGGGTCGTTTCCTGGGTAATTTTTCACGCAGAATCCGAATCTGAACCCAGAATTTGCCTATCACATCAGGATTTTGAGATATTTGAGGTTATATGCTCGAAAAATGGGGGTTTTCGCTACTTTTGAGGTTATGTACAGGGCGCAAGAAATTTTTCTTGTCTTTTTCGTGGATGTCATCATTCAGTACTAATCTTTCTCTTCAAAATGAGCTATTGATCAGTTATGAGCGATTTTTTTCACAAAGATGCAGCCATAACAAGTTTCGACATTTATCCAAGCAACCTAATAGGCATTCACATTTACTTTTTGGGGCCTACCATTTTGCATTTGGAAATTTACCTTTGAAATTTGTACTCGAGGGTTTTGATCAACTATGAATAAGAATTTACCGTCAGAAAATTAATATTTATCAGTTTTTAGAGAGCAAAATCGTGAAATTCCGTGAATTTCGATCCGCCATTTTAAATCCGCCATCTTAGAAATAAAAATATTTATTTTCTGACGGTAAATTCTTTTTCACAGTTCATCAAAACCCTCGAGTACAAATTTTCAAGGTAAATTTTCAAATGCAAAATGGTAGGCCCCAAAAAGTAAATGTGAAGGCTTATAAAGTTGTTTGAATAAATGTCGAAACTTGTTATGGCTGTATCTTTGTGAAAAAAAATCGCTCATAACTGATCAATAGCTCATTTTCAAGAGGAAGAGTAGTACTCAATGACGACATCCACGAAAAAGACGAGAAAAGTTTCTTGCGCCCTGTACATAACCTCAGAAGTAGCGAAAAACCCCATTTTTCAAGCATATAACCTCAAATATCTCAAAATCCTGACGTGATAGGGAAATTCTAGGTTCGGATTCGGATTCTACATGAAACATTACCCCGAAAACGACCCATAGCTTTTCAGCAACAAAACCTTGCAGACCTGTGTTGTTTGAATTTAAGAACTGACACTGCTAATCTTAATAAAGCTTATGATAGACTTTCTATCAGTTGATCGAGTTTTGGGGTTTGTGTTTTGATTTCTGATAAGTAGTGATGTACATGTCTTTAGTTTGGCTTATTGAATTTATTTAGTATTATGTTTCCAGTTAGACTCTAGTCTTTATCTATTGATTAGAGTGGTAGACAGAATTCATATTCAGTAGGTTTCCAACCTTTCCGCCTTTGGCGGCGACAAATAGTCCAAGATATGCAGCCATATACGATTGAAATGTGAAGAGAATTGTTTCATTAGAAGATGATATTTTTTTGCTGTAATTTGAATCGGGTTTGTTACTGAGGTGGATCTCATATGACTAAAGACATTATAGTAGGAGAGAATTTCAATAGTTAGAGAAGATTCAGTTTATAGTGATTGTAATGTTTTATGTTATAGAGAAGAATTTTGTATGACCTTGATTATGTTTCTAGGATTGCGAACGAAACGTCAGTCTTAACAATAAAGAATTGAAATTGGTCCTATTTATTGGCTGATATCACATTTGTCGGATACTTGAATTGAAATTCAAAAAGAGGACGTAATGAAATTCACAGAAGATCAATATGAAAGTTGAGTGTCCACTCTACTGACAGTTGAAGCTCGACCCTGAAAAGTTGATGGAAAATTATCCCAAGAGAACTCATACGACTTTCCCAAGTTCGTTTTCCGCTGCACAATGTTTCTCTCGGTTGAAACGAGCCCTTCCAGAAAGATAAAAAGCAGCCAAGCGCGCGCAAAGCCTTACCTTGCTGTTGCTGGGTCTGGATCTCCCTCGCCCGTCGGCGCAGCCTCTCGGCCCTCGTGGGCCGGGGCAACCCGGGCGAGGGGCCCGGCAGCGTGCCCATGCTTCGCGCATTCTCGGTCCGCTTGAGGCCCCTGGGGCCCGCGGGCCTTAGGCCGCCAACCTGGTGTTGACCTCCGGTGGCGGCCAAGTGCGACATGCTCCGGCTCATGCTCGTGGCGGCCAGCGCCAAATGCGCCCGGGGCTGTTCCGCCGTCGCCACCCCCGACTGCGAGGTAGACCCGCGATTCTTAACAAACACCCGGGGACGCGACAGCTGATCCAACCGGGACATCGAATACGTCCTACCTGGCGAGCGCGAAAACGACTTGCGCGATGACGACGAGCCCGTCATCGTCGCCGCCGACGGTGACGTCGTCATGGAACCGCCGACCTCCCGCGGCGACGGGATCGTCGGCACCAGGTCCGTGCGTCTCCGGTTCATCCGGGAACTCGGCGCCCCCGCCGCCGTTGACTCCTCACCTGCAAACCGTTTTTTCTCAACCCTCAAACTACCTTTTCCCCCAACCCCAAACCCAACCCCTTGGGAGCTTTTTTTTCCTTTTCGCGAAACCGACAACCACTTCCTAGCTTTAATGGTGAACAAAACAAAAAAAGGAACAACCACGCTTGCATGCTCGTCTTCTACGGGTCACAAATCAACGGACTTTTTTTTTTTTTTTTTACGGCATGCCAGGGGTGGTGTGAGCGCGTAAATAAAGGGCAGCCTGCAACTTTTTGCTTTTTCAGGGACTTCCAAGGCTGCGGCGCTGAAGCGGCTGGAGACGAACACAAAGTTTCAGGCAAATTATGTTTTGGTAAAGTCGTAGGTTTGAAGGTTTTTTCAAACCAAATTGGTATTTTCTTATACGAAATACAATTTTAAAAAAGGACCGCGGATTCGAGTTCGCTCATATTTTTTGGGAAAAATAGTATATTTCGTATTAAAGAGCAGAAACGAGCATTTTTACGAGTGCGGAGTTTTGCGAGCGAGCGAAGCGAGTCAGCAACTCGCACTAGTGTAAATGAGAGTAAATGCTCTGTAATACGAAGTGTATTTTCCATGCTCGCATGTCGAAAAGCATTTAATAATACTCCAGTTTCCATTTATAGAATTTCAGTAAGTCAAATCAAAACATAAGCTTCATTTGCAAAATTTGTATTTGTGTTAAGTGAAATTTATACACAAAATAATTGAGAGTATCAGGCTACTGGATGTACCAGTAAATTTTTGGCGAAATCAAGAATTCCTTTATTTTGAAGTGAAGGTCCTCATTTTTCAGCAAAAAGCAATTTCAAAACTTGATTATCACATTATATCTTTTTGTATTAATCAAGAAAAGATCAACGATTAGTGCAATTAAAATCATTTCATTAGATTCTAACCTGAAGGTCGGATGTTCAGACGTGAATTTCGAGGTGGAATCGAATAAAATCATTAACTAGAGTCGCTGATAAACTTGCATTTTGGTAAAACGAAAATTTACCAGCTCACTAGTTTATGTACTATTATTGTCAAAATAAGCTGATAACTATTTTAGACTTTACTGGAGGTGTCTAAATAAAAGAACGATGATTATAAACAATTTATTTATAGGTTTCAGAATTTAAAAATTTATTGGACAAAGTATATAATAATACTCTAACATTTAAAACTGGAAATACAGTGGCTATAAAATGCTGATAAAACATTCTTTGTATGTATTTGCTAAACCGAAATAAAAACAAACAAAAAAATTCTAAATAATGAAACTTGTTTTCAAATATTTGGCAATTTGGACATGAATACGCTCTGGAATGCAAAATCAAATAAAAATTTTATCAAATTAAAACAACGACAAATATAATATACCTAATTGATATCTTTGAATATAAAAAAATTGAACTATAATCACTTCTTTCATCGAGATGATTGAAAACATGTTGAAACGAATTTGGAATTTATATCAGAAAATTCGAAAATGGTTCAGACATTTATTGCTAGAAAATTCAAAATTTTGGCAAAAAAAAATCCTGACTTCCAAAAGTAGTACATGAAACAGATTCCGGAAATAAACCATCTTAAATTCATGTGTAAAAATTAAAAGCTAAGTATAAACAATTTTGAATAATTTGAAAGATCTTAGAACTCTAATGCATAAATTGTTTGAAAGCAAGTATAATTTTTTAGACAATTCAGAATTTTCATTTAATTATTTTACAAAAAACTTTAGATAAAGTAGTTTAAGTCCATTTCAAATAAATATACTGAAACTAAATTGTTCAATTTCTCAAAGGAAAAATCCATTAATTTTGTTATTAGAATTAAAATAAAATTAATCAGAACGTTGATTGATAATTTTCCGATTATCAAATTTTCATTGCTAGAAGCAACAGTTTTTTTTATCACTATTAGTGTCTAAAAAAAACCATTCGATTTATTATTTTTATAAGACTTCACACCCAAAAATAAATACTTCAAATTGATTGTTAAAACGAGAAATAAAAGTTTAAAAAAGGAATACATGATAACTTAAAGAATATCATGTTTTGCACTTCGGACGATTTTTGACAGCGAGACTTTGAATTTTTTACCTTGAATAAAAAGTCATCAGTTTGATGATAGTTTTGTTACTAACATTTTTCTCTTTGCGTATATATTATTTATATATGTGTATGTATTTCTTTCTCTCATAAATTCAATATGTTTATATATTTTTTAAAGAGAAAAACCTAAAATATTTATATTAGAGAATTTTCCCCTGGACATACATTTCGCAAAAAACTTTTTTTCACATAGAACATGCTCTTTTCTCCCACAATCATCACTTGCTCATGCTGGAGGCAGATGATAAATAAAGAAATCATCCTGCAATTTTTAGTATTCGCATTGCCAAATCGAACAGAACGGCGAATACAACGCTGCGGCGCTAAGCTGCTGAAAATAACTACATAAAATACAAAATCAGGCAAAAAAAATCATGTAGCGCTAAATAAAAGAAAAAAAAAATAACTGTAAAAATGTTCTATACATTTATAAAATGGCTTGGATGCATGTTTTTTTAATGGTGGTTTTCCACAAGATGTGAGAATCGTTTGCATGACAATGATGATCAGGAATGAAGTTTGATGATTTGAGACGTGGTAATGATGATTGTGAATAGAGTCAGTGAAAATTTGCTAATTGATAGGAAAAATAAAGAAAAATTTGCAATGTGTTTTTTTATAATAATTTTTGTTTGCAAATTTGGGGAAGGGGGGAGAGATAAAAAGGTTTAGTTTGTGAAAAAATTTTGAAAGAATAGCTTTTAATTTTTCTTCGAGCTGGAATTTCAATGATTTTTCGTAGGATTTCTAAATACGTTCTGTGAGTGTTATTAATATTTTTTGTGCTAAAAAAACATAAGAGTGATTTCGAAAAAGAAATTCGTACCTACTAAAGTCTTTGTTATAAAATTTTTTTTTTAGTATTTTTGCAGGGAAATAAAGGGGCGTAGAAACTTGCCTTCAAAAAAAAAAAACAACCTTCTGATAGTGCTTCTAAAGTCCTGAGTTTTATAACCCGAAATAATTATCAAAAAACAATTCCCTTATCGTGAAAAAATCTATCATATCTTGGAAAAACCCGCATCTATACGATTCTTTAGACGATTTTTTAAAGATCCTGATTCGTAAAGATTTTAGAAATTTAGCAACAAACGATTCTCCAAAAACCAAGTTAAAAAGCTCACGTAAAATACTCAAGCAATTTACACTTCAACTAAGTCTCTCTTATTCAATTCTAATCGCAAAAAAAATGAACATGACAATTCTATTCTAAAAGTCAATACCTGATGAAATCTAAAACTTGCGTACTAAGGTATGTGTTGACTAATTGACCGAAAAATAAAAATTTCTGAAATATCATTAATATTCAAAACCAAAGATTGAAAAATAGCAAATTATTCGTGTTTTCTTATTCGCATTCTTCATACGTTTGGAAATGAATAAAAAAACACGGAAATTTCCAATCAGTGGCTTTTAATGATCATTGAATTTCGAAATCATAATTTTCAGTATGATAAACAAGGAATTAATTTTTTTTAAATAATAAAAGAAAGTGGAGAAACAGTGGTGGATAAATTTTATAAAACACTTTCAAAGATCAGGTTTCATTATTATACAGTTTACTTTTCTCAAATTGGCCATCTTATCCAAGAATTTTTTGGAATCCGAAACAACTCTAAACAAATTTTTTAAAAGCCAACATTTTTTCTATAACATAAATAGAATGTGTACCAAGACAGCAAAAACTTCGAGATTATATTAAGTAAAATAAAAACATATTTAAAAACTTCAGAGAATCTTCAAATGTAAAAAATAAAAATTGTTGGAAAATAATCTGGATATCCTAAAATTTTTTGAAAAAGCCTTATCTTGGTAATCTTTTACAAATTTATGGAGTTTTCATGTTCTCAGCATTTTCTGTAGTTTTAAAATGCATAAAAAATGGAGCTTTAAAAAAATTTTTGAAAAATATACACGTACCGATTCATTTCCATGGATTTTAAAAGGTTAGTCTGAATATTTTCTGGTCTGTATAAGAAGTTTGAGTAACGAAAATTCCAAAGAATAATTCTAAGATATGAAAATTATGCTGGAATTTTCAAAATATAATGGAGAATCTCCAGCTTTATCATTATTTCAATTATAAGGAATCTGAAATATTTTTCCCAACTTATTTTAAGCTTCCTTTTTTTTTCAAAAACGCTTTGTCAGCTGTTGATACATGTATACATGAAAATATTTAACAAATTTTTTTTCTCGTTGACTTCGCAGTTCCTGAGAATATTTGACATATTTTTCCCAACTTATTTTAAGCTTCCTTTTTTTTTTCAAAAACGCTTTGTCAGCTGTTGATACATGTATACATGAAAATATTTCGAATTTTTTTTCTCGTTGACTGCAGTTTCTGAGAATATTTGGAATATTTTTTCCGAAAGTATTGTGGAACACTCGAAGTATTGTAAAACATAAACCATGAATTTTCAACATTTTTTATCTTTCTTCATGTTTTCTATAGACTTTATTATTTCCATTAATCTCCAAGAATCTTCAAAAAAATATTGATTTCTTTATATCTCCCAGATATTGTCAGATATCATTACATATAAATTATTCAAATATATTTCAATTTTCTAATTTATGAGATTTTTTGAAGCTTTAAAGAATTTTATTAGATTGTTTTATGATTTTCTTAATTCGTACATTCTTTATATACATATCCTTTAATTTTCTTCTTTTTATAAAATTCTTTCCTAAATGTTTCATATATCAAAAATATTTAGAAATATTTGCAGAATATAGCACATAACAGTTCAAAAATTCAAGCAAGAGTCTGGTATTTTGAATAATTTTCTAAAATTTTTAATAAAAGACTTACAGAAATTTTTTGACGAACTTCAGAAAACTTATCAGCAAATTTTATAATTATTCAGACGAATTTAGTTATTATCTTCTAAAAAACCTGATATACAAAAATAGAAAAATTTTTTTACATTAATTAAGACTTTGTTCATAAAATTTTATCTATAAAAAATTGCAGGGCAGTTAATATTGAACTCTATTCCTTTTTATTCTTCAGATTACATGTAAAAAAAAAATTAGAAAATAACTTCAAATTATCTAAGCATAAAAAAACCATAAATTCCTTCTTCATTTGGAAAAGCCTTTTAAATTTTCGAAATCTTTCAATGTCGAGAAATCGAATCTCGACAGCTCAATTAACTACTCTGTTCAACAAAATTTGGAAAATATTTTGTGACAAAGAACTTTTCGTGAAAATTAATAGTATCACACCTTTTGAAAATATTTGTAAAATATTGTTTCAATCGTTTGGCTTATTTTCAAGACATTTATAATAACATATAATAATTCCCTTATTCCTCAAATAGTCATACTATTGTTGTATTTCTAATAACAAAAGTCAAATAGCATCTTTTAGAACTAAGCAATAAAGTCCAAGACTATATTTTTTGATATAATCATTGGAATCAACTTCTTAGTTCCAAAAGTATTTACTTTTTGTTTTTAGAAAAACGATGAAAATCGCCTACTTGAAGAATTACATATAATCAAAAATATTATCATAAATATCTTGAAAATGAGTTAAAAGGTTGCAAAAATATACTCCCCTCGTATGTTCAGAGGCTATACTTTTATAAATAAGCTAAAATTTCTTTGTCAGAAAAAAGTGCATGACAGTTTTGTGATTTTGAAAAAGTAAAACATCTCGATAAAAATAAATAATATGAATATTCAGGATCCACCACTGGTAAAAAAAGCTATGTACAAGAATAGAAGAGATGGAAAAAGAGAAAACGTCCCCGGTGCAGATTTTTGTAAATCTGGACTCACCACCGAGCACGCGATGAATCGGCACGTTTCTAGGAGCGTAATCAAAGGCTTCAGTTGTGGGGGGCAACGAGAGACTCGCTCTCTTTTTGCCCTTACCCGCGGAATTAGGGGAGGGATCGGATTCGGAATCGGTGTTCCAACTGAACACCTCGTACATAGACGAGGACATTCTCATATCTGCAAAGAAAAAGCGGGTTCGACGATAATACTCAATTCGATCTTATTGCAAATGAAAAAAAAAAAACTATTTAAAACAGCGGCGTACACAGAACAAATTTTTTGGAGGGGTTTCCCAAAAATAAGTACATCTTTTGCATCTCAAAATTTTTTAAATATATATTCAAACAGTCTAACTTTTATAAACGAATTCTATGTTTTTATTGAAATTTTACTTTCGGAAAACATGTTCAAGTGCAATTTTTTATGAATCGAATATTTTAATTTGAAGAAGTATTTTGTCATAACGAAATTACAAAATTCTTTAGTTTTTTATGGGTTCACATTTGGAATCATTAACTTTTTTATGTTAATGAAATCTACATAAATAACCTGATTTTAAAGTTCAATGTATCGAATTCTTAAATTTTTTTCAGGAAATATTCTGGTTAAATATCAATTCATGCAACTTTTTTATAATAAATTTCAAACCTTGAAAAATACTACAATTGAAAAGATATAATAGTTAGTCTTTTAGATTTCAAGATATATACATGTATTATTGAAATTTCTTTCATACATAGAATTTTCATATTTTATTCTGAATGTTCGTTCAACGAGTTTTTTTGGGATTTTTCCACCTTAAAAATTTTAGCGTAACACACTTAGTCTGTAATATTGTATCGTTCAATTTTTGAGTTTTTTCACATTTTTATTAATAAACAATTACTTACTTCAAAAAAAATGTTCATTTGCAGAATGTCGTACTTTTAAATTCCTTTTTTTTAAACTCACTTTAAATAGTCGAAATAAATCATCAATTTAAAAAAATAAAATATAATAAATAATAAATAACATAATATGTTAAGGCTGTAAGTAATTGATTTATTGACATCATTATTTGAATATTAGTAAATCACATTAATAATTTTTGTAATTATGTATAATCATCTGTATTTCTTTATCTACATAAATAAGAATATGAATATGAAATATGATTGCATTCAAAAGAATTTAAGTGAAAAGTATAATTAAATTGCTGGAATAATTTTAAAGTAGATAAGTTAGAACTTTTTACCTTGATAAAGTATTTTTTGTTCTTTCTGGGTTTAAAAATAAAACTTCTAAATTAATGTCTACTATTTTGCTTACAGAATTTTTATAGATTAAAACAAATAATTTCGAAATGCTTATTATTTTATAATTTTTTTTTTTTCAACTGTTAAAATTCGTGTCTTCAAAGTGTTGAATACGTTTTACTTTGACACCTATTACTTATGATTTTTTACTACATACTCCCAATGCGCATTATTTTACAATATAAGTGTCAATAGTAGATTGTTGGAAAATATTTATTTACTTAAACTTTTCTGAAAGCTTTGATTACTAAGTAATTTCGTCTATATTGATTTCTTTAAACAAATAATAATGTATAACTATACACTCGAATGATATAAAATGTAATTACACAAAAATTAATCAAGGTATATAGTATAATCAAACGAATAGTTTGAAAGGGCGAAAAATTCAGCATTTTTGATATTTAAGTAATATTATTTGTTAAGCAATTCTAAATGAATGTTTACTATTTCACATATAATATTCGCTATCAAAACAAGTACATAATTTCAAACTGATTGTTTGAAATATTATATTCAACTGTAAAAATTTGTGCTTCAAAACTATGAAAATACTTTATTCCGAAGTTATTATTTTGCATTTATTATTATTCTCAATTTTGCAATATTCTAAAATATAAGTGACACTAATAGATTGTTGCATATATTTATTTACTTTCATTTTTTGGAACAAAAAAAATTTTGACCATACAAATTGAAACGCTTATTTTTAAATGCCAAGTTTCATTATCGTTGTATTTGAATTTTCACTATTATATTTATTTCAAAAATAATTAAATTTTTCGAATTCCGGGAGGATATAAAAATCCCTCCTCTGTGTTCGCCACTGTTCAAAAGTGTCGAGGGATTCCAGCTCGGTTATTACGGAAGAAAAAAAAGTGTTGATTTTTTCCAGATCAGAGTAAGAACGAATGGCCTCGTGGGGATGTTTCTAATCGACTTTGCGGAGGTCGATATATGAAAGAAAAAAAAAAAAATAATTAAAAAATTGCCGTGGGCGATTCAAGCAATAATGGTCAAATTGTACGATGATGGAATGCGTGAGTGCACTTGCGCTGTGAAAAAAGTGTCGAGAGTGCGCGCGTTTTGTTGTATTCCAGTTCTGTCCTTTTCTTCTTTCGGACAAACCACGAAATTTTCAAGTTCGATTAATGGAATCCCTATCTCAGCTCGTATTTCCGTTCCTAAAAAGTCACAAAATCACGCATCCGAAGTGCATTGAAAACTTCGAAAAATGATCAAAGTATTTTTTCAAAAATCTAGTCAACGTGGATTTGTTGACGATTCCAGTTTGATTGTTCCTGAAAGTTTTGAATATATTTTGATAGTAAATAAAAGTTTCGTCAGTAACCTGACTGACATTGTAAATAATCTTAAAAAAATTTAAATAAATAGTTATGTGAAATTTCTTAAATTTAAAATAATTTGTACGATCAGTTTGCTGAAGTCCATACAAAATTTTATTTTCTCGTATGTTGGCATTTTTATGTTTTATTCAACAATTTATTCACGTATGCAATTTTCAATTATTGAAATCGGGATGGTATCGTTTCTGCACAAATTTTTTGAGCACCGTATTTATTGTGCACTGAGCGATTGTGCACATTTTTACGAACTTGTACGCAGGGCGATACAAAATTTATTTCATAGTATAGTTTTGTAAATTTGTAAGTTTTTATTTCCGAATTTGTTGAATTTAGGACCATAGTGATGAAAATCGTAAAAATGTGCATAATCGCCCAGTACACAATAAATACGGTGCTCAAAAAATTTGTGGAAAATCGATACCATCCCTTGAAATCTCATGTTTTTTAGATCGATTGCAAAATTTTTTATTAAGTACCAAATTGTTATCACAAATTTATGAAAAATATTGTTAGCATATTCATTCATTGTTCGTGATAAATTTGATTTGAAAATTTAGAGAATAATAGTGAAAGCTTTGTATAGATTTGTATATTTTGGAGTGAAATTCGAATTTCTGAGAAAACAGAAACTTTTCAACGAAGAATTTCGATGAGATCACAGTTTTTTGGCAAAATATGAAAATTTACTAAAAAATTAGGACAATTTAAAATGAATTTCCAGTATTCTCCAGACTATATGACTGAATTTTCAAATATAAAACTCATTTAGAATAATTCCTAGGATTTTTTATTCTTCATTGAAAATTTTCAAGTTTTGTCTTTTACTTTTTTTAGACTGTAAGAAAAACAATTTTTACACAAAATATGAGTAAATTATTTTTAATACCAGGAATTTCCATACTTTTCTAAATTTTTTATATTTTTAAAAAGAACTGTGACAAATGTCATGAAAATATAAAAAGACAGGAATTATTAGTTGAGCTGTATAAGTAATAATTTATCCATATTTTCTGAGAAAATCATTGTATGCTTTCTCACAATATGAAAAAATTTTAATGTGTCAATTTCGTTAGTTGAAAATAGCAAGTATCTCGATATTCAGAAATACTGGAATTTTCATGTACTGCTAATACAGTATCACCCTACTTCCAGTGTAAAGTAACTGAATCGAAAGTCAGGACTTCGACATTTAAGTGACATCTGAAAATTCAGACATCTTTCACTGAATCTTCACTGAAAATTCAGCCAGGAATATTCAACAGTGTACAAATGACGCATGTGCAGACTACATGTAAAATTACTCAAATGATTAAAATTGCATATATTCAACTTTCACAACTATAGTTGAATCAATTCGAGTAAAATATCAAAGCTCCTCTTTAAGATAACTGAATTATTTCATCAACGAAAATAATTCAACATAAAATAAATCTCCTCATTTATTATTTTAATAAACGTAATCAGCTGGTCTGGCACAATTTCAATAAATCTCACCTGAAAATAACACAAAACAGAAAACACACCCTACGACCTTCTCAAAAATTCTCCGAGATCCAAAAACACCACACCCTTCAAATACATATTTCAAAAAAATTTTCGACAACTGTACCCTGTAAGAAGAAAACGAAAAAGAAAAAGGCAGAAGAAAAAGATAGGTGATAAAAGTAAAACAAAATATAATAAAAAACAGGTAAGTTGATATAAAATGAAAATTAAAAAACAGTCCTACCTCCGACGGTTTTTCGGTCGATTCCGCCAGCGGAAGTGGCGCGTTTTTTGCTACCGTCGAGTTCGCGCTCGGAGGACCTCCTGGTGAGGGGTTGAGCGGTCGCGGAGAAGGTCATGACGTTGCTCGTGGAGGTAGCGCGCCTCGGGGTGCCCCAAAAGGAGGCCCCGCCGGTGTCCGCTGGCTCCAGCATCCTCGGTGTCGAGCTCCCGAACGCGAACACGATCTGCGACCTCTCGTTCCTCTTCTTCGCCTCGAGCCTCGCCTCGCGTTCTTGGTTTTTCCTGACTATCGCCTCCCTCCTGTCCCTCTCCGCCTCCCAAATAGCCCGTTTTCGTTCCTCTACCATGTGACGTCTTCAAACAAAAATTTATCAAAAAATATCAATATCCTTATAGAAACAATATGTTAGAGAATGATAGATATATCATATTTTTATATGATATTAAATTTTGTTAAGAGAAAATCTCGGATTCCCAATAAATGCTCATATTATTATCTTTTACATCTATTTTATTATTATAGTGATTGCATTATTATATTTGATTTAATTTTACTATTATTATTATCTTCTCTATAATAATATTACTGTCTTATCTATCATTTTATTATTATTTGTCGTTGAAAGAAACTGTGATGCGCCAGATCAGAATTTTTATCAGAAATCTATTAATTCATTGATTAGTATTATCTTACTTATTGTACTCTACTATATGATATAACTGTATTATTATTTATAGTTATATTATTATGATTTAAGTATTATTATTATTATTATTATTATTATTATTATTATTATTATTATTATTATTACTACTACTAGTTTTATCATTATTATCTATTATTATTACAACATTGTTCTGTAATAGATGTCTTATGAAAAACATAAGTACCCTAGTAATTTTAATCTTTATAGAAACCTTGTACGAAAATGAAATTTCTTATAGAAATTCAATTTCTTTTAAGACGTGCACCTTATAAAAACCTTATAAGAAACTGAAATTTCTTATAAAGAATTGATCGAAAAAATTGTATAAAGTTTCTTTCTTATAAGGTTTTTATAAGGATAAAATTACTAGAGTCAGAACTACACAGTACTGCAGATTGTTACTGTTAGACAAATTTTGTCTGTAAACAATTTTATTTCACGAATCCAGACTCAGACAACGAAAGAGGAAAAAAAATCGTTCGCACCACGGGAAAAAATAACGTACACCCTCGTAAGAAATTTATTTTTTCCCTAGATGTGAAATATAGTATTTGAAAGTATTACTAATAAATAAAACATAAATTTGAGTTTGATAAATCGTGTAATTTTTCGATGAGGATTATTTGAAATCAAATTTACTATCAATCGAAATAAATAGTGACTTTATAGCAAAAAAACAAAATTACTGCGTTTTTCGAAAGTTACGATTGCGATAAAGAGAACATTAAAACTGCACAGTTTTCGAACTAAAAACTCGTTTGCAAAATGTTTCAAAAGCCATAAAATTTTAAATTTTTGATTAAACAATTCAAAAACCAAACAATTGAAAAAACCATGTTTGAAAATAAAATTGTTACTCAGACGTTTCATTACAAGAAATAAATTTCATTTATATCGACTAATTCGAAATCAATAATTTCAGACTTCAGATCCAAAAATTTTTGGAAGAGAATTTTGTTTAAATATAATTTACTACAAAGTAGATGTTGAAAAAAAAGGAAAAAAAAAAGGAAAAAGTTTTTATAAATTTACTTAATGAAAACAAAATTTCAGATCAAGAAAATTTGTAGTTTTGATATTTTGTCGAGCAAATTTGTAATTATACATATTACACATAGAAAGACCGCATTGACAGCATTTTTAAAAATTCGTGTTTATAAATGGAAGAATTTCTTCTGATCATTGTTCAGAATTTAGTGCATATTTTAAATTCATAAATTTTCGACTGAAATTTTTGTATCGAATTCACTGCAAAGTAAAAGAGCATAAAAAATTGTAAAATAAATGAATGAAAAGTAGTTATATGTGTATTGATTACACACTCATGAAAAACTTAAATATTAGATTTGAAAAAATTTGTTATCTCAATATTTTGTTTGAAGAATTTTCAAAATCGATAATACTTTTTACTATGATTATTAATGGCGAATTGGCATTAATAAAGAGAATTTTTTCATTATATAGAAGTTGTGGATTGAAACTATTATGCAAAATGTGCGAGTCACTCGAAAACAGCACTTTTTTATTTGAATGACTGAAAAATCGAAGAAAAACATTCTTTAATGAAGAATATGTGATTAACACAATAAATGTCAAAAATCATTCTATTGAAATCGTTAAGGAAAATGATAAATAAAAGAAGTAAATTTTTTTTGACATATTACAAATTTTTAATTATCATTCAGTCATAATGTCGGTCTAAACCTGATGCACCCAAATGCCAACATCTCAATTTTTTCAGATTTCAAAATTTCTATATTACATCAATTGAATTCATAATTGTAAATTTGTTTTAAGCTTTTTTGTTTCTGGCCTTTCTTTTTTATTCTCTAGTCAATTTAATGAAAAAAATTTGCATTGAAAACTTATGGGAAAAAAAATTTGAAATAATTGATTTTTAGCTGAACAGTAGAAATTTTTCAGTTTGTCATTACAAACATACCGATTGAATCGTTTTATTTTTTTTTTAGGTTATATTGTTTTAAATTGCATGTCATTTAATACAAGACCGTATCTAACAGACAATATCAACGTGATATCTTCAAATACATACCAGCATAGGCCACAAAAATTTTTGGCCTTTTTTGGACTTCTTTCTGTCCATACATATATGTAAGTAATTTACAAAACCTTCTGCACTTCTCTCGGAACTGTATCACGTCATCTATCATTTAAAAGGAACTACTGCTCTTTGTTTTTTTAGTGTATACTATCATCATTTATTTTTAATAACGTTTTGTTACTAATACCTCCATTGAATTTAAAATTCTATCAATTCCGTAATCATTTTGAAACTCGCTGAAATCGTCAGAAATTTTCAAATATTTTATAATTAACAAATACTTAAACGATTGCACATTTACTTTTTGATTCTTCAAAACATTCGGAATTCCACGAAACTTACAAATATCCGGGATTCAACATAGTTTGAATATTTTTAGTTACGAATTTTCGGAATTCCAGAATGAGCTGATATTTTCATATCGAAACATTTTTATACTTGCATTAAACGTAAAAGAAATTTCATCTAAATTTATTTCATTTTTGAAGTAGAAGGGTTTCCAGGTGGATATTAAAATACTGAAACATGAAAATGGTATTGTTTCAAAAAATTCCTTGGAAAGTTAAAACTTCAAGTTTTTGGTGAAATAATTATCAGATAGGTATAAGTTTAGACAAATTTTTCATTTTTTCATGTATTCTTTCAAGGGTCAACAAAAAAGTTTTGAAATCAATTAAATACATAATACATAATACATAAATTAGTTATATACATTGATAAAAAAAATCAATATTAATTTATTTATTTCCATTTTTTGAACAAAAGAGCTCAATTTTTTACTATCAATACAAGGTATATTTTATCCTAACAATTCAAATCTCATAACTTTCATAATTTCCACATTACAGAATTTTCCTTTTATTGAGTTTAGAAAGTTTAAGCCAAAATTAAACCTCACGAGTTTTAAGATTTATAAATCCTCTCTCCCCTATTACAGCATTATAAAATTTCCTAAGAAAGAACGTTCCTGTAGTTCCAAACGTTTCAAAATAAACAAATTTAAAAAAATCATTTCCATTACTTCTTAAAGTTATTGTAAGTAATAAATAATTGTTGGAATCACACAAATATTATCCAACGTTCCAATTTTTTTACTATAATCTTGGGTGGAGTGTAAAAGCTAATTTTTTATCATTTTTGTTTATTTCTTCAACGTTTGAAACTTCATTTAAATTCAGAAAGGTACAAATTTTTACCTATCATTGTCACGTAACCTAAGCTCATCTATTCTCCGGCGCCGCTCTTCCTCCCGCTGCTCCCGGAAGCGCTGCGCAGCGAGGGCTTGCTGCCTTAGCTCATCCAACTTTCGCTGTCTTTCCTCATTTTGTCTCTCCCGCACCATCTTCGCCCTATCGATGTCCTTGGCATTTCCCGGCGAATCCCGCCCTGGAAACATTCACGTGTCTTCACTCATCTCGAGAAACAAAGTTATTCCCTCACCAACTGGCGAAAGTGTGTACTATACACCAAATTAAAGATTTCAAGACTTTGACTCTCAATCGATCATTTTTCTAATTCCATATTTAGAATTCTGAAATAAATGATGATAAATCAATCTTTATCTTCTACAAATTAAAGTCCTACAACTCGTCAGAATTCTAAGAAACTATCTTGTAAAATTTGTAAATCTTGTTTTCTGAAGTTGGGAATTTCACACATAGAGGTTAACAGTGCACAGTTCTATAATTCTGTACTGTAAAAATCAGAATCCTTAAACTTGATTCTCTAAAATAAAGATTTCTAGAATTCGATACTCTGCATTAAGAGAAAAATGCGATTAAAAAGTATCATAACAACTTGGAAATGTGGAAGTAGAAATTATGACGAAAATTCCAAGTTTGTAAAGTATAAACTCCAAATTAGTCTCTTACAAACTTTAGGTTGGCCTGTCAAAACGTCAAAGTTGATATTTTTCAAATCGCTCGAAAAACTTGAAGTTTTTTACAGTCGAAATTCGAATTTTTACCATTTTTATTAAGAATTTTCGTCACACTTTGCTACTTGTATCCGCATTGCTGAGTGTCAGAATTTTGATTTCGAAAATATCAACTATAGAATTCTATATACTATATGATACACAATTCTCAATTTAATAATATTCATATGTAAGAAGCTATAAAAACCAAATAATTTATAAATTAAATTTCAAAATACATAAAAGATACCGGAATTTGACATCACAGAATTTTTAAATTTCTAAATCAGCATTCTAAAATGCTTGAAAACCTGGATAGACTGGTTTGTAATTAAAAATTCTAGAATAACTCAATAATTGAAGAGCTTAACATCAAAAGCTGCTGAGTGACATTTTGAATAAGGCTTATTTTTCTTCGTAAAAACATGGGAAATTGAGCCTTATGCAAAATTTGACTTAGCAGCTTTTGATGTTTAGCTTTTCAATTATAAATTGGAAAACAATATTTATAACCGTTATAAGATTTTAATTTCTAAAATTTGAACTCTCGTTATTCTCCATTATCAAATTTCAAATTCTGTGATATACATTCTGCGACTAAACATCATAAATTGATACAAAAGGTAAATGAATATGAGCCTAATATTCATAAAAATTCGGAATATTTAATATAATTATATAATGCATTACTCATCATCAACTTTAAAAAGACGACTTTCAATGCAAAAACTACAACATGAACATTCCATCAACATGCGAATTCAGAAAAATTAAGTTTTTCCATTCTCTTAAAAGGCAGAATAAGTATCATTCCTTTCGCACATTAGGTATAAAAAGTGTTAAATAAAACATGCGATAAACAATGTCGTTTTCCATCGAGTCATACATGTTATTTTTTTCAAGCTCCAAATTTTCATAATTTGTTTGCAATTTAAATATAACAACACAGAAACGTACATCGATCAATCACATATCAGTGGGTTTCATCAATCATTTCCAATCATGAATCTTAATAACTGGGGCTACAGGGACGTGGTCGAACTAAATTTTCAGTTGGTAAATATATGTTACATGCTGAAGTTCCAAACGTTACAAAAAAAACAAAAACAATAAAAAATGGTTTTTATACCTCTTTCAGTTATAGTAATAAATAATCATCGATATTTAACAAATATTATCCAATGCTACTATTTTTTAATTTAAATCTTAGGAGGAAATGGAAAAACAATTAATGTTTCGTTATCGTTCATTTTTTTAAAGTTTTAAACTTCATGCACATTTGTATCTTGATCAGAAAATTACACAGGGGTAAATGGCTGCTATATAAGGGTAGTTTAAATAAATTGATACGGTTTTTATATAATACCATACACGTGAGAGGGAGAATTTGTAAAAATCAACACTAAATGATAACAGGAAACCCAATAAATCATGGTAAAGTAAAAAATATAAATTTGTTATTTCTGTAATATTCAAACTTGAGAAATTTTTACATAAATACCAATCGAACAATACATTATTCATAATTCATAAAATTCATTTTTCTTTCAAACTCCATGCCTCAAAATTGAAGATTATTATAAATTTTTAATTCATCATTTTTATTCGAGTATGTTTGATTGGAAATAATAAAATTTGTTCTAATTTTTAATTGTTGTTACAGCTAAACAAGAGTTTTGAAATTTGAAGTTTCAATTTAAGGAGCCTGAATTTTTAAACATGGAACAATTTAATTTCCTAACTTCCTGAATTTCCTAAATTTAATTTTCCAAGTGTTTATTTGACAAAATCGACTGCAAAAAAAAAAAGAAAAACTGAACATTGCCAAACTTGTTAACTCGAGTTAATTTTTTTTTTTTTTTTTTTTTTTTTTGAAGTTACAAACTCTGAGAACCAAAAATTTTGATTTGCTTGTACTTTTTTTCATTAAATTGAGTTTACTCGATTTCCGTTTCCCACATAATCAACTATATTTTTTTCTAACTCAACGCAAGTATTTTTAAATCAAACCTCCAAATTCTAGATTTTACAATCTTGATATTATTTTTCACACTATGACTTGACCATATCACAAGATATCATTGGTGTCATGTACTCTCTCAGTTCGAATTAGTAAAATTTTTACTCATTCAATTAGTAGGTCAGTGATAGTCAGAGATTTAGTAAAAAATTAGTAGAATTCCACAAGTTGACCAAAAAAAGTTGAATTCAACTGAATTATATATTATATGTACTTATTGTAAAAAAAGTTCATGTAAAAAACACTGTTGAAAGCTTGATGTTTCAAAGAATAAATATTTTAACAAAATGTCCAAACATGTCTTTTATTATTGTTTGGTTTTTTACTATAAAACAATAATGAATAAGTAGCATTTGAATGCTATTTAGACAATCAATAAGTAAATATTTATTACTATAAACAGTAACTATTTACTAGAGTATTAGTATAAATTGTCTTTTCCATTAGTTAAACTATGCTTATCTTTCAGTCATAATGCACGAATAAGACCAATCAAAACCTACTTACTGTAGTAGTGGATTTCTACCAAAGTTTAAAGATAGTTATTCACTTTTTTCTTCAATAAGATATTACTGATTTCATCAGTAAGCTATATCATTAATTCAATTATGCAGTAGATTTTGACTAAAACTTTGGTTGCTCCCTTTTCACTTTTTCAATTACTGAAATTCTACTATTATTAAGTAGTTTTTTTACCAATTCAAACTGGAAGAAAATAACAAAAAAAATTTTATTCTGAAATTTTTGTAAGAGAAGGATGAAAGGCTATAATCCCCTAATCACGGAATAATGATACTTCAAGGGTTTAAGTAAATCTCCAAAAATTATTCGTATCTTTTGTTTCACAGTCTTCGCCTTCATCATAATCTACGTTTTCCCTCTATGTACAGTCATATAACACACCATTCTTCAACTCCACAATAAAGGCTCAATTTATCAATCGATCGCATTCCAATCAAATCAACGTCCAACTCAAAGGTTAATTTTTACGGGGATTCGAAAACTCAGGGATAATTTTCATGCGACTACCTTGAATTTCGAAAGGCTGATTTCCATCGAGTGAATCTGCGTCGAATGAACCACTTCGGCGTCGATTTTCGTCTGATGAAGAAAAAAAGTTTTTTTTTTCGATATCGCCATAATCGACAATTCTATCTAAAACTTCGCATGCGGTTTTTTCCAATTTTCGATTCAGTTGCAGAAATGAAGGGTTTGGGGGCGAATTTATTTTATGGGAGGGTTGGGAAATGGGGTTACCTGGGGTGTGAAGAGAAACTTGGTCCTTTCCAACACGTGCGAACCAGTGCATCGTCCGCCCCGATGCTGGTTGCAAGAAAAAAAAAAACCCAAGTTCTTATAAAATTTCTGATAGTTTAATGATTCTCATCTTTCTGAAAATTAGATTTAAATAATTTATTAGAAATTCATCTGATAACTGTAACGTTGAGAAGATATTTTGGTCTTCATTTAAAAAAAAACACTGTCTTGTATGGGTGAGAGAACTCATAGACGTCACAATTGATAATTGCCATTTGTGCAATGATAAACTATAAATTTGTTATTGTTTGTCTAATGTAACTAATATTTAATGGTAAATACTTTTACTGATTGTTGAAGGCTAAAATCAAATATAAATAATGCAAGATACTAATTTATAGTAATTTATTGTTTACCAAAGAAACAGTAAAATTCTACTGAAATAAATCGTCAATGAAATAATAATAACATTATTTTTAAAAGTATATGCTAAAAATTTTTTATTTGAATCATACCCTTATATTTTTACAAATCGATGTTTTAACGACTAGCCATTTTTACGGAAACCATTTTCACAGAACCATTTCCACGAATGGACACTCACGTAAGTGAAATTCATTGAACAAACGCCCCATACACACTATTACTCTTTATTTCTGGAAATTGGCCCCAATCATAATTTTCATTATTTATAATAGAAAATCTACTTCCGCCAATGAATTTATAGTTTTTAACCATTTGTTATAGTGTGAAGAAAAAAACATTCCAAAATGGTAAATTTGCGAAAATTTGTGCTAAGATAGATCTAATTTATATAAATATACAATTAAGTATAAAAATGAATATGGAAAAATATACAAATAAACAGAATACAGAAATATAAGTACAAACTGAAAATATGTAAGTATAATTTTGCTTCTAGTAAACTATATAATTTTTCTTATTTATTTTAGGTTATTTTCTCTACCATTGATAATGGATAGAAAAATTTTACTCACAATCAGTCTCAATGGTGTTCAATTCGTAAAAATATTACAAATTTTGAGATCAATGATGAATAAATTAAAGGTATTTATATAAGTAATCATAAAAATACACAATATATATATATATATATACACTACTTAGAAAAACATCATGTATAACAATAAATTTATCAAAAATATGATTAATCGTATGTTACATATATTATGATAAAGAATAAATTATATTTTTGAATATGTAATCATAGCACGTAATAAATATATGTAAGTTATGTTATATAAAGTCAAACAATAATAAATAACAAACCAGAATAGCACTACTAATTCACATTATTCTTACTATCACAATACATCACAAAAAATGCTGTTTTGATCAGCTAATGTCATTGGTTCACTTTGAGCGAATTAATGATTCGAGTAGTCATTCTGAATGTTGAAAATAAAATTTTGTACATTTCAAAACCACTAATTTGCACAGCTAGAAGTACTACTTTGGCCAGTAGACCATTGTAAATAAGTTAAACAAATTATTCCCAGTGCATTAATTTTTATATCATGAAACAATTGAATATGACTGGCTCATAATGAAAATGACTTTGAATCTAGAGCATAAGCACCATATAGAAAAAATAATGTTACTTTAATTAACTCAAGAAAAATTGAAAAAAAACATCTGTTAGAAAAATATTATGTAGCTCTATAATCTACTACAGTTGCTGTAAGTTATATTATTTAGTCTGAATATTGCTCGTTAGTATCACTAGCTCAGTTCTTAAAACTAATTTTACGACATAACTGATGTAACCAACGGCTTTGCAGACTGTTAAGTAACATATCTATCTAAATCTGCAAATATTCTTTGTTTTATTTTAAAAAAAAGCCATTATAATAATAATAAATGCTAAGCTCACCTATAAAACTAGCATGCCATAATTTTTTTTATTTTTTAAGCATGAAACTACTTGAGCAAATGATAAATCTATTTTTTTAAAAGTAATAAGTTTTATTGTTTTAATAAAGATAATAATTTTTACTATAAAAACAGCAGAACTTTCTACTAACTTCCAACCAATAATAATTCAAATCTTCAAACTTCAAGTATTTAAATACAGTTGATATGACTTTTGAACCATTTTTAGATTTGAACATATGGTATTTTCTTCTGGTCACTAGGAGCCAACAAATAACGGGAAATTCAATTCGTCAACCATACCATGTATTAATTTCCTCTTTTTTTTTACAAGCTTTCGACCCTAAATTGAGTCCTCTTCAAGCAAATCTATTACAAAACAAAAGAAAACCTCACAATAATAACTAAATCTCAAAAATCACCCTCCTTAAAAGAAAAATATTCTACACATAACTTACAGTATATAAAGATATTCTTAATATCTCGCAACATATCCATTATAAAGAAACATCAGCCTTTGGTTTTATTTCAACATGACAGTACGTATGATGACTTGCTCACGACTGAAGGAAAACGAAGGAAACAGTCATAATATCTTATCCAATAATGACACACAATCAAGCTTTCCAAATTGCATAAATAGTTATCTATAAAATGTACGGATGTATTTGTCATGTATCGCGTTCAAATTCTCTGTGTCAGTCCTTTTATTCAAATTTTTAAAGTCCCTCTTTAAATGTAACATCTCAGAAATGCATCTCTTGAAATAATTCTGCTCTCTACACAATACTTTATAGCCATCCCATTTAAAACTATGACTAGTGTCTATAATATGTCTACTCATCACAGAATAATTCACCGATGCATTTTTGATATTTCTTTCATGTTCCTTCATTCTCGTTTTTACACTTCGCTTCGTCTAGCCAACGTATAAGGCGTCACAATCATTACAACCCACCTTATAAACCTCATTCTGTTCGTCCCCTAACGGAAGTCTATCTTTACCCTTTTTAATTAAATACCTATTTAAATCGTTACTAATACTCGATACCAATCTAAAATCATTCCCATTTAAAATCCTATTCAACTTCGGATTCAAATCCTCATAAAATAGAAAACAAGTAAATCTTCCATTATTGTAAGTCCGTTCTTTGGATATATGACTATCTCTGTATCGAAGTTTCTGAATATTTTTTGTTCTAATATAATTTGAAACCAACTTCTGATCAAACACTAAAAGAAGCAGAAATTATACTCATTTTTAGATTGTATTCGAAATATTTACTCTTACAAATGCATATTCAGTTGAATACATTCCAAACCTAAACAGTCGAATCACCAATATTTCTTTCTCATTAAATCAACCTCTTTCAACTGTGCAAGTTCATTAAGTTTTCGACAAAACATCAAGATGAGAATCATAGCAACAGTTGCAAAATCGCGAAAAGCCGATCATGGATTTGCCTTGATTAAAACAGCGTCACGGTTCAGCGGAGTTGCGGAGTAAAAAGCGTCACTTGTCAAATCGTTGGGTTCGTTAATCAAAGATCACGCCATGTTTGGGAAATGCGCGTTTAGCGCCGGCAATCATGTGGCGGAAATGCAATGCGCGTCGGTCCGTCATTCTCCGCTAATTCGGAAGACGAGAAGCTCGAGATTATCATACAAACGCCAGTACCCATTATACGCGCCGAATTCGCTGCAACGTCACGGCTCATAGAACGCGTATTCCCTATTCAGGTCGTTCTATCGATTCGCATTCCCCGCGTTTCCGATAGGACTTTGCTCCGAGTCGAGTTTGAAGGGTTATTCAATGAAAATGAAGTGAATAGATTTCAAAAGGTATACATATTCGAGTATTTCTGGAGATGAATTATTTATGAATGAGTGAAAGGCGGCGCGGAGAAGGATATTATAAGAAACAAATTATAGACATTGGAAAGAAACTAAAATGAATGACCGAAATATTTGCGTAAGGTCTTCAATATTCGACATTATATTTTATTATAAGAGAGAGAATTGAAAAACATCGACAAGTTATAAATCAATTTTATACTCATTACAGGAAAGAAGATTTGGCAAAATTTTCCTCTTCAAGAAATTTGAAAGGACATCAATCAACCTATAGGAGAATATTTATATATAGGATCAGACAATTAAGTTACATCTGTATCAGAAATTTTCAAAAGTCGAACTTCATGCCTACCTTCTGAAACTATCGAATCATTTTTAATCTAAACTCAAATCAAACGACTCATCTCAAAAACACCGATGATGAAAAATGTGTTCTATTCCCAAGTTTTCAACTGGAGCTCGATTAAGTTTTTGCGTTTCACTGAGAAAGGAATGGGAATTTAATTTAGTTGGCGAATCACGATAGGCCTTTCTGGTGAATGGCGCTCCTTGATAAACGATCCTCGTCACTTTTTGTCGCGATTGATTTGAAAAGCCGCGTTCCGCACGAACGAGAAACGCCAATAATCCGAAGGGACGTCGCGCGCTCTTGATCGCTACTTTCGTTTCTTTTACGAGCCGCAGGCGCTTGTCGAAACCCAAGGCTAATTTTTTGCTTTCAAAGAAGCTTTTCTTTCGTTATACCGTTTTCCCCAATGTTATGGCTGTGTTGAAAGGCATTTTGCACGTACCCGAAAAGTTTTTAATTTGGATTTAGAAATCGTTTTGAAATTTGCAGTTTTCGTGGAGTTATAATGTGCAAAATTTCTATGTGTGTTATATCGAATGAATGTAATAATCAAATATTAATAAATGTATAATCATTACAGGGAAGTTCAAATTTTCCTGTAAGTTTGTGAAACTCATGAACATACATTTATACTTGTAAAAAATTATTTATTTCAGATGAAAAACATTAATTTATTTTAATTTATTCCAAAATATATGTAATACTTTATCTTCTCAATAAAACAAATGACTGAAAATAAAAATATGTAGAAAATCTTAGCGAAGCAATGGATGTTAACAATGTTGTGATTCCTACAATTTTACAAAAATTTAGTGACAACTTCTGTCATATATTGTATATAATATAATCTCCCAAAACAACTTACGTGTTTTGAAATTTTACAATTTCCTAAAAAGAACTGACATGATTCTTTATTTATTATACAATTCAATTATTTTCTCAAAATACCTAATTAACCAAATAATTAATTTTGCATTGGACACAGGGTCGACAATGAGATTACCTTTGTTTGCAAAATCCTGCGACAAAACAAACGGCTTGAAATTCAAATGCCGTAAAATCCTCGCGCACAATGTACCGAGGCAGTTGCGTTTGTTAATCTTTAAGCATTTGAAATTGGGTCGACAATCACTGCTCTCGGCGTCCTTTCATTCGGCGTTTTCAGCCCTTAATAACATTATGATTTCCACGCCGAAGAATTTTTCAACTCTCTTCGTGTTCCGGTAATTTGCGTGTTTTAACGGAGTCATGGAAGGTTGAAATATAAAAAATGCTCTTTTTTATATTCCTAATTACGAGTTTACATTTCATTTTTTTGTTCGTGCCATTTTTTATCATTAATAAGAGTTTTTTGGCTCGAGGCGTTTTCCAGGCAATTTAAAGTTTTTTCATTATTAAAAAGCAGAGTTTCGGTTTTATGGTTTTTTATTATAAATAATAATTATTATCAATGTCTTCTGGACATACATTCAGAAAGCTAGGTTTTAATATTCATGAATTATCAGAACTTGTTTCTCTCATTATATGCTCGAATTTTTTTTAAAGAAAATCTAAGAGTAGAAAAATGCTGTACACTAGACAAAAATTTTTGGTTGATAATGAAGGGTGATCGAACATTTTTTAGAATTAACATTAACGTTAACTGCGATTTTTGACGAATTGTTAATTTGAAGTTGTCAGAAATTTCACGGTATATCAAAAATTACAATTTATATAAGTGGGTTCTATGAATTTTACAGGATTCTGAAAATCGATGAAAGTTTCAGGAAAAAATTGAATTTTTTCACTGATATTTTCAAAAATATTCAGCATATTACTTTACATAACAATTGTTTGACAATTGCTGACAATGGCAGATTCAGGATAGTAGTGATTAGGATTATGAATATTTTAAGAAGTTTAAAAAGGGCGAAAAAAAGTATGAAACTTGCTTCTAAATTGAAATTTCCTTTCAATTTTTAATGCTTAATTAAAAATGCAATAACTTGTTATTGATAAATAATTTCCAAACTCTATGGAATTCCTACTAATTCATAATTTAAAAAATGTGCAAAGATTGCTCAAAAGTTAGTAAGACATTGTCAACAAAATTTCTATCTTTTGTGCAGCCTGATTACAAATTTTTCACAAGAATTTCATGAAAAATCACACGTAGTATCACGAGAGTTATTTAAAATACAAGAAGCTGTCGATAATTTTTATAAATTTGTAAGAAGTATAAAGTATTTCAAGCAAGATGGTAAAATTTATAATTACTGTTTCTTTATTTTTTAAACAAATAACCTGCAAATAAGTGAAAGCAACTAGGGAAAAATAAATAACGTAAGTTCACAATATCTTTGACTATTTCCTGAAAATCTTGAAATCATTTAAATTTTCGGTTTCTTCGAAGATTGGCTGCATGTACTAAAATAATTCAAAACATGAAACTTTATGAAAAGAGGAATATATTAACATAATCTAGAATATAAACAAATTAAAATTATTGTTTTCATGTTCTTACAATGTGAAATATCATTTTTTTATAGTTACGAACTTGAAAAGCTTGTTTTCTTTGAAATAACTAATTTTCATTCTTCGCTTGAATTTTATAATATTGCTGCAATGGTTTGTTAGGGTTCATTTTAATATTTGAAATGAAACTGCGATTTCGTCAATTTAGTGATTTTTGAGAACCGCTGAATGTCGAACAAAATAATTTTTCTAAGCCCATCCAAAACTTTTGAATCTTAAAAATTTCTACCAACTTTTATCAAAATTTCTCAAATCGACACAAAATTTTGCATTATCTAAAAATTTACAACAATTCCTTCGAAAAACTTACAGATATGAACCATACCAAATAGAAAGTAACAATCTTCTCCTTAAACTGATAAAAAAATTTTTAAATCAATGGAAATGCCATGAAATTTATGAATATTAATCATAAATTTTTTTACTATATCTGTGGCTTCCCGCCATAATCGAGAAAGTCACACATGCCATAACGTTCAAAATTTAATCGGAATATCATGTAAACTGAGCCTAATGGCACAAGTGACTTTCTCGATTATGGCGGGAAACCACAGATATGAACATTATGTATATCACCTAAAAGTAATTAATGAGAATGTAAAAACTTACATTACCCGCCCAAATGTATACAAATGTTAAAGTTTGTTATTTTAAAGTCATATTCCTGAAGTTGCCAACACTTAAAAATAAACAAAAAAAAGTAAAAAACTGTTTTTATAACTGTTCATAGCTAAAGTAAGAAACAATTATTGATATTCAACAAAAACTACTCGATGTTAGTAATTTTTTTTTCATCCTAATCGTTGATGAAAATAGGAAACTAATTTTTTTCATCTTCGTTTATTTCGTATACGTCTTGAACTTTCAGCACATTGACAGCCGAAAAAACTTCAGTCACCAAAAATATTATTCTGTTTTTTCATGTTCAAAACATTTCTTTCCACAGATTCCAATTTTATTTTCGCTCATATTCGTTTAGCTTGAAAATCCTCTGGGTCTCGCAGAGATATAGCAACTTTATTTTAGTATTATGATTCTACAGCAGTTGATCGTTATACAGTTAATCAACAAAGATCGAATATTGTATAACAAAAAAAGAAGAATTCAAAAAAAAAACTCACCTCTTGCGAGCGGCTGATGGTTGTGTGCGGAATTTGGCCTCTGGCTAGTTTTCTCGGGAGCTGCCCCGGCTGAAACATCAAAAGCGTCTCTGTGAAACACCAATAAAACGCTAATTAATTGATTCGCGAAACGGCCAATCACGTCGCGAAACCCGCGGGGCCCGAAATTGGAGCACGAAATTGCTTTCGTTCGTTTCCGAAAGCACGCAAAAACGCGATTGGTCCTTTACCAAAATAAATCGCAAATCGCATGGAAAGCGTCACGCTAATTCACTCATTGAATCACAATTAACCGTTAATGGTTCTCCATGAATGATTGATTATTCTAAACCTTACAAAAATTATTGGAATTTAAAAAGAATTCTAGATGTTTTGATCCACAAACTATTACTGAATTTTTGAAGAAACATCATGCAACCCTGCGATTCAAATTAGGATTTTTAATTGAAGCAGAGCAGAATTAGAAAAGGAAAAGCAATTTTCACTAAGTTTACTGCTAAAATTTTAGTTCACTGAAATTACCAGGAAACTTGGTGAATCTCAGAGACACTTGCTTAACCACGAAAAGCATCAAATAATCGTCGCTCATTTCCCTCGAGTGAATTAACCTCACTTCTTGAACTCGTTGGACGAACGCGTCCAAGTATACAGGAATATGAGCCGGGAAACCTGATGCAATGTCGCAATCAGTCTCGCGAGTGAAGTTATCGTACCAAAAAGTTGCTCGAAAACACGCGCGACACCCTTTTCACTTTCCGCGCTTTTCGCTAGTCGTTTTTATATGTTCTCTTTTTTTCATCCCGCGAGGAAGAGAGATTCTAATCCTTCCCCGGGCAACTTTTTTACCCGGCCTTTGTCATGCAAAAATCCGACGCGTGTGCGTTATTAGGGCCAACTTTGCCGGATTTTTCCGTGTATAACCATCCCGGGAAAAGCTTATTTATGACCTACAAGTGCTCGGAGAAAAGTTTTGAAGGCTATTTATTTTCACAAGAGATTTTCCGATGAATTGAAATTTTCCATACATAATATATTCACAACCAGAATGAAAATGGAATTCTTGTACAAAACATGGGGAAAAAAGAATTAGGACAAGTAACCAAAGAGAAGTTTAAGAAAAATCGTAAAATTGCTGAAAAAACTTAAGTTGATCCTAGTTAATTTCATGTATAAGAAAGTAGAACTTACTCTTAATTTTATTTCAATCAGTAATTCAAACCTTCTAACTTCAAATACAAAAATAACTAGGACGATTTGTTTAGTTGCAAATTTAATAGATTCAAGATAGTTACTCTTGTTAATAAATATTCAAGCGCATATACCAAATAAAATAGTCAAGTGTATTTATTTGATTCGTATTTTTAATTGTTATTCATTGTATGAAACTAAAAATTTGTAGACTATCAGATGCTGTAATTCGTACGATGAAACATTTACGTATATTTAGTTTAACAAAAAAAGTTGGCGAATTTATGACTTGCGTACAACTGTTAAGTCTACAGACAGCCATGTACCTACTTCATTTAGCAAGATCAGATGATTGTTATTTGAATTTGATAAACTAGCTACATTAACAATACATAGATTAGAACTGAAGCTTAAAAGTAGCTAGACACATTTTTTTCTAGTAAAGGTGAATACGTGGAATTTAAGGATCAATAAATTATATTAATAGATTCAAATAATGAATATTACTGTTTTAATGAAGATCATAAAAGAATTTAACTACGAAAATAGTAGAACTTCCTTTACTTCTGTTTCAATCGGTAATTTTAACCAGTCAACTTTACCTACTAAAAACTTTGGTACTATTTTTGTAGCAAACTGTAACTGTAGTTGCGATTTCTAATACTTATATAGGAGCATAATTAAATGTGTCTGATGATTCAAACGTTTAATATATGAACGAAAAAAGAAAAAAAACTATTGCCGTCGTCTTTCAAAGTTATACAGTGTGAATTATTATTATAAAACCTATACTATAGAATAATTATTTATTGATATTTGACAGATATTATCTAATATGTATAACTTTTTCATTTTAATCTTAGGTGGAATGAAAGATAAAAATTTTTTCTACTTTCCTTTTCTATAAACGTTTGAAAATTGAAATACATACAAATGAAAATAATTCAGTTACACATTTTTCCATTGAATCAACCTATTTTTTTTAGGGTACTATACTTTTTTGGGACACAAAATATTGAAAGTCATTTTCTAATCCTTTAGGCAGTAAATTAATAAATAATTGAAAATCACAAGTAAAACAAGCATTATTTTTTCAAGAAAGGAAAAGTAATTTATATCGAGCTGAATATTTTTTACTAGTAGTTTAAAGTTGTCTTTAAAGTTTCACCAAATTTAAGTCGTTTAGACAGCTCAATAGGCTGCAATAGTTTTGAAAAAATTATATACAGTTTTGACAATAAACAAATTAAACTTTTTAAATAGTTTTGACAATTTACATTCACATGAATCGTTCCAGTCATGATAGTTGCTGAATTATTTACATTACAGACATTTTTCTACCAAATTGAATAATTTGGTAAGTTCTTAAAAACTCTGAAAATTTCGACAGTTCTTTAAGACTTCAAAAAATTATGCAAATTCCTAGTAGTGACTCCAGAAACAAGTAGGAATTTTTATAGACATTATGATTCATTTTCCAAGATTTTAAGACGAATTTTTGCAAATTTTTTCTCAATTTTTCACATTGTTCCGTCGGATATTACGTAATAGTCCAATATTAGAAGAACACTAAACAGGTCACAAGATTTTTCAGAAATTTAAAATACTGTTTGTGTGAGCTATCCAAGTATTCTGTAATTTTTTTTACTTATTAAGTTGAATTTTGGGATATTAACACATTTTTAAGTACATCCTCCTGATTTTCATATAGTCTTCCAAACGTTATGATAAAAAATTTCACTAAACCAGAATCTTTATTTTAAGGAAAATCATATCTTTTGACTGCAAAAATTTCCTCCTCAAATTTCAGTTTTCTGTTAAATCTCACAAAAACATTACAATTCCTGAGCATGTTCAAAGAATTGTTATAAAGTCTTCCAAACGGTAAGACTAAAAATTTCCTTAGACTGGAAATTTTGTTCAAGGAAAATCATACTGTATCTTTTGACTATCTACAAAAAATTAGAGTAAAAAAATTAAAGTGAGCTGTTCATATAGTTCAGTTTTCTTTATAAATTTTATATTCAGTTGAATCTTGACTAATCACAACAGTTCCTAAGCATGTCCTGCAAATTTTCATCAAGTCTCCCTACTTATTTCGATCCTTATAAAAACCTCATAAGAAACTTAAATTTATTACAAAGAATTTATCGACATACGTTTATAAAGTTTTTTCCTTATAAGATTTTATCAATAGATTCCAATATAACATTCAGTTTCTTTTAACGGTTTTATTTAGTCACTTGTTAAAAAATTAAATTCGTACAAAAAAAAATTTTTCTTATAAAGCTTTTATAAGGATCAAAGTTACAAGGACTTCATAATGCTACGACTAAAAATTTCACTCAAATATTCGTGTTTTAAATAGAAATTATATCTTTTGACTGCAAAAATGTTGAGTAAACAAAATTAAATCAAGTTCAACTGTCTATTGAGTTCAGTTTTCTCCCCAAAACTTGATCTGAATGTGTCCCTGTTACGACAAAGCGGATCAAATTGAAGACTTTAGCCTGCCAAACGCGCCGAGGAGAGAGCATTTCATGTTTCGAGAGAGAGAAAGAGAGGAAGTGCCGGAAACTTGGCTGTCGATCAAAGCCTGGCGGGGTCGCCCACTCGAATTTTCGTACCGATCCAAATAAGGAACAAGAATAAAAGCTCATGAAGTGGGGAAGAGTAGTTGCCAGGGGGACAAGAGGGTGGCAAAAAAATCTAGGCATTGCCATCCGATCGAGAGTTTCGTGTCGAGTAAGGGATTTGGGCTTGCGTCAAGATCCTTGACGTGGAACGATATATCGGTGGGATAAGATTGACACGCCAGCGCTGGAAACATTATCTTGCGCCCCATTTTATCTCGCCCGTATCAATTTACGAGACGATGAGAGCGTTGCATTTTCGATATTGCTTTTTAATCGATGCGAGAGGTGCTATAATGTTGTTTCTTTAACGACGTCTTCATGAAAAAAGCAAACATGTTGTTTGGCTGCAGTGAAAAACGTTATCCTGCATATTTTCATAGTAGTCGACTAACAAAAACTGAATCATCAGTATTCAATTTTTATATTCTCATCAACTTGGGGTTCACTTGAAGCCAATTTTTTATATCCAGGAAGTCATGGTAGTAAATAATAAAATTATGTTTCAAGTATGTAAAACATTTCAATATTCTTGGAGCTTCAAGAGATATAAAAAAGACTTTTTTCAATATTATGTCACAACATTTTATTGAATAAAAACAAAGCTTCCATAATAACACGATGTAAAAAAAAGGATGGGATTTTTTTCTCCTTTCGCTTCTTATTCATGTCGATTTGCTCAAATCAATAAGTAAAAAAAAAATGTCAACCACTTTTTTTTATCATTATAAATCCAATATTATTTTTACCAATTTTTGTCTAACTTCTTTCATTGACAGCACTGAGACTCAATTAATCACAAAATTTTGAATGCGATAGTTGATTGCATCAAAACGATCTGATACTATGCACTTTTAAAATTAAATTGAAAAATACGTCAACAAATCGCGATAAGATACAATTTCATAAAAAGTGAAAAGACATTCTTCAAACTTTGAAATCGAAGTCATAAGAGTGTCAAACACTGAAAATAATTTTCCCACATTTTATTATAATTTTAATCCATATTGTTAGTGTCAGTTTGTCTATTTACGGTTTTTTTTTTTATTATTCCTTATATGATTCATTTCTATGATCGTTCTTTTCAAATATTTTTTTTTAATTTTCACACTTTTGAAATCGAAGTCATCATTACTATTTATCCTATGATTAGCTACTAACGTAAGTGTGTTTTGTAAATGTCTAATATTATTCTCATATCCTTATATTTTTATTTTCAATTATGTTTTTGTTTCAATACAATTTGTAAATTGCGTCGCATTCCTTGAAATAAATTTTTGAAACTTATCCTTGACAAAAACCTTTCAAAATTGCATCTCTATCCTTTACTGCAAACAAAAATTTTTCAATGGGTTGCTGGAAGTTCCTATACATTATGGAAAGTCTTGTCTATTATATATAGGAGTTATAAAATTTCTATACTTCTTTCTTAAATTCGTATTCATATACAGGATTTCTCTCATGCAAGCATGAAATTTTTGGGAAAAAACATTCATGTCAATAAAATTTTCTATTCTCAAAATTCCAATACAGTATGAGAAAATTTTTATACAATATGGGGAATTTTCATACGTCATTATGAAAAAATTGCAAATATTTTTTTCAGTGTTATTATTAGTTGAAGAACAATAAATATTAGTATTTTTAAATACTGTCACCATATTTTATTTCCTGGTAATATTTTGTAAGACTTAAGACATTTTGTACACATATGATAAGGGTGAATATACCTTTTTTATATATAAAAATTTTTTCATTCACTTTTTTAATATTATTTTGATCGTCGATTGTTCTTGAACCTATAGGAAAAAATCATTCGATTTCATCAAGCGGTTACCGAACATTAAAATTTAAAGAAAAGTCAGCCAAAATATTTGTTATTACATGTTTATTGAAAATTGAAAATTCAAAAAACGTTTGCAATATTCAATATGTACCTTCTAAACAATAAAAAAACGTCAAAATGAAGGAAAAACTCAAAGGATTTAAGGTGAAATACCTAAAGAAACTTGATTCTATATTTATTGTATCATCAACTGTGAATAATTTTTGAAAAATTACTTATGGGATTGCTAATTGATACCCGAAAAAGACGAAAAAGCTAATGGTCGAAAGATTGAAGAATATTTAAGATGTGTGACATAGTGAAGAAAAAAATCTTATTATTCATTAAAATGACCTCTTGAATATAAAAATTATCTTTCAAGTAGTAGAAATAAAAAATTTAGAATTTGTGATTAATAATTATTCGTGGTCAACTAACTGGTAATTGTTTTAATATTTAACGAATCATGATCTCTAATTTTTCCTTTTTATTACTTGATAAGTTACAAAACCTTTACTTATAATGCAGAATTCACTAATGATTATTCTAAAATTCACTAGTTGAAGAAAAAATGAATCCTTAAAAATTAGTAATACATAACTGTTTCATGATATCTAAAATGAAATTAGTGAATATTTTTTTATTTGCAGTAGTATCACTTTTCCTTTCTACCGTATATTATTTTTAATAAATAATTACTGGTCATTTCACTTTCAAACCTTTTTGAGGTTTTAGGTAAAACCATCAGCTCATTATGTTTATGTTTCAGTACTTCCTAACCATGAACCTGTTAAAATCTCCACACATTGATCCGTCAATAATTTTTAACTGAATAATATGTAACATTAGGAAATTTGAACACATAAATCTGTCAAATTCAAGACATTTCCTTCAGTTTCAACAAATTTTCTATTGTATTTCACAAATTTATTCTCTTTATTCCAACAAATTATCATTTCAAAAATTTTAACAGATTTAATCTGTAGAATACAGCAACAATCTTTCGAATTTGACAGATTCAGATTTAGAAAGTAACTTCCAACAAAATCCAACAATTCCTATGTACCTTCTTCACCGGAATTCGAGGACTCTTCAGAATCAGAAGAACAGTTGCAATCATCCTGGGCCTTGGTATCATCGAAATTCGCCCGCGAATGGCACCGGCGAACGAAAAATCGCCGCGTTTTGCCGCTCCTCGAGCCCCGGCTGAAGTCCGTTGGCGCCGCCCGCCGTTTTCTAATTCATGCACAACCCGCGATACAAAAACACGAATATGACCCAAACGTGAAATTTCGCGGTACTTTTTTTACCACGTCCTCGTCCTTCTTTTTGTATCATCATCTAAAAGTTCTTCGCGGTCTGATTGTCCGCGAGAGCGATCGAATCAAAAGCGATCGGGCTCGGATTGTTCCGGTATATTTGCAACGTCAAAGTTTTCTCGTAAAGTCCTCGGGAACCCTTTACCCGTGACGATTTCACGAAGGAAGCGAAGGCTTTTGTTACGACTTTATGCAATTTTTATCGCTTTTTCAAACACTCGGGAAAACGAGCACATCGGAAAATGTATTTCTGGAAAGTTTATGGAACTTTCGTTTCGATCGTTCTCGTGTCATAAATGTCGTGGGCAGAGTCGGAACAAAATGTTTTTACAGAAAAAAAAGGTAATCCCACTAAAAAGTAGTTTTAAAAACTAGCGGGTTTGACAAAAAATGTAGGTGTCCCCTAGATACGATAATTAGATAGATATCTAATTAATTTGAAGCTGTTGCGCTAATTTTTTTTCTAGTTTTACGGTTTTACAATTTTCTATGAGTAATCAAACATAAATTTAAATTTCTGTAATATTCTTCACTTATCGTCTAATCTAATACTAACCTTCTAATAACTTTTTGGATTCAACTGCATTTTATTTGCGATTAAAAATAATAACTTAACGACGAAGCAAAAGCAAAAGTTATTACTTAAGTCTTTGGTAAACTCTAAATCACTAGCATCAATTACACAGCTTTTCCGAATGTCTTACAGAGTGGAAAATTACTCGTTTCAAGTGCAGTTAACTTGACAGTTTTTAATGCGATGCAATTTTTATTAAGGTCATTTTGAAGTTGTTAAAGGTATGAAAAATCTTTGCTGTGTTGGTAATTAGAAAACGAAGTCTTGAACAGTAGAAAAAAAAACCATAAACAAATGACCATGTCAGAGAACTGTTATGATATTTCTAAACTCCTTAAAAAAATCTGCTGAAGGTTAAAACGAATTTATGTATTGGAAAAATTGTGCATTGGATTAAAATTTTGTGCAAAAATATTGCAAGACATTTTCCCAATCTTTTCATCAAAACAATTATTTTCAAATTGAAACTCTAAAAAGTTGTAAGGTCCTAGAATGACAACAAACTTTCATGAAATTTCGAAATTCGCTAGAAACAGAGAACTTCATATTTTTTTCGATATTTCATAATTCAACAGGTTTTCTAGACCTATAGATTTTCGAGATTTTATGACTCATTTACCATTAACTAAAATTCATTTTTTTTTTTATTTAATTGTTGTCTCGAATTCATGATATTCCAAAATAAAATATAATTTCGGCATTTGAAAAATGTTGTTTCTTACATTTAACTTGAGAATAGTAGCTATAAAAGTATAAAGTTCGTAGATTATTAAATTTTCGTTGACTTTGATGTAAAATGTGATCACCCTAAATTTTCAAAGTGTGAAACATATCTTGGTCTACCATAATTTTGAAAACCAGAAATCGAATAGATTTCTAATATTCATTACATTTTTGCTTTTTACATAGAACTTAAAAATGTAACCAACAAAAGTTTAAATTCTATAAAAATCTCAAGATTTCGAGCATATAATGTAAGTCGATCAATACCAAAATAAAAAATGTGAAAGTTTTCTTTATATAAAAAAATTTTGAAATTCAAGAATCGAACAAAATTCAAGCATAAGCAAAATTTTCCTTTTCAGATAGAATTTCATGTAAGTCAGACATTATTAAATTCCAACATAAGAACAAAATCTTCTTCCGAAAAAATTCCGATTGTTTTTACATCGCCTTGTACTTAAAAAGTGAATTTCATTCATTCATTTCCGAGATGTGAAAAATTGTAGCGAACCCCACAAAATGTCATAATTCTTAACTACACAAAAAACCTGGTATTACATTTTTATAATTTTTGAAAATTTATTCGAAAATTTGTAAAATGATAAAAAATATGAATTCCTATAAATTTACTAAATCTTGAAAATTCTATTATAGAATGTACTTTTTCAAAAGTTTTTGAAAACCTCGTAAGATGTCGGAATTCAACAGAATTTTTGACTTTGATGAAAATTCTAAATTATATATTATTCACGAATTTCTTCGACTCCAAAATGACGCTAGATTTTTTCAGTAGAGAATTGGAATATAAAAAAAAATTTATAAAATCAAAATAAAACCTCGAAATATAATTGTAATCAAAAGGAATGTTTTTTAATTAATTTTGACAGTTCAAAGTGGTACAAAGTGTACAACATTATCTAAAACTCAAAATATTATGGATGAATCTTAAATTTGCGAAATTTCATTAAAAAAACTTGTATCATAAGATTTTCAAGAGACCCTCTCTTCTGTCACAAACTTTCATTGATATGGGCATCTGCAACACTTTTTTCAATAAAGAAATTTTCGCAAAAGATAGATTGAAGTATATAACCTTAGAACATACTAGTGAATTATTTTTTAATCTTTCGGCTAATTTTCGAAATTGTAACAATAACATTTTTTCATTTACTCAATTCTGTAAGACCTCGTACTTCTCAAAACAAGCAGTCAAATTTTATCTTTTTCAACCAAGATATCAATTTTAATAATTATTATTAGTATAAAAAAATCTGTTTCTATCACTATTAATAATTTTTTGTGGCAAAGAGAAACAAATTTGATGAAATGTATTTCATAGTTCCAAAAAATTGATACAATCCGATTTTTATTTTTAAAAAGACAATACTCGTAAAAATTACCTAGTTGAAGAATACGGAATTCAAAAATGTTATTGCAAATATCTCCATACAACACCAAAAAATTGCAAGAATTCTATATCAATTTATGGGCAAGATGTGATACTATCAATTTTGTACGAAAATTTCCGTTTCACACGTTTTCCAAATTTCGTTGCACAGTATATTTGGTACACTGCAAAAAATAACTGAAATTTTTCTGTTCGAGTAGAAGGAAATTTTTCAATTTCGTATGGATATATCGATATCGAGAAGGAAAATTCTCATTTTATAATGAATTTTTTCTTCCGAAACTGAAAATTTTTCTTCCCCATTAACGGAAAACTTTCAGAATTGAACTGGTTAATGACTTCCAGTCAAAACTGGAAGTTTTTTTTCCCATTGTTAGTGTAATTATACAGGCATCCCCTTTCGAACGTACTCCCGAAATTCGCGTTTGGGCCGATCCTGCCCGCAATGGGCGACCGGAAATCGAGCGTCGGTAAACGTCGCGGTTTCCGGTGGCCGGGTTTTCGGGTCCCTGGAGGGCGATGACGGGGGAGATGACGGCGGCGACGGCGAGGAGCTGGCCGAACGACCGGAGCTGCAGGAAGCAGCGGCCTTCCGCAGGGTCTCTCGACAAAGCTCGGAGAACATGGTCCCTTCTCCATGGTCCTCGTGGACCGGATTCCACGTGCTTTCCACGGCACTTTTTCAGGTCATAATTATTTCGCGAGGATCAAAACTGCGTTTTTTCGCGATGGCTTCATTCGATTTCGCGCCGTGCTCGAAATCCCGAATGCGGAAAAGCTTTCGATGGCGATGTGCCAAGATTCAGACGCGAGTCACTGAATTACAGAACGTGGCTTGTTAATTTGTTGCTGTGTATCTTGATTAATTCGGGGTAACAGAGGAGGCAGAAGATGAAAATTGAGAAAATGACGGTGTCAAGGATTTTTACTTTTGAACAATTTTCGACTTCTGGACGGAGAACACAGGATTATACACACTTAAGGTAAAGGAAAAGTTATTATTTTAAAATTTATAAAAATTGAAGTACCTAATATGAATTATTGGTCACTTTTTTAATCAATTTATAACATTATGACAATCCAATACACAATTTTTTAATGTTTATCAACAGTATAATATAAAACATTATAATACATTATAAAACGTAGTATTATATTTTCTATAATACAGTGGGTTCCACAATAACAATCCATAATGTACATTGTGCGATTATATAATCAATTCTCTTCGTTATTTTTTGCAACCTTTAGTGGACAAGTGGGATATACAATCTGAATGTAAAACATGATTTTCTATTCTTACAATGTTTCACAGTGATGAATAAAAAATTACGGCCTTCTGTTTTGTATCAAAAATATTGTTGCAATGACTGTAAAAAAGTTGTAACTAATGCGAAAACAAATTCTAAAAAGTTGTTTGAAAATCCTGACTATTTTCTGGAATTATTTTCTTTTTTTTTTTTAATTTAAAATTCGGAGAACTTGCATCATGTAGTAATACATTATTTCAAGAATGTTGGACGTTTTGCATTATTTCGAGAAGTTGTAACGTAAATATTATGAACATAATAATCACTGTAATCATTACTGTAAATATTACAAAGTGAACTAAACTCTGAATTACAGATTTTCAATACTTCTCAAATCAGTTTAATTTTCAGTAAACTTCAATTATTTAAGTCTAAAAATTTTTCTAAAATTTCGACAAATTGAGTCGTACAGAGTTTAAAGAGATATAACTTATTATGTGATACCGGAAATTCAGTTGACTTCATGAAAACGCGACAATTCTATACACTCAGGAAAACTTGAAAACAATAACCAGTAACATTATTCATAAGTTTTCATGACTTTGAGAAAATTGAGCTTTTGATACATTTTCAAAGTATATAACTTGACATTGTGATAACTTTTAAACTTTTTTTACTCCTACATGGCAATTATTTTGTTTTAAATCTAACAAAACAAAAAGTTTTTTTCTCCAGTGTCATTGGAAATTTGTGATATACACAAATATTGATAGAAAAAATCAAAAAGTTTTATTAATATTGACGATTCCGTAACATTAGAAGAATTCGGAATATGTATTTGATTTTCAAAAAACAACTTCAGTAAGTTTATTAATATTAATAGATATAATTATACAAAAACTTTGAATTCCTTATATTGTTGAATGTTTAAAAAGTTTTTCTATCAGAAATTTTCAGTTTTTTAAGCATTTTCGAGGGTTAACGAAATTTCTGATTCGTAGTCTTAATAACATAAAAGAATACAAAGTTATGACAATATTGTCAAAATTGGTTAGATTTTCTGTGACAAATTTTACGAATTTCGTGAAAATGTAACAAAAAGTAAGTTTTAAAAACAATTGAATGGCTTTAACATTTTTTTAGGAATCAAAAACTAAATGCTAAATTTTCAAGCTCTTTTAAGTGATCAAAGTAGAATTTTTCTTTCGTTCTGCAAAAAATAAGCATATTTCCATAAAACAATACAAAATTTTGGAATGTTCTTTGAAACATGATATTGTCTTATTATTTGAAATAATTTATAATTCTAAATATTTCCTCCATCTGTATAAAGATACAGCATATTTTCTAAAAAAGTGAAAAAAAAATCTCAAGTTTCTTAAGTTTATCGTCAAATCTCCTAAATCCAACAAATCTTCACTTTTTGAACTCATGGTGAAACCACGAGCTTTAGCAAATTTCAAAAATCGTCAAAAAATGAATCAACCAGAGAATAATTATAATAATTGCGTAAGACAAAAAACAAATTTTTTTCAAAAATAAGGAATACCTACTTGATTATCAAAATGTTTTAAAAATATGCGTACCTACTTTTGCGTATCAAATGTAATATTCCTCGAGTAAATAAGAATACTCATCATCAATGAGAACTTTCAGAGGTCGTTTAGTTCTTCATTGAAATTACGTGACTGAGAAACATTCAAATAATGAAAATTATTTTCAGTAATTCAGAAAATAAGAAAAAATTTTCTAGTTGAATTTCATGTATTTTGAAATCTTAAATTTAACTTTTCTGAGACCTTCGCATTTCGATTAACCAAATATTATAAAAAATTTCTTTATTAAATACTTTTTCCAACACTGCTTCTTGTAAAGTGAGTCAATCTTCGAAAACTCACAAAATCCAATCAATTTTTCTGATTCACAAAACAGTCAATTTTTAAAAAAATTCAGTTCAAGTTCAGGATCTGTATAATATCAAATAAAATGAACCGATTGCATGTATCCTCATCATATAATTTTGAAAGAGACAATTTTTTAAATTTTTTACTATATTCCACCACTGCCCTCAAATAATCCCACACTAGCAGACAAACAAGAAATTATTTCCAAGTTTACACACTATCTATTCACTCGTCAACAGCCCCATCTTTAATCAACCGTGTCACAAAACTTCCAGACTTTTTTATTCTAAACTTAATGACCAACAGAACCAAAAGGTATCGATACACCCTTCTAGAGATAAAATCTCTCTCTGGATAAATTACACACACAATCACACTTCCAACAACATAAAATGATAACAAGTTGTCCAAATTTTTAAAAAATGTTCAGAACATTTAGTCTGTGCCAAAAAACCATAAAATTTCTGCATTTGAGGGACTAAAAAATATGAAACCTTCCCTAATTCAGAAATAAGAGAAAAATCACTATTGAACAATATCAAACAATCATTTCAACAAAAAAAAAAAAAGAATTCTGAATCTCACCACACTTAATTTTCAAGTTTTCAATTAAAAAATGAAAATTCACAGAATTCCATCAATCACTATTTCCGACATTAGTCCCATGGTCCGAAAGCAACAGGAGAAATCCAAAAAAAAGTATAAAAAACCACTCAACCATCGGTGGTAGCTTTTGTCTTGCAAGTATTTCTTCTGTGCGAAACAACTGAATGCATCATCACAAAGTGATCTCTGTTTATCCGGCCGAAATTGGTACATGAGTATCTAGAATCGAGCTTTTCATTACGATTTCGTATCACGGAAGCTCCACAGGGAAGAGCTCCGCGAATCCCCAATTAAATGCCAATCAAAACCAAACAATTTTCCACGTAATCCCATCCTATCGTCACGTTTTTCATTTAAAATCACAAGTAAAGAAGAAAGGACAGCAGAGACAAAGAATGCTTCCCAACTCGATAAAAGTGCAAACATTCGTTTGAGAGGATGGACAAAAGTTAGGTAAACAAAGAAAGTGGATGGATCTGGAGTATTGATTATCTCGAGGCGAGAAGATACCGCGAACGTACAAGAAATGTTGGTTGTCTCGTGATGTGTTGGGGAAAATTTTCGGGATTTCCATGGTGGGAAACGGGGTCCAAAGGATAGGGGAAATTTTCGGGAAACGTGGTGAAAAGTTCGGTGTCGCGAATGTTGCTCGTGTTCGGGGCCGTTTCCGGACGACAACTGAGTACTCGGGAACGGTCCGGACGCAGGATGAGGCGCCGAGTGAAAACGAGAGGAAGGGAGGTTTCGCGAGCCAACCCCTCCAGTGCCGTACTAAAGAATCCAAGAATTGCGATCAAAAACTTTCCTTGTTTGATAAAAATTTGGTAAAAAAAATACACTAACAAAAAGATTCTTGTCAGGCCCGTAACTAGAAATTTGTTTCGGGAGAAGCTCTTAAGTTGATTTTTTTTTAATCAATTACAAGATATTAACATTCTAAGCACTGAATCTCAACAAATTAAAAAAAAAAATATTTTGGGAAAAACCGTATAGAATTTGTAAAATTTCTTCAAGTAGGTTCTAAAACGTAAACATAAAAAATCAATATGAGCAACATTGTTGAAATAAGTTCGTCGGTTGAAATGAATTACTAGTGAGTTGACACGATTGATGTACACTGTAAAAAAAGTATATTGATTTTCTCAAAAAATATACACGACCCACTTCCAGAGCACTAACATGAAAAATTTTATATTTTCATATTTTACACTTTTTTATACAGTTTTTCATTGAAATATTAGTAAAGTATGAACATTTTCCTACGTAAATATATAAATTTACAAATATTTTGTGATGAAATAACTATAACTTGTTTCACATACATTGAATAAAATAGTTTAAGTAATTAAAAAAAAAAAACTTTTTTCAATCTCTGTGCAAACTCCTGTGGAGATAATATTTTGTTTGGCGGAAGTGAATAAAATTTTTATTCAAGCTATTTTGTATTATTTCGTCTGACTATTGCTAGTTCGTGTCACTAGCTTCGTAACTTTATTTTTTTCATTACAAGATATTAAAGTTATAAAGCACTTAATCTCAACTAATTTAAAACAAATAAAGAAAAAAATATTTCAAGGAAAACTGTATGAAACAAATAAAATTTCTTCAAATAGGTCCCAAAACTTAAATATTGTAGAATAATCAATTTGACCAACATTGTTGAAATAAGTGTATCAGTTTTAATTAATTACTAATGAATTGACTCGATTGATCTACACTGTGAAAAGATTGTAATTTTCCCAAAAAATATAATTGAGTAGCTTCCTAAGCTCTTACAAGGGGAAATTTCTATTTTCATATAGTTTATCAATTCATCCAGTTTTTATTCGGAATGTATAAAACGTTCTAGAAAATTATGAAAATTTGCCCACGCAAATGTCTTGGAAGTATTTTACGCATATTTTTCAATGAAATCACTGTAACTTGTTTTACAGTATATACATTCAGTAAAATAGTTCCATAAATTAAAAAAAAGATACAAAAAAATATTTCACTTGACGAAGATTTAAAATGTTCATTCAAACTTGCTTGTATTATTCTGTCTGACTATTACTAGTTAGTATCACTAGTTTGGTAATTTTTTTATTTTTTATCACAAGATGTTATACTTGTAAAGCAATAAATCTTAAAAAAATCAAAAATGAATAAACAAAAATATTTTCAGAAAAACAGTCTAGAATAAGGTAAATTTCTCCAAATAGGTTCCAAAACTTAATTATTGTAGATGAAACAATTGGAGCATCATTGTTTAGATGAGTCTGCCGATTAAAATAAATTACCAGGAAATTGACACAATTGATCTACACTGTAAAAAAATAGAAATTTTATCAAAAAATATGCCTGAGTAACTTCCTGAGCACTCACATCAGAAAATTTCTATATTTTCATATTTTCCACTAATTTATACAGGTTTTGATTGAATTACATCAAACGCGCTACGAAAGTATACAAATTATCCAACGCAGTTGTATAAAAAGGTTCTTGGAAATATTATGAATAAAAATCAATATATCTCGTTTTGCAGTATAAACATTCGGTAAAATAGTTTAATTAATCGATGAAAAAGGTACAAAAAAAAATATTTGCTTTGACGAAAATGAGTGACACTTTTATTCAAGCTAGTTTGCATTGTTTGGTCTGACAATTGCTAGTTAGTATCACTAGCTAGGTAACGTTATTGCCGCAATTATTTGTAGATGAAATAACTAGAGACTTGCAAACTGTTTGTTTGCAAAAAAAAGTGGGTAAGTTTTATGATTTGCCTTTCTTATAAGTACAAGCCAATTTTCATATTTTGCTCTTACGATTTTTAGTTACTTCATTGTCTTAATTGTTTTCAGTAGCTGTTATAGCTCATAATTTTGCACAGTGTCAAGTACTGAAAATAATATCAGACATTTGTTTTAATATAAAAAATTTTATTTTCCTAAAAATAAAAAAGCATAAATATTTTAGAAAAGTACTCAGCCACACATTTCTCATCTTAACAAAATAGCTTGAACTTAAGGATTAATCATTTGCATTTTACTGTTGTTAAAAAGTTTGACTTGAAAAACAGTAAAACTTACTATTCACTCTGTTCCAATAATTATTTAAAGCCATTTCTAGATCTTGTTATCAGCTCTGGTTTAATTTATTACTTAAAAAACTAACTTCAACTACTAAAACACTTGTTACAACTATTTACTTAGTTGAAAATCTTAGAAAAAAAGGTCACAATTACTGAATAATGTTGATGTTTATCTACACTAAACCAAAATAATAATTAACAAAATTTCAATGAATCAGTTAATTTCGTTGAACCAACCAATTTCTTTTCGACGTACTTAGGCTTCAAATTTGAATCCCTATTAAAATTTTACAAAATTCCTATCTATTTATAATTGAGAACTGAAATAATAAATAAATTATACCTACTTACAGAAAAATACATTCGATTGACAATTTCATTGAAACAAAATGGCATCTAATTAATTACCTACAATATTTACATTTTACAAACTCATATTACTACATTAACAAATTATAAAATTGTTTAAAATTAGTAAAGCGTCATATTATTTTAAAATTATTCACATAATTATGCTCTGTTTACTCTAAATCAAATATGCAACCATTTCTTATCTACACGAATCAATAATATTTTTCATTTCATAAATTTTTGACGGTAAGAGTTTACACGTCTCAAATTTTCAGCTGGTTTATAAAACTTTTCAATACCATGAACACTACTTTGTTTAAAATATTTCATATTCAACAGCAAAGTTTCTGCGGAAATCAACACCGTATTCCTCGAACCTCTTGAAATAACAATGTCCGAATTTCGAGCTGTCTGTCAACAAAATGTTTTTCCAAAGCAAAAGACCGGGAAATGCTTCATTTGTCGCGGAAACTTCGGACGTGAATACGCGAAGAAGCAATTTCTCAATCTCCGTTCGCTAACTGCATCTTCATTCTCCTCCATCACTTTAATTGCTTTCCCTGGATTCGCATTAGCCGACTATTTTCATTCAGCTTTTATCAACGAATTCAACGTCGAGGCAGGTAATTAACATGCGATGTATTTTTGGGAGAAACTTTACTCGTTCCGATAATTTATTGTTGGAGAAAAAATTTATGTACATGTCGGTGAAAATAAATGTTCTTATCGTTTTTTTTTTTTTTCGTTTTTGTTTTTCGCTTCGAATTAGTTACTTCGACTCACTCAGCTTGAAACGAGATAAATCTTACCATTTAAAGTAGTAGTTAGGAAATTCAAATCAGGAAATTTTCTGATACTTTCATGAACGTTTTTTGATGTTGATTTTAATTTCTGTATTTTCATAAAATTATCTGAGTCTTCCAGAAATATGGCGATTCTGCTGAAGTTCTCGTCAAAATCGAAAAGAGTACGTAAATTATAAAATGTATTGTAGAAAATTCGATAAAGTTATCAAAAGCTTGAAAAGATTTTATATAGGCCTCCTTTTTGGCAAGTTATGATGATTTAAAAAATTTTTTTCTCGGAGCATTCTAGAAAAACTTGAAAAGTTTTCTATTTTACAAAAAGTTTTAGTGGATCTTTGGATATTTGCTAGAATCTCCTATATAAATATTACAAATTCACCCAAAACATTCAATTCAAATTTACAATGGTTTATTTTATTATGAGGTATTCAAAATTCTGAAACAATATTGCCAATTATTCCACTAATTAACGATCTATGTAAGCAATTCGCAGTTTTTCTCTCTTATTTTACACTGCCATTACAAATTCAACATTAGAGAAATGTCGCGTCCTCTTCAAAAATTTTTGAAAAAATATTCGAAAATGGAAAAAATTATTGATAAAATTGACATTACTCGCTAGTTTTGGACAATTATTATGAGCGTAATGTATAATTGAAATCATAAAAGACTAAACTTAAATTTCATAATTTTTCACAAATTTATGAAAATTATGTGCTACGCAAAGATATAACAATATTCCAGTAAAATTTGTGCAGTATAATAATTCAAATTTATTTTATGTACTTAAGAATATTTGGGGTATAAGAACTATAAAAATCCGCAAATTTTCTTAGTAGATAATTTTTCAAAATATGCAGTTCTATTTTTTGATTTAATACCATAAAAATCATCTCATAAAGCTTTATGAAGGTATGAAAAAAATTAACATTTTTACACGATACGGTAACAATTCATTTATGTAAACAAATATAATGACGATAAATTTCACACTGCCTGAAATTTTTCTATTAAATTTAAAAGATTGTCTTTGAAGCAGACTTCCCATACTGTCTATCAAATAATCTATTCAAGTTATGCACGCATCTATGAAAAAAATAAACCTTGTATCAAATCCAAGCGTTAATTTAATAATATAAAATAAATTAAAATCGTTGCACCGTCGAATGATTTCTTAATGAAAATGTATATTGAAACGTTTTTCAAGTCAAGTGGATGTATATATTTATATCATATTATATTATATTATATTTTACATTTTATATTATACATTGACTCGAATCGACAAATTGTTGAATAACGTCTCTCAAAATTCATTTACTATAATTCAAAAACATTAAAATTGATAAATTTAACATAAAAACGATGAATTGAAAAGAAACTTCTTTGAAATCCTTTTCATATATGTGTTCATGAAATTTCAAACATGTTTTCAAAAAAAAAATCTATGAAATGTGTTTGAAATGTCAAATTTTTTTCGACAGTGTAAGCTACAAGAAAACAACTATCGAAAAAACTTAACAATAACAATTGATTTGAAAAAATATAATGAATTTTAGGAGACGATGAATTTATTCTTTTTTGAAGGATTGTGTATTCATTTGAAATATCTTTACAGATTCCTGAGTCATACAACATAGAAACATATGACATCAATCATTGATCGAATCACCTTATCAAAGTAATCAATGACGAGGCTTGAATAATTGAGTGATATAGTTATTAACAATCACTTTTCACGAGAAAATGACTCAAACGAATCCAAAGGGAATACATTTTTGTAAAAATGCAATGTTCAAAGAATCAATTTCGTAAGTTTAAAAAAAAGAACACGTCCATATACTCTCACGTCCACTGTGTTCAAACAATAAAGTTATTTTAATTTGTTTTGATAAAGATTATTAACTATTTCAAAAGAACTTGCTACCAACTCTAGTTTAATCAGTTAGAATCTACTAATTTCAACTACTAGAAAAGTTGGCGAGACAAAGTAATTAGTTAAAATCCAAACAATTTAAGGTATCACCTCCGTATTTGAAATTTGACTTAGGTTTTACATGAAAAATATATATTTATGAAAGGTATTAGCGTCCTTATTACACCTGCAAAAATTACAACTCGTTTTACTGTACCGTTTTTTAATAAAAAAAATTATCAAAGTTTACATGTAATCTTATGGGCGGAAGCAGTTTTTTTAAATTTTCAACTATACCACACTTAGGATTTAGGTGAAATTTTTTTGTTGGCGCACATAGTAACATACTTTGTGAAATGCTTCAAACAGAACGAAGATTCACTGAGCCGTTTCGGGAAAAAAAAAAGAAAAATGAAACAAATTTGACAATTTTTGTATCGGATCAATAAACTTGGCAACAGTATATTCTGTCCGATTTTCACCAACGTTCAAGTGTGTTGACATCGTTGACGTTTTTAACAGTTGTTTTGTGAGTATAATAATATAACTTATGCACTGGTTTCAGTAGTTTTTCAATATATTATTTGATTTAAAAATTTATTTTATTTGCTGCCTAACTTTATTTATTTTATTTCCTGTGTGAATTTAATTTATTTTATTTGCTGTTTTATTTAGTTACGCAATTGATTTTATTTACTTTAGTTATATATATTTTTATTTGCTGTCAAAATGCTTTTGGGTTTGAGTTTATAATTGTTTATTATGTACAAAAAAGAATTATATGACATAACTCGCTGTAACAAAAAAGACAACACCATGCAATGCTGCCACTGTCAAAAATAATGCCGTGATCTGAAATTAGCTAAAACCAATTTACTCCGCAACCATATTCATTTATGGAGGTAATACTTTAAATTAATCTTATTTACCAATATTCAGTAGTATGTAGAACAAGCTCCAATAGTTGAATTACTAATTTTATTCGTGAAATTAACAAAAATTTTTTTTAATAGTTTACTAGATTTTGTGATTTGATAAGAGGAAAATTTTAGAAAAGTTGGGAAATTGATCACTCAGAGCCACTTTATTCAATATTAGTGATTACTTATCTTGTTTTTTTCTGTTAATTATTCCCCTGAGGGATTCACTGGGGTTTTTCTTTGATAGAAACTTCAAAAAAACTATTGCTCGTTCTCCCAGTCAGAATTTTTTTTTTTTCCAACACTCAATTTTATAAACTACGTTATTCTGTTTTGAATTTTCTATTATATCTTTACCCTTTTTTATCAATTTTCCTTCAAATTTGTCCGCTGTACTGTAAATAATATCTATATTAAATTTATTCAATCTTTTTCTAATTTTCTCACTCAAATTTTTAATATATGGTAAAACAATTACATTTCCTTTCTTTTCCTTCAACTTCTTATTCTCCCCATTGTCTTTTTTGTCCCGTAAAGTCATTAGTCTTCTCTTAACGTGTCTGTCAATAAATCGACATGGATAACTATTTTTCTTCAGAATATCCTTAACTATTTTCAAATTGTCATTCTGAAATCTACTGTTCGATAAAAGAATTGCACGATCAACCAAACTTACAATGACACTTATTTTATGTTGCATCGTGTGGTTGGAATGAATTCTGACTGGGAGAACGAGCAATAGTTTTTTGAAGATTACTTATCTATTTAATCGAAATGATCAATATTTCGGCCGCATATTGGGCCCTCATCATTAGTATGTTGAAATATTGATCATTTTGAATAAATAGATAAGAAATCACTATTATTAAAAACAGTGGCTGTGAGTGATCAATTTCCCAGCTTTTCAGGGGAGAATTGTATTACGGTCCTGAGCATCCTTGCACAGAAAGAAGCGCAGGAGTCGACACGCGGCTATTCCTCGTGCCCCAGAAGCGAAATCCGCGTGCTCGATATATATAACGCGTGTTGGCGCTCGCGTCGCATCGATCAGTTGCGCACGAACGACTATTGCGACGCTCAAACTCGCGCCTCGCGTATTATTTCCTCCACTATCGATATAAACGTCAACGGTACCGCGTACATTTTCCCCGATCCTCGATCGCCTCTTCATAAAGGACACGCTATTCTAGTCAACTGGCTTAGAAAAATCGTTTGCTATTTCTACATACATTTGTTTTTTCTTTATTTTCATAAAGTGCTAATTTTATCAAAAAACCACAGATTTACGATAAGCTTCCCAGAGAAATTATTGCCCTTAATTTTTCAGGTTTATTAATCGATTTTTAGGATTAGGGTAGATCTATGATCCTACAATTTTGCATGGTGTGTCAAAAAAAGTACATTATGCTATTTTCTTTAAAAATCTTTGCATTTTCATGAACGATTGCATGAAGGTGTTTTTTTGCGAAATACAATGGTTCATAAATTTGCAAATTGTGTTTATGAAGATGACATCTGAAGAATTTTTATGATATGTTATTCAAAAATACAAGGGTGACAAAATATTGTATAAATTTTCAGAATTTACATTTCAAGTTTTTTCTCGGCTATATATTATTGAAAATAATCAATTTTTTCAAAAGACTACTATTTAGACATTTTATCCTCGATTTTTGCACATAATATAAAAATCGAAAAATACTCATCAAATTGTTATCAAACCAAGAACTAAAAAGTAAAAAATAAATCCAAGAAAAACAAAATTTTTCGATGAATCTCCCTTACATATTTAACGATAAACAAAATAGTGCAAACGAAATGTATCCCATTTTTCAGGTCACAAAATGGCCTCTGCATAGCACTTGATTACTTCCATGAAAAAACTTCTTGTTCACGGTCGTTATTAAATTTTTGCCGTCGTTGAAAACTCGGGAACAATGGAAATCATATTTCCGCGCAAATCTTCTTTCTTCGCGAGAAAGAGTAGTGCTCTAAGAGAAAATGGAAGATCAGAGAAATTAGATTTGTAACAATTAGAAACTTTTTAATATCACATTGACTATTTTCGTTTATTATTTCAACACTATTTTCTGGCACGAATTTCCCAGCTACTTGAGACAAGTCTATCTAATAATGCAGATAGAAATATTGTTTTTGCTATCTCGCTTTTCATTATAAGAAAACAATATTTGATTAAACTCGTTTAAAAAATTATCAACGAAATCATTATTGTTGACTTGTGTTTTGTGACAAATATGTTTATGTATAAGAAAAAAAAAAATAGGATAGTGAGACTATCACCTCAAGAACTTGAACATAAAAAACTTAATATTCCTAAAGTTTCAATAAAATTTTAAATGGTATCAAGTCTCGAAAAGAAGTTTTATTTTTTAAATCGATTGAAAAATCACGAAAATCGTAAAAATTGAAATTGCTGGAAATGACTCACAAACGCCAGAGCTTATTCAAATGGCACTGTGATGTCATTTCATAAACGCCAGTTCAGGCCCACGTCTTTTTTATATGCGTTTACAATGTTTTTGTCGACTGATTGTCAGATGCACGCTTATCACTTCTGAAACAAATTAAAAAATGATTTCTTGAACATGCATAAATAATAATGACATAATTCAGAATCTAGAATTTTTCGAATACCATGGAATATTTCTGTACAATTTTTTAATATGTATCCTCAAAACATATTCTAGTCTATTCTTAATCTCTTTTTCAAAAATGTTTATTTGCCAGTTATTTTATTATTCGTGGAGAAATTAATGTGTTTTATGGAAATTAATGTGATAGATTTTTCGATTTCTAAATTTATACCAAAAATCTGATTTTTTTGCTGTTGTATGCCTTAATTAATGATTTATAATTCGAATGTTTTAATTTTCAGATTAATTTTTCAATGTTGTATTAATTTTCAGTACATAAAATGCAACAATGTACGATCACCTTTTTTAATAAAAAATATTTTCCATTCTTCCTTGTAATCTTACAATATTGCTATTCATTCCGAAGCAAAAATTATTATCATTCTTTAGTTGCACTTTTATACAAAACATAAAAATTAGAATAATTCCGTTTTTATTCATTTCCACTACTGCAGTGAGTAAGTTTTGACTAGTCTTATTAGTGCATTATGACTTACAGATAAGTATAGTTTAACTAATCAATAAGTCAATTTTTACTTACACTGAAGTTAATAGTTACTGTTCATAAAAATAAATATTTACCAATGCAATTATTGACTATTATCTGAATAGCATTTAAATTCTACTAATTCATTATTGTATGGTAAAAAATCAAACAATAATAATAGACATATTTGGACATTTTGTTTAAGTATTTATTCCTTGAAACATCAAGCTTGTAACAATGTTTTTTATATGAACTTTTTTTTACAACTAGGTACATATGATATATAGTTTAGTAGAATTCAATTATTCTTTTTAGTCAACTTGTGGAATTCTACTAACTTATTCGTAGATCTCTGACCATGTCTGACCTACTAATTAAATTAGTAAAAATTTTACTAATTCGATCTGAGAGAGTTATTGCTACAATTTCTAATAGTCCAACTTCCTTTCAAAGTTTGTAATGTTTATTGTATAAAGTTCACGAGAATTGCGATTGTGTTCATAAATATTACAAATTGTGAACGTGACCTTTTCCGAAATGACGTCACATGTCACGTACGCAGTGCTGCCAAATCAAAATCATTCGAATTCATATCAAACATTGCGACTCTTTAACAATTTTTTAGTAACTTTCTTTTCATTGAAAATAACTTAATTTTAAGATTGAGTGCTTTGCTTGATCAAAATTTTCATTAGTGAGCATCGAAATGCATTTTTTTTTGTTACGAAAAAGATCTATTAATATGATGGCGCGTTGAATGGTCTGACAGTTAGGACGAGATTTTATGTAATGGTAGTGCATCTTCATGAAATCCCCGTTTCCGCTAGAAGAATAACGCCATCGCGTTAATAAAATGTACGACCGGAGAAATACTGGAATCAGTAACAAGAGCGATCGGCAAGTTCCGTTATCGTCGGTGAGTTCTACCGTTAATTGTAAGAAAGGGCATAAAATAGCGAAGAAGGAAGTCTTCAAAATCGAGCAACGGAAAATTGCTCGAGCCTTAATCCTTGAGTAGACGCCGAGACAAGGCGACAAAATCTTTTTTGCTTTCTAATACAACAATTTTTTCATGCGGAGGGAATCCATGGAAAAAAAATTAACGTTCTAAAAAAAATGATCATCTATAAGTTCAGACAGTAATTTTAGGAAATCTTAGGAAGAAACTAAAAAAAAAAAAAAAAAATTATGAATAAATATATGTACCTTAATGCAGAATCTGAAAAATTCAATTATTTCGAAAATCGTTATTGATAAGGTTTGAAAAAAATTTATACACTAAAATAATAAACTCCAGTTTATTATTAATTTACAAACTTTAGCAACGAAATGCTCGAAGCTTCGAATCAAAAAATAAAATTTCTAGTTTCAGAATTCCCTAATTCGTAAATTGAAATTTCACTTTATTTCTCCGAATCCAATCCAGAGATACAAAAAGTATAAAAAATTTTCACAGTAACTTTCCGTCAAACTCATACTTTTAATTACCATCTCTTAACGCAATCGTTTTCGGAATTTTTTATGCCTTGTAGCAATTAAGCGTCCGTTTATGATTGTAAAGCGTGAATTTTTGCGTCCCAAAAGTTTCGAGGGAGTTGGAAAATGATTAACGTCGCGAAGGTTGAAGTGACACTCGCTAGAGCGTAATTCATGTCGCGCCATTTCCCGAGGAAACGCGCGGGCCTCGTTTCATTACACCGGGGAAAACATGAAATATTAATGAGCGACGGGTTAAACAAAAATTCTTTACTCAAGACGTGATTAGAAAATGAAATTGTTTTGCAAAGGAATATTGCAGGGATGGCATACGGGAAATAGGAAATGCGATATTGGAGCGTGGAATTATAATTTGATGCAAATAAATTGCAAAAGTTGTCTGAAAGGAAAAACCGGCTTTCAGTGCATTTTTTACGATATCCTGCTGATTTGTAACCTCATGGAAGCTAATCCTCTTAGGAAGCTTCCACAAATAATATCTAAGTTTAAAGGCTTTTTTTACCCCCTTTTTTTGTAGATACTTACATAGAAACACAATTTACTGATGACAAATATTTAGAAAAAAATTTTTCAGTTATTATTAATAAACAAAGATTGTTGTTGATAATATCAACGAAGATTTCATATATGTTGATACACAACTGATGTGCTTGCAAAAAAATTTCGAGCGTCAAATCAAATTTGTATTAGTATAAAAAAATTTTTTACCCATAACAATAACTTGTTCATTGAAAATTTCAGTCAACATTCGCTGTAAATTTTATCGACTTTTGAGAAGTACTTAGCTATATCGTAACAAAAAATTTTTTCAACGTAATTTGGTCATAATCAATTATTTATTTATAATTTGTTCGAGTTGATTTAGAACGAATGGTTTCGATATTTTGCAAGTTAGCTACTGCATCGAAAAAAAAAATTTCTTTCGTGTGAAAACACTATATGTTTATAACAAATTTTTGTCGAAGTTTGTTTTTAACTTTGTTTTTAGCAATCGTTTACTTTTACTAAAAGTCAGCTATTATGAAATTTTTTCACGAATTCTTTATTTTCTAGAACACGTCACTATCTCAAGATGAGTTTTTTTTTCATGTTAATAAAAGTAATTTGTTGATCAAAAATTATAGCGAGAAAAAAAGGTTGAGAGTGAATTTCTGGTAAGCCAGGTAAAAGCCGAATACTGATCTAAAAAATACTCAATCATCGTAAAATTCTTAAGTGTAAATGTAAGTTTGAATTTTTTTCAATTTTGAGATTTACTTAGAAATATAGTTAAAGATAAAAAATACTAATAGATACTAATGACAAAAATAGAAAAAAGAACATTCTAAAATGCTGTTAAAAAAAAAATTCCTTTTAATGGACCAGAAATTATAAAAAAAAATTTTCCGACAACTATCGATAACCTCCTAAATTATTAGTAATATTATACCAAGAGACTATGAATATTATGGATATTGTAAATATTTTTGCCACCGCTAAAGCTACCATTCATGGAAACTTTAAAACTTTGTCTCTTTTTTATGAAGTACATTTTATAAAAACTTTGTACGACCATCTTGCTGTTACAAAGTAAATCATATGAAAAGTTCATAAAGTTAGGATTTTTGTATGAAAAGCACCTTTCAAAACGTTGATATAGTGAAATTTTCAGGCTTTACGAGATTTACATAAGAGAGGTTTCTTCTTAGACCATATGGTATGAGTTTTATACGTTTTATAAAGTCATGAGATTTTACAAGATTCTAAAGAAAAAATTTTTTACTCTTCATTTGGAATCAGTAATTTTCATAGATTTATAATTAAAATTTTCTGAATTATTTCGGAATCATACAATTTTTTTTTAACCAAACTGTTGACGTATGAGCAATACTCAACAATTATAGTCCTAAAAAATCCTTCTATAAATGGTAAATGGTACCAAATATCGAAGAGAAATTTTTGGATCGGAAACAATTCGGAAATTTGAAAATCCCTGCGAAACTGAATAAATCCAAACAATTTTGCTTACAGTGTACATAAATAAATAAAAACACGAGAATGATAAGCTTAAAAAAAATTTTTCTGGCTTCTGGAAATTTGTTATGAAAATCCGTTAGTTCAAGGAAATCTTTTTCAATTTTTGTTTTTATTAACCTAAATATGTACAACTTTTTGAAAAAAAAAAAACTCAATGAGAATACCTACTCGAAAAAAAATTATAAGACCGTGCTTTTTTGACAAGAAGCGTTGTAAAAAAATTTTTACCTCAGAAAATGTGTGCACCTTATGAAATTTCGAAAAATCACGGTTCATATTATTTCAGCGATTCCATGATTGAAAAAAAAATTGTTATTCCGTATTTTATGTACTTATAATAATACAATAATAAATAAATATTGCTGTAGAAAAAAATTTAATGAATGGGAAGAGAGTATAATAGAATACATACATAATATAATGACATTTTATGTAGTTTTGTGTAGTTTTTTACATTTTCGGAAATTTTTCGAGATCTACCAGATTTATATTTACGTTTCAAAATTGTCTTAAAACCTTCAAAAACTACAAATCTTTATTATTGACACCCGATCACAGAACGTGGAATCGATCAATTTTCCTAATATGATAACAGGTGAAATTCAAAATAAAAATTACGAACATAAGAAAAGATCTAAGAAATGTAAAAATGAAATCATGAAACTCATAAATACGAAATTCAATTCAAGTAACCTAATAAGGTTTCCTTGCTCAAAATTCCTTCGTTATAATCAACTCAAATCCAGATTCAATTTCCATACCACCAACACCCTCAAGAATATCAACCAAGAAAACGACATTCTACTCGATGTTAAAAAGGAAAAACAAATCGCCTCAAAAACGTGACATCATTCGTTTCTTAAAACGGAACAAGTAGGCCGACGCTAATGGAACACATCGTGTTCTCTCGCGAGCAAGGATTTCGCGGTGACAACTATAATTAAGTCCCCAAAAGCTCGCCTGATTGGTAGAGGACATTGTTTCGTCAAAGTGCGACCCGGAAAAACCCAAATACCTTGGGAAATACGATGCTTGGAAAGATGTAATTCCTGGAGAGTGAGGTCGTGAGGGCCGAGATTTTCTCGTGGCAGGGAGCACACGAGAATGCCCCTGAGGGCGGCCAAAGTGCTGCTGGGTATTTCACGATACGTCCTGTCCTTGCCCATTTTACGGCCATTTATCAACCTGGCTTTTCGTCACTTTTTCCAAGCACTTTCGGTCACTTCACGTTTCTTCACCATTAATCCATTTTCGCACAAACGCGTTGCACAATTTTGTTCTCTCTAAATCTGACAAATTCAACAGATTGTCATTAAATTCAACAGATTCAATCTGGTTTAATCTGGTAAAATTTTCTAAATAAAAATCTGTCAAATTTAACCGTTAGAATTTGTAGACTATAACAGGAAATCTGTTGAAACAACAGACAGTCTATTAAATTTCACAGATTCATGTGTTGGAATTTCTCAAAGTAAGAAATTTTTCAGTGAAAATTATAACAGAAAAATTCGTGAATATTCTAGTATATGGATGCTTTTATAGTTGGATTTGCAATCTGATTATCTTTACAAATAATAATAAAAGAAAATAATTCAAACAAGGAAAATTAGCAATTATATGACTTATGGTTTTTTTAACTCTTTTGCCATGTGTAAACATTAAAGTGTGAGATAAAATGATTTTTAATCAAGAAAATGCGTTCCATTCAATTCGCAAAAATTTGACTAATTTAAAGGAAATGAGATTCTAATTTTATTCGCAAAAGTATTTTTAAAGTTAGAAAAATATAAATCATTCAACTCGCAAAATAGATTTTGAAAATAGAGTAAAAAATAGCTCCCTAGGCTTTTAAATGAAAATTTTTTTTTAATTATTACAACGATTATTGAAAAATATGAACTTTCAGTTTCAAGCTGTCCAAACAATATTAGAGAAAGTAAAGTGAGTTTGTAAATCGATGAATTTTTTTTTTATTCCATGCAATTTCACATACTGGTCAAGTAATATTCTCTTTTTAAATTTCTCATTCACATAATACATGTGAAATAAAAAAAACGTATACTGTATTATGCAAATTTTTTTACCGTATGATATACTCTCATAATTTTAATGTATAAAGTGAATAATCAAGAGTTACCATTTTAACTATCAGAAGAAAATACACTTAAGATGTAGAAAAACATCTGTTTCGATGTCTCATTAAAATATTATATAAGCTATCAAAAAATCTACCGAGATCTTACACTTTTTCTAACTTGAGAAATAAAAAATAACACTCAAAATATAAAGTTATATTTTTATCCGATGCAAACATTCATTTTTGTAACTATCATGAATTTTCGTATAGTTTAAAAAAATTTTTAGATTCCTAAGAAATCTTGATTTTCGAATTCCATTTCATTTTAAACATTTTTTTCGAGCATTACTAAATGAATTATAAGTTGCAGTAAATACAGAAAAACAATGAAAGCATGCAAGGAAAAGGTCAAAACCTTCAGATCCTTGCATAAATTAAAAAAAGTTTCGCTTATGTTGGAACGTAGGGTCAATTGTCCTACAGAATGAATACAAAAACTTTGAAAATAAATTTAAAAATAAAGGAAAATTTGTATTCCTACATTGCTTGATTATAAAATCTAGTGAACGCATTTTCAAATCATTAAAAAAATTAATAGAAACTCAAGTGTTTTTTTTTGTTTTCAAAATAACTTTTAGCTTTCCTTGACTCTTTACTGAAACTCGAAATTCCTGTAATTGTTTTAATTCTGGGATCTCAATCTGAAAAAATACTTATAAAAAATCAGTTTCAAATGTAAATTTTATGAACTGACGAATTACCATAATTTAATAGTTTTCAAAATAAAATAATAAAACCAGTAAGTTTTACCCGTTTGAAACTGTTGGATCTTTTATTTTAGACTGCCATTAATCGTTTTTTCTTAATTCCAAATCAATCGAATTGTAGAAGTTTTGACTTTCGTGAAATAAACGGTTATTTAGTTGTAAGCATAAAATTTTCACATTGAGATATTTCGAATTTCGAGTGTAATAAATTTGACAGTAATCTCAACATTCTGAATTAGAGGTCTCAAATTCTTTTTTTCTTGAAAAAATTTTTTTTTCAAAAACACATTTTGAATGTGAAAAAAGAGTTTTGCAATTTTCCATTCGGAATTTTATACATTTTAGGGTTTTTTAAACGACTTCTGGAACAACTACAGAAAAATTTTGTTAAATTTAAAATCATTATTCGGGAATGCGTATTCGAATTTTAAATATCAAATTTCATCATATACCTACTATTCTACAATCTTGTACTTAATTAATATTCAAATTTCCATTTGAAGTCGCATAATTCAAAAAATTTATTTTCACGAACTATCAAGTCGCAATTATTCCTCATCAATGAATTATAGTTGTCAAAAGTTTTAATCAAATATTTTCAAGATCATATATCATAAACCCTGAATCACAAAACAAAAAAGTTAATTCAAAAATGAAAAAATCAAAATGCCTAAAGAAACGAGCTTAACAGGTTGAGGAATCAAAAAAATAGAACATAATGCCCTAATTTTCATATCAGTTAAAAAAATCAGGTATTTAGTGGATTTAAATTTGGAAATGAATAAGAATATTTACATTCAAGAATTGAACTCGACATCAGTTGATCGTAAGACAAATGTGGTTATCTCGCCAAGAAAACTTCACCGACATTCGAATTCTCCCAACGCCACGAATTCGGCGCTTAAAATTCACTCATGCGCATTACGCACTTTGCAATTTCAAACGACAAACTTGCATAACACTTTGAGCGTGTCACTTTTTTACCAAGCACCTATAAACATTCTCCTCCAATCAATGAACTCGTAAAAAACTTCAGAGCATTCCAAGGAAGATAATACTGATTACTTTTTTTTTTTTATTATATAACAAGATAAATAGTGATTTATTGCACACATTAACAATGTTTATTCTGACGGAACAAAGAAATTTTGCAATTTAAGGGAAAGCCAAGAAAAAATTTTTTTTCAAAATTGACTTTCTGCATGTGCAAAACATTGATTTTCCATGTTACTTTAATAACTTGAAATTGCAGATTTTGAGATCAGAGAAATAAGTTGTTTCTTTTTTTTCGAAGAAACTTATTTTGGGCATGAAATAATGATAGAGGACTATTCCAGGAATGACTCAGTTTTAAATTTATAAGCAATAACGACTAAGGAGAATTCTGATAAAAAGCATATACATTCTGATTTGACTTAAATTGTCACAAAAAATGAAAAAATAATCGAAAAGTTGTTTGAAAAAACTTAGTTGACACAACTTCCGTAATTACAGTGATTGGGAATATAAAGAGCATGTAAAGTTAGTTGAAACAAAACTATTAAAAAAGATATAAACAAAATGTTTTTTAACGATCCTGAAGGTTAAGATCCGTTCAATGACAATGTAACGATTTAGAAATTGTGAAATATACTGCGTACATTGTAAATCGCTTATTTAATAATTCTAAGACTTCAAATTTCCGACTTGCAAATTCATATAAAATGTGTATAATTTGCTTTAGAAATATTTTTCAGAAACTCATTTATTGGCATTTCAAATTGATTCTTCAATATTATTAGTTGTGTCAAGTCAAAAATGAAGTGAGCTTAGAAGCCAATAACTTCAGAAAGCAAAAAGTTAGCAATCATTTAGACAAGAACTACACACAGATTAAAAATCTCTAAATCTTAACAAATTTGAACTAAAAATATATTTTGTATTGAAATTTTTAAAGATTGAGAACGTATGAGTAATACTTCTAGCATATGTGCCTAAAGTTCCAAACGTTTAAAATTAAACACAACAAATTTATCAGTTTATATGGAAGAAAAAAGTTTTCTAGCTGCTTTTGAACACTTTTTGATCGTAACATCCAACCTTATACTCCCCAAAAAATATTTGTCACACTTCCTATCATGATAAAAAATAAAAAAAAAATACATACATTTTTTTTTTTGTTCAACTTGAAACGTTTGAAACTTCAGGTGCATTCTAGCATGAAGAAATGCTGAATAAATCGGGTCGAATTCCCTGGTAAAAAAAACAGACAAACAAAATGATACTGCTGTTCTTCTTTTTTCCCAAAAATTGAAAAACACAAAAGAAATTTCATAATTTTATAGACTTTCCTATTATTGCAACCATTGAGGAAAATTCAACTTGACAAATTTTCAATTAGAATCTTGTCATTCTTCAGGAAAAAATAATTCATAAAAGGAAAAAAAGAAAAAGTTTATTAATGGAAATTTTTATATCAACTAAAGTTACAAAATTATATCTCTTTTCACGAAATGTTAGACAACAATCAAAAAAAAAAAATTTTCGTTTTTGAGAAAGACTACTATCTATTTAATAAGGATCGCTCATCAGAGCAACATTTTATTATCAAAGAAAAAAATTGCCAATTTTCTACGAAACACTTACTGGTTATTTTTCATATAAGAAAAATCAAAATTATTAAAAAATCATGCAAAATAACGATGTATTGAAGCATTACCCAAAAAAAAATTTTTCATGTACCTCTGGCATAGAAAACGCGTTTCTATGCCAGCTCGAGATCTCTAAACGCGTTTTCTATGCCTTCGGTACATAAAATATCGTTCGTAACAGGCACGGGTGTGCTTATAGGCGAAACGGGGAAATTACGGTCCGAGGCGAAGCCGAGGACTGTAATTTCCCCGTTTCGCCAAATTCGCACATCCGTGCCTGTTACGAAATATACTATTTTTGTACAGCACAGGTCCAACAGTTTCAGATTTTTGAAATATATTCAAATAAACTCAATTTACAATTTTCTATTTATAAAACTCTTGAGATGTATCGTTGGACAAATAAAAAATAAAATATTGTATTACGCTCTTTGAAATGCTAATTTTGAAAAAAAAAGGGTCGATTTTAGATTTAATAAAAATTTATAAGCAAAGAAAAAGAATTTCAAACTAGCTCTAAATAATTAAAACTAAAAACGAAGACAAAATTATTGAAAAGAAACTTTCTCTGCTCGGAATAAAACAAAACATATCCATCTTCTCATTTATAAAAAAAAATTTCCATCAATGTATAGAAATTACGTACATTCCTAGAATTGCTTGTAATTTGTACCATTTATAAAAATTTAGCTCAAAAAATTTTCCTTTGAAGTTTCATTGTTTTTTAAAATGGCCCTCTAAAAAGTTAAAAAAAAATGTACATCAATTAAGATACCAAAACTATTATTCTTTCAACGAAACGTCAAAAGCAGTTCAATAAAAATTATCGTCTTCAAAATTACACTTTAATCTTTTTATGACAATCGTACACTTAACTAACAATTACATAATATAATTAAAAACTGTCAATTACGAGATTCTGATAAAATTTCATACGAACAAAGTCATTTAAGCTCACACTTCGAAATTCACAAATAAAAAATTATCGTAACGACACTAAAAAAATTTTCAAAAATAAAAAAATGGCATCAAACAAACTTTATCCTAAATTCTTTAATTATCAAAACTTTCGTCGTTAATTATACTACGAATAATGTATAAAATATCATTCTGCAAGTTTAGTAAATATTCAAAATATACTATACTGTTCAAAATCCTCATAAAGCACTGATGAAAAAATCCCGATACGAAACGCGCGATGTGAAGAGCAACTCGAACAATTCGCGCTGTTGAAACGCGCGAAATCAGCGGTGCGATGAGCGAGTCGCGGTTTCCGCATTTTCGCGGTGTTAACGACACCGAAACGCGGCGCGTGACGGAATGGCCGGCCCTATTTTTCCGGATTGCGAAAATTTCGGGTTAAATTCAAAGGATTTTCTCGCGGCGAAAAATCGGCGCGATCGGCCGGTAACGATAGAGCGTGCTATACTGAAGTGTACTGAAGTTGTCCGACAATAATTGTCGTTCGCGAGCGCCTTGCTCTCCCACCTCGGGGAATTTTACGTGCGGCATCTCGGGCCGCGTGTACATCGCTCGCTCGAAAAAACATAAGCGGGGATCACAAAAAGCAATGTTTTTTTCATCTCTTGCCGCGTGTGCGTGGCGCGTACGCGAACGTCAATTATCGAGACCTTCGACATCGAACGCAGCTTTGGCATTGGCGCCTTCGTTTCCCGGCTTGCAAGATTTTCAACGAGTAGAGAATCATGTTTTCTTTCTTGATATAGACGAGTGGGAATCGATTTGGTTTCGTTTTTTTTTTCAATCTGTAGCTCGTTACACGTTACTTTAAGACTTTTGACATAGGAGTTTTTCGGATCGTTCAAAATGAATCTAGAAGAATCAGAAAAATACATAGGGATTTAATTTCAAAATATTTTTGATTCGCCATTCAATATATTTATTATTACGTCCTAGAAATGCACGATATTTTACCGTACTACATAGTAATGCAGAAATCTATATACCCATATCTATAAATGTAAATGTCCGTAAGTTGTTTAAAACTACTGCACGAAACATCCTGAAATTTTGCACAGTGATTGACAATGTGCTTGAGAAGGTTATAGGCAAGTTTTTATCAATGAACTAAATGTCCATTATATTGGTTAATTAATTAATCCATTATATTTGTATATCTCTTCGTAGTGATTCATTATTATCTAAATAATTCGTGTTTCCTGAAAAAATTAAAAATTGTTTCAAAACAAAAGAGAAGATTTTCAACATTGAATCAGATTATTTGTTGATAATTTTTGTTTTTCAATTCAACAATTGACTTTTCCTGACTCAACCGCAGGTAAAAACGTGGTAACGACGGAGCAAAGCCCACTGGTGACAGCTTGAAATAAGGAATTTGAAAATTTAAACTAATCATTATTACCTATTACATGTTTATCTAATTATTCTACTCATTATTTTCATAAATATAATATAAATCATACTTCATAAAATCATATAGATAAATACCTTCTCAGTTATTTGAAGTTTTGAATGATATAAAAAATTATATTATCAAGTTTTAAAAAAATGGTCAAATTCAGTTTTTTTCTTGACAGAGAAAAGTGAAAATCGAACTAAAAATTATGATCTTCTTACGATCTCGAACTTCATTGTATATTATTTCAAGGTTATTTTGGCATAATGATTTTTTGGATTTCTAAAAATAAACTTTGAACTGTTGATAATATATGACAAAATCAAATAAGAGAATATTGCTTATTTATTTATATTATATTAAATGATATTTCAAAGAGCCTGAAAATAATCAGAACAAAAATAATAAAATCACATGAGTAATACATAACAGATTAGTTATAAAATACTTATCTCGTATACTGATCCATTATTTAAATAAAAACTATAATACCACTGATTCGACCTAGGAATTTTCGGATTTTGAAAAAAAAATATAATATCTCAAAAAATAAACGGGATAATACTCAGAATATTGTTAGATTTTTTATGAATCATTTCGGATTCATTTCTGAAACAATTCAAAATTACAAAAAACGTGCAAATTAATTTTAAAATATAACCATCTGTCGAGTGATCACATGGCTTGATGATTTTTAATTATTTTTAATCATCCAAAATTGTCGAATTTTTTACATGTTTGTAGGGCTGTTTTTTTTTGTGTGTTTTTTGTTGACCGAGACAAGTGATAATCAACTAAGTTCTGTTATTTTAGCAATTCATTACATATTACTGACAGTCTGTAATAACATATAACTTTTTTGCATCTTTTAAAATAAACTTAAAAATATCATGAAAATTCAACAGGATTAGATTACAGAATTTTTTTGCGTTTCCACTAAAATGAGGATGAAAATTCATTACGTAATGAATCGTTTACGAAAACACTTGACATTAAAAAACAACTTTTTTTGAAGATAGACTATTGCAAATTTCAAATCATTTTCAAGTTTTCCAAATGTGGAACATTCAGAAAAATTTATACAGTCGAGGATATACAAATAATTTTGACAATTTAAGGAATTTGAATCTTATTTAAAAAAATTTATTTCTCAGGTTCATTAAATGAACCCCGACACTTTTTTTTACTTCAGCTAGAGGTTTTGTAAAATAGAAAAATTGAGTATACTCATTTTTTGATGAAATAAATACTAAGCCTTACGACAAAAATTTATTCAAGTTTTTCTTTTCTATGGTGAATCTCAAAAATTAAATCAAACTTACATCGAATCAGTTGTCAACTCCTCAAATTAAACACGAACAAAAAAAAATTTTGCATTAAGTAGGTACATACATATGAGTGTATTACTCTCTTCATAGTTATGTATGAAAATTTCTATGTTTTTATCATATTTCGTAGTTTTATCAAATATGGTAAAAATATCGGAAAAGTATGGAAGATTTCCTCATTTAACTAATATAGAAAGTAATGTATCCATATTATCAGAGAAAATGTCTTTCTATATTATAGTTCCAAGACTAAATTTTCACTTAGTAAATACGAAAAAACAAGTGTATTTATCTGCCTATTCAACTGTTCAGAAAGTCACTAAATCATACTGTGTAGGAAAAAAACCCTTCTACAGGAAGAAACAAAATTTCCATATTTTTACAATACTTCAACCAAATCTCACACACTTTTTTACTTATTAAAAAAGTCAGAAAAATATGAAAAAATCCCATGCAAACATATAAAAAGTACTTTTACCCACATTTTGCAGAACAACTCACCATATCTTCCACAATTTTCAGCAAAGAAAAGAAAACCTCGAAAAAATATTTCTGTGCTCGATTTCCTTCCCTTTAAAAAATCCAATCAAACAAACCTCCTGAGCCACGCGAAACCGAATCTCTGGTCGTGACGAAAAAGTCAATGTCACGCCCAAGCAACAATTCCAAAATTGGGCTTGTATCCGAATCAAGCCCACGAATCGTCGTATGTACACGCACGTGGCGCGAATCGTTGAGTACGTACGATGTAAAATAAAACAACGATCGCGCCAGACACTTTAGGGAATTCCGAGCGGCATTGCAAGGACGCCAGGTCGGCTTGTTCCTGGGGATGATGGTGTCACGGCGACGCTACGAAACGGTGTCAAACCTCAGCATTGTTTAAGTTAAACAAATAATAGTCGCGAAAAATCACGTCTCGCGTCGCTCTTTAAATGCCAGCCAGCGAATATTGTTTATCATTGACTTTCACGAGATTATACGTCACGTTTCGCGCTCCGCATACCACTCGAGAGATTGAAAAAAGGGCATGGGAAACGACTTTCATGCAAATTTTCCGTTTTGTCTAATCGATCGATCGCGGCATTTTTTTTCAAAATAACGATACCGCGAGAAATTTCTTCGATACGTTTGCATGATTTTCCGTATCGAAATATGTTCGGGGCAGGGGCTATCGCATTTACATCCGGGCTTTGTAAGGAGATCGAGCCTAAGAATTGCCTAATCTCCTATTCTCAATCTCGGATGTTTTCAATATTATATAATTAAACATGATACGGTATAATATTCATAGGACATTTGAAATCGTATGAAATTCCATCAAAAAAACTAAAATAAAACGTTTGTTTTTATAAACTTCGTATAAGAAAAATTATTAAGTTCACACTTCATCCAATCGTATCAGAGTAATTCGATTTACAAAATATAAATAATATACAACTCAGAACTACCCATATTGCAACAACATCCATAAAAATTGCAAATCATCTTATCTTCCATTCATAAAATATTTCATATCTCAGGCAAGGTATCGCTGATTTATTTTTCATTATGAGTCATCGCGAATTGCATTTTTCAGTAATCAAGGACGTTCGTATTGAAAGAAATACTTTTCGTTTCACATAATAACAAGAGCGAATGCAGAAACTTGTGGTTTTGCCAAGTGCGCGAGGATAATTACAAAATCTCGTGATGTATTATTGATTTTTCCTCGGCAAAACGACAAAAAACATTCCATAGAATGGCTGATTTTATTGCCGCTCGACCCTTTTGCAACGTTGACAAAAACTGGGCGTTTTTGGTGTCGAGAGGACATGTAATAATTATTCAGTAATTCACTGTTAAATTACCCGGCATTCGACTCGTTGCGCGTATAAATTTTCTGTCTGCATTTTTTTTACACGGAAAAAAATTAGTTCATTCAACATAAAAAGTTTTTAACTTAAGTATTTTCGATTGGAATGTAAATATGTATTAGTAAATGCTCCTATTCGTTCAATTACATTTGAAACTAATTTTATACTCATCCAAACTATTTTAGTAGTTGAAGTTTGTAGGTTTGAGTTACGAGTAGACCTTGAATTATAAGTTTAATTTTTCTTCTAGTCAAATTTACTAATAATTATAATTTATACAATAATATGTATCATTTCGAACCGTAAAAACAGTTAGTTGCTCGTAGGTTTCAAGAACTCATACTAAGTAAGTAAAAAATAAGAAACTAACTACTTCGAAACGCGAGTTCTGTTCTTGATATTATTGGAATAGCTAATTTTCTGACTAAAAACAATGAATTTTTAATTTATTTCATGATGGTATTTCCTACAGTCTGCTAAATCATTTATGGTGCCAGCTAATGAACTGAGTCGCTACTACAAAGTAACTGAGCAAATGTGACTAACTAGTAATCGTGAGACTAACTTATACAAATCGGTATACTTTAACAAATGCAAGTTATAAGATTCACTAATTTTTTTACCAAACCAATCATTAGTATCTAACAAGATAAAAAGTCCTTAAGAAGATGAAAAATAAACTACACGGAGAAAATATAGTTGATTCAATAAAAATTGTTAAATTGGATTTCTTAGTTTAAAAAACATCTATCAGAATATTTATGAACAAGCCCATTTACGTTTCACAAGTAAAATGCCCAACTAATTAGTGAATCGTATCAAATATTTTAGTAGATAAAGTTAATATGTTTGGATAATTTGAGAAAATTAAACTTATAGTAAGTCTTACAATTTTTCAAGTGAAATTATGAATGATCTTGATTGGATTAACAAAACGTGTTACTGAGAACTATAAACACAATTTATCGACCCTACAATTCTAGAAATCACATTTAGTTAATTAGTACATAAAAAATGTGTTACTGGCAATTTTCAAATGTAAGTTTTAATCTTTTTACTGTAAGGATACCTTTTTTTTCAAAAAAACAACGCATATATAATTTAATTCATTACAGAACTTGACAGTCTGTAAAGTCATTGGTTATGCCAGCTACTGAGTTTATAGTTGTGATAATGTAGTAACTGAACGAATATGACTAATAAGTAACTATAAGGCTAACTCTCACAAATTGGTTTTTATCAACAGTCGCAAATTATATAATAAACTAATTTCTTTAGTTTATGAATATCTAATCCTACTTATAGTATTTGACTGTTTGCAAGATCATTGGTACTTCAGCTACTTAAAATAGTCAAGATACCAGTACTAACTAGCAATAACTGGACCAAATAATACATGTTAACTTAAATCATTTAAAACAGATTGTAGATTAATTTTTTTGTAAAACAGAAAATTTTTTATACTTTTTAGTTAGTTGGTTTTAGTATGTAACTATTAGTTAGTTGGTTGATTAGTTAGTTAGTTAGTTAGTTTCAATTTTACAATGAATTTTCAGTGAGTTATAATTAATTGAGAATGAATCATTATCAGTTATTATTTTTTTTTTTTTTAGTCATATTTTATGTTTTCTAAGGATTCGCTACAATAACAACTATAATTTGGTTCAACTTGAAGAAAATCGTTTGTACATTTAATTTTTCATTGTTCCTTGTTTTCAGCCAGACTTTCAAGTTCTGCTCAAGAAAAATACTCGTCCTAACCACGATATGAACCCAGGACCTCTCGATTAAACGTCAAGTCCTTGATCACTCAAAAGTTAAAGAAAACTGTTATAAAATTTATTGAGACAAGATTCCATCCCTTTGAATTCGAACATTTTTCCATACCATCAAATTAAAATAGTTTATTTCGCGAACAGCATAATAATTATTTTCTAATGAAACCACATGAATATAACATGAAAGATCTTCGGTGGAAAAGTCACTGACCTTTCATTTGTTGGAAAATTTCTACAAACGCAAAAAAACGACGATGTAATCATATGAAAGAAAAAAAAAACGATAAAAAATCTCGCGGAACATAGATTGTTCAGCACAATTAAAGCTTCCAATTACAAAGACATTGGCAGCGGGAATTTTCTCAATAGCGAAAGCGCTCCCGCACGATCAAGATTTGCAGCCTCGCTAGTATATCCGCATTTTATATCTGTTTGCGGAACGCGCCGACGTTACGGCGCAGTTTAGTCATTAGTTGTAGTTGTAAAATGGGATAAACTCCAGAAAGGCAACTGCCTCGAAACCAGTAACTAGGTCAAAAGTGAGTAAAGTACAGCCCCTTTTTTTTCGCGAATCTTTTTACGATTTTCACTTACTCCGAATGTAAAAAGCTATTTTCCCGCATTTCCCGACGCTTTTCCATCCACTTTCCCACCACGAATTTCGGTTTTGAGAAAATCCCAGGATTTTTTAAGGATCAAAAGATTAAAGTAATGGAAAAATTTTACATAACAGTGATATTTCAGAAATCTGAAATTAGTTCAAATGGGAACTTCATTACAAAAAGTCTAATGGAGTTAAATTATTCAGAAACATTTTTCAAAGTAAAAATTTCTGTGAGTGAAGGAGAAAAAAAGATAAACAGCTCTCATATTTTTAAATCAACACGGAAAATCTGCATTGCAAAGTGGAATTTAGTCGCCTGTGCTGCAGGTACTTTTTTCATATCTCATGTTTTGAATACAATTTTCCGTATGAGCAATTCGATTAAAAACTTTGTTTTTGCATTAAGAAAAATACAAAATGTATATGTATGTCAAATATTCGTTTAAGGTTTCTGCAATTATTTTTTTTACAATGATTGTCTACCGCACAAAAATATTTTGACTTTTTCATAATGACAATATTGACATTTCATCGAAAAATTCTTCACAATATTTCGTGGTATCAATAAAAAATTTCATCGCAAATATCAATTGCAATAAAACGGGTTATTTTTCCACTTTTTGAGCAAAAAATATTCAATTTCGTCTATACTGTTATTTCTGAATTTGAAAATATTTCAAAGGGAAACTATAATTGATAAAGTAACTGCAATAATAAATTTTTCTAACTCTTGAATTTTATGTTGATATACATCGAAACTCTATCATAATTTCAAATTTCTGACATTTTTCTGATACTTCATTCTATTTATAATGCGCTGAAAATTTTGCCAACCGCATATTGATTTTCTGCTCGTAGTCTTCTCTGCGAATTTTTTGTTAATAAAAGTTAAATATCTCCTTTTTTTTAAGGATTTCAAGATATTTCGGTAATATTTCTTGACTGTCGTGCTCTGTGATATACACGAATTTTCAGGAAAAAGACGAAACTTTTTCCATTTTAAAACGCATTGTGAGAAAATAAGAACTGATGTACAAACTGGATACAATGTACAACATGAAATTTATGTATGTAGAATCGGAAGGTGGCACAAAAATGGAACCCTCACTTTAAAAAAAGATACACGTGTCCTGGGATTTTTCTGAGTTATCTCGTAAAACGACTTTAGTTAGATTTTTTTCTTTCCCTCTTTTTAACACATAAATTAAGATTCCCTATTCACATCTCAAAGTAAATAAATATATTTATTGAGCTAATACAGTACAGACCTGACACGATTTGTCTTTAGATAAAATAGTTTATAAAATAAGATAAAATAGTCCGAATCCAACATTTTTTGTCACGAATTGTCACAAAAGATTTTTCGAAACCAAGTTTATCACAACATAAACTCACTTTTCCAGAAAGCAATATCTTCATTGTTCAAAGCTTAAAATGGGCAAGAAAAATAACCTCAAAAAATTGAATTACGGTTTCAAGTTACATTCGTAAGAGAAGTTGATTTCGCAACTCTCCTAAAGTGGTTTTCAACGGATAAATTTGTAGAATTCGCCAGCGTTCTGGAGACGTTAACTACGAATTTCTCAAGTGCGCACGAACCTGGGATAATGTTATTAAAATGCACTTGTCAAACTCAATTTTGGAGAGTACTATGCAAGAGCAAGTTTGCGAGTCGGCTCTATTCAAAACGGGAAACGCGAAGTTCATGTGCGAAGACATTGAAAGCAAAATCGAATCACGATGTGCGTAACCTCTGCATAATTATTATGCATAATGTAAGACATATATGTCTAATAACGAGGTGCAATTGTTCGAAGAAAATAAAAGCTATAAAATATTTGAGACGAGAATTTCCTGAATAAAACAAAATAATAAAAAATAAAAGGTACAATTGTGACGTCGTCCATTTTTCTGGTAGAAACAGTAAAATACCCTAAAATTTGTTTTCCTCTCAATTCAGCGAGACTTCACGACTATCATTATTCGCGTTTTATGTTTCAAATTTCGCAAGACTTAGACTAACGATATGACATTACTCGGTTATTTTCCAATAAGAACATTGGATTAGCTAAAAATTGGATCCTTAAAGCTACAATTAATGTTCAATACACAACGGAAATAATATCCACGAATCATTGCAAACTCCATATCTGAAAATAAACAAATAAAAACGAAACAGGATGACACTCGTTAGACGAAAATGATTTCCAACATCATCCGAGCAAAATAAGGCTTGAAACCCAACCTTTGCTGCATAAAGAAGGAATAGTACATAGACCCCGACGAACAGCCAAATGAAGAGAGAGTGATTCCTTGGCTTGAAAGTTAACACCTAACTCAAGAGTAAGTTTTCTCCGCCTTGTAAATCATCAAATTAATTTTCATGTAAACCTTTCTTATGAATTTCAGAAGTGAGAAAGACAAGTCTTTTGCGAGAGGCACCCAGGGTTTGTTAAGTTCAACTATTTAACTCAGCCGGCTTTGTATCCTGAGCCAAGAACCTCTAGATTCTTTTGGAAAGACTGTTTTTTTTAAGGAAACATAAATTGGTAGTTGACGTCTCAGAGTTCGACTCTGCCGGATTTTGTCTCCATAATATGGTAACTAATAATAAATCACATACTTGGATATGGCGAGATAAATGCTCAGTTGAATCAAACTAAAGAAAAATTCATATAAACTATCGAATGAAGTTGAAGTAACCTTTTGTATATTAAAAGTTACTATATATGCGTATTTGCTATGAATATCAACGAAGTAATCGCCATCAAGTAAATATCATATTTGTATGAACCCTTTGAAAAAGTATGGACAAAACTTGATGTATTAATAGTTACCATGTTGCTATTTGCAAGAAAATTTCAAGTAACTTGGCTCAAGTTCAAAGTTTTGACGTGTGTGTTCTGTGTTTTACATAACCCTAAGTAAATGTTTTTTTTTTCCTATTTCTCGGATTTCATCCCCAATTCTGTCAAGACCATAATTTTTTTCCGTCTTATCCGAGGCGCGCGCGCATGAGTACACTGAGTACCCGATGATCATCCATCCACGTACAGGCGATAGTTACCTCTGCTTGACTAAGGGTACCCGATGGTCGATCTCAAATGCAACAGCTCCATTCATCCATCGACATAAATTTCGCTCAGGCCGAAAGATATATAAAAATTTGAGTGACTCGAAAAAATTAAACTTTTATTCCATAACATTGAAGATGCTGGAAAGGCCACACTCAACGAGGAGAGGCTCCATTATTTTGTTAAACAGTGAAAATTTATTTTTAAACTGGCACTCACAAGCTTGCCTGAGCTTATTAAAATTGTCGAAAATTTTGCACAACATTCGTCAAGTATCAGTATATTAATTGTTACTATATAGAACAGTTGCATCAAATATAGACAGCTTATTTGCTATTATTTTTGAATTTAAAGCTAACATTGATTTCTTACGCCATTCAAGTTTGACACATATTTGATCTTATTGCACGTGAAGTTGGTTCAAGTAACTTCAGTCAAATATGTGGTATATTTGTCGCAAATACTGCAGAATCCAAAGAAATTAGTATGAAACATACGCTACCCTTATAACTAAGATATATATTAATAGCTGATGAATACTTGAGAAAACGGCGCAACTATACGCGTATATTTGTATTGAACTTGCTGTTTTTTCAGTTTGCAGAGTCCACCAAGATTGCCAAGTGGCGTTCCTTCAAAGAATATTTCGAATTGTTAAATTGAGTTATCTGGGTTTTAACGAATTAGGTTGTTGAATTATTTGGATTGAAACAGTTTGTTGTGTTTAATAGTGTAAAATATCGTAGTCGCGTTCGATGTAGAGTATTGTGATTGTTAGAGCCACGAGAGTCCGGAGGTTGTAAGTGTCATTGAGGAATCGAAAGAATTAGCAAGGAAAATCTATCCACGTGAAATAGAGAGAGACGTGATTACATCTTGGATAAAAACTATAAGAAAACTGGGAAGGCTACAAATTCACTGCGACATTACGAAGGAGTTCTCTGTTAAAATCTCCAGGAAAGAAAAAAGACGCATGCAAAACAACGAACGAAACCAAAGAAAGAAAATAGACCATCTCCGGGAAAAGTAAAAAAAAAGGCATTGTTCTGAAGCCATTAAATTTATAACCTGAACACCATGAACAATGTACTCTTCAAAACCATTAATAATAAATTTGAATGAGGCTGAATTACTGTGTAGTATTTCATACCAGAATTCTCTTCGTCTATTTCAGGGTTGTAGGGTATCGTTCCTACGGTTCTTTCTGTCTAGATTTTTCTTCACAAGGACGCAACACAATAATTCTAAAAAACCTTAGCTCATGAGCAAAGAGTAATTTTTTTTATTGCAGTTCATGATTTTTTTCCTTCAACCCCGAAAAAAGATTCAATTTTCTAAGGGAATAATTTATTAAAACTATCATAAAAGCTCGTCTAGTTTGAATAAAAAATTTGTTGATTTAACAAAAAAGAATAGAAACTAAACTATTTATGATGCTGAAGTTCCGAACATTTAAGAAATAAATAAAAACGTAATGAAATCGGTTTTCGATTTTTACCCAAGATTAAAGTAAAAACAGTTAGTAACTTAAGTAAACATTATCAATATCAATGAAATCATCTATAAATTTAACCATCAGATGTAATGAAAACAACTTTTATGTTCCTCTGGCATAGAAAACGCATTTTTCGTCCAGTTTGAAATCTCAAAATTCGTTTTCTAGCCTTCGGTACATAAAATATCGTACGTAACTAGGACAGAAATTCTTTATTTACTCGTGTGATTTTAAAGCTCGGCTTCGCCTCGGTCTAAAAACTTCACACTCGTAAATAAAAAATTTATGTCCTAGGTACGTAATATACTATTTTTGATTCAGTTTTTTTTTTCAACTTTTCAGCTCCAGAAATACAATTATTTGAACTTATTTATAAATGATACGCTGTGCTTAAAGAATTTTCGTAATTTTCCTTTTCTACAAAATGTCTACGCAAAAATCGAACATTACTACTGGAAATAGTTTTGGTAATAAAATTATGAGGCTAGTAGTATTAATTAGCAACAGTCAGACAAAATTCCACACGTTTACTTTCATGATTCTAACGTTTATTATGACTTTCATAACATTTTTTATCCAACAGCCTTTTTTTCAACCACTTCTCAGTTACTAAGGTTAACGATCTTTTTTCTGTGAGTGAAATGGCATAAATAAAAATTACGGCCATAATACAATCATAAGACTCACATTACTATAAACAGAATGAAAGGTATTATAATTATCTGCTGTAAAAGTTAATAAAAGTTATAGTAACATGTGATATTGTAGAAGATGAAAAACGTTTGAAAGATCGTTTTTTCCTCAAATTCGACATTCTACAAACTTGCTTGATTGAAATTTCATGAAATATACAGTTTTGTGATTCAACAGCAATAGTGAAAAAAAAAAACTGTTTTAACATAAAAACATGTGAAAAAAATGTGATACATAAAAGTTATTTCTAAAATGTATAATGGTCATGTGTGTGATGATGACGTGCAACAAATATATGTAAATTACACCTCTTATAGTTTTGAGTTGCGTCAAGTACCAATATATTTCCTCCATGCAACACATCTGTGCTAGAGAGTTTGAAACACATAGTCAATTTTCCAGACATAAATTAATTCAGTACAATAGGGAGAATAAAAATGAGCACTGTTTTAATCTATTTAAAAAATAATAAAAGCTTATTGATATTCCCAACAGATTTGTTACGATCTGGCTGAAATAATGATCGCATTGTTCTTCGAATGCGCCCATTTTCGGACAAAAATAATCTTATCTCCGGAAACTTGAAATCTCTTTGATATGTGTCAATCGTCCAAAACTTCATGACTCAGTATTTGCCGATATTCTCTCAATGTTGCTAAGTGCAAAAAAACTACGTTCATCCAATCATACATCGTATCAAGATTGAAACTCTTATCGTTTTCATACATCCTTAGATCTACCTAATAAGCCTCCTAAACGCTCCTTAGCTATTCAAGATTCATTAATGGTAATTATCCTACTTATCTTCAAAACTGAAGAGCAAACGTAGAAACATATGAAAAAAATTTTTTAAGAAGTCATCATTTTTTCAGACCGAAGAATGAAATAATGTATATTGAAGTCGTGGGCGAAAAACGAGAAGGTCGAAATCGTCGCCCACGCCAAGGATCGACCTTCTTATGTCACGACTCTCTCAAAGCTACCGTATCTGTTACAGGAGTTTCATCACTTCAATTACAGTCTTTCCAGATAAAAATTGAGATAAAAGTGGTGCAAAAATCGAGAAAAAAAGTACGAGTTAAGAATGTCAAACTGTTTTTTGGTGATCAGATGAATTTTGTGTCAATATGTTCATTTAGTATGAACCATGAAAAATCATTATAATTTGTAAAAAATTTATACAGCCTATAGATGTACAAGATTTATGCAATACAACAAATATTTACATGGAAAAAGTTCATAGAAAAAAATGTTTCATGTCTCTAAAAGTATGTAGAATATTTATATTTTTGTACTTTCCTATCATTATTTCGACTCAATTATAACAAACTAAAGTAGCTGAGTCACCATTCTAATCGTTAAATCAACTAATTATAATTATTTCTCGATCCAAAGGAAAGCTTAAAATGCATTGTATAATCCCATATCAACCGCCGCAAATTTCCCGGTTTTCGCTCGTAAAAAGCTACTTGATGGTTCTCGTTGGCGATGGAAATCATTCGAAAATCGCGCTGCTGTGATTTTTCGCCCCTTTTACGACTTCCGTAAACAGCCGCGGCGAAAGTCGGTAAAACGCCGAGATTCGCGGATGTGAAATATTACTGATAGAAAGTCATTGACGGCGAGATAATAGGTGATAAGTTAGCGACAGTTCCGCACTGTTTGTCGATAAACAGGAACGCTGCGAATTACGACACGGGAAAGCGGAAAATGCGCGCAATCTTACCCAACGTCAGAACGGTCAAAACCGAGAACAAAGTTTCCGATGGGCGAAAAATAGTTGACTCACCTGTAACAGACCAAAAATGTGCGATTGTAAAATATGATATTGTCAGATAAATAAGGTTTGGTGTCTTCAAAAGATAAGATTTTGATAAATAAAGTGAAACTTCGTAAATACATATATCACTGGAGATTCAACACTCAGACAGAAAGTTGAGTAAAAGCTAGTCCAACTTAGCAAGTGGGAAAATTGATAGAGAATTAATTATGAGTCTATCAATGAGATGTAAATGGAACGAGCTGTATCACGGAAGATATGAAAAACAACGGCCTATTCAATTGTAGAAATTTACAAGTCTCTGATACACTGTAAAAAATCAATCGTCAAATTACTACTTTCCACATAACTAAAATTGGGATCTTCATTGAAAGTAGAATATCTATCATGCTTTTATAAAATTGCACTAAGTATAGTAGTTTTATACTATATTGTCATGAAATCATCATTCGTCAGTACTTCAAAATGTAAAATTACTGGTTATGGGAAATTATTCTGTTACAAATTAGTAAGTTATTTCATTACAGACAGCAATTAGGTTTGAAAATCGTAATTTAAAGAAAAAAAATATTTAACAGATTTAAAATTGAAGAGGATGATGAAAATGAAATAATTGACTCAGAATATTATAGAATAGAAAAAAAAATGGGAGATTTTCCCATTTAATCAACTTCACGATTTTTTGAATCATAAAATTTTCCAAGTTTGAGAAGTATATATATCTATATATACAGGTTGTTTCAGAAAAGGTAAGACTACCGAAAAAAGTTGAGTCCTTATGAAATCATGAGACGATTTTCCCTTAGCCATTTCTTTTTTCAATCCCCACCCAAGTGGAGATTGAAATCACGGACATAATGAATGCTTAATTTTTTCCATATTTTTCCTAATCGAAAAGTCCTTTGCCACTTTTCATACAACTCAAAACCAAAAAAGATATTCAAGCATAAAATATAAGAAATCTTATTAGCTGAAACTTGTGACCCGAATATCTTTTTTGATTTCGAGTTTTGTGAAAAGTGCCAAAGGACTTTTCGATTGAGCAGAATATGGAGAAACTTTAGCATTCACTTTGGTCCGTGATTTATATCCCCACTCGTTGCAGAAGCTCGCTGATTGGCTAAACTTATAATTTTTATATCTTTTTCGATTTTGAGTTTAGTAAAAAATTATAATTACATGAGGAATCCGTGGTTTTCAGTGTTCCCACCTTTTCTGAAACACTCTGTATATACTCTCTCAGTTCAAATCAGTAAAATTTCTACTAATTTAATTAGTAGGTCAGAGATAGTCACAGATCTACTAAAAAATTAGTAGAATTCCACAAGTTAAATGAAAAAAATTGTTGAATTCTACCAAATTATATATTATTATAATACGTACCTAGTTGTAAAAAAAATTTCATTTAAAAAACATTGTCAAAAGTTTGATGTTTCAAGGAATAAATATTTTCAAAAATGTCTGTATATGTCCCTTATAATCGTTTGATTTTTTACTATAAAACAATAATGAATGAGTAGCATTTGAATGCCATTTAGATAATCAATAATCGCATTATTAAATATTTATTATTATGAACAGAAGCTATTTACTACAGTATTAGTAAAATTGACTTTTTCATTAGTAGAATTTTACTTATCTTTGAGTCATAATCCACAAATAAGACTGGTCAAAACCTATTTACTGTAGTAGTAGATTTCTACTTAAGTTTAAAGATGGTTATTCACTTTTTTTTCACTCAAATATTACTAATTTCATCAGTAAGCTATCTCACTAATTAAATAAGTAGATTTTCACTAAAACTTTAGTTGCTCCCTTTTTACTTTTTCAGTTAGTGGAATTCTACTATCAATAAGTAGTTTTTACTAATTTAAACTGAGAGAGACCTAAGTATAGAAAATAATCGGTACGACCATTGAACATTTGTTGCATTTTGCTGTTGAATTCCTGTGTGTATGGTAAAAATTCAATAAATAATCATGGAATTCTTATTATACTTCAGTATATTTTAATAGTAACTTTCTGTACCACACACGATAATTACCAGCTATTATACTTATGCATACCATAATAATTTACAATAATAATGCGTAGTTAGGAATAGAATCGAAGTATAATAGAACTATATAAATTGACTGTTTTCGAGAAAAATATTTCTTTCGGCTTTCAAAAAGTTTCATATGTAATTTATTCTTCTTGTTAAAAATGAAAACCTTGGTTACTAGTAACTTAATAATTACTTGGAGAGCTACTTTCTAATGTATTTTAGATTATTCGTAGTGTTATATTAAATAAAGTAAGAAAATTATACCATTGATTACAATACAAAATTAATTTGAGGTTACGGAACATATTTTTTTACTGGAGTGCAAGGTGTTCGAATTTTAAATTTCGAGATTATACATGTAGGTATGTAAACGTCACTCGTGATGGTACTAACTGGGCTATAGAAATGCTTGATGATAAATCTATTTGTCAAGCAAGTACCTTTACAAAAATACTTATTTTTACTATTTAGTTTGTTTAATTACAAATTTTCAATCAAAGTACAACAGCTAATGTTTCTACTACTTCTAAAGTCCTAGTATTAAATACTGAAAAAAGTAGCACTTTTACTTGGTGTTGTAAATTTACCTTCTTACTACAATCGTCGAACTGTATTACGAATGAGGCAGTAAAATAACAAGTTGCAATGTAGTAAAATTATACTAGTTATAGTAAATTTACAGACTGTTAGTAGTAATTTTACAATCGATTCTTTTCTGTAGAGCTTATTCCTTAGATTCTGAAGTTTGAATTTAACATTTATATCATATTTCAATTTTGAAATTTGGGTATTTAACTCTAATTTATATTCAGTTCAACAATCAAAAAAGTTTGCTTGTTTATAACAGCAACATAAGTCACATCATGATTATACAAAACACAATTTTTCTCAAAATTCCGTGATGTAGTGGAATTTTCGTGACACACTTGACGTTTTTTGACTCGACTTTGTGTATGAAAGTAAAGATTTGAACTTTCGCTTGATGAAAAGTCCGATTTCTATAAATAATTTGGGCGAGAACTATTTATACTATTTGACGCCTAGAAAGATGTTGAATGCCGATTAAGGAAAAATCTCGGGCTGCGATCGCGCGGAATTCGCGGGTCTCCTTAACGACGCGCCGTCACGATTTTACAGCTCTTTTATCGGCGCCGGATCGGGCCACGTGTACGGGCGCGCTCTTAAGTGTTTGATCGCGTGTGCACCAAGTGCGTGCGCCCTCGTCACGCTCCCTGCTATTGCAAAATTAGTCGCCCGGCGAAAAAGAAGCGCCTTTTTCCGCGTCGTCTGATCGCTCGTGTGCGACGCAGATAACTGTATTTTTTGCACTACCAAGTGATAAAAAAAAACCATCGGCGATTTTGCTCTTGAAATTCCATGTCTTCCCGGCGAAACAAGAAATCTATGATTTCTATTTTCTCTTGTACATGGAAATCGAATGGGAAAAATGTGGAAAATCGAATAGGTTTAGAGACTTTTCTACATAATCGCCGAGAGAAAAGTTTGGGTAGAGCAACCAGAGAAATAGGTATGGTAAGTTATAGTCATTAAAACAGTAATTATCGTTATGACAATAATGCTTGATTTTCATAAATTAATAGCCAAAAATTTAGATATATCTGATCTAAAAATTTGGTTGATTCATGTTTTACGAAATCTTCGGTTGCTGACACCAAAATTTTTTTTTTCAGTGTTTTCAAATAAATTCTCATTCCAAGAATGAAAATTGATTACGTTATTTTCTTCGATTTATTGCTACGAAATGGAGATCAATCAAATGTACTGTTCAATAAAAATCGAAAAAAATTAGAAATTCATCTTGATGAGCTTCTATTTACAATGTGAAAGTCCTAGAAGAAAATGGGGGGAGCGGTCAGCTTTTTTGTGACACTTTGTGACAAAGTCGTTCTATACATCGTGTGATCCTAAAAATTCTTAACAATATGTTGTATCAGGAAAACTTGTAGTATCTTTTTTTGATACATAACACGGTGATGAGGGGGAGAGGGGGGTCTACGACTTTATGACGGAGGAGAAAGGTCAAAATATTGCTGAAAAACTGTAAAATGTATAAAAAAAATGAAAAAAAAAAAAAAAAAAAAAAAAACTAAAATCAATGTATGGATTCCGCTTTACTGTATTAAATTTTTTTTTGCTGAAAAAAAAATTGACAATATGCCGGTACTTCTTCAGTTTTAGGCATTTTTGAAAAAGTAGACATTACAAAGAACTTTTAGTGACCGATAGTTTCAGATAATTATTCAAATTTTCGAAACAATCGAAAGTTTAAATATTTTTGAAGAATTAATTGATACAGTTAGTAAACATTTGACATTTAGCGAGTTAAATATTAAAGCAGCATATAATGTTTCACATGAAAAGACACGATTCCACTTTTCAAAAATTTCCATCATCAATCATAGATTATAAATTTGTTTAACCTACTGATATAGTTTTCTTAAGCTCGAAAGTGTTGAGTACAATATTCTGAGTAATGTTTTTATTAAAGTCAGCAAAAAAATCTTTTTTCCTAATTTTAATACGTTAAAATGTTTGTTCTCATTAAATTTTAAAGGAAAAATTCTAAAATTACTGCATTCAGAAATTGGAAAATTCTTATTTGGATTGGTACGTTAGGCAATACAGAAACTCGAGATTTTCATTTTCAATAATTTTTATCATTACATATCTTTCTTATATTTATATGAAAAATCTCAAAACTAATTGAAATGATTTGAACTATCAATTGGAATTAATAAAAAAAAAAAAAATCTTCAAACTTTAAATATTGGTCACAAGAATTCAAATCAGCCAAATTTCAAAATTGTAAAACTTGTAAGAATCATGTAGAAATTTCAATTTTCGAAATATCTAAGAATTTGATAGTTGAAAATCTAGAACTTACGCAATCCAGTTTCACAGACTTGCAATCATCAAAAACAAAAAACATTTAAATCAAATTATTATAATCATTCTCTTCAATTGTCAAAAACTTTAAAAAAATTGTAAGAGAATTAAAATATCAAGTTAAACTATCTGAAGTTGGCCATATGCGGCCAACTTTTTATTCTTTCCAGAACATTACTTGTAAGGATTCAAAATTTTAAAAAGTTCGGGAAAAAAAACGGAAATATCGAATCTCAAATTCACACAATCTAATCCTTATCAATCTAAAAATTAGAAAATCTAAATTTACGCATTTCAGCATTGAGATACTCGAAACTTAAAATCCTTACATTCTCTTACTTGTTTTTGTTCGACTCCAAGGAAAAAATGAAAAAATACCGAACACTTGGATCCGATTAAAATCGCATTTACCCACGCTGTTCATCAAAATATCGTTCGTAACGAGTGTTGTCAAGTTTTTTTAACTCCCCTGATTGCAACGCTCGCCTTTCGCTCACGGTACATTTCCCAGGTTCAGTAAAAAAACTTTTTAACTCTGGTTAAAGAATGCATTACTTGCAACTTCCAACATTTGAACAATTCAAAACCCAAGTATGAGCATAAAAAAAATTTATTTTATTGTTTTTAGAGTAACGAAATCTAACATTTAAAAACTTTCCAAAACCGACACTATAAAACCTATTTTATTAAAAAATGAAATCAAATTTACCTATCGTACACAAATTTATAAATAAATCAAATCACAATAATCTCAATCTAAATGACCAAAAACTCGATTTTTCTTCCAACAAACGACTAGAAAAAATATGAAAAATTAGGATAAACATAAATAATTATTTCCTCGACGCGATACAATCGATAAAACACCAATGACCATAAACTCCATCGCTTCACGAATTCCTCTTCCGAAAAGGACTTTCTCCCGGAGAATTTTCCAGCTTTTCCGCGCATTAACGATTTTTACTCCCGACACCGATTTTTGTTCTCTTCGTTGCCAAGTGCTTTTGTTCGAGCCGCGAGTTTCGTAATTTATAGCTTCCAATTTTTGTCGGCACGTGAAAGTTAGGTATTTTATACTGTTTCGCGTGGAATTACTCTCGTCCATCGTCATTTCTAAAACAAACAATCGACCAATAAATTGACGTTAACGAAGGAATGAGAAATCCCTGATTCGGTTTTAACTGTGGGTGTTGAAATAAAATGGAATTATTCAAGTGTCACGGACGTTATTCTGGGAAATAAAAAGCTTTTTATTATTAGAAGATTTGAATAATCAATTGCAGTGTCATAGAGGTATTGTTTCATTGTATATTTATTCGTGGAAGGAATTTTCAATTTGTTTGAAATATTCTTCTTGGGTGTTTCTTATTTCTTCAGGACATCTACATGGTAGATTTTTATCATATATAAAAAGAGCTTGTGCGTAGAATAAGTTAAAAACTTGGATTCGTAAAAACTAGTAGATTTTTTTCTAAAATAATAAAATACACGTGCATATAATAAAGATGAAACAATTCTACAGAAAGTTTCTTTCAAAAAATATACGGTAGACTTTTCGAAGAAAATATTATGGAAGTAGAGTATGTTTCTGAAGCTAACTACAGAGACTCGTTCCTTATTATGTTAACCTGACGTAGCTAGTAAAAGCTAGACTGTAATTTGACTTGTGTAAATTACTGCACTGAGAATTATAAAAAAAAGTAATCTAATCATAACACGAAGGTATTACTGAAGGAACACGTGCTTTCACAGACGTAAGTAAAATTAAACTCGGCCGGTGAAAGCTAGCTTATGTAGTGGGTCTAGCATGATAGCAAAATCGCACCTCCAAATAGTGTAACTTTACACACTCGGGTCGTAGCTTTGCTATTTATCAATACAAGGAATTTGCAGACGAAAGCGAAATTCTTCACGCGAGTAACTTCAGATTACTAGGAAGGAATTATTATTTCATCATTTCTGTAGAGTAATTATACTAGAATGTTAATCAATAAACAGAAGTATACAAGAATGTTGGTAAATAAACATACGCAGTTATATTTCGCTAAGTAAGTAATAGTAAGAGTTACATCAAAAGGTAAAAATGAGCATTTCATGACAGCAAAGTTTTGCAAACGAGCGAAGCGAGGAATTATTTTATCATTTCTGTACAGTAATAATACTAGAATGTTGGTAAATAAACATACGGAACCGTATTTCACAACTTAAGTAATAGTTCATGACAGCGAAGTTTTGCACACGAGCGAAGCGAGTCAACAAATCTTACGAGTAACAAAGCAAGAATTCTAGGTGATACAAACTGTGTTTTTTTTTTCTTTAATGTAGAAATCTTAGAAATATATTTTTGAATCAATGTATCAATGAATTAATCGTCTTCAAGGCCTCCAAAAACTAACATGAAAATGGCGATCATCCATCCCATAAGGAAAAAAAGTGTAGTTAATCCAACTAACTAACAAGTAGCTGGAAAAAGAGTCGTTTCGACAAAAAATGTTAACAGATTTATAATCTACGTTGATTCATGTCGGTTAATTTGTATTATTCTGTCTGACTATTTCTAGTTAGTACTACTAGCTTAGTAACTTTACTGCTGCAACTATTTTGAATAGCTGAAATGATAAGTCTGCAGACTTTTAAGTAATATAATTATTTAAATCAAATATTTGTATATAATTTTAATAAAGAAAAACTAGCCTTTCTAATAGTAAAAAGTTCATAATTAACCCTTGAAGGTAGTTAGTCACATATTTTGTATCTACTGAACATGGCTATATGGATCGGATCAATAAATTTTGTGTACAGTTTCAAGTTATATGTTTTAACGATTCGATAAAGATTATTAGCAATTTCAATTTATTTCAACAATATGGTAGTAGAACATATTATCAACTCTAGTTAAACAAGTTATATGAGTCTCCGAACTTCAGCTACTAAAATAATTGGGGCGACTATTTAGTCCGCTGTAAATATAACTAATTTGAAACAACTACGCTTACACTGTAGAAAAAAAAATGTTAATTTCAAGATTTTTTCAGGCATAGTGCCTTAAAAACGTGCTGGAAATTCACTGCGTAGCAGTTCTGAACTTCAGTTTAATGTACTTGCATTAAACTTAAGTTGGTACTGCAAAATTCATGCAAGGTACCTTAAAACTCAAAATCTCATAGTAAGGCACGGCTAGACTGAAAGCAGAATTAATGCACTTTGCATTATTTTTCCTGCACTATTTTACATTTTTAATGCGCCTTGTAAAATAAATGTACTAATAACTTGAAAAACAAGAAAATGAAGTTAGACTGAAAACTATGCAACCCTGCAAACCATGTCAGCGAGAATAATTTTGTTGACAAATTCATTGACATCTATTATTGCTTATATATGTATATTTACATTCGATTATGGAAATTATTCTTCATTAGATATCCCTAAGGTATAATACATTGTCCAAACGCGAAAACTTTTGATGAATAATATTCAAAAAATCAGCAAAATACTCAATACATACTCTTGACTAGAGTGTTTTTTAGTGTTGTAGAGTGCTGGCTCAATGCTTTTCGTCAAAATGCTTACATCATTTAAATAAGAGCCTTGGCAATCAACACATGCAAAGCCAAAAAAAATTTCACTCCAGGCTAAAGATGGTAAATAATAGGTTGTAAATTTTTCAATCGGTTCTTACAACACTTACTTACAAAATAAAATTTTTTGCAAGATGCATATACGTTAATCGTGGTTTTCGGGTACTCTGATCATAATTCTGGTGTCTAATTCATGGAGTCTATTTGTTCAAATAATTTATTTACAGAACTTACGTTGTTCGCAACACATGCATGTAAAAAATGTTTTTTTTATCGTAGAGGTCTAAAAAGCCTACTTTTTTGCCCGCTTAGCGGGCAAAAATCGGCTTTTTAGACCAGTACGATAAAAAAAATCATTCGCACCTCGGGAAAAAATTGATTTCTCCCTCGGGAGAATATATCCCTCCTTCGTGAGAAATTTATTTTTTCCCTAGATGCGAAATGTACTATTTTTTCCTTTGCTTATGCATCTGGCATCATAAATGAAATAATAATTTATTTGCCCATTTCTAAATGAATAGTTGAAAAATTATACTTCTCGTGGGATGAGTGTTTATAAAATTTTTTAGGTGTTTTGGAATAAATGTAATTTTTATTAACAAATAGTTCGAACAAATCGATTTAATCAATTTGACATCAGACTTATGATCAGTGCGCCAGTAAACCATGGTAAGCATTAAGCATACGAATCTTGACTTCAGATTTGAAAAAAATTGTTTAAAAAAGTTCAAACAAATCAATTTTGATAATTTGACACCAGATTCATAATCAGTTCACCTCAAAACAATGAAAAGCATATGCAACTTGCAATAACTTCAATTTTTCAAGTACTTGTTTAAAAAGTTGGAACAAATTAATTTTGTGTATCCGTCAGCAGATTTATTATCTATGTCCTGGAAAACCATGAAAGGCACGTGCATTTTGCAAAAACTGTAATATTGCAAGTGAATGTTTAAAAAAGTCCAAACAAATCAATTTTGCAAATCTGACACCAGATTCATTTTACTATATCATAAATAATAAAAAATATAGCACACCTGAAAACCATGGAATGTATATGCGTTTTACAAAAACATCAATTTCGCAAGACATTGTTGATATACATTTCGAACAAATATTAATAATTTAAGTCTATTATTTATTATCTCTAGACTTTAGTTAGATAATTTTTGTTTTTGGGTCGATGATTTAGGCTCTTATATTTTAAATTATAGATATAAGAATTTTAATGAAGGTTTTAGTGGAACCTAGAAAATATTCAAAACAATGATTCGAACAACAAAATATTCGAAAGATAATATTACAATATAAAAACCCTGCATAAAAAACTTTTCGTAATGATGATTTCTAGTCTAAAGTTTTAGGATTTACATGTGAGGTAAGGACGATACAAACGCAAAATACCAGTCGATGTAGGAAATAGCGTAGTGGTTAGGTTGCGTGCGTACAGTTTTAAAACGAGCGAGAGATAGTGAGTTCGAACCCCAGGATAGGTAATGATATTTTTATTTGTCAAAACTCATGTATTCCATTGCAATCTGTTTCTGCATCAATGTGTAACATTATTAAAAAAAATTTTAAGCAAAAATATTTCAATAAAAAATTTTTTTACCATATTTTTTTTTAAATATCTATTTCGAAAATGAAGTCGTTATTCACGTCGATATCCTAAAACTGTATATTAAGATTCAAATTTAATGTACCGAATTGTAAAAAAGGGAAAGTTTCCGCATTAAATTTAAGGTACGGTGCATTAAAATGGATGTAAGTTTGAGAATTAAAATTACTGTGCCTGACGTATCGCTCTAGGCATACCTTGAATCTTCAATATGTCAGCTCTAAATTTATGACGCGCGAGTATTGAATATATTCTGTTCACTATGAATTTACAGCACGGTGCGTTAATATCCGGTTCGAGGGTGCTTTAAAATGTATTAGAATTTTAAGGTACCGACTTGAAAAAAACTTCCAGCACTTTTCCTTAATTTTGACTCGGAAATTTTTTACAGTGTACTTATTAATATTATGGCACAAATATACAAAACTCAAATGATTGAGTTACTAATTTTTTTGCTGAATCAACTACTTTATTTTCTACGTTCTTTATTTTTGAATCTATGACTTTACAGACTGTCAAGCACTAGAATGAGTACGACTTATTAATCATACAAAGTTCATAAGTTTTGTGATTTTACCGTCTATTAACGAACACCAATTCGTAATAGTGAGTTTTATAGTGGCTAGTAGTTAGTCACATCAGTTAAGCTACTCCATTTTTGCAACTAATTTTAGTAGCTATGCAGAGTGTCAAGTTCTATATGCAGTAAGATCAGATACTTGTCCGTTTTACCTTCAAAAACTAGCTATTTTTACAATACGAGTAGCAGAACTAATTTTCAAAAATAACCAGTGACAAATTTTTGTTTATTTTTTGTAATTACTTGCATCGTAGAATCAATAAACTGTGTATATAGTTTTACGTAATAAATCTTATTGTTTCAATATAGATCATCAGCAACTTCAACTATAAAAAAAAAGAAATTTCAGTCAACTGTTGTTTAACTAGCAATTTTAACCTATTAATTTCAACTTTTGAAATATTTAGGACAACATAATAGTTATAACGAAAATCTAACTTAAACAAAGTAATCACACTTACTAATAATTATCAAGTTGCATATAGATCAAGCTAAAATCGTTGAGTTGACAATTTTTTGGCTTTACATCAAATAAGCGCGCTTGACAATGGAATTTTACTGCTCCGAACGAGGGCTAAAATTAACTTGCGAAATGTATTTTTCATCATTGTCAGTGACGGTTCAAAAACTGTATTAGGATTTTTAAAACTGCAACTGAATGTAAAATTAGGACCAGTAGTAATTTCTTTCAACGCAATATGGTAAAAACCTCCCACATGCAATAAACGTCGTTAGCGCAAACAAGAGCTTGAGCTGATCTCAATTTTACCTACTGCACAATTTGCTGCTTAAACAATTTGTTTCGAGGTTATGTGAAAAAGTAACTATTTTTATCACTCATCTTACATTATTTCTAAATACAGCTGTATCAAACAAGCTATTCTAGAAATAATATCCATTTTTCAAAAGTTGACTGATCTTTCTTAACAAAATATTTGCATCTTTTAAATGAAATTTTCAAACCTTTTAATATATTTTATACTTTAGAAACTCTATAACAAAGGGAAATTCTGAAATCTGATTGCATCCCCAAATTTTGAAAAATTACAAACACTCTGGAAATATCTAAGTTGTACTAAATCGTTCAAAGAATTCGAAAATTCGAGAATTTATTTAAAGCCTTTATCCTTCGAAATTCTAAAATGGAAGAGAGCATCATCATTTTTTTCTTTCTATTCATAAACATCCAATAGTTTTATTATTATAAAGTAATCATAATTTAATAATATGAAAAATTCTACGTATGAGATTTTATCAAATTTCGATGAATTCCATTTCATGCATGGGTATCTTGGATTTTTTCCCAAAGATCGTCGGAGAACTTGAAAATGTGTGATGAGGATACATTCTTAATGATATTGATTCACGAAGATAATGTGTAAGTAAACAGACGTCAGTTTGAAAGAATCACTTTTGAGAATGTTTACATGAGTTACTTTCTCACCTTCGTTTCAAAAAAAAAAAAAAATCATTCATTGATTTGAAAAACTGCATTACTGAATAGTGATTTTTTCAGAAATCTATTTTGCATTGGGTAAAAAATGTAATTCAAAGCACTTTCACAAGATCCACAAGTATGTATGGATTTTTCATGACTTCAGAAATCTTAGTGACCACGAAAACTTTAGAGAAAAGTAACGAAAATTTCAGAGCTCTGTAAAATTTACGATGATTTGACATTCCCTAGTTAAATAAGTATTTTAACATGTCTTAGAAGTCATTAGAGAAAGTTAGATCCTGTACACTTAATTCAAGGAATAGAATATCAGAAAAACATATTGTGAAATTCAATTTTTTTCGAGAAAAAATTCGGGAGCATTTTAAAAAATATCAGAATATTCACTTTACTTAAATTCAAATTTTTGGAATTTTTCCTAAATATTTTAAAACTTTTAGAATAGGATTTGAAAATGTTAGAATGATTTCGAACGAGTATTGCAATGCTACTAATTTCTTCTGTTTTTTAAATGATTCAATTTATATATCTAGTCGAATCAATAAGTTTACTTCTCACATTTTTTACCTCATTTTAGTTCATCGAAATTGAAGGCTCTTCAGGAATAAACTTCTTAAAAATATCTTCTGTCGTCATCAGCTACTGATCTTACGCTACGGTAAACTTTATTGATATTTACATTAAGTTACAAATATTTACGAGACTGCTTGTAAGCATTTTTTATATTAAAAATTTCACCATTCGTCATTTTTCTTTTTATTTCTGATAATAATTGGAATCTTGTTCAAACTCAAACATTAAGCTAGTTAATGAGTTTTTGTTTATTTTCTTTTTAAACTTATTTAGACATAATAACTTTATTTACGTAATTTTTAAAAGTTTCCACAGTTGTTTCACAATTTTTTATTACGTCTGTAGTTTTCTCCTGAATCTTGAATATTGCAGAACCCTTGAAGGTGTTATGCTTATCATTAACTAAATATTTTCATTTATTTTTCATTTTTCAACTATTATTCAAATTCGTCTATAATCACAAAGCCATTTTCGAAATGGATTAGATGTTGGAAATTTAACATTATAATAATTTTTTTATTTTTTATTATTTTTGATTTCTATGAATTTTTCAGACAGGAAGTATATTTCCTGAAGGTTATTTGAGAGTTTCAAAGTATATTATGAGAATGAATTTTGGAAGTATACATATTGATTCATGAAGATAAAGTGTGAGTACACAGAATTTTTCCGCAAAGGTAAAACATAATTCTCCAGCATCTCTAACGTAGACACGGAATTTTTTCAAAATTTTCAAAAAGTTATAGTTATAATTAGTTTGGCAAAAAAATTGTGAAAAATATTAACGAAATATATTTACAATGCTTGCAGAAGTAACAAGTAAACGGAGTAAACTAATTTTTGCATGCTCTAAGTATCATAGTTCACAACATATGTATCAATATTACAATAAAATTTTCTGAAAACACCATTAAATGTAAGTTTTTATGATGAAATTTCAAAAAAGATTAAAAAATACAAATTTTATGTTTATCTAAAAATCAAGAAATTTCTTGTATTTTATTGCTGAATGTGCTATTTTATGCAAAACATAATAATTCTATTCAAGGTTAAAATTCAAACTAAATAAAATGTTATTAAATGAACTATAAAAATTATTTAAAACAATAGGTTTTTAAATTTATTCGGCACTGCAGTTTATTGGGTTTTGAAAAATGAGAACCTTGTAACACATATTTTAAAAAGCATAGAAGCTTTTTAAGAACCTTTCGGAACTCATTAAAATTACTGTGATGTTTCAAGGCCTCGCATAAAATTTGTAGTCGTTCAATACTTCATTGTATTCTACGACGAGAAACGTTAAAAAAAAAAAATTGAAAATCGAAATCAATTTTCTTAGATTTTTCACAAAGCCTTTTTTTTGACTGAAATAAGATATCAAAATTTTAGCAAAGTTTTAGATCATAAACTTTTGAACAACTCTGGTTGAAAAATGTAAAATATTCAGCCATCAAAATCATCACTCTTTCATAATAAACAATTTCCCATCATATAAAAATCTTCTTAAATTAGAATTAATTCTCGACTTTAACGATTTTTGCTATAGATCATTAATTTCTCCACGCAGATCTTTGTTTAACGACTAGTAACAGACACTTACAGTTCCAATCACTAATCATCAAACAGTCACATAATTTTTTGTCAGCATTTTAGATTATAAATTACGTAACTGTTAGGTAATATGAAAGTTCATTTTGACGCACTTTCGAATGTAACAATTATATTGAACATATACAAAAATTACAATAATTTATTCATATTACCTAAATCGAAGGATTTTTAACACGCATAAAATTGCAATTCAAGAAATTTTGATAACATAGCTGGATATTAGAGAGCTTTGAGATTATATTTGGGAGATTTCAAAAGTTGAAGGCTAGAGACTGAAATAGACACCTTCTATGCAGAATTTGAATTTAAAGATTCCAAAGTAAGAGTTATGCTGATTTGATTTTTTTCAAGTTCAACATTTCTACAAAGATAATGAAAGAAGCTTTAGTTTTTGACATATTTGTGGCCTCAAAATTCAACACTGTAAAAAATTCAAGCTTGCAAATGTGAAAACACAGTTTCATTGACCATCCATAAGTCCAAATTCGAACACTCAAAAATGTCGTGATGGAATTCGAAAAATGTATAATAATTTATCATTCGATTACTGCATAGTCAAAATTCAAATTTTTTATTCAAATTAATTATTTCTACGTTAGGCTAAATAATTTCAAAACTGCAAAATACAGCTTTGAACATTCGAAAATTGAAATTTGATTCTTAAAACACATCGCAAAAATTTAATCAGTTAAAATCTAAAGTTATTGATGTATCAAGGATAACAAAAAAATTTCTAAATTGTTCCATGAAAAAAATCAACAAAAGTTCTCAAAGTTTAGCATTCCTTATAGTCGTATGTATCTTTGATTTATAAAATTTGTTGAATTACATTGCCAAAATAAAGTCACAATTGCAGGAGTAGATGATTAAACGATAAATATTTTTATCCGAGCTATTCATCATATTCTCCTTTCTGTCCGACTTTTTATGTTTTTCAGGAAATAATTTTTTTTCCCGTAAAATTGTTTGCAAATTGTTATCAGCGTTTTAAATTGGATCATGCTAAAAGTTTTTGAAAATTTGTCTACTTCCATACATAAAAACTGTCCCAATACTTTTTGTACAACCCTAAAGAAAAAACCATGAAGTTGTTGTTGTTGTTGTTTTTTTTACAGAAGAAAATGATAAAATGTAATGTAGTTAATTGAATACACTCGTTCCTGAATCGAACAAGTGCCTTTCTCTCTTTCTATTCTGATCTGTTATTAGCATCAGAAAATAAGGGCAGATGCTTGTTAGATTCAAAAACGAGGTAATTCTTTCCAATTCTGCAATGTCGAATTTTATTGTATTTTTCCTAAATATCAGATGGAATTTATTTCAAGAACAAAATTTACATAAAATCTGTTGTTTGTATCCTTGATCTTGGTGATATATTTGGACTTATTCTTCATATCAATATTTTGGCTACGTATCAAGTATCTACACTTTTTACAATCGTCAATATGAAAAAAAGTCTTGCAGATTTTTTCACCGAATTTTACACAAACAACAATGATATTAATATAAAAGGATTAGTAGTAAATCAGCGATTTATAATTGTAACAGTTTTTTCGAAAATCAGAAAATATTATTTACAAAAATTTAGTATTTATAAAATTTATAGCCTAGGTCTCAAATATGAGCGATATTTTCCGTCTAAATTGTAATTTTAGAGCTTTCAAAATTTGCTTCAGTTTCTGGATACATTCATAAATCGAAAAGAATTATCGAATTCGTTTATTACGATTGCCCAAAAAAATTTTTGAAATCACAAGTTCAATTTACGAAAATTTCAGATCATAAGCATAAATATTTTTTTTAGTCGTTGAACTTTTTTTCGAAACTTCAGTTACTACTTGATCAAAGGACAGTGACATGGAATTTGATTTTGCAAAATAAAACCAAATTGAACAGTCAAAGGAAACCGGATAGTTTTTAGACTCTTATGGAGTTACAGGGGACATTTTTCTCAGAAACTTAATATTTAAAGAATAGATAGTTAAAATATTAAATATTGGAGAATGATTTCTGCTTAATTTTTATTTTGGATTTTTTTAAATGTACCTACTTGAATGTTTTTTTTTTTTTTTTTTTATTTGCCTAAATAGTAAGAAATGACGAATTCATTTTATAACAGTCCAGGACAACAAAAAAGGGAAAATTAAATAATTTATTGATTGTTTTTCCGGTCATCAGTTGATAGAAAGGCGATGATAAAAAAATTAAAATAAATTAAACAATCTTTGGAATTGTACAATATACATTTAATTTTTTTTTGTGATTGACCAATAAGAAAAATACCAAAGAATATTTTTGACAAAAACAAAATTTGTATAAAATTCGTACTTGAAATATTCAAAAATGATTATTTTTACCAACTGATGAGTTTTGATTTTAGGAGTTTCGAAATGTACTTGATTTTTTCGAAAATTAAACGATATTTTGAATTTGTTAATTAAATTTCCTTTAAGAAACATAGGAAATAGGAAATACATTACACAATGATATAGGTTTAACAAAATATAAATATTTCAATAATTATTTCTCTTTTTTGAAAATTGTAGCTACCAGTCAATCAAAAAAAATAATTTAATGACAATTTTTGACAATAAATAATAATTGAGAAATTAATGAAAATGTTCTACTCATACGAATTTTTATAATACTCTCCAAAACAAAATTCGTATGGAATACCTGGTCAAAATTTTCAGAATTTGTGATATTTTTTTACTAGATTTGAATGTCGCAAATCGTAAAATGTGATATTTTCATTTTTAATTTTACCAATTATATTTTCCTCAGAAAAACTGCAAATTAGGAACATTATACCACGAAAATTCAAGATAGATAAATAAAAATATTTTCTCAATCCCTTCACTTTTTTAGAAAGTCAACTTACCATTTGATCATTTTGATCATTTGATCAATATTGGTTACACTTTTCAGCTGATTTTTAATTCCGAAACTCTCAAAATATACTCTACATTCATTTAGCTCATAAATTCATTAACTATATTTGCATACAAGCACCTGTGTAATTACAACTGATTCCACGATCATTCAGGATGACAAAAATTCAAATATTTCTCTAACTCTACATCTTTTTTCAAAATTCGAATGAATCAAATTTCTGCAATATTCTCGATTTCTCACGGGATTTTCTCGTATGTTCATTTTTCACTTGAGCCACGTACACTCACATAACCAAACATTTCCACGTGGCGCGCTCTGCAAAAGGTTAAGGCGAAGGTCGAAACGAAGGCTGGCGAGGTCTTGCCGTAGGTCCAGGTTGTCCATTCCGAGGGCCCGTTCGGGCATCAGGAAAAGATGGTCACTGCCCTCGGCCGGGCCCGGGGCCCGCGCCGCCAACATTCCCTTATTTCAAGCCCGCTCGAAAAGCCCCGAAACAACCCTCTCATCTCACGATTTCGCGCTCTGTATAAAATGATTTGACGTCGAAATACGTGCTAAACGTATGAAACCGTCACGCCATGATCTCAATGATCGTTCTTGTAACGAGATGCAGCATTCCAGGGCTTTAATCGTCGATGAGTCAACACTTTGAATTACGCATATTCACACTCGCGACTCCATCAACCAGTAACTTTCTTGGTTAGAGCAAACAATAGTAATTTATACAGTCATTTAATTTTATGTATAAAAATCCTTTTTTTTTAATGATCTAATGCTTGAATTTAACTGCATTTTTTTGTATGGAAGCATTATCTCTCGTGTAAGACGTGCTTGGTATAATCGATTCGAGGGACATTCGCGAACGACGAGCGAACGACGTTTCGCTCGTGAAAGCTCGATGCGAACTGAACTGACGAGTGTAGATAGTAATGGCATGGTCGGCGGCGGCGTGGCCCGGTAGCGGTCATCGCCGAGAGCGGAAAAGTCCCGGAAAATCGCGCCCGCTTTTTTTATGGTTCGCTCGTAAAAACACGACGATAAAGCGGTTTTAATGCCGGCCAATGAGGCAAAAGTTTTTTTTACCCGAGGGTTTTCGGATCGCGCGAGAGTTGGCCGTTCGTGAAATCGTGCTGGTAGAAGTAGATTTATGAATATTTCGAAAGAATACGTGAGAACTCTCTTACATTTTCTCTTGTTTACCGAGGTTATGGATTTTTTAAGGTTCCCCTGTGATTTTTAACAGCAAAAAACTAAAATCCGTTATTTTTTTTTTTTTTTTCTAAAAATGTAGAGCAGGAACATGTATTTAAAATTATAAATGTTTAAAAGTAAACGAAAACAACAAAATTGTTGTAACAGCTCCTAGAATGATAATATTGAATAATTATTGATATTTGTAAAAAATTATCGATTTATATAATATATAAATCGATATCGTAATTATACTTTCAAATGTGATGCTACTTCAACAGCATGGAGGTAAATGTACAGCGCCTAGTACAAATACCACTTTTTTCTTAGCTGAAACTGGGACTTGGTGCACTTTAGGTAGTTCTAGCACCTGAGAGGAATTAAAGTTAGTAACACAGCCTTGCGTGGCCAAATTCATTCGGCTCCGCCATTTTTGCTGGTACACTTACCAACATTGCAACTGTTATTTTATATCTCGCTCAGCGTATGTAAACATTTAAACGCGTTTACGTACGCAGCCACAGCCGCAGTTCACACATGCAGTGTTTTTTGTGATTTGATTCAAATTTTGTTATGATATAAATGTGTCAGAAAGATTGTCATGGCGTTTTTTAAAATTCGGTGTTGCCAAGCGTACCTTAGTTGCATGATTCGTGGAAAAGTGACTGTTGTATGTTTTTTTTTGGAAATTAAAAAAAAATAGTTCAGTAATCCTTGCTGAAATTTTTCAAGGTTGATATTCATAATAAAAATAATTTTCAGAAATTTTTTGAGAATGAATTGTAAAAAAGTTTTTGAAATATGAGCTGAAATGCACGATTCCCTATGTATATGTACATGTTAATTTCACAAAATTGTATCTTAAAAATCTGCGCAGTTAGTAATCATAAATCTTTTACTATAGATTACCATAGAATTTTAGAGAATACCATAGAATTTAAGAAAAAATCACCAAATCATTGTACTACTGTGCGCAGTTCACGCACAATATACAAAATCACTAGAATGTTTGATGATTTGCACCACCAAAATCATTCAATTTTCTACATGGTTTGGTGAAATAACATAGAATTTTAGTGATTTTTCTCCAAAAATGCGAACTGGGTGCGCAGTGGTACAATGGTTGGGTGATTTTGACTTGTTTTTTTTGCGTGTATAAGATTGCCCTTACTACCTTAAGTATACAGGTTAAAAACTTTCTATACAAATACAATTTGGAAAATTGAATGATTTGTAAAATTTCCCAGTTGTCTTCGTAGCAAGACTGTCTTTTATTTTGCAGTGTACAGCATTCTGAATTTTGCATTAAGGACTTCAAATTCGTCCACTTCAATTTTTCAATTCTCTTAATTAATTTAAATTCAACACTGTGGACTGTAGAAAAAACTTTTTATTGTATCGAACCAACGTTTCGCAAGGCGTCTCTCGCCTCATCAGGGATGTGGTACTCATACAAAATGACAATTAACAAAAATCCTAAATGACACATATCTGTAACACAATTGATCGAGTTGTTAAACGGTTACAAAGAAAAAACTATAAGTCTATTTGAAACATTCTCATTACTCATTAATCCCAGAAACAGAAAAATAGTAAAATAACACTTCGGACACAACTCTTTTTTCTTTTTCTTCTTTTTCCTCATTTTGACGTCTAAAACGTCGAAGACAATCTAAGAATACGCTCACAGCTCATATCCATCCGCATATGACCCCCACGTCTGTGCGAGTGTATTCATGTTGTCTACACAAGATAAGAGATAAAGAGAAAATTGATGCTTTCGTCACACACACCTCACTATTTTCGTCTCCTTCCGACTACGAACACCAGAATGAGACAGAAAAAAGAAGGAAATAATCTGTGGCGAAATCATTCTTGACGTAAATTCTATCGCAAAGACCATTGAGACTCTCTGTGTCACTTTGCAAATTAATGCCACCCTCCTGATCCTCAATATGTAACATTTCACTTATAGTTCTTTTCTTGTAATCGCTTTCGACATCTAGAATTTCGACATTTTTAAAATTAAACGCATGTCTCGGAGAAAACCTACTTACATGGAAAAGGATCACTTTATTTTCGTTCTTATCTATCGATTTTTTATGTTCCGCTATCCTCGTCCCCAATTCCCTTTTAGTTTATCCAACGTATGTATTTCTACAATCTTTACATTTGATCTTGTAAACTACACTGCTTTATTCAGTCTATCTATGCTATCCTTCCCTTTGACGATCACATTGTTCAAACTGTTCGGCAATTTGTTTATCACGCCGACGTCGAATCTATTAAGCAAATTATCTATATGGTCGGTGATTTTACGATACTGTAGTTTCTGATTCATGCCTAATTTTTTATTCATTCTAATATTCATGTATTTATCTATGAAATCTAAAGGATACGAATTGTCCATCAAAATCTTCCTAACTGAATCTATATTCTTATTCTGAAATTTCGGATTTGAAACGTTCAAAAGACCCTGTCTACTAAATTAAAAACCATGGCAATTTTCTGATGGATTGTGTGAGACGAACAAAAATTCAAAATTCTCTTCAAGCTGGTGGGTTTAATGTACCAATCTGTTTCTTATTCTCCTGAATCTTTCCTACGTCTCGTGACATTTAAAAAATTTATTTTGTTGCCCTAAAACTTCTCAAAAGTGAATTTCAAATTAGCATTGAATGAGTTGAATCTATAAAGGGCCTGATCAATATATTCCTCTTTAATGATTAAAAAACAATCATCGACATATCTGAAATATTTCAAAAGTATTAGTTTAAAATAGACTTATAGTTTTTTCTTTGTAACCGTTTAACAACTCGATCAATTGTGTTACAGATATGTGTCATTGAGGATTTTTGCTAATTGTCATTTTGTATGAGTACCGCATCCCTGATGAGGCGAGGACTCCTTGCGAAACGTTGGTTTGATACAATAAAAAGTTTTTTCTACAGTCCACAGTGTTGAATTTAAATTAATTAAGAGAATTGAAACATTCTGAATCGATCAACTAATTTACATCGTCGTCTTCAACGTAAAAGCTGAACAGCATTTCTTTTCAAATCAAGCTTTTCAAATAAAAATGCTAGCTGTAGTAAAATCACTTCATTCGACATAGTATAAATACCAGCAACTATTGATTGCACATCTCGCCAGTAAAATTACTGGCGAATAGTGATTTCACGACAATGTAGTATAATATTACTGTACTTGGTATAATTTTACGAACCCCTAGTAAATATACTACTCTCGAAATAGATCCTAATTTTAGTTACGTACAAAGTAACAATTTTACGATTTGTTTTTTACAGTCCATGCAAGCGTATGTATATGCTGCAAATGATTTGTATACATAATGCCAAACAAATTTTTTAGTATTTCATCAGCGCAAGGTTCTGATCTAATGTTTTCCAGAAAACATGAAAAGGCGTAAAAACGTCAAAAATGACGTCATTAAACAATTAAACCAATAAATGTAAGAAAATATGATAATACACATAAGAATTTATAGAATTTTTTCGACAGCTTTGTACATACTTTTGCTGGCAAAAACGGCAGTCAAAATGGTTTTTGCATTGTGCGACAACAATTTATTCGCGGATTGTTCTAAGTAGCCGTGGGCTAATGGTACCCGTGGGCCGCGAACCATGCCATCCTTGAAAATCCTCTCCATTTCGCTTGAAAGTGAAAGTCCTGACCATAAAAAGATAACGTATCGAGGAAAACTCGGCTACTTCCCGGAAATTACGGCACTTTCGCCACCCGAAAAAAAGGCCGCGCCCGATCAAAGCTCGATACGTTTCCCTAATATGTTTCATGTTTAGGCAGTAGCGCCATGATTCGTAATACATAAGTATAAAGAAATGTGTCACGGAATATATGTATAGCACTCAACGTTATCAATAAAAACAAGTATAGCCAGTAACAATAATTATAATAATTCGGTTAGCAATTAAATTGTAACCCTAAAGGTCTATATTACAATTTCAGTTTTGGGAAAACTCAGGGTTATTTATTAGGTACTTTTCGAAAATATTTTCAAGCCTTGAATTCAACGTCGAATATTTAGTGTTCCAAATTAATTATCGAATGTTGTATATTTATTCAAAGGCCTAGGGATGCGCTATGTGTTTTGATAACTGTTTAGGGGTTGTTCCATAGTTTGTATTTTATAATAAAAAATTCAAAGATGTTGGAAATATCCTTTTAATGTTATATAAAAATTTCCAAGTTCAACAACAAATATTTATTAATGAAAAAAGATTGACGAAAGTTGTATACGCATATGAATGTATACTCATACTCGAGGGTATGTTGATTGATATTTTAGGGGATGTTCCACAGTTACAAATTTTTCCGGAAAACTAAGGGTTGTTGATTAGATACTATTCGATCATATTTTCAAGTCTTGAGTTCCACATCGAATATTTAGTGTACCAAATTAATTATCGAATGTTGTATATTTTTTCGAACGCTTACAGATGCATTTTCAGGTTGGTCGATTTTTAGGGGTGGGTTCTGCCCAAAGGGGTGCTTCATCCCTTTTTCGTGTATTTTTGGCTCGAATAATCAGATTTCAACTTATTTCTTTTATAATTCTTCGAATTTTATGAAACTTCGATTTTACGATAGTTCTATATTTTCGATGAATTTTCATCGTTGGAAACTTCAGGTACATAAATTTTTAGGTGCTTTAAGAATGGTGTAAGGGAGATAATTCAAAAAGTTTAATTATTTTGAGTAGCTGATATTCTCAATCACTTCGCAGGCTGGTAGTTACTGTCGTTAGTAAGACCAGACATTGATACCTAAAAAAAAAGATTCCTATAACCAACCGAAATCCATCTCTGATTCTCCATTTCTTCGTTGGAGTTTCAATGTTCCTATAATTCATCGAAGACTTGGAAAAGTAGGTCATGCTTATTCGGGAAATGTGCATTACCCATTTTTCCTTCCTTCCGAGCACAAAAACGAATAACTCAAGTCGTTTCGACATTGTTCTGAAACTAATGAACAAAGATTGTAACTGAAAGGGGGTTAATACGACAATTTAATTCACAGTCACGTTCGGCACTTGTTTACAGCGCGAAAAGCAGCGCAATTTATCATACCCGATCATTTTTTTCCCCCGTTCAGTCTGATTAACAGTTGCGGCTCCGGCTTATCTCGTTTCGCTCTGCGAATCGCATCTGTTTATACTTTTCCACGTAAATCACTGAAACTGAGAACGCGCGCAATTAAAATCGTCTTTATGGTCACTTCTGCCATACAACGTACAAAGCACGTCGGTTCATGTCCAAACCGAAAAAATCAAAGTAATTTACTACCCAAGACGCTAAACAATTCAACGATATACAACCTTTTTCCTGAAAATCCTTTTTTGCAGACTATTGCAGACACTTCTTTCACTTTCACGAGTAAATTTGAATTTTGTACGACAATTAAGTAGATTATAGCGGGAAATGTTGGTAGAAAAATTTACAAACTTACGTGTATCTTGATCGAACAGATATTTTTCAGGTATATAGAACGGGTTTATCATAAATCAAGTTCTGGACTAGATAAATAGTACCTACAAAATGATTGAAAAAATTAAATACATGCTTGGAAATTCTTATCATGTACTTCGAAATTTTCTATCTTTGAATTGCATGGATTATTGTCATAATCGAAATTTCGTAAACGAGCACAACTTTTAAAATTGAACGTTCACATTTGGAAATTCAAAACTTATTCATTTCGATTTTTGGAGTCGACTTTTATTGCTATTTTGAATTGATTTTCCGAATAATAATCTTGATTTTCAGATTTAGAATAGATTCAGAATTTGTTACTGAAAGATTGCGGGATTTAAAATTCAAAGCAGCTCCAGAATATAAAAATTCATTGTTTTTGACAGTTTCAATTCTTGGATTCCTTAAATTCCAACAATGGAAAATGATGGAAAATGGATTTCGCAGAAAAATCACTTTAGTTTTCCTAACAGTGTTTTTTACAAACCTCTACATTTGATTCAAACAATTAAAAGATTCTCGATCCAACTAGTCGAAAAAACACAATTTTTCTCCAGATTTGCACGGTTCAGATGCGACTGTACATTCTTACGTCCGATTACTTTTTATATCGGCGAAATCTTGGTTTCGAGTGTATTCCGTAACAATTACTCCAATTCCGGCTCAATAAATCGCAAGAACCGAAGACGAGAAAATCGCGAAACGTCTTCAGCATCAGCGGCGTCGAGACAATCGGAGACAATGGCGCTTCTGGAGGCTGGGGAGATCGCGATAATAGGCATCGCCAGATAGCGAACGGCTGACTCACAATGCAAGTGGCGAGACCATCTCGAGAGTTCACCGTTACGCGCCGCGGACTTGCGCGAGTACATCTGCAGTGCAACTGAAAAACTACGTCAAGTCCAAAGTTGCATTTTGGAAATTCCTGTCTGATGATCCAGACTTATCTCGAATGAATCAATTACACTGTGTGCCCAAAAACAACTTTGAACATTCCAAAAACATGAAACTTGTCTAGAATGATTGGAAATCACCCCCTGAATACTCCCCCCGTTTTCGTTAAATTAATTAAATAAACTTTTTCTGAAAAACATGCTTTAAATCACGTAATATTGATCCTTTTTTCTCGAGCAAAAGACGATTTGTGTTCTCTAATTACCCTGTTTACATTTCTGCGATAAAATATGTCGAAATCTGCACGCGAAACATTTTAGAATCGCGCCCGATAAGTTTTTATTTTTCCATAGCGGAGCTCCTTTTTAAAACTCCCGTTACTCCGTTCCATCAATGGCTTCGACACCCGAATTAGTCACACGGTACCGCTTGTTGATGATCTTTCCGGACTTTTAAAAAGGAGTTCCAGCTATAGGAAAATAAAGACTTATCGGGCGTGATTCCGAAATTTTTCGCGAGCAGATTTCGACATATTTTATCGCAGAAATGTAAACAGGGTAATTAGAGAACACAAATCATCTTTTGCTCGAGAAAAAAGGACCAATATTACGTGATATAGAGCATATTTGAAAGAAAAAATTTATTTAATTAATTTAACGAAAACGTGGGCTAATCTCGAAAAAACTTTTGGGGAGAGTAATCAGGGGGTTATTACCAACCGTTATAGACAAGTTTCATGTTTTTGGAATTTTTGAGGTCACACAGTGTTACACCAACTTTTTCCCAAGAAAAATTTTTTCTTGAGTTCATTTTTCTCAATGATAAGATTTCGCAAGTCTTTTCCACAATATTTTATCCTTACAAATGTTTTTAAAAAAAATTGTTTTCTTAAACCTATTTTCCCCAACATTTCCAATTCCCAGAACTTCTAGTATAAAAAAAATTATCCTAATGTCTCAACATTTGTCTACAACTTCCAATCGACTAACTTCGCGTTTGATTTTGCACGTGAACAATAATTGTTTATCATTAGTCATTTCTTTTTTTTTATTCGAATTAACATGTAATACTGACAGTTGCAATTTTTTTTTCAATTTTAATCATCATTTCTTGAGATATCAAGATTTTTTCAGTATTTTCCCGTACATAATTTTTTTTCATGAATTTCCTTCAAACTATAAATTTTTCAATTTTTAACATATTTTTCTGAGTTGAAATTTCAGTGTAACGAATTTATTGAAATTTTCTAAGAAAATGGACTTCAGGAGAAATTTCCTTAGGGAAGAACGGATTTTGAAAAGTTGTACTCAATCACATAGATGAAATAATGGCTTATCAAACAGGGTCCAAGCCAGGAAATTTAATTAAGGCATTTCACCGGAAAGACCTAGCCTCACCTACCATGGCTTAATGAGGCTACAGTGCGCCCCCTGCAAAACTTTTTCAGCGCTTTTTTGCAGATCTCATTTTAGAAAAGCCCCCTAAGCTTCTATTAATTTTTTTGTTCCATATTCATACGATTGCAAAATATTCAGTTTTATCATGCATTTTCAACTGTCATATGAGCATATTTGTCATTTTTTCATTATAAGATAATATTATAATCTACTGATTTGAAAATTTTGAAAATCAAGTTTGTAGTAACACATTTTTTATTTTTAGTTTCAGCATTTCATATTTCGTCTTACAAAAAAATTTTTTACCATTAATTCTTACGAGTAAATGAATATAGAGTTCATAACTACCTCATGGATAATATTGACCTATCATCTTGAATTCATGATACAAAAATTTTTTAATTAAAACTTGCATAATTTATTGAATTTTCACACTCTTTTTTCGCAGTTTCAAAGATTTTATATTTCAAAGACAAATTTCAAGTGTGTGACATTTTTCGATTTTTCAGGTTTGCTTTCTAGTTTGAAAACATTTTACGGCTCCCGATTTCAAAAATTCCTAACTTTCAGATCAGATTTGTAAACTTGAATACTTATACTCCAAAATTCTGCATCTAAAACTTTTGAAGTTTGGTAATCAAAATGGACAAATAATAAACAATATTCTAAATTCCAAAAATATTCAACTTTTAGGTGCTTAAGCGAATATCTCGAATTTCCTGAACATAAAAGTTTCTTAATCTAGAGAATTTTAATGCTGAGTTCTGCAATCGAGAATAAAAATGAGAAAACTATAATTTTAACCCAAAAATTTCCAGATCAAAACATTTTTCAAACAAAATCTTATCATTTCATTTTATAATTCAAATATACGTAGGTTCAAGAAGTTGGATTATTTAGTTCAACTATATACTTCTATCTTCGAAATATTGAATCGGAAAATTTTTAAAACCAAAATGTCGTTCGTTCCCTTACAAATAATAAATAGTATAAATTATTATTGAAATAATTTATAAAAATTATTACAAATAATAAGGCTGAATAGCTAATTAGTAGGTATATATAACTCAACCAAATATCAATACCCTGAGATTTATATCCAATGATGAAATATTTTCACCTCAATTTTCTTTCCATATTCACCAATTTAGATGAACTATCTACTTACAAAAATTCATATACAAGTAAACAAATACTATATAATTGAAACAACAATAAGTACACAATATTTCAGGTTCAATAAGTACATAATCATTCATTTTTTTCCTTTTTTTATACGTAATGTTTTCTGTAACAATAAGTAATTTTATATACATCAATGATTATATCTCTTATTGAATAGTGGAAATGAATAGTGTAAAAACATAATTAAGTAGTCATTACTTGCAAAAAAAACAGTGATATTCAACTGTTTTTTTTTAAATATGCAGTAAACTATCAAACCACCATGAATCAGCTGGGAATAACTAACTATAAATCAAAAAGCACTCATCATTAATAAAAAAAATTATTAATCTAAAATGAAAAAAATGAGCCACTGCAAATCAATACTTTTCCATCTACTCAACTGGAATCCTTTTTTTAAAGTTTTTCACATTAGTGTGAACTATTAATTTAAAACAACAATACATGTTTATTAATTCTTTCAAATCGAATTCATGAAATATAACTCACTTTTTTTTCATTAAAAATAAATGTTCTTGAAAAATCACTGGTGATTTTTCCACTCACTAAGAAGTAGAAAAAAATAATTGAAAATTACCAATTTCTACTTGCAATGATTATTTAATAAAAAATCACTACTTTCTAGTGAAAATAAATGGTCACTGATAAGTACACTCTAAGAAGCGGTTTTGTTAAAACAACTAAAACTTATTTAAAATAAATAAACTTGAGTATGTACGTATTAGAGGAAAATGATTCAATTATGTTAAAGAAATTATTGTGAATTAGGCTAAAGCTAAATATACCTAATTCTCTAAATAAATTATTATTTTTTTTTTTTTTGCATATTCGATAGCGCTTCTATTTCCTTTGTTAACAATTCTAGAAAAAACGATTCCTTGGAGCTAATATAATAATTTTGGGCTTTAGTAACAAAACACCATTCTAGTATTACTTCCAGCTTTCGATTATTTATTTCAGCACTCATCAGAAAAGAGAATTGATTGTCGCGTAGCGAGTTGACGAGGAAGTGTCCGAATTGTTCATTATTATAATGTGAAGTATATTTATCACAACGATGGATCTTCCGATCTATATAATTCCGATTTATATTGTACTTGCTGTTCCGATATTATAAATTTACTGATACCGGATTCTCTTTCCTGATGAGGGCTGAAATAAATAGCCGAAAGTTTGAAGTAATTGCTGGAATGGTGTTTTGTTACTAAAACCCAAAATTATTATATTGGCTCCAAGGAATCGTTTCTTCTGGAAAAATTATTTCGTCTAATTCAAAAAAATTCATCTTACATGAATTACTTTTTTTTCGACTACACACCTACCAAATTTGGTGCATTTCAAATGAATCAATTGGAATAAAAATGAAATGAAATTAATTGAAGTCATTTTAAATGAATAAATTTTAAATAAATTTCATTTATTTTCACAAAACCTCTTCTCTGAGTGTAGTCAGAACTTGCTGAAAATCGGTGTTTCATTCTCAACTATTGCTTTTTACAATGAACTATTCATCAGTCTATCAATACTAAATAATAAATCAAAAATTACTTATTTTTAATGAAAAAATCACGAAAAATAACCAGGAAATGCTGGACACTACAAATAAATGATTTTCCATCGATTCAGTCTGAGAGAGTATGGCTGATTATTTGCAGTTTCAATATAGACCATTATACATACACAGACTTGGCCAAGTTTTCCCGTTGCACATCGGACATATGTTCAACGCTACCGTTACTGTAATTCTACGTGCACCAGTGCAGGAATGCGCTCGAGTATAATAATGTTTGGCTGCGGCCGAACGATTGTCGTGCTTTATTCACCACGGAATAACGTTTCCAATAGAAATTTACAAATTTTACCCACAAGTCAATTCACCTCGGATTACATGATTCACCGTCAAAAAACGCAATATTCCCTCTAAAAAAAGAAGAAATTTTCATATTCAAAAATTGTAATATTCTTTCTCAAAAAATAAAACACGAAATAATGTTGTTGTAACAGAAGATTTGGAAAATAAAGACACTATTAAACTGAGATTCTCATTCTTTTATCGCATAGTTATTATTACACAAAACAATGAGAGTAATTTATTTATAGAATGGACAGAAATTGTACATTCCAAAAAAAGTGCAGATTCAAAAATTCAGTGCGTGCGATATAGTTCGCTTCAAAAACGTGGAGCACTTCTACAACTCAACAGACCATTTTGAGACCATTTTATGAGTTCAGCGTAATTTTCTTTCGTTTTGTCACGCTTTTTGCCCTCGAATTGGGCAATCAAGAAATCCTTTGATTGGCTAGCAAGGTTTCTCTTTTTTTTTGTTTTTTAACGTTCGAGCTCTGGATTTTTTTCTTGATAGGGATATTTGAACGGCTTAAGATGGATTGTTCGTGATAAGAATCGGGCAAATGGAGATTAGAAAATTAAAAATAAAATAATTACATATACGTTTTTTATGCTACCATTACACGTTATTTTTACTCAAGATTTAATTTTTCAAATGAACAACTTCCAGTGTTATCGAAATTCTTCATTAAAATATTTATCCGACCAAAAAAATTGCATTAAAAAACCTCGTGAGTTTAATTAGGCCAGCACTAAATTCATGCTCTGAATGAAAATCATCAGTTTCTAAACATTCGATTTCTAGCACGAAAAATTGAAACGAACACTCTGATTTTATCGTTCTTGCTTAATTTGATATGACTTGTACTGCGGTATAACAGCACGGAATGATAACATCTCTCATTATCATGATACAGGATTTAACTATGTGAGCGAAGTTGATATTTCGATAAGTATTTTATACTACAAAAGTTCAGTTACTCAGGTAGATTAATTTAAGCGATAAACATTTGTGAAACTTGTCGATCATTATTATCTTCGACAAAGTTCTCCACGCATATCAGTTAATTTGCATAAGTCAGTTCGCTGATTTCAGGTTCAAAAATACTTTTTTTCAATTGGGATAGTAGTTGAAATGTTTGAATTCGCATTGCATATAAATTTATTATTGTGATTTTTTCTCATGCCTTTTTTTGACGAAACGAAGAGATACGTTTCGAGGCAAAGCCGAGGATTGTGATCGTTGAAATATTACTTTTGTTTCCAAATTTCAAAAATTCAATACGAAACTTTAACGATTTTTTACAGTTGGAATAATACACTGGATATTAAAAAAGCTATCGTAAAAATTCTAGTATCTACGATTGAAAGAACAATAATGTGCAGATTCGTTAATAATGATAATAATTTGTACATAATTTCGGGAAATTCGGAGTAAATACTTTAAAAAATAAGGAATCTCAAGGCCAAGGTTCTAAATTATCGTATTTATTCTTAAAGAAATTATTGTTCAGAAGAAATGTCAGAACCTTTCAAAATTTCAAAATATGCTACGGATTTTCAAGAATCATATCGTTAATTTTTGTGAAAAGAATAAAATTTAATTGGGGAAAATTTTAAAAACTATACAGATTACTTCGAATTCATTAGAATTTCCTACAATTTCATTGATGGATAAACAAATTATAAACCTTCTTTAATGCAAAATATTAATTTTAGCTTTATATAGAATCAATGGAGACTTTTAAAATTTGCTAAAAAAACAGTTATAAAAAATTTTACTCAATTCTCCAACCATTCGAAAAATATCAGCTACACGAATTCATAAACGATTTGAAAAAGTGTACAAATTTCGATAAATTTGCTGATATTTCGTAAACATTTGAAGTAAACCAGAAAGTGAGCTAAATATTTCAAGGATAATGGAAATCACTTGAGATTTGAATTTTCAGAGAGCATGCGTTTTGATCAAACTTTAAAAAATTTAAAAAATCTGATAGAGTTCATAAAATTTACGAAAAAAAAAAAAAAAAATTTTTTTTAATTCAAATAAATATTTAATACTATATTCAGTTCTTTGATTGTTTGAGAGTCAATAATTTTTTTATGCTCATAATTTGAGAATAAACAATTTATTATTTTTTTCATCGATTGTTTTGGATCGCTAAACCTTTGAAAAAAATAAGGGAAATTCTGTGAATATCTTAGGAAATTATTTTACGTTAAATAAATCATCTTTGATTTTATAGAAGTTTTTCAGTTGACATAAGTTCTAAAAAATAATAATGCTTCCTGGTTCATTTGGAATGTGTAGAAATGTTATGCAATTACCAATAAATTAGGCACAATTCTAACCAGGTGATCAAAAACCTCTAAATCGACAAAAACACCGAGAAATTCAATTAAAATTTTCAATACCTCTGAAGTTCAATATGTTTTAAAACGAAAAGAAAAATCCCATTATTATTGTTATAATTTTTTTTAGTAACTATTGATAATTAATACATACATAATTTTCCTTAATATTCATTACTTTTGTCTCGGATGGAAATAGTAAATTAATATTTTTTTCGTTTTTGTTCATTTCTTCAATGTTCGAAACTTCAGACACACATATCTCATATTTTTTTCTTATTTTTCAAGCATTTATAATGTAAATTTTACGAAAATCATTGAAAAAAAATTTTGAATTATGTCGAGTTTTTAAAATCTGTTCTAATTTTGTCAACACTTCCAGGAATTCCTAATAGTATTACACATTATAATTATAATTTGCAGACCCTCCCTACACCATTCCCATTCTTTCAAATTCTATAAAGAGGAAATTCGGTTATATTCTTTAAATACTTCATAAGTTTTCTGAAATCATCAGAGTTGTAAATAAACTTTTGGACATAAATTCAAAAATCAGATAAATTGAATAAATTTTCTTGATATAACCTACCATGAATGAACATTACAAAAAAACACCAAATATTACATTGTACAGTAGGATCCTCCAGCTCAAAAAAAAAAATCGAGTAAACTCATTGAAATTTAGAATCTTGAATAGCATTCATTAAAAATGTAGGAATTTTAGTTTATTTGTTCTTTTTTGTTGACATTGCGATCACATTTTTATAGAAAGTTCATTTAGTAAAATGTTTACAAACTCAGTAAAAGACATTACATTCAAAAATTTCCAGATAACAGATAAAAATTTCCTTCAATATTCTAGAGTATCGTGTCAAAATTTGACTTAGAAAATAATTAAACTACTTCTACTTCCACTTTCCACCATACCCCTAGTTCCTTTTAGTTAGAATTCGCCAACTCCCTTCCCCTCAACACCCAGTTCGCGTGACGTATTATTTGCATTACTTTTTACGAGAAAAAAAAAGGAATACAAAGTACCAGTCAGTAAAAGTCAGGGGCATTGACTCGGTTTCGTCCAGTGTCCTTGTGGTATCGACCTCCTGCGTCAATCGTCACCCTAGCAACCTCGAAAGCTAGGTCTATTCACGTTTGCGAGATACACTTATTTCTGCCACAAGTGTCACAGTGAGGATAAAAAAATAATAAAGATTAATACAAAAAGCAATCTCCAGTAGATTTCAAGCAATTTCTGAGTAAACCTGAGCAGATTTAGACACCTATCAGCAGTGAAATCTACTCCTGATCTGATTTAAGATTGGGTAAAGATAGTTACAGATAAAAATTACCGAGCAAAAATTCAAGGGGGTCAACATACCCTTCAAGTGATGAAAGCGATGATAAGGCATTCGAGTGAAATCACTATGCGAATAAATTAACATAAATATTCCCTGCAAAATTAGTTTCGATTTTTTTTAAATGAAGCATGATTGATTTAATGAACAATTTCATGTACTTTTGATAAGATAAAATTTGCTCTGCTTTAAATTAAGGGTGATTTGAGTATTTTGCTTTGCAATGTGTTGTTGCATTCAAGCACTAAATCTATGCTGTAAAATGTATTGGAAGATGAATTTTTCAACATGAAGACTCATTACAATAATGTATAAATTCAAATGAGACAACATGAATAGTAAAAAAGAATGCACTGCACGATAATAAATAAATAAATGATAGTTCATAATTTTTTTACATTATTCAATCATAAAAATTACAAGAAATTTTTTAATAATCACTGCATATTTCATTATTTATTAACATGAAATTTTGAAGAAAAATTTTGATTCATAAATGACTTATTTTATAAATTTAATCAATCACAAATGTTTAGTTTGAAAATGATTTGTTGCAATTTTCCAATTACTTGTTCATTCAAAATTTCCATTGTCAGAATTTCAAGTGCTACACATAGTGTAACTCATAGATACCATGTATAATTTGCTATAAAAGGACCTTCACTTCTGATCTATATTAAAATATCAAACTACATATTTTTGAATTGTTTTGTGTAAATTGACAAACTTATGAAAAATTAATCTAAACCGTTTCTTTTGTAACAATAATTTTTAGATTCGCCGAAATTGCGATTGAAATTTACAAGTTTGTTCATGTTCGACTGTATGTGAATGAATTTGAAAAAATTTTAAATATTACTACGTAAATTTTCAAATCATCATGTTTAAATTCCAGAATTTAGATTCCAACGTTTTGAATTTAATTATATCTCAAAGATAACAGTGTCGTCATAATCTGATCAAAATTCTACTATTTTTGTGATTGTGACAACCGTACCATTTTCTCCGTGTAGAAAATAAACTGAAAAATCGGCAAAATTCATTCGAATCACAAAAGGTTTCAATTAAAAAATTTTTTCAGGTATTCTGCGTTCGAAGAAAAAAAAATCAAAAACAAGAACAAAATAAAAATACTTACATACGAACTGTTAAATTTCAAAATTATTACATCAATAACTCAAATATACCAAAAATTTAGTTACCTCTAACCTTAAAATCAAAATTTATTCGCTAAAATTTTCGTTCGCAGGAAAAAGAATTCCACAAGTTGAAAATGTATGCATATTTCAAATATTTTTCGAATCAGAATCTTCAAAAAGGATGCCGAATTTCAAAATTCTAACGATGTAGTCAAAATATGAATCGAAATATGTGATTCATAATTTGAAATTTCAACCAATAAAAATCATCGAAACTGATAATTTAACGATCTTTGAAATATGTTAATCAACTTTTAAAACCCAAATTTAGACAGTGAACTATTTACGAAACTAAAAGAATGGAGCCCTGTAATAGAAAAAGTACAAGAATAGCGAATTTGAAAACGAAAAATTCCGAACAAATATCATCCCCCCCCCCCCCCCGCCCCCAAAAAATAAAATAAAATATTCCAAACATTTTATCGTAATTCTTTTTTAAAATATATTTTAAATTCATTCATAACCTTCATCAGTATTTTGAATTGAATATTTCAACAGATCTAACATTGAACAATTATTTTAGAAGCATATGAAAACAGAAATCTGTCAAAATAACTTCTAAAAAGTTAATATAAATTTTGAAATTTATATTATATAAAAAGAGTGAAATGTAATTAATAGAGCAAGCTTGGAAAAAATATGTTTTTATGTTTAGAACCAAGAATACCGTTTTTTTTAATAAATCAAATATCGACTGTTTGATATGCTACTATCAAAAAAAATTTTAAATTTAAAACATCTTAATAGACTTTTTCTTAAAATCGTGATTGAAATTTCATGGACATGTATATGGAAAGGATTTCAAAGAAATTTATATCAAATTTTTGTTTTCATATTAGATATATCAATTTTAATATTTCTTATCATTATCAATTTTATTTTAAGACACTACATGTGTGAATATTTAAAAATTACTTTTGCATATTATCAAATATACAATATAATTTTTCTTGTACAATTTATATCCCACACAATACAAATTTTTGTTTCAATCAAATAAGTGTAGGTAAATTAAGGAAAATCTGCTCAAAAAAAATTCATCATGTCGAAATCCACTCGAACTTAAAAAAGTTCGAATACACATTTTCACTGAGAAATCATTTGAAGGTAAAATGATGTTAATACCTGCTGTATATTAAAGAAACCCTTTGATTTCATTGACAGTTCATTGTTTTCATAGACAATGTTTATTTTTATCATAGATGCGTCGGTAACTTTAATAGAAAATTTAATAGACAGTATGGGAAATCTGCTTGAAAGACAGTCTCATAAATTCAATAGAGAATTTTCTGAGAGTGCATAAATGCAATTCAAGGTCTTGAAGAGAGTTCGAAATCAAAAACTTTACACTAAAAAATAAAAAATACTCACAATTCCGTTCATAAAAATCGTCCAAGACCTATAGCAACAGAAACCTACAAATCCGAACGCTCGGAAAACCTTGGTGAAACCGCCAAAGCGTGGCGCCACGTTTCGCGAGCGAATTCGCTCGCTCGCTGGATTCGCGATTTGCAGCGCCGAGAAGCGGTGAATTCGCGCACTCGAAATACCGCTTACGATCAATAAAATCAAAGTGCTTTTTTTCATCTCCTCGCATACATTAACAACAACAACAAAAAGAACGGTTTTTACACATGCAAACAACGTTATTAAACGTACTTCATCTGCAGAAACGACATCCTCTTTCGGGGTTTTCGCGTTACGTCACTTTTGCTTTTATCTCGAAAAAACAATCAGCGTCAATTGGTGGTAATGACTCGCTTTTCCATTGTCTCACTCACGGAACGACTCAATGGCAATAATTGCCCAAGACGCGGCCTTTTTTATTTCCTATTTCATCCATTCGCCGTATTTCCCCGTACGAAAACAAAAACGCGTTGCGAAATTGGGTTTACGCAACTTTTGCACATCATCTCTTCGTCATAGATTTTAACTGATTTTCGTGTACTGAGAGTATATTAACTTCATGTTTTCCAGATACTACAAGTAACAAAAAGAATATTACAATTTGTAATTAATGAATATATTGAAATTATTCTGTAAAATATGCATGAGAATATTATGGGATCGAAAGTATAAGAATTTCAGAAAACGATCTTTGTGATATAAATTCAATGATTTTAAAATATCACACTGACAAAAATGTACCAAGTGTGTCTAGTGAAAGGGTTGATAAAAAATTACCCCACATTTTTCCATTTTCCCATACACGGTTCCGGAAAGTTCAAACACTTGATACTATTGCTATTATTTGCATTTTTTTATTGTAATGTAATGAATAGATGAATTACTAATCGACGTTACAAAAAGTATCAAATAATGTCATTATTGCAATTATTTCTAGTATAGGGAATTCTACTTTTGATATTTGATTTTATAGTCTACAATTTCGAAAATTCATTATCCGAAATATGAAGATCGTCAATCATTTTTCAACAAAACTTTATTTCGTAGCGCGCTATGCGCATTGATTAAATTTGTAGTTTCTTCTCAAATAAAAGCAAATAAAATTATTAGGTGAAGTTCAACTCTTGAAATTTGCACATGCTTCAAGCCACTTTCACGTGGCAATGACACTATCATTTGAATGCGCCTTAATATAGGAAAAAAAACGGTAACGATTTCGATTCACATAAAAAAAAACAGGATTTTCTATATTTTAAACATTCGTGAAAGAATTTCAAAACTTTTTCAATAGGTTTCTTCTGTTTCAGAAATAGTTATCTATTATTGATAAGTATTGTTGAGCTCTTTCAAGTACTATATAGAATGTCACGAGAAAAAGTAACAGACTATGAAGATTCCAAGGCCAAGGTCAAATTTTTCTGTAAAATGGACCAAATTGTAATGAAATTTCACTCGACGGAAAATTCAAATTCAAATGCTCCGGCCAACTTCAGGAAATTACAAGATTGAAGTGAGCGTTCAACATGGCCGCACCCATCAGAACAATGGCCGCACTTACCCGGGATAAAAAATCAGAGTATCCTCTAGTCTCAAGAGTATTTTGAGTCTCCAAATTGATCCAAAATTCCGTTTGACAAAACGGAATACTCATTCGGAGACTGTTGGAGACTCGAGTCTCCGAATTGAATACTCGAGTCTTCAACAGTCTCCAAATGAGTATTCCGTTTGGCAAAATGGAATACTCAAGATACTCTTGAGACTCAAACGATACTCTTGTTGTTGCTTTCAAGAAATAGAGTATTCAAATCGGAGATCAAAGGTGACTTTAGGAGACTTTTGGAGATTCGTAAAAAAAATTAGTTTACACTCGGAGACTCACAGTCGCCTTTTTTTTAAATTTTGTATACTCTCGGAGACTCCTTCGATACTCTTGGATACTCTTGGAGACTCGATGATACTGATTCCGAAACTGAAGATACTCTTGATGACTGAAACGATACTCTGATTTTTTATCCCGGGTATTGGAGTTGCTCCTTTTTCTCTTTAGGATTCTTTATACTTCATTAACTGCACCTATTCCTTTAACTATTCTCCATTCATTTATTTCTCAATATTTTTTAACTCTTTTACCTTGCAGCAGATTTAATGAAAAAATTGTTTTCGAAAATTTATAAACTCAAAGCCCTGAATAATAACAATAAGGAGAAATTTAATCATTTATCAACACGAATTCATGAAATTGCTGTCAATTCGGCTTTTGGATGAAATATATTTGCAATTTTCAAAATTTCTCATTCAAAATACAAAATTCACACATTTTTCTTATTTCGAAACATTCATTTGTTATTAATCAAACACATACATTTAACACTGGTAATTTTTCTATTTTTTGCCCTTGAGTACTTTTATTTTACTCTTGCAGTTAATCCGATGAAAAAATTGTTATCAAGATTTGCGAGATCTAAAGATCGAAATAATACTAATCTTTACGTAGTCATCACTATCGGCGACGTGTATTTTTCTAATTGCAAGTCTAAGTCACGATTTCATTAATTAAACGTTTTTTTTTTTCTTTTTATTGTTTTATCATTCAATAGAAAATTGAAAAAATTCCAACTATTCACGAATTTCGCGATGAAGTTCATAATCCAGAAATGGTAAAATTTGAAATTCGGTCGATTACGATAGTTTTTCAAAAATACTTCATATTTAGTTTTTCGATACAAATTTACAATCCATTTCATATTAAACAGAAATAGATTCTAAAAAATTTGACATGGCAATTTACAATCTGAAATCTCAAAATTTAAATTGTGCCAGGTAAATCACTCGGAGCCAAAATGGTTGCAAATAAATACATCTAGTTCTTCATAAGCACTTTATTCCATCTCGGGCTTTCGATCGCATATCGAGATCCTCATCAGGATTCTGTCTTCAATTACCCGATTCGTAATTAACGTTTTCTAAATTCTCTCAAAGATGATCACCTCTTGTGGCTTGACCACCAATACAAATAAATCAACAATAATACGCCACATAATATTACGGAATAAACATCTGTCGTCAGTATGACAAACTTATTATTCTCGAGGACGGTTCAAGACCAAAATTTCAACTATTCAACAAGATGAAATGAAAACGCTTCCGTGAAACGTTTTTCAAACAAAATTTAAACGGAATTCATGGCTTATACTTCAGTTATCAACATAAATTTTTTTTACTTTAGAACTTAGGAAACGCTTTTAATGTTTTTTACCTCATGAGTTATAAAAATCTGAATTTTCATCTGCAGAACAATAATTTAGTCTTCTTAGTAAAAGTATTCCTTGAAAATTTCCACTGTTATACAATATGTACCTCAAAAATTTTTGAACATCTGAATAATAAAGTCAATCGTAAAACTTAATCTCCAGGATAAATTTAATTTGTGTACTGGCTTGTGCCTGAATTGTAATTAATTTTTAATCACAATTTTATCCTATTTCTCTAATTTTATATTATGTAAAATACTATAGACTGTATAACTTTAATTTGAATTAAAAATTAAAATAAAATTGCGACATCATTTTAGTTCAAATCATTCGATAATTATTTAAAACGTTATTTGACTCGTGTTCTAAATAATCAAAGAAACACTAAAAATGCGAAAAAAACCTACAGCTGCATATTAAAATGCAAACATTGTTACAACGATGGCAGTAATGTTTTAATGACCATTTTTTTAAGACGAAGACTGCCTTCCGGTTACAATTGCAACTCCTATTGAAAATTTTAATCACGTTCGTTGAGTTGAATGTTTGGCATTGAGATGAACATGGCTTTTACATTCATAAACCAAGATTGAAATAACTTCGACTGTTTTTCCATTATTCCTAATTACTTGTCTTAAAACGATTTTTATCTAGATTCTTCTCTTACAAAAACATTAAAATACGAAAAATTTGTGTTACGTTTTTTAAAATCTTTCAATTCTGAATTCTTCGGAAATTTTATCAAATTTTTCATCGTGATATCATTGAGTTAGAAGAAAATCGGAGACTAAATTTGCATAAACATTAATTTATTTGTTGAGTCGTCTTACTCAAACGTATTTATGAATGTATCAGATTATTTCTACAAAAAGTATTTAAAAAACATAAAAATCTTATCCAGTTGTGATCCCTTAGTAATGAAAAACACTCTTTTAATGATTGAAGTTATTCTATGGAAAGTTTTCCTCAAGATACTTAAATTTTTAAATTACTTTATCAAAACATTTTCATCTGTTCATTTGCTCAGACGAATAAAAAAGTTGTTTAAAACAATCATGATGTTATCTACGGTAGAAAAAAGTTATCGACAAAACATTATTTACGATTCATTATTCAAAAATTTATTTGAACATATCTTCCTAACACGAAAATTTTCGTAAGCAGCTAATAAGTTATTTATTTATATTTTTCAGGAATCACACTGCAATTTTTCTTACAATATACTTATTCAGTAACGTGTAAGAAACCCATAAAAAACTTGTAAAAAAGTGATCCAATATATACAATAATCTATTAGAGGCAAACTCTCGAAAATCATTTCGTAATTCAATGAGACGGAAAATTTTTTTTGGTCCCTAAGAAAGTGCGCACCCGTTATCGCGCTTTCTTCAATTATCCACTCCATCAAAGCGCTTCATTAGCAACCTTGCCCGAGAGTCCCTCTTTGTCACCCCCCCCCCCATCTACCCAACAAAACACTTTTCAAAGCTATAAAAAGCTGAAGAGTATGCGACAAAAAAAAATAAAAATCGGACCAATTTGCCAGTGATAGAAGATACTGTATTCTCTATTCCGTATTTTCCTGGATACAAAAATAGTATATTACGTACTTAGGACATAATTTGTTATTTACGAGTCTGAAGTTTGTAGACCGAGGCGAAGCCGAGGTTTACGATCACACTCGTAAGTAAAAAATTTATGTCCTGGTTACGTACGATATTTTACGTACCAAGCGCTGGAAAACGAGTTTAGAGATTTTGAACTGGACGAGAAACGAGTTTTCTATGCCGGAGGTACGTAAAAAAGGATTATTGAAACACCTTTGTGGTAGGAAAAATTATTGAGGGAAAAAAATTAAAAAACAAGGAAATTCTTATTTCTGAATGTTTCGAGGTGAAAAAAAATTTTAAAAAATCGTTAGTGATTAAAAAGGGACCCAAATGTACTAATTTTAATAATTTGAAGAAATATTTATTTAAAATATCTATATTTTTATGATTTAAAATTACTTTTTTTTTATTTTGAAAAAGGATTGTAATGAAGACTGGGAAGAACGAAATAATTTCGTGATGCAAAAAAAAGTCAAATTACAGTAGAAATCATAGATTTCTGCATTTTTATAAATTACGGAACGTCGAAGAATTTTTTTGTGTAATGATGAAAAATGAGACACTGGAAAGCAAATATTTAATCGATTTTCTATACATCAAGGAAAAGCTCGGAAACATAAAAAAAAACTCTTTGAATTCTAAATTGGGCCTGTGAAAAAAATTGCTTATTTTTCAACAATTGTAAAAAATGAAAAGTTAAAAATCTCAAGCGAACTACAAAAATGAAACAAACTTATTAGTAACAGATGAATCAAATGTTTCGTAATTTTCAAGGACGACGGAAATTGAAAACAAAAAAGATTGCGAAGAAGCAAATCCTAGAAAACAGTCAGAGAATGACAATTTAGTGAAAAATATAGAAAACTGCAAAAAAAAGAACGTGAATAAGAAAGGTGCAATTTATTTGTAGGATGTACTATGGTGTTTTTTTTGTAGTTTTTATACATAAACAAGTAAATATAAGAAAATTTATATTTTAAAGGAATTCGAAATATTTCAATTTTATTTTTTCACAAACCGAAGAGTGTAGAAAGAAAAAGACTTTAATTGGCTAAATTGTAAAATGTTAAAATATTGATTAGAAAATTATGAATGATGCTAATGTAGGGAAATCGTCTGTAACTAATCAGTATAAATATTTGCTGGAATGTAGGTCGTGGTAACAAAGCCAAAAAAAAAGATAATCAAGAGAAGAAGAAATTTTTTATTGAGTATGTATTTTTCTGTACCGAAAAGGAAAAAAAGGAAAGGTATATTAAAAAAAAGCAAAAGTTAAAAAAATGTAATTTATTTTACATCGAAACAAAAGGAAGTATTTAATAAATATTATAAAAAATGATTAACAAAGTAAAGTTTAAAAAAATGTAATTTTTTGCCTTGAAGTACATACTAGTACATTTTACTTCGAAAGATAGAAATTAGTATTTTAACGAACGTGAAATTTTACGAACGAGCGAAGCGAGTCAGTTATTTTCACAAGAGTGCGGAAAAAAATAAGTCGATTCATCGAAAAACAATTGTTAACTTAACTATATTAGTTTGACATATATGTGACTAAATGTTTATCAGCGATTGCAACTTCTTTCAAATGTTAGTTTTCGATTTTTAAATTGTCGACTCAGCAATTTAAGTACTTAAAGTTAGCAGGGGTAAATGACTAGTTTAACTCAAGTTAGTAGTAAGTTGTACTATTTTTTTAGTTGATATTTGAATGATCTGTATAGTAAAAATTAAACGTTTTATTTGGGATTATAAACACTATTCATTGATCACCTAATTATGGTATTTACGTTAAGTGGATAAAATATTTGCGATTTAAGTCTTTTAAACGTTACTCCTGCCCTTCAAATTGCGAAAGTAGCTTTTTTGAAAAATTAAAAAAGAAAAGGAATATGTGATCTCACTAATTATAGAACTTGACAGTCTGAAAAGTCATTGTTTTCACCAGCTCCTGAAATAAGTTGCAAGCAAATAAATTTATAAGCTGATATCACCAAGTGGCAATTGTGAAAACAACTTTCACAAATCGGATTAAGTTACAAGCAAACGCAAATTAAAAAATAACTAGATCCTACTAATCATATTACCTGACAGTCTGAAATGTCCTGTTCCAGCTATTCAAAATATTTGTATTAATAATATTACTGAGCTAGTAGTGCAAACCAGAAATAGTAAGACCAAATAATACCCATTACCTTGCACCAACTAACGCAGATTATAAATTTCACTAACATTTTTCATAATACCGACTATTTTTCTCCAATTACACTGAACAAACTACTTCCTTGCAGGATCAAACTTTTTGGCTCCAATAACTACATGTCGGTTCTCGCAACAAAAAGCTTCGGTTCATGTGATTAGTCTTTTGGTTTTAAAAAATGAAATAATTTGGTTAGACCCATATTGTTTTCTGCAACCAATAAGTTTTTTCAGTGCACTTCCCAATTCGTTTCAATAACCATTTTTTTCCTTATTTGTATGTAAGAAAATGCCCTATTAGATTAAAAAAGCTGCAGAAAAAGGCAAAAGTGGAAAAGTAATTGACAATTTAGAGAATGAGAAGGAAAACAAAGGAAAATATATGACTGAAGAAGACAAAAAGTGACTGATTTATAGGAAAACGGAGAATATCTCGTTCCATGATTTTCCGGAAGCAAAAGGGAAATAGGAGAGGTAATGGGAAAGCAGGGAAATGGCGGGTCTCGGAGCAGATGGTGCGTTGGGATCGATGCCTCGCGAGGCCTTCGCCTCGACCTTGAAGTGCGACCAGCGTAGCGGCAAAAGATGAGAGTCCGGATTCGTAATTCGCGAGTTTACGTAACTTGTCGAGGATATGTGAAGTCGCCCGATAGTCCAGGAATTTCAGACTTACCTGAAACAGCAAAAAAAAGAGAGAAATGAAAGGCAGCCAAGATCCGAAAAAAAGATACTATCATCTTTTTATAGAATTCGCCAAATCACTCTTAGACAATCCAAAATTCTCATGTGTCATTTCAAAATAATTTGATTATGCCATGGATAATTTTTTGTTGATTTCTAAACATAAAGTGCGAAATTTGTACTTTTTCAACCAAATGTGGACGTCGTTCTTACAAAATTAAAATGTAGAATCGATTTACATGACAGTTCAGGCCCAAGGATAATGTAATTTGGACACGATCCCGAAACAATTATTTTTCTACTTCATGTAGATATTTTAAATTGATTAGGATATTCATTACTTGCTCCAATGCTGAGGTTTTTTTCAAACCAATTGCTTCATTCAATTCATTTAAAAAAATAATTAAGTAAAACGATATATTTACTAAATATTTCAGTAGATATAAGTGAAAACCTTATTAGGTTCGTATGTGACTAAAGATTTAGTCAATTTTAGTAAGCTTTTCTCTGCGTGTAAAAATTAATTGAAATTCAATTCTTGCTCTTCTGTGAAGTCAAATTAGCAAAAAAAAATTAGACTTTATTGAGAGCAAGAACTCGTGGTACGTTTTTTATGTCATGCAAATTGTTCGCTGCGATTTTCTCGAGCGTTATCTTTAGATTTATGCAGCAATTGCGTTACACTTGAAGGAATTTTCATTTATATTTTTTTAGAGCACTGTAATATGCATTTTATTTCGACTAAATCATCACCTTCAAACAAAAAGAGGTAAACTGTATGTTTGTGAAACGTCAATTGCGTAGAATCAGTAATAGTCGGAAAAAAGTTGATTAAGTGTAATTTACAATCATTTCATTTCAATGTAAATTATATTCTGAATCATCAAATTAATTAGTAACTGAAAAATTTTCAAAATTATTCAAGTTAGTCTCTATGAAATCAAGATGCTACATATTTTGCAAAAATTCTATTCGATGATAAAATTCGACATTCCTTTTGAAATCTGGGAATTCTTCCTTCTTGCAATACCACTGACGTATTTCTATATGTTCATTTTCAAAGAGAGAAATAAGCGTATAAGAAAGGAATAAAAAATTTGCACTAAATTTCCGAAAAGTCGACGCCCCGGCGAGAATGCCAAGGACGCGTGAAGGCTTTTTGGGCCTTACCTAAAGGGGGCCTCTCCACTTCAGGAAGCATCGTCACCATCGCGAAAATTGTGCCAAGTCAATCGAAACACACGCGACAGAATGGAACATTGAAAATCCACAAAAAGACTGAAGTACAAATCTATCAACACCTAAACTCAACGTTCAATTTAAAAAAAAAAACCAAACATGAAAGCCGAACCATACGTCACTTCACGTTTTTTTCTTTTTTAAAGGGAATTCTTTGACAGGTTTCCAATACAATTTGGATAAAATCGGATGCAAACTCGACAACGCACAAATGATAGAGCAAAGAAAATAAAGTTGCCGTTTCGCGAGACGCGCGTCGAGTGCTCAAGATACTACCAGGGAAAGAAACGCGATCCCCACTCTGGTGTGAATTTTATTCGCTCTCCTACCAGTTTTCCATGCACATCTGAGCATCGTCGTCTGATACTCGAGATCCAGTTTTTATATAATTTTTTTTTTGTGTAAAAAAGTGGACCACACAACTTCTATGATTCAATTTTTTCACCGTTTTTAAAATAGTGACTGGTTTTTTACTGTTTTCATGTGTAAAAGGTGATAGATTTTTTAACTTGTAGATAAAGTTTTTTTCGAACAAAGGCGGGTACGGAGAAATCCTAAAAAAAACGGATGGCTTTATTTAATATTATGCATGTGTACACGGAAAGAAATGTTTAGTTACAGCAACCAATTATATAGTAAAATATGGACCGACCAAAGTTTTGGGCATGACTTTCAAAGTTTTGGTTATGACAACTAAAGGTTTCGTTATTACAACCAGTATGAAATTTGCATAACGAAAACTTTGGTTGACACAACCAAAATTTTGGTTGTTAAATCAAAATCTTTGGTTGGTCCATATTTTACTAACTGCTTTGGTTGCTGGAACCAAACATTTCTTTCCGTGATATTAGGGTGGCAGTTATGAAAATCAACTAAAATGATAAAAAAAAATTTCAGTGAAGTTTGACTGAAATCGAATACTATTAACACGTGCCACCGAGTTTTAAATGGAAAATATATGTACATATATTTATTGGCATGTTTCACTCAAAAATCTATAACTTTTTCAAAAACCAACGGAATGTTCTGAAACTTGGCAATGTTTGAGTACATAATAGAAGATATGACAGAGAATTTTTCTTGAATTTTTCGATGATCGTCATTATAATATATCCTCCGAAAATTAACTTAACCTGCTTTTTGTATCGGTTACCCTGAAAATACCCTACAAATCTGGTATAACACATTTTTTTCATAGAAATCTAAGGATTTATTGGCGAAGTTAGTGTAATGTTTACAATTATTAAGTTACATAAAACATATATATTGACCTTTATATGGGCGATGAGCTATTATATGAACCATACACTGGCGAAACCTTCGATATTTTTTAAGTGAAGTTATTAATTCTTGATTTTTCTTAAAAATTATTTATTTATTACTAAGCATTATCTATAAAAAATTTTTACGCAAACTAGCATGATCATGTTGTACCGCACAGTACAAATTCTGGAATTTCCAATTTCAATATAGCAATTCCAGAAATTTCAATTCCATGATATGGATTCCGAAACATTTAAGTTTCGTACATAATTTGAAATTCTACCAATCGTTTATTTGAGAACGTAACATCTCAGAATTGTTATACACAGAGAGAGAAATGCAGAATAGAGCATTCTAAAATACAAAATTTTAGAGTTCTCAATACATGAGCCTTCAAATTCATATTCTTCAATGTATGGTATCTCCACGATTTTGGTGTCTAGAATTATTCATTCGATAACAATGGATCATAAAATTTTTCAACTCCATCGAATTCCAGAAATTGATATTATATGTAAAGTACACTGATGTAACTGAAGTTCCAAACGTTTAAAATTAAACAAAAATAAAAAATATATGAATTTCTTGATTTTTTATCATGATAAGAAGTGTGACGAATATTTTTTTGGGGAGCATCAAGTTTGTTGTTTCGATCAAAGGAATGTTTATAACAGCTAGAAATTTTTTTCTCCTATATTAACTTATAAATTTTTGTCGATTAATTTTAAACGTTTCGAACTTCAGGCACATAGTACACTGTCAAAAATATCTGTGTTAAAGTTAAGAGAGTGACTTTGAAAATGATAACACAGGCCACCTATTAAATTTTCTATGAACGTCAGGAATGAATCTATAAAAAAAAAATCACAATGAAAATTATAAACTCTTTGAAATCGCACAGTAAATGTAAAATATGACAAACATTGATATCAGTTAAACTTCAAATGATTTTTCAATGCAAATGCATATCTATTAAAACTTGTTTAAGTTGAAGTGTTGTACATGATCCTGCCTATGGAAATTTTATCATTAAATGATTGAATTCGAAGAATTTTCAAATACACGTCACATGAATTTATATTAGGTTTAAACTTTTCTTTCGATTTTTCAACTGCTTTTTGATAATTTTAATATTTTTTTAAAAGTGCATTGTAAAAACAATTTATATTACTCAAGATGTTCCAATAGTGTAAGCCTTAACATTTTTTTTATAAAATTTATCTAAAAGTCAGGATAACAAAATGTTTCTTGATACAAGTATTTTGGCATCATATTGCACATGTAATGTGCAACAAGTATAGTCTAAAGACCTATGAAATTAAAATTTTTTTTCGACATTGTACAAAATTAAAGAATTTAGATTTTGACGTTACATGATTTTCGATCTCAATAACGAGGAATATATTTCTAGAGTTCTCAATTCAAGGACACAGAAATTTATTAAATTTTGTATATTTCTTAAAAATATACAAGATAGTGTTCAACAACTTGGTAAGTTCTATACTATTAATTTGTTGATTATTCAATTATTGAATATTAAATTATAGAAATCAAAAAAATATAGTGTTGAATAATCCAGATTTGCAAGTCCTTGAAAGTATAATTCTAAAATTCTAGATTTACAAATCTAACATTTATGAATTCTTATAAAGCCAAACTTGCACGTCCTAACAAAAAGTCTACAAATTAAAATTTCATCTCTGATCAAGATTTTTTGTATTTTGATAGCTATGAGTAGTCAAATAGAAAACGACAAAAATACTTTAAAAAATCAGAACACATTTTATTGGACATAAAAAATGTATCAACAGTTAAAAACAAATACCAGACTGCATTGAAGCGCGGAAAATAATGAATGTTATTAATACTGGACATTAAAAAATTCTTGGTACTGAACGCGTCACTGTCAGTAAATTCAATTGAAATTTATCATCAAGTTCTTACGTCCTTGTCAACGATTAACGCGAAAATCAATACTGCCTTTGTCACACTTTCACATTGTATCAAACGTGTAAGAGTGACACAAATTTATAGTCCACCCAACACCGAAACTTCCTTTCTAAAATTAATGGAGAAATCATCGAATCATGTTCCAATATAGGAATTCAAAGGCTTTCTAATTTTAAAGATCATCACCGTATGATAACCAAAATGTGACGCGAAGTATCAGTGACAAAAAAATTTTTACTCAATTTTAAAACCACGAGATGATTTTTACCCAATAAATGAAATCGCATGTAAAGTACGAGCAAGTTTACGAGCCATAAAACTACCTATTTACACACCTTCTCGAAAAGTATCATTTTCAAATCAAAACGGAACGACAAAAAAAATGCAAAGTTGCTTATTGGTAGAAAATATCCTGTTTTGGTGAGGTAAGTTTTTCAATTTATTGTAAGCTTGTAACCAGCATCGAAATATATAATTTTTGTTTATTTATAAAAAATTTCGCGTTGAACTTGACTTTATGAAGTTTGTTGTAACTGGGAAAAAATGGTAAATAACTTTTATGATATTCAGAAGCTTGATTAAGTCATAATTAAAGGAAAATGTCATCATCATATTCAATTTTTATCGTACTAATATAAAGAAAACTAATGAATTCTTGAAAAATGTTTCGGTACATTAAAAGGATCAAAATTGGATGAATTTTTCCCAAGCGCTGATAATCAATCAAAACCACCCAAATATCCTTGAAGAGTAAAAAAAAATCTAACATGTAGTCATTTTTTAATAATTCCATCAATTATAAGAATATTCAAACAGTTTTGTAAGTTTTCGATTTTTCCAAAAACTGAGACAAAATTTTTTATAAATGACAGCAAAATCTAAGTAATACTTGTATCATCGTTTATATTTTATTTGGTTACAAAATCCCACTGAAAAACACGGGTAAACAAATACATAATTGCTTTTAAACTAATGGGATTTTTCTGAACATGTAATGTACTTTGAGTACAGATTGAAATAGACTAATCACGAATCAAACTCGCCCAGACGATTTAATGTGCCTCGTTTGTCGATGCAAAAATGCATCCTTATCTTCCTGATAAAACGGTCTCGCTGTTGTGTCCCGTTTTCATGGACTTTCCTAGTGAGAAAGCGCGTCACCTGCGGCGATCGCAACCCATGGATGAAAACGCGAACACCACCAGTATCTCTCATTTCCGAAGTGGAAAATGATCGGTCATCAAAAAAATTCAACGCCTACAAATTATACGCCATCTTTTCACGGAAACAACTTTTACGATTTTCCTTCGCAAATTATTCACTGCTGGGAGTTGTTAATAACCATGTTCAACACTGTATACAAATGTGGGGTATTAAGGTATGTTATAATAGAAAAAATCTTTTGAATAACGATCGGGCAATTTTTTTGTGCGCAATTATCGAAAAAACGTAGTGCAATCGATGATATTTGCAAGACAAATCAAATCCTATGGAAAATTGTAAAAATTTGTTCAATTCATTGGTTTATCGAAAACTTGGGGAATAAGTGCAGTAAGCATATATGCCAACGTTTCTGCATTTTCTCATAATTGACGATCAATTCTGAAAAACTTTCTTAAACACAACAAAATTTCTGTAATTTTTGATACTCTGGTGGACTTCTGAACAATTCACAATGGTTTTCGAACTTGCGATTTCTAATATAAACTTACCATACATTTCAGAATTTTTAGCTATCACCATAGTTTTATTTACTTTTGCTAAGTTTTTTGAGATCTTAATTAATTCACTTAATTTTACACTTTTCCGGAAACTACAGAATTTTTCTAATTTTCAAAACTTTCCGTAACGAATTTCGGCCTTGGAACTATTTGCAAAATAAAGAATTTTTATATTTTCTAATTTGTATATGTGTTTCTTAATGCATCGAGCAATTTCCTAAACTATAACAAAATGTTAATTCTTGTCGTTTCTCATAATTCACGATCAATTATTTATTTCAGCAATGTCGGAGTACAAGAAAATTCTCAGGAAACCATAATTTCCAAGGTGATACATTTTCACACATTCCTTTTACATTTTTACTAAACAACGTAGTTTTCCACAATTTTTATACCTGCTTCTACATGCAATACGGAATACATATTTTCGAATTTTTCAACTTATTCCCCGAATGTCCATCTAATCATGACAGCATTTTCTTATTATTTTCAAGACTCTCGATAAATGTGGAATTTCCCACCATTTTCAAAGCAAAAGTAAAAAAATGTGTAGAACTCAAAATAAAAAATTAGAGGTACAAAAAGCTGCAAGCTCACTTTCCAGTCAAAAAACTACTGAAAATGAGTGCAGTTCTATAACTTCTGTATATCCTTCAATACTAGATAAATAGAAATATTAGAAAGACCACGTGTCGATTTGTTTTCGAATTTCTATCAGACGAATATAACGGAATTTTTCCTGAAATTTTCCCATGGCTAGAGTTTTGTTGATAGGTAAGGGAATTAAATACAAATCTTGTCCGAAATCCTGAATTTATTCACTTCAATATTAATCAACAAAAGTAAGTATCTGGCGAATTTAATCTCAGCCAATAAATAGTTCAGCCTATTTATTGGCTGAAATTAAATTTGCCGGATACTTGAGTTGAAATAAAAAAGAGGACGTAATTACATTCACGGAAATCAATTAATCGACAAAATACAAATAAGGCACTGCACAAAATGGGCGGTCTCGATCAGGATTTTCTAGTTTCCATTTTTTCCTTGTCATGTTACAATCTGTCCATGAGCAACAACCATCTAAAAAGCAGTTAAAAAAACCCTTTTTAACGCTATAATTCACTGATTCCCAGCTATTCATTGACAACTATTTTTCTCGTTTTCCTCACTCAAATTGACTGCCGTCTCTAGGTCGCCAAGTTTGCGCAGCACCCCTGGCCGATTTTCTTCTGCCTCTAGTTGACTCTGCGGGTCGCTGTTTCAGGCTCGATTCGGTACATAACAAAGTATTATGTCTTAATCCACAGTGCTGGCAATACGTGTTAGTTGGGCAGTATTTAAATGAATGCAACGAGGAGAGACAGTTGGGGCACAACCCTTTTGCCATGATCTGATCGCGGCGTTGCGATGATGGCATGTTCAGCAATTCGCGGCAAGCCGAAACCCGGTGATTTTTTTTCACAGTATCTGCACCGTTTGCGTTCGGCGGAAGGCTGACACTTTGTCTCCGCCGATCCAACTTGGTTTACCGTAATCGAACTCTTTACTTGCTCGGACGAGTGTTTCTGTTGCATCGCATCTGGTGCATTCGACCTCGAAGCATCAGACTGGGACCGCTCATTGCTCACATTGCTGTCTTTGGCATCAGCCTCTTCGGGCCCACTCTTCACCCGCGTTTCCGGGGACCTATAGAGAGATGTAAGAGATGGGAAGTCCGCATCGGTGAAGATCCGGACCTTGGTTTTCTTGGTACCTGATAACCGAAATATAATCAATTCCACAGTTTGATTTTGTGCGAATCGCAGTAAATTATATACTGCAAACCTTGCTCGACACAGCGTATGCGGATGATGGAGAGGGGTGCATGTAACGAGGAAATCTGCGGTATTTTAATAATGAGGGGGAAAGAGCTGCGAGCGAGAATGACAAAGAGAGTAAGTGAACGTGGATGAATCGGTCAACAAGGGGAGAAAAGGGTTAGAGAAAAACACTCAAGTGTATCGCAAGTTCCAGCATCTACGGAGTTCCGACCACGATTCCGAAAAAATAAATTTAGGGTTGTTGATATTATATTTTAACTAGCTGTCCTAGCGGGCTTTGCCCCGCGGTTACCACGTTGATACCCGCAGTTTTGTCAGGAAAAGTCAATTGTTCAATTGAAAAACGAAAATTGCTAAAAAATTATCCGAATCCCAAGGTTAAATATATTTTGGTTTTTTTTTTAAATAATTTCTAATTTTTCACGAAATATGATTTAGTTAGATAATAACGAATTTCTACGAAAAGATATTATACTGATATAATGGATTACATTTGCCAAAAAGATGTTATAAGTATTTTAAAAACATAGTTTCTAATTATACTTTTTTACAATCAAAGTAAATTGTTTATTAATCAGGATTAGGAGATGGTCATGATGAGGGTTGTAATAATAACTTTATTGTGACTTCATGATTTGTGACAATGTACGATTTTGTGATTCATAGAATTTTGTGCTGATCTACCATTGTGACACATTGTGACTTGAGTAATAATTTGTTATATTATCTGTTATTTCTTATACAGAGTGTCCCAAAGTCGGTGTTTCATCAGTAAACCATTGATGCCTTATGAAATTCTAGGACACTTTTTCCTTCACAATTTTTAAAAATGTGCAAAATTGAAAGAGTTATTAATAATTCAGTTTCGTCCACTCACCATTCGGGAAGGCGGGGCTTTTGATTGAAGCCTCTTCTCCCTTCACCCCTTCTCTTTCTAAGCCTACTCTAATATAAAAATAGGGGGTAATTGAGGTGTGTTATCGAACATATAATAATGATGTCTCTTATCCTGAAAGACAATTTTTATACAAAAAAATTTTATGAATCAAAGTTTTCGTTAACTCGCCTTTGTTTTAGATAAAATATTCTTTTATTCAATTGTCACCTCTACAATCAAGAATCTTCTAATTTTTTTAAAAGAGAGATAAGAAAGGCAATTAAGCTACATTTTATTATACGCACCTCAGTAATCCCAGTGATTCCCATGAGAGTGAGCTAAGAAAGAGATGGAATCTCTTTTATGAAAGAAAAGATACTCTTTAAAAATTAGTAGACGAAATTGAATTATTAATAACTGTTCAAATGCTCCAAATTTTCAAAAATGCAAAGTATAAAGTGTCTTAGAATTTTATGAGGAATTGATGATTTTCGGATGACCTGCTGATTTCAGGACACCCTGTTTTTCATGGTTTCGTAAGTTTTTATGAGTTTTTGTAATTCGTAAACTTTTGTGATTTTGTAACTTTTCGTGATATTTTGCATAATTTTATGTTTTTGTTATTATTGTTCTTGTAACTTTTTGCGAATTTTGCAAAATGTGTGTGTGTGTGTGTGTGTGTGTGTGTGTGTGTGTGTGTGTGTGTGTGTGTGTGTGTGTGTGTGTGTGTGTGTGTGTGTGTGTGTGTGTGTGTGTGTGTGTGTGTGTGTGAGATTTCAAAAGTGCAGCAGGGGTGGTAGGTGGGGGAGTAGGCCATATCAGGTTTTTGATAAAAACCTGCCTATAACCTTCAGACGAACATGGTCAATAACTGTGCAAAAATTCAGGACGTTTCGTGCAGTAGTTTTGAAGTTATTAGCGCACAACGTACAGACATTCACATTTATATATATAGATTTGCTATATGTTATTGATAGTCACGATATCGATATTGGAAAAATGATATTTTTCATTGTGACAACAGATATTTTAGTGTTTTAATCTAAATTTAGCATTTGCCCTCCAAAAATTTTGAATGAAAACAGTATATTAATATTGCTTAAAGAAAGCTTGAGCTTGCTAATCCATTCTAAGACTTTATAATGCTAGAATAAATATTTTATTAATACTTTGAAGTAAATATGTATACCTCGACCCTTTTCACAGTTGAGTTTGCCCCTCCATGTAAAATTTCATTGCGACGTCCCTGGGTATTTTAGATAGTGTTCCAACTTCAGATACTATATTGGAGTACCGTATTTTTTTATCTCATATAGAAATAACGATGATGGTATCAAAAATATTATAGGTAAAATATGAATATCGTTATTATCATGAATATCAACAACCCTAAAAATAATGGAACTTGTCACCTGTCGGTCACAGCTATCCCAGTAGGAGAGAGAATGCCGAGGGAAGCCGAGCAGCTCCGGAGTCCGTCGAAGTGCGCCGAAGAGATTGGGAAGGGAACTTCTTCAAGCGACGTGACGTCATGGAAAGCTAGTAAGAACGTCTATTTACGTCTATTTCACACGACACGGAAAAGGATGATGTGTTGAAAATCAGTGAAAATCGTGCACTAAGTAGCCACTGCGCGATAGATCGCGATCGGAAACACGCGATCTTAATGTTTACACATTCGTGAGGCTTAGCAAGTCCCATTCAAAAAATTCCATTGAAAATCATTAAAAAAACACTGAAGAGCATACAGTTTGTAACAATAACATTGGTGCTTTTTGATGAGTAAGTGAAATTCTCAATGGTTTCAATGGTTCCACGCGACCATTAAATATTCAATTTAAGTAAGACGACTCGGAATCTACTGTAAAGCAAGAAAAACGCACAGAACGGAAACTCGTTGAGAAAAAGGAAGATGGATAGAAAAGATCTTCCAAGTCGTCTTAAGATGGAGCACTAGTAGCGATTGGACAGACTGTATCATTTTCAATGGTTTTTATTATTTAGACAAAAAAATATTTTTTATTATAATTTTATTACAATCAATGATTTTATTATTATATAGAGAAACAAAAGGATTGAAAAGGGAAAGGGAACGCCATAGCAACCGCCGACTTTGAACACTACGAATCACAAAAATTTTCCTGACTTTAAAAAACTTTCAAACAAATTTTGGCAAGTTCAACAGAATTATAAGAACTTTCGATTACGTTCTTGTATAAATTATGTTTTTTTTTAATTTTACGAAAATTAATATCGCTAATAAGTACCAATTTCCCAATGACATTGTGGTAATAGGAGTTGAGAAAAGTTAAGGCTATTAAGAAACGCGCTTGGGAAAAAGTCAATTAGCCGTAATTAACGGTACGAGGGCAATCAGACCATAGAAATATTCGAACGTTTCCTTGGCAGAATCACACGAACGTTGCGGATCCGCGGCAAGCGTGTCCGATTGCCGTATTATGTTGAGACCACTCAACCTATTAAATTACCGTATACTCCCCCGCGCCTTTCAGCAATTTTTTAGAAAAAAATTTCCGTCAAACCTGACATTTTTTTCAAAAGCGTTCACAATCAAGTAGCAAGATCGGATTTTACTAATAAATTTTTATAATCAATAGAATACTATTAAAAAAATGAAAATTTTAATTCGTATTTTTTTATATTTATAGTTTCACGTAACATAAAATGACAGGCTGAGAGGAAAAACCGAACAAGTAGAGACAGAAAACAGGGAGTTTCACATTCATCTGTCTCTTACTAGTTCGGTTTTTACTCTCGGCCTTTCAAATGATAATATAAAATACTGTATAGTAAAAATATGATAAATATGATACTTAAGTAATATACGTAAAATAATATGTTACATATTGATAAATATTGAACGCATCTTACATATAACTTACAACATATGCATGATTGTGTATTTTACATATATGTACATCATATTGCTTTATGTTTGAAAGAACTTATCACTTCAATAATATAATTTATACAGTGAATTAGAAAAAAGTTTCATAAATTTTCAGAAAACATTCAGGAACTTTTTTTTTCATTTTCTCTATGGAATAATGCTTTAACTTTATTATTCTCAAGTTAACACCAAAATTGGTACTTGTGGAATGCATTCTTTAGGAAAAAAAAGAAATCTGTTACACAGAAACTACTATTTATGATTTAGTTTCACGCGAATTCAATAAGAATCAGAAACCCTTAGTAAATTTTAATTGATCTCTAAAAAATTTACCGAGAATTTTGAAAAACTTGGAATTCTGAGAATCCTTGAATAACATTTAAGATTTAGACTAATTATCAACGTATTTTAAATTTTATCTAGGTTGTCTTCAGGTTCAAAAATCGCTTTCAAAAAAACTATTCATTTTTTTGTGGCTTTTTCAGAGGAATTCTGACCCAATCGTATCAAACTTCGAATAATTAACAATAAGTTTTAACATGGAACATGAGGAAGAGGAACTACTTGAATCTATTGATGTACATATGTAGGAATTCCCATTGTGCTTCAAAACAGTGCGAAAATCGCCTGAATATTAAAAAAAAAAAACATTTGAACCTCTGATTTACATACCAAATTCATAGAAAAATTTCAAATATTTCAAGGATTAGTAATATTAATTGTTTGTTCCTTTTCAATGCCGGTAAATTTTCAGAAACGTGAAAACATAATCAAATTTCTAAAAATTCTGAAATCCTGAAGTGCGCAAAAAAAATCATCACACGAGGCTACAACATTCATCTTATTTTACGACAATTTCACTTCTCATAAAATTTCTGACAACCTCTCAAAAATTCTAATGATTCTGGAAAATCTAATTTTTCCTTTTCTTCCAGACTTAGAAAACAAAATGGTAATACCTAAAAAAAGTAACTCCTCAATAATTCTCTAAAAAATTCAAGCCGTGAAAATTTTCTTGACACAATTTTTTTCAATATACCAAGAAATTTTTCGTAACATTCATTAATGGGTGAAAATTCATGAAAATTATGAAATTTACAGAGCTTGAAAAATATAATTTTTTCAAACCTCACGATTCAGAAAAATTTTGAAACATTTCTTAATTTACGTATTAGGTGTCATAAATTATGTATAGAAAACAATTCAATTTCATAAAAGTTGTAACAAAATTATAATTTTAAAATTTTTCAATAAAAAATTACATAATCTATGAAAGTGTAAAATAATTATTTAGATATTTTTAAATAAAAAAAATATTTTTTGTTGGACTTTAAGCATACCATACTAAATTGTAAAAGAATTGAAAAACATCTTTGTCAGTAAATTTTCAAAAGCACTTGAAAATTAATAAATATTTTTTTAGAGACCCTCTAAAATCCTGGATTCCGCAAAAAAAAAAAAAAAAAAAAAAAAAAAAAAAAAAAAAACAACAACACATAACGCTTAAAAATTCACGGTAATTATAAAAAATTTGAACTATCCTGGGAAATTCAATTACCCCTTTTTTTCCAGACTTGGGAAAAAAATTACAATAACTAAAGTCACCATTTTTTAATCTGGAAAATCTTGATCTTCCAGTGCCGTCATATTATAAATCCTGAGATATAAAAATTTCCATATCACTTTGAATAATTTTCTAATCTTTATCAAAGCCAGCTCAGAGTTTTTCAATATTATCAACAAATTTCATTGCGAAAGACGTTCGTTAAAAATATCAAAAACGAGTGAGAATGGGGTGGAGAAAAATCGCGTTCGCTAGATTGATGCGCTCGTTATCGAGTCCGCAAAGTGCCGCGAAGCTAATGGAATAAGCGGCCGATGAAGAAAATGAAAAATCGATGATAAAGAGATCGAGGAGGCGCGGGTTTTGTACATCGGCGCGGAGACTGGGCGGTTGTATAATCTCGTTGACACAGATAGCCACCGACTGTCGCCGTCTTACGCCTCCTCTTTAAGGTGGCTCGCTCTCGTATTGCATAAATGGATCACAAGTTGAAAAATTGATATTTCCGCGCCCTTCGACTTCAATTTCAATGCGTTTCTTTTCTCACGCGCAGAAGTAAAAACAATGATAGAAACAGAAGATTAAAAAACTTCAAAAAATTTTATCGAATTCGCAGACAGAGTTAAAGACACTTTGAATAAAATTTTTTTTTTGCTTGTCATGTGATTTTCATGATTTGCTATCTGCATTAAAATGCGCATAAAAGAGAAACTTACATTTTACTATTATTTCACTTTTTTAGATTTATAAAATCTAAAGGGCAAAGGTATATTTGTATAGAAATCGTAATGGTCATAAATCACAGTGTGTCAAATATTATTAAGACACATTGCATCGAGTTACTTGTCAGCTCAATTCATAGTCAAAAGTCGACTTTTCGATTCATTTTCGAAACCTTATCAAGACGACTTACGATTAGATCGGGAGAACATTGGATTACAAGAAATGTTGGGTATCTTCTCAAATCGAATCTTAATTGTTACATAACAACGACGAGAAACAACATTTTTTCTATTAAATGATGCATGTTAGTAGTAATTAGAGAAAATATGACGTTGTTAAAATTTTGAATGTTTAAAAATAAATTAAAACCAAAAAAAAAAACAGTTTCTATTTCCTCTCTCAGATAGAGTAATAAGTTATTATTGATATTGAACAAGTATTATCCAATTTTACTTGCTATTTTTCACTTTGATCTTGGATATAGATGAAAAGCCAATTTATTTTTCGTTTTTGTTTATTTGATTCACGTTTGTAATTTCAGACTAATAAAAATTGCACCATATCTTGTTGTCGTTCTATATTTTCAGATTGACATAAATCTTCCAACATTATGTGCCTGTATTTCCAAACGTTTAAAATTAAACGAAAAAAATTCATCAGTTATTATTAGAAAAAAAATTTTTTCTAGCTACTTTTGAACAGTTTTTGATCATAACACCGAACTTCATGCTCCCCAAAAAAAATATTCGTCACACTTTCAATCATGATAAGAAATGAAAATAATTATGTATTTTTTATTTTCGTTTAAACAAGAAAATTATTTTCTATTTCTACTATCGTAAATCTTCAAGTGAGACACACATGAATTCTCGAAAATACCGTACTTAATGCAAATAAGTTCTATATTTTTGAAGTCTTTGCAGAAAAAAAATTTAATCCTCCAAGAAATTATTCAAAATAAATGGGAAAGCAGGTAAAACTTCTGGAAATATCTTACAATTTTGTTTCTTAAATTCTCATTATTTTCAAATATATCTATTATAAAATAAGATATTTTAAAGGTTTCAAGGTTTTTAAATAATAATTGTAAAAAATTTACTCAATCCACTTTATATATTCCAGTGGAAGATTTATGGATTCCAAAAAAATATAAAACTAAATTCTAGAATATTTTACTCTTTGTTAATTTTTGCAAAAAAAAAATTGGGCCCTCCAAAAAATGTTACAAAATATATTAAAAACGTGATGAAATGCTCAAAAATATTCATGAAAAATTATTTGTTTTACATTCACGAAAATTTTCAATCATTATTTTCATTCAAATTAGATTGAAAAAAAAAAAAAAAAAAAAAACGCTATTAAAATCAATTCAAGATCAAATAAAACATTCAGAGATCCTAAAAAATACTATAAAAAATCCCATCGGATTCTACATTCTTGTTTGGTCCTCATTAAAAAAATTTTATACTTCGAAATATTACTCAAAATGAATGGAAAATTTGAAAAAATATTTACAAATATATGAAGATCTGTTTTTTGCAAATTTTATAATCGACTTTTAAAAATAATCAACCTGATTTTGTTCTTTGAGTGGAAAATTCATAAACTCTCAAAAATAGCAGAAGAAATTCAAACGAATGATTACTCAATTTTTTTCCTATTAAAAAAAAGTCCTCCAAGAAAAGTTTGAAAATAAATCGAAAATTGTACATAGATTAAGAATTAAAAACTATTAAAATTTCACAAATTTCAAAGTTTTTTGTACAAACTAAAAGAAAAAATTCAACTATTGTAGACAATCAAATGGAACGTTCATAGGTTCTGAAAAATACCGGGAAAAATTTCATCAAATTATACATTATAGGCTGGTACTTACAAAAAAAAAAAATTGAATCCTTCAAGAAATTCTTCAAAACGCATGGAAAACTTGGTAAAATCGTTGAAAAATATACACCGAAATAAATTTCCGTTAAATGTTACCGTGCACTTCACCGTAAAGCCAGGACAAAGTGGATTTCTAGTCATTTTTCTAGTGTTGATTCGAAGTATTTCACGAAAAATATATAATCTTTACAATAATAACTGCGTATTTTACCGTGCTGCACGATGAAAAAAACTGAATTCCGGTTCATTTACCGTACATTCAGTAGTAAAAACTGAGCTGCAACGTAAAAAAAACCGGGTATTAAATATTTAGTAACGTGAAGAAATTTAAATTTTACCGTGCAGTCATGTAATTGACGAATTACGTGATTGCCATGAGCCAATTCCTGCGCGCGACACAATTACAAATATGTATAGACCGATATTCGACCGTCTTTGACACTACGGAGGACCTTTGTCCTGTCGTTTCTGCTTTTGTGCGTACCAATTTTCTGCAGTTTTCATTGGTTCTCATAATTCATCAGTGAAGGATCGTCAAGTACGTCAATTGTGATTTACGAAAAAAAATACAAGTTAGGGCCAGGAGAAAAAATGAATGTAAGTATATGAATTGGTTCAATAAATGTTTTGAGCTTCTCAAAAATTGTTTATATTATGCAAACAATTTTTTAGTATAACATTCCAATTAACTTGTATTTATTTCATATTTATCTTTTCATTTTCCATGACGCACTGTAAATTTTAGGTTCGAAATTAAGATATTACATACTGCACGGTAAAATTTATTGTGTGGTACACAATGTATACGTCATTGTAGGTAAAAAGTAAAGAATTGCCTCTATGTCCTACGATTCATGGACTGAACGGTAATTTTTACAGTGAATCGCACGTTACCTTCGAATATTTGACAAATTGAACAATAGCTAAATTAAGAAAACAATCAATTTCAAAACTTCAGTTTCCTAATTGAAGTAATCAAGCAGAACATTCATAAAATCATAAATATCCGACATAATTTCAAAAAATTTTACATTCTACACTAGTCTTCAGAAAAGAATTGAATTCTGCTGAAAATTTGACTAGAATAATCCTTGATGATATCTAAGATCTTTCTGTTTCACTTCTCAAAAATTTTCGATACTCAAAAAATCAAGAAAAGAATATGGCAGAAATTTTGTAGATTTTTGAGACAATTTCATAAAATGATTGAACTTTTTAAAATGAACAAGCAGAACAATAAATTTATAAAAATTCATAACAAATTCTCAACAAACTTTACGATTCAGGATAGTTCTTGAAAAAATTGTATTCTGTTAAAAATTCTTCAAAAAAATTGGGATTAGAACGATCCTTGAAGATATCTGAGAATCTTTATTTTTGAATATTCAAAATTTTGCGTTACTCACAAAATTAATAAGAAGATAGCAATAATATTCCAGATTTTTTAGTGCAATTGAAAAAAATAATTGAACCAATTGAGACAACCGAGCAGAACATTAATGAATTCTCGAAAATACGAGGCAAATTCCCAACAAATTTTACATTTTGATTGAACTTATCCATATAGAATGATAAAAAAATAATTCTTTTAGCAATTCTTCAAAATAGAAATAGATATTAGAGAAATCCTCGCAAATATTTGAAAAAAAGTTTTCATGTTTTGAACAACTTTCAATACTCAGAGAATGAAGGAAACAAAATAGTACAAATTCCAAAGATTTTTCTATAAAATACAAAAAACAAAGTCTACATCAGATTTCTCACTCCTGCACTCATGCTGGTACTTTCGAACGAAATCGTTTCTTCATCTGGATCTCGAGACCAAACGGCACGCCAAGATAGAAATCCAAACGGGGTCTCCCTCGTCGTCTCGAGTGCGTTCTCGAGTAGACAAGACGACGCTTGGATCGTGCCTTCATCTCGCGGGTGGATAAAACAAGCAGCGCAAAAATTCGTACCAGTAGAAAGAGCACGCGTGAGCCGAGAAATTTTCATTATTATTCCCGTAGCTGCAAAATTTCGACGTCAATAAACATTCGCGCGGCGCTATAAATATCAGGCGCGTTGCAAAAAAGGGGAATTTACCGTTAGCTGAACTAGGACGCCAGGATTATTTGCCATTCGCGCGCCGGCAAATCGCATCGGCGCGTTAATCCGGTTGGCAAATCGCGGGGAAAACTCCCGCGGGTTAACAAGGGCGCGCGGCGGCGGTTCATTTTCATGATCGCGCGGGGTTTCCAACTTTTGCGGCGCGCTTACTTGCCGCAGGAAATGAGATTCGAACGAGAAAAAAAAAAAAAAAAAAAAAAAAAAAAAAAAACTTTCCACCACATTTCGCACATTTAAAATCCCAACAATTTTCTTGATAAAATGTTCAAGATTTACAAGACACACACAGAAAAAAAAATTGTTCAACTATTGCTAAAAAATGTAACAGGTACTCCATTTTTCATTTCCAAACAATTTTCTACCTTATTTTCTACTCATTTCTTTCAAAAATCATCATTTTTATTCAATCAAATATACATTTATTGATTCATAAGATTGATTCTAGCAATTTCTAATACGAATAAATGTAACCAATACTTCATTTTTAATTTTAAAACAATTTTTTACCATGTTTTCTACTCATTTATTTCAAAGATCATTATTTTCATTCAATCATTCATAAATTTGATGATTCATTAGACTGACCCCAACAATTTTCTAATGAAAATGTTCATGATTCACAAGATAGATACCGTGAAAAAAATTTATAACTCTTTGTAAAATGATAACTACGATCAATTTTTCCTCCAAACTTGGGCTGTTTATTCAAAGCATTTTTCATTCAAATCGAGCTTTAGGGCCTTAAATGGGACACTTTTCAAGATAAAAATTATAACCACGTATCGAATTATATCCGCATTAACAATCCGTCCTTTACGAAAATTCCTTTTAATCTTGTGAATTACGAAATTATGACCGTATCGACGAAAGGACTATAGTACAAAGTATTTTTATAACCATTACGAATGCAACCTACACTTCATTTTCAATTTTTAAATAATTTTGTACCACATTTTCTTCTCATTTTCTTTAAAGTCATTATTTTCATTTGTTTAAATATAAATTGAATGATTCATAACATTGAATAAAAGAAAAACTTGATGGAAAATTGTTTTCATTCAAGAGAATCAATGAGGAATTCCTACTTATTCCATTTAAGAAGATACAGTGAATTGGGTCTTACAATATCACCAACACAACAGTTTTCATTTCTAGTTCAATCTCGCGTCCATGCTATTTTCAGTAACAGATTTCATTGATTCTAAGAATATCTCACAAGTGAATTCTTTTTATCAATATAATAATATAATTGCACATTAGAATAGTGCGTAATGAGTCTTATAAAAAATGAGAATTGTTTCCTAGCTCCTTAATATTAAATTTTTAAACTAAAAATGACGCTGAAGATTCAGTATCATTTCTTTGCGTCGTTTTATTTCTCTCACGTAGTTTGTTTAAAAAATCATTAAAAATTGTAAGAAACAGATTTCATATATCGAATAATATATAACATTGTGCACCAACAAAAATTCAAACTAATCATGATGCTTGATTATGGAAATATAGGCCTTTCTGAAATGGTATAAATGCATAGAATTTTTTTTCTTACATCAGGTTTTGAATAATTAATTATGAGAATAATTTCATGTAAATTTTAAATTTTTGTCTGAATTGTATAATTCAAAATCGTGTATGTAGGTTGCTAAGACCACCTTATTCGTTTTTTAATTGTTATTTACAAAAAAACGTCATGTTTCAAATTTTATTTTTCAGAAAATGAATGGCTAATGATGTTCGTCAATCCTTTTTTTCAAAATCATGAATTTTTTTCGTTATTGGAGGATATAATAAATTCGCATCAATAAATAGAATTTACTGCATTCTTAGACAGTTATGGGTAAAATTGAGAAAAATATTTTTTATCGCATAAAATTTTGGATTGAAACTTTACTGCAAAATGTTTTAATTATTAGAAAATAGCTATTTTCGCTTCAATATAGTGATAAAAAAATCAAACAAAAAACATTCTCTAATGAAAAATGTATAACTTAGGTGTTATATTTCAAAAAATCAATAAACTAAATTCATTGAGAAAAATTATAATGAAAGACGAAAATTTGTGTTTGGCATATTCAATATTACGATTGAGCATTGTCTCTCATAATGTTAATTTTAATCAAATTCACCTAAAATATCAATATTATAAATTTATATCCTTTTTTCGACATTTTTAATTTTTATCAATCAAAATCAAAACTGAAAGAATTTTCATTCTTTTGTTTCTAGCTTTTTTTACTTTTGTTTTTTAGTAAATTCGATTGAGGGGTTATATACCTTTTTTTGCGGAAAAATTGAGGATGATTTGAAGTATCTTTTAAGGTTTGTAGCAATAATTTTACGTCACAAAAGCTATAGTTTTTTGATAGTATATTGTTTACTTGAAAAAAACAAGTATTTGTTCATAAAAAAATATCAACGATTGGCGGAGTTATGGCCCTTTTCCCGAAACAACTTTTTTTTTAAGAGGCTTGTGGTTACCACGATGTAAGTCGAACAAGTCAAGTTAAATCAGAAAATTCAAAAAATTTCATTAGTCTAGGAATATATTTAGTTCTTGAACATAGCTTTTTTGAAGAAAAGTTTTTTTTTGCAGATAAAAATTTTTCAATAAAACTTTCAAAGCTCAAAAAATCGAAATCTCGGGGAAAACTTTCTTGCATACAGAAAAACGTAATATTTATTTTTTCAATTGTTCAAGAACTAGATACATTCCTAGACTAATGAAATTTTTTGGATTTTCTAATTTAACTTGACCCGTTCGACTTGCATCGTGGTCACCGCAAGCCTCTTAAAAAAAAAGTTGTTTCGGGGAAAGGGCTATAACTCCGCCAATTGTTGATATTTTTTATGAACACATACTTGTTTTTTGAAGTGGAGAATACGCTATTAAAAAACAATAATTTTGGTGTCACAACATTATTGCTACATACTTTAAAAGATACTCCAAACCATCCTCAATTTATCCGCACAAAAAGGTACATAACCCTTTAAATAAATCGAGGTTAAAAATGCATTTGAAATAAAAATCAAAATAATTAATTTTTAATTAATTGGTGAAAATTTGTCGGTTTGTAATTACAAATTTACCTACTTCATCATTTATTCAATGATATGTTATTAGTGTAAATAACGTATAATCAAATGCAGGTGCGTATTTAATGATAAGGGAAAAAAATCGTATTGCACAATAGTTCAGTAGTGCCTATTTTTCTACGAAAAAGTTTTAACTTTTAACAATATTATATACAAATTAAATACTATTCACACCATTTGTCAATATATCATGAATTTATAATTATTGTTTCCTGATGTTTATAAACATTCAATAACAATTGTAAGATGGTATTGATGGTGCAAAATGTCGATTAACACCGTATTATTTAATTACTAGACGATTGTGTGCAAAATATTTATACATTGAAATATTGTGCATTGTGCACACTTAATAATGCACCAGATAATTGTTCACAAAACTTAATAATTGGGTGTAACACAACTCCAACACATGTGTGAATGATACTAAAAAATGACACATATTTCACCCAAAAATTAACCAATCCAATTATCATGAAAAACATACTCATTCATTGTAAAAATACTATTATTTCAAAAAATTCCAGAAGGGAATTTTTCGATAACACTTATTTCCGCTCACAACTCGGTAAAACTGAAAATTCTTTATTTAAAAAAATAATGTACATCGACTGAATCACGCACTCGTCATTCGTTGGCATGCAAAAAAAAAAGGCGCGACCAGCTTCGATCAACATTACCGAAGTCTTTAAACACTGACGTTTTTCACTCTTCGCGTAAAAATTACGACACGCGAGGAATGACATCGGGAAAACTTGCCACTGTTGCCGTGTTGTTTTTTTCATTTTCTCTATTTTAAACGACGATCAATTGTAAAAATAGAAACGTGAAAATTTCGCGCGAGCCTTTGTCTCAACGAAACGCGAACGAAAGTTGCGAATAATGCTTAAACCGCAAAGATGAATGATTCCAACGGCTCGAATCTCAGCTTTCATCCGGTATAAGTTATTTATAAACCTGGAATTTCATGCGAGCTTGAAACGAAAACTTGAATCCACATTGGCCTATGATTGCAAAGAGCGTAATTGCAATTTTCATGGACGCGGTTAATTGTCGCGATGAGCGATTCAAATTACAAAACGCGATTTGCTGTAACGCAGCATTTATTATTTGCAACGTTTTGGTTGTTAGATAAATTGGAATCTAATCGCAGAGTCATTTTTGCAAGCTGTTATTAGATCGTATAATTTTATAGAATTCCGCAGTATTTCAGAAATTTCAGTTATTTTGAATGATTTTTTCATCACACAATAAAAGTAGCAAGTTTGACAAAAAATGTGAGTGGACTTATTTATCTGAAGTTTTAAGAGTTTGAAAAAAACGAAAATTTTTTTTCACCGAACTAAAACGAGTCTCAGACATGAATACTGAAGCTTTCGACGACTTACATAAAAAATTATCTTTTGGAATTATAATTTGAAGCGAATTAATTATCTTACAAAGATGTTAGCGATAAAACATCAGTCTAATTGTATTATTATTTTTTTTTATTTCTTAGCCTTTCCTTATCATTACGATAAAAGTTAGTAACAAAAACAAAAATAAATGTTAAGTTGCAGCAACTAAAGCATATGGTAAAATATGGACTCACAAAAATTGTAGACACAAGTAAAGTTTTGGTTATGACAACCAAAGTTTTCATTATGACAATGAAATCTTGGTTGTCGTATCAGAAACTTTGTATTATTCAAAAACTTGGTAAGTTTACATTTTACTATCTACTTTGGTTGCTGCAACCCAAAATTTGATTATAGTTATGTGTCTATAGAATAACAATGACGTTTAGTTACCAATTATTTTTGTGGAATCAATCAATTTTTTTCAATTTATATTTTTTTTATTCCGTTTATTTCAATAACAAAAAGAAGTGAAATTTTTCATAATTGCATTTTTGACCGTGTTAAGGAAATTTTATTGAGTTGTAAATGCATATTAGAAGTTTTCTGACGTATGCAAAGTGCAGTTTCTTCGTTAATTCAAATTTTCTCTATAACAGGACATATTATGGTTTAACTTCATTGTGATCACAATCAAAAAAATCACAAACCACAGTACAAAGGGACTAAAATTAGGGTAAAATTAATCAATGCCGTTATTCTTTAAATTGGAAAAAATCAAATCTTTTATTTTCAATGATGAAATAAACTTCTACAATTCAATGACATGAAAAAATTGTATGAACTGAATACAAATCGACAATAAATGATAACAAATAATTATAAGTTGCATAAAATTAATAGCATCAAATATGAAGCATATTTTATTTATTTTTAATAAATAAAATATACACAGTCAGAGGATCTTGCGATTCAAAAAAAAAATTATCCCAACAATAACGTTATCACAAGAGTTTTTTGTGTATACGTTTTCTGCTTGAGAAACATATTTGTCAAGAAAAAACAAAAAACTATTCATAAATTTTTCCTAAAATCTAATGAGCATAAACCCAAGACTTTCCTATAGAGCTCAATTTTTTTCTTATTTTGTGCAAAAATTTTTTTGTCTTGTCAAGAAGTAAAAAATTCATGATATTTTAAAGTTTCAATTTCTAAAATTAGGTTACTTAAAATTTCACATATTTTCAAAGATTTTCTTGGGTTCGTTTGTATAGATACATGTGAAATTTCTCAAAGTTTACAACATTTTAAAGACCTCGATGTTTTTTTTGAATTTCTTACTTTCTAATTTCTATAGTTTTCAAAGTATATAAAATGAAAATAAATATTTTTGAGGAATTTTCATCGAAACGAAGATGTTTGTGAGTTGCAAAATTGTTTTGAATTTTTCATTTGGAATCCAAAAAATGTGCCATTCTTCATAATTGTATGTTTTGAACCTACCCTTTTATTTAACTTTTTTTTTAATTGAAGAACCAAAAAATGTGTCTACAATTTTCAGTTTTTTTTTTTAAATCAATTGAATTAAACTTGTTGATTCTCAGTCAACGTTTTTATGTTCACATTCCCTACGTTTCAACCATCAATGTGTGGTCCTCTTCAGGGGAAACTAATAGCGAAGACATTCAAAACGGCCAGTATAATGACTTGATTACAATGCATCTTGTTCCCATGTGGAACGTGTCGAGTCTGAACATCTACTGATTTCAGACCCAAACATCTACTTTTTTTTAATGTTATATTGTCTGGAATTTTTTTTTTTTTTTGAATTGAGAACGAAAATGAAGTGATCTAAATATCGGGAGATATTGAGATTGCTACTTCTCGATAAATAAAATTTTAAAAGTTTCAGCCTAAATAACAAATAACACAGTTCAATGATTTCCATAACTTATTAGCAATGTTTAAAAGATAGATTTTGAAAATTTTGTTTGATCCGCTAAAAATGTAAAATTACCCTGAGAAATTTATGAAAACAGTTATCGAATCCAGAAACTTTTGCAAATCAAGAAACATCCTAATTTTCCTACAAACGACACAAATGACAAATTCATACATATTAAACGTTGCTCCCGAAAAATAGATTTTTATTTTAATTTTTGTTATAAAATGAGTGAAACAAACAATAGCCAAACAAATTAATTGTCTATCACAAAAACAATTCCTTCTTCTCTATATTATGTTGGAAAAAATTTTTAGTACAAACTGTGCATTTAAAGAATCCACTTTTTAAAATTTTGAATTGAGAGAGAGAACGAAAAAAATGTTTTCAAATAAATCGAAGCAGTGGAAGAGACGTTCTACAAAAGAATCGCACGTTCATCAAATTATTCACTTTGGCAAACATGAATGATCCACGATCGTGATAACACGTAACATTATCTTTTCGTACGTAGAATTAGTTTCGCACGACATGATACTCCGCGTTTTTTATGAACTCGGTTATTCAACGATTTGCTCTGGTTTCTTCACAACAACTTCTGAGTAACTCATAATACGTTACGAATAACTTTCATCCAACCTCAATGGCGAATGTTTTGATCGACCAAAATTGACTGTGATTTCGTAGCTAGTAACACCGAATTGAAAAATTATTTTTAAAATTGTTCCAAGCACGATGAAAAAAATTTAAAAGAAAATAAAGGTTCTGCAATAGTTATGTTATACATATAATTTTTGGAGTTGGGAATTACTTTTAGAAAATTATTATAATATACATTCTCAACCTTGAATATACATTTATGACAGTGAATTTTCCAAAACTTATATTTTTGAAGCGAGTTGAAAAATTTTTGAATTACAATGACTCCTCTATAATATTAACTTATTAATGAACGAAACAACACTTCACACATAAGTCTAACGCATTATGACTTTTGAAAATTCAATCGAGTGAAAAAGGTATCGTTGAACAAAAATTTCACTATGTATTTGGGAATGCACCACACTCCATTGAAATTCTTCTAAACACATGGCGCTCCCTATAACACAATTTCCGGTCTCTACCATAATTGTCAACCCAACCCTCTTCCTAAAAAAAGAAAAGAAAAAAAGAAAATAAAGAAACAGGTGCTTTGCGAAAAAAAACTTTCATCCTCCGAAAAGCAACATCTGCTCATTCGCCATTCTTCCCAACAATTTTCAGCCTCAAAGATACTTCATAATATGTATGTACATATTTTCAAAGGATTAAGCAAAATATCAGAGCGCGGAGCAACAAAAAATTTTGAAACTATATGTTTTATGAATGATTATAAAGTTTGCAATGTAATACAACATATTTTGAATCCAATTTTCATAATTATTCGAAAATTCAAAAAATTCGAAGATTCGCCTCCAAATTGTTGTCAATTTAAATTAACATTTCTTAATACTTTCAAAATTCGTCTTTAAAAAATTCAACCGAAGTATTCTTGGAAAATTATGTTCAACCATTTTCAATAATTAGAGATTGGAATTATTTCGTTTAATGCATTTTTAAACGTTTGGAACTTCAGGAACATGAATGAAATTGCGAAGATTTTTCACATTTCTGAAAAGTTTTAAAAAATTTCAACCACTTTAAAAAATAAATTGAAATATTTATAAATTCTAAAAAATATTGGACAAAATCTTGAATAAAAAATACACAATTCTAGACTATTCAACACAAAAAAGATTCATCATAACACTATCCAAAATGAATGGAAAACCTGAAAAAATCCCTGATAAATTGGACACTCTCCCTTTTCACATTCCCTTATCAATAAACTCAGAATAAAGAAAATTTAATTATAAAAATGTTGAAAAGTTTAAAAAAATCCTTGATTGTATCTAGAAGTCCATCTTTTTAAGCAATTAACAATATCGAATTATTTCAAAATTAAGGAATTAAAACTGTAAAAAATTTCCAACATAAAAAAAATTATAAAAACATGTGACTACTTTACAGAATATAAAATCTGGATCATTTACGAATTCTAAGAAATACTTGACAATATCTTGAAAAACTCAACATTCTGAGCTATTCTCAGAGAGAAAAAAAAATTCTTCATGAAAATAATTCACAATAAACAGAAAATCTATGAAAATCCTTACAATATCTGAGACTCTTTTTTCTTAAATTCTTAACTTTTTTAGTAAGTTTAGAGTTAGGAAAATGAAATTATGAAAATTTTGAAAAATCTAGAAAAACCCCTGATTATATCTACAAATAAAATTTTTGGATTTTCAGCAATTAGTGATTATTTCTAAATTCAATGTACATATACCATGTTTTTTATACCCTGCAGGAAAATAATGCAAATATTTTATAACATCAACTGGAACAATTGACAGGCTGAGAGGAAAAACCGAACAAGTAGAGACGGAAAACGTGGAGTTACACATTCATCTGTTTCTTACTAGTTCGGTTTTTACTCTCAGCCTTTCAATCATACATTTTAAAATATCCTACATATACAAAATCCAAACAAATCTAACATTCTTGGCTGGTCTTCACAGAAAAAAGAAACTCAATAGAATTTTCAAAAATAAATGAAAACTATAAAAATTCTTGATAATCACTGAAATTCCCTATTTTGATATTCTTTTTTTAAAGTACGTTCAGAATTTAGAAAATAACTTTTTAAAAATGTTGGGAAGTTTAGAAAAATTGTTGATCATATCCATCACTGTTAGAAATTTTTGTCTTAAATTTAAGATAAAGTGTATAACGCAAATTTCACATAACCTGTATTAATAATGCATTAAAAATCTACAAAATATATACACGCTTACATGGTTTTACACACGGGTGTCTTAAATTTTATAAAAAATGTGTGTTTGAATTTATACATGAAATTAATATACACTTACTTTATGTATCAAATGAATTTAAGTCAGATTTGTATTAAGGAGGTGTTCTCATGGATTGGCCGTTTTTTGTTATAGTTTTATTAACCCTTGAGGAACAATATACATAAAAATTTTATTAAAAAATTTGTCTTGTTTAACCACTAAACCCTTGCGGATAGAGGCCTTCGAAAAAAAGGTGGGTTGATGGAGCCCACCAAATCTCGAAAATGGCTATTATGAAACACAAGTAGAAATTTTTTTCTTTATCTATGATCGTGTGGTTATCGTCCGGTGGAAGTTTTTTTTTATCATAACTATTTTCAAAATAGCAGACTTGAGGAAAAAAAATCGTTTTTTCACGATTTTCTTTCATTTATAAAAATTTGTAAAACATTCGTTATAATCAATAGGGAAAAAACCGTTCGTCAGACGATAGCCAGTACATTTCCACACATTTAAAAAAAAAGTTTATCGAAATCTGTCTACTGGTTCCTGAGAAATCGTTGGCACCAGTTAGAGAAAAGTACTTTTGAGAACAACGCGTTTAACGTTTTCTATAAAAAAAAAAGCGTAAATTGTGTTTCACTTTCTTGACGTACACGGAGAAAAATCGAAAGTAAATCTCACCAAAAACGCGCGAAAAATTACCAAACTGCTGGGAAACGCGGGATAAATTCCATGTTTGTGACAAAATGCTAAACATTTGGTAAAAATGGAAGAGTAGACTTTATCTGTAGAAAGTAGGTAAAATAGAACACTTTTCGCCAGACACATAATGTTTTTTTTACCGTCAGGGTGTCAATAAAAATTACCAAACGTTCGGAAAAAACTACATGCTTCGAAACGTAATTAGTCCAATTCTTGCAATACTGTTTACTACAAAATAAAAGTAGAATCTTTTCTCTCTGTAGGATTAAAAATGAGGTGGTATTTTAAACTATGAAACTACATAATGCAAGTGGTATACTTGTTTAAACATAGTTTCAGTTTATTAATATTAACAATTGTACAACGTTGAATACAAGTACACACTTACAAACCTAAATCCAAAGTTTGGATATGAAATTGTGCCCATTACTTAAAACGTTTGTGTAGCACACGATTGAGGATTTTATTTCTTCAAAATTTAAGACACACCAATCAAATTTTTGTTGTCCCCTATGGGGCTGTTTCTAGTTGTTTCAGAATCAATAGATGAAGCAGGAGACGTATCACCTTGTCTAAACGGTACGGTGTTGGGATTTTCAACGGATTTTTATATACCGTTTTCCTCGACATATACTTCGATGTTACACTGCAACACACAATCGTTTTAAAAGACTTTGAAATTACCATTACTCTTTAGTAGACTGATCATTTTTGAATAAAACTTTCATGTAAATTAACATTTTCATTAAATGTTATCACGGTATTTAATTTCACATTTGATCATTTTTTTAAATACTAGAACGTAGTTTCTAGTTTTTGAAAATGTTTATAAATCTTACTTCTGTCAAAAATTCAGAAAAATACAAAACTGTTTTTCAAAAGGTAATATTTGGTTGCAGAAATAAAAAAACAAATCAGGGGAAACTTATTTCACACGTTCTAAAAAAAAAAAGAAAGAGAAAAAAAGAAGAAATGAAGAAAAAGAAAAACAAAAGAGAAAGAGACAAAAAAGAAAAAAAAGATAAAAGGAAAAAAAGAAATAATATTTTTAATAGAAGTAACTCTTGTAAACATATACCCCAATTTTTTCTCTAAGTATAAAATGCCAAACACCGAAATGCCAGACTTAGAATTTTCACAAAAATATACATGGAATCAATTACATATGAAAATTTCTTTTTTCTTAAAAAAAAAACAAACAAACAAACAAATAATAAGAGAAGAAGAAATAAAAAAAAAAGTGGAAAAAAAAATAAAAAGGAAAAAAGATAAAGATAAAATAAAAAGAAAGAATATTTTTATTAGAAGTAACTCTTGTAAACATATACCCTAATTTTTTCTCTATATATAAAATGCCAAACACCGAAATTCCAGACTTAGAATTTGGACAAAAATATACATGAAATCAATTATATATAAAAATTCTTTTTTTCTTGAAAAAAAAAAAAAAAAGAAAAAAAAGGAGAAAAAAAAATTAAAAAAAAGAATGTTTTCAATAGAATTAACTCTTGTAAACATACGCCCTAATTTTTTCTCTATAAATATAAAATGCCAAACATCAAAATTTCAGACTTAGAATTGTCACTAAAATATACATGAAATCAATTATATATAATAATTCCTTTAGTTAGACACGAATTTTCAAAAAGCGATTAGTAAATGATTATTTCCGAAAAGAACAAAATTCATATTAAAAAAATCACATCACAAATTTACGAAATTTAAAAGTGCAAAATAGTTTCGAACGCGAAATGTATCAATAATTTTAAATACCACAAGTTTGAATTTTTTATCATTAACGTTGAAGCCAACAAATTATTATTTATGCAACAATATACTTTTAACTTACTTCTCTGACGATACAAAAATAACCTCAAATTCCATACCTCCATGTCCTCTATCGTTTTTTCTCAAAATTTGAATCCTCACTAGTGTGGATACAAGATACAGAGCTTTGCTCACGATTATGTTCAATTTTTGAGACTTTATAATATTCCTTCAGATTTTAACACAAAAAACAATCTCTTCACGCTCACCGTTTAAGAGCCGTTTAAGCTGTCGAAGTCGAGTTGAAGTTGCTGATGTCAGTAAACAAACGCACTTTTCCACATTTTTCGGCGACTATTAATAGAATTCCGGCGCGCGCACTGACACTAACGCACATATACGTGTTGTAAAGGAAAAAGTGTAGTGAAAGAATGAGAATTCAGCCTTACGGCTAGAAATTTTTACCAAACGTTCGGTAAATAATACCTTTGTTACAATAGTATTCACTCTGAATTCCAGTAAAAAATGATAAATCGTCGTTTTACTGAACGTTGTGTAATATACGCCAACGTTAAGGCAATATATGTAAAAATTAACGGTACATATTCTTCTTTTTAGAATAATTCCTGCTGATATGCGGATTTATCCCGCGTTTCCCAGCAGTTTGGTAATTTTTCGCGCGTTTTTGGTGAGATTTACTTTCGATTTTTCTCCGTGTAGTCAATAACAAATTGACGTAGTCAAACTAGTCGTACATTTTTGAATCGTATACTTATGTATAAAAGGTCGCTCTACAAGATTCTGAAGTCAGAACTATTGTTTATTAACTGGGCAATTAAATATGGCTAATATGCACCAGGCTCAAATATGCCGCGTCGCGGCAACTCCGTGGAGAGTGTGGACTAACGTGCCCAAAACCCATTTTCCTCTTCGAATCCAGGAAAATCCTTTTGTTATACTATTTTTACACGTCTTAACTTTGAAAAAATAAAAAATTGAGTTTTTAAAACCGTTCAATGAGAACACCCCCCTTAAGGGGTGACAGAGGCCATATACTTCGCCTCCTCCTTCCACTCATTTGTTTTCCGTTCTATGCGTCTCTCTCGCTTTTCAACAGCCTCTGTGTCCCCTTAATGCACTGATGTATTGAAATCATATAAAAATGTTTGAATTGAATTTAATACAAGTTATGTGAAATTTGTGTAATATACAATGTATGAAATTTCATGCAATTTCAAGGGTAACTCAGTATATTAAATTTCAAATCCGAGTGATTTGAAAAAAAGTGATATGTAGTTGCTGAGAATATACTGACTTTCATACTTATTGAAGACAGGTTGCATGAAATTTGCGTTATAAAAAGTGTATTGAATGTCATGAAAATTTTAGCTATATACACTCGGACGTCAAGCTATTGGACTGATCGGGGAACTTAAACAAACAATAACGAAGGAGTCCAATATATCGACTCTTTAGACCACACCATATACTACATGGACTGATTGTGAGCATTGGCCGAAAAAAGTGAAGCCAACATACGTTGGCTATTTTTCGCACCTGGTCGAATAATCATAACAATACTCTTAGCTACTGATAGCTATGAGTATACATACTCACTCTCAGCAAGAGCGAAGGATAGGGAATGCTCAGTCAGCTCAGTCCATGTATTACATGATCTAAGATCGGGCCCTTTCTGGTGACACAGTGAGAGGAATTTTAATGATGAGCCACAATGCCCTACAATATTTAACAAGCGTCAGAATTTTGGCACTACAATGACCTAATGACTAGATCGTGACTTGACATTTCCAGCGAGCAGGATTAAATCTCTCGAAATGTCGAGAACCCAATTTGAATTTTCTTCACGCTTATAAGGATGTCCAATACTCCAATATCTCGACTTGCAATAGCTTGACGTCCAAGTGTTTAACTATATAAAGCTAAAGCTGAAATAAATTCTAGCTACACGGAGAGAAGTAAACCGGAAACATCACTGCTGTCACCGTAACCATTACTGCGCAAACCGTCATAGTTGTGCTATAAAAATCATAGTGTCTATGAGCAGTAACTATCACTAGCCGGAAACGGAACTGTTCCTGCCATGGCAGTTACAGCTCCTGCGCATTACCACAATATGAATACACCGAAACTGTTAAAGCACTGGACGCCAGAGCTCATATTTCAGTTTTATATACCAATGTCCCCACCCTTGAACTCTTTCTGGGAGTGGGAGAAATGGGTATATAAACTGGAAGATGAGCTTTGGCGTTACATTACGCCACTGACAGTAATGGTTTGTGCGGCTCACCGTAATAGTTTCTGCGCATTCCAGGATCTACGATGCGTGCGCAGCTGTCGGATATATGTATGACAAAATCAGTCGCACGTGGTTGCATAAATTACCATTATTTAATAATAGTTCCTAGTAATATATCATGCCTATGCAATATAATATACATCACTGTATACGTTATTCTTAAAAAATTTCGTATTCGCATATGAGCGGTTCAATCGGTTTTAGAGTAACATCATTCTCAAACCAATGGAACCGCGCGCGCCGAAACTGTTACGGTATTGGCAGTAACTATTACTACCAAAGCAGAAACTATGGCGGCGCTCAGATAGAAAAGCCTACTACTGCCAAACCATGAACGGTTACGGTGTGCGCAGAACACATTACTGCCAGCGCAGCAATAGATACTGCCTTTCTCCAATAAACGATCCCCGCAGGAATAGTTACTACGACAGTGATGTTTCTGGCTTACACCTCTCAGTGTATATAGAACTAAAATAAGTATAATATAACTTTGTGAGTTACATTTCACTCGCCACAGTAAGGATACTGAATCTCAGATCTAAAACTTATGTGGAGGGGGTAGTCAGCCACGTATCGGCAATGATGTCACAGTCGGAACAGTGAGCATAGACCAATTTTTGGCCACTGAGCATTCAGTTTTGATGATGAAATTCAGCAATGTAAAAAAATTCAAACATTCATACATTATTCAGTGATAACAACGATTTTTAGTATAATTTCACTTTTGCGACCGACAACTGAATACGAGACAATCAAAATAAAAACATATCAGCTGTCATTGCCAACAAGTGCAAGGTTATAAACAAGATGCGCAGATGTTTCATTTATTACTGACTGCGCACTGTTCGGCCCCCCTCCTAGTAAGATTGCCGACATATTTCCTACCACTACTCTGTACAGTATGAGATAGGCAGTTTCAGATCCTGGTTCTAGTATCCTTGCGCCACAGCTACTGAAAAATAAGGTTTCCACTGATATTTAAAGGACTTCTTCAATAATTTGCATTTGAGAAAAAATTTGGTGTAGCCACTTAGCGAGCACGAGCATACTAACCAACTTGCGCGTGCGCGTTAGACATGGTCAAAAGGGTTATGCAATTTCAAGTACATTTTAATACATTAACTATGGAAAGTGCATTCAACTCAAGTACACTGAAAGAACGTCACACCGGTGACTAGTGAAACAGCATTACCTGTCAGTGAGGAGTCGAAAAAAAATCACTGATGATCGGTGGGATCTCTCTAAGCAGCAGTGTATCACTCACCAGCTGTCGTTGACACATACACGAAGTCGATTACGCTGATGATTAGTGAGACGAAACCAATAGCTAATGTTTGTTCACTGGCTTTCGGTGACTTTTTCACCAGTGGCTAGTGTCGCGCTCACGATTGCACGGTAAGTCGGTAAAACGTCATTTTTGGTTGCCTACACTGAGAAAAAATTTCGGGGCGGCCACGATTTTGTCAAGCATAGTTACGATTTCGACCGGGCTCATTCCGATCCAATGAGAAAATATTGAAATCCAAAAAACGTCTACTGTTTCAATAGGAGTCATTCCATTTTCTCCCGGGACTGTTACGCTTTAAATCGGAATGGTCTGACAGTAACTATTACGTTGCCGATAATGCCGATCACAACGTCTCAGTTCGGAAACGGAATGATTCCTGTATGAATCTGGGCGTCTCCGTCGAGATTCTGTGCAGTTCCGGTAACGTCGTGAGTGATCCCTCGATATCAATCGATTGAGTGTTAACCTCACAATTAACTATCAAGTGTTGTTGTGTTTATTTTTTATGTATAAGTTGGTCACTTTGTCCAAAAATGAAATCCCAGAAAATTTGATTTATCGTCAATAATTTTGGAAACGATAAACGAAATAATGCCTATCTTTTACACAAAGGTCGTTGTGTAGAGAAAACTTTATTTTTATTATAAATCACATGGATTTCATAAAGTATTTCAATTACTAAGAATTGATAATGAATTTCTATTATATTCGGAAAAAAAGTCGCTACTCGTAAATTGATTTTTTTTTAATTCTCTATTTATCGTCTTTTACATAAAATTATTTTTATTGCTGCGTTATCTTTCATTCAAAAAATTGCTCAGAAACGTTTTTTTGACTCTCGTTTTCATTCTATCAAAACCTCAATTTTCGAATTTTAATTTATTTTTCTTACTGGAATAATTTTTATTTACAACAAATTTCATGTTGCTGGACTTTGTTTTGTTCAATCTATTTCTAAAACTATTTTATTCATCAATTGCAATTGATAATGAACAAGTTTTTTGCACTCTACAGAGTAAAAAAAAAAAGATCAAATAACGAAAGTTGAATTTGGTCTATTCTTAAATCTCATATGCATTTAATTACATTTAAAGTAATGTATTCAGGACAACAAGCAGTCATTTATGTACACTTCGGAATGACTATGATTTCAAACATGACGATTCCGTTTGAGACTGGAATAGTTACGATACACCAATTCCGATATCGACTGGAATGGTTCCGACGTGCAAGGTACCTGCTCTGGTCAGTTCAGTGGCTACCACTGCTCAACGAAACTTTTTCCACAGACAGTAACCATTCCGGTCTAGCTATGAGCCGCCCCGAAATTTTTTTCTCAGTGTAGCGATTCAAACAATAAATATCAAAAATGACGTTTTACTATGCAATAGTGAGCGTGACACTAGCCACCAGTGAAAGTCATTGAAAGCCAGGGATACTAGCTATTGGTGTTTCGTCTCACTACTCACCAGCGTAATCGACTTCGTGTGTGTGTCAACGGCAGCTAGTGAGCTATACACTGTTGTTTAGCAAGATCTCACCACTCACCAGTGAAAAAAAATTTTTTTTCAACTCCTCACTAACAGGTCATGTTATTTCACTAGTCACCAGTACAACGTTCTCTCCATGTAGGTGTCCCTAAATTATACACTTTAAAAACATATGTATCTAATTTACATTTTATACAGTTGACCTATGAAACTTAATAGTATATTTCGTATCAAGGGGCCTAGCAGCGTCTTTTCATGCGCGACGGCAACATTCTCGGAACGAGGGAATGCCAAGGGCCGTAGGCCCGAGGTTATTCCACGAGTTTCGAGAATGTTTTTGTCACTCATGAAAATGCCCTGGCCCCGTGATACGAACTGTACTTTACTTGGTCGGCGTTTGAAATGAGTGTGTAGGGCACGCAGCAGAGTGAAAAGGGATTTTTACGCTCAATCCATGAGCAGCCTAACACACTCTTTTCAAGCGCTGACCATGAAAAGTATATTTTAATACAAAATCTATGAAAAGTGTATTTAACTTAAGTAGGTGTCCCTAAACCATACACTTTTCAAACATGTGTACCCAGAGGGGTTGAAGCTTGATATCTCCAGGCTTGAAAAAATGTATTCGTGTTTTTTGATCATCCTTTGCTGCGCTGAGTAATTGGTAGAGGCGCTGACGGTCTAAGTGAAAGTACCGTGATTCGCTCTTGATTATATGTTTGACTTACACGACGTTTTCAATGGTACTTGATTGGACGTTTGACTCACCTGACCTTTTCACTGGTACTGCCAGCGCTCCACATAAACAAACTGAGAAACTACGACCGGTCACGAAACCATAGTATACTTTTTGTCCTGAGCATCACCCCTCTGTGTGTACCTAATATACATTTCATACAGCTGGCTTATGAAATTTGAAGTACATTATAATACATTTTGAATAAAAAGTGTAACAAATTCAAAAAAATTTTAAAGTGTCGAAATCAAACTTTTTGGATTCTTATAAATTTTTAATTATTTTTAAATTATGGAATACAGATTATAAAAATTTCTCATATCGTCAATACCCTATGAAGAAATGATGCAACTTAGACAATATATTGAAACAATCATGAATCCTCAAAAATACTACTCAAAATTCAAACAAATTTTTCAATTTTTGGCTAGTTTTTACAGAAAAAAAAGATCCTCAAAGAAACTCTTCAAAATGAATAGAAACTGTGAAAACTAATAATATCTGAAATTCCTCCCTCTTGCATTCTAAACTTTTTCAATAACTTCAGAATTAGACAAACAAAATTGTGAAATTGTTGAAAATTTTAGATGAAAAACTTTGATTACACTCATCCTCCCGTCTTGGGAGGTTGAGTGTTCTCTGCCTATGCTGGCGGCGGGATGCCAATTAAATTGAAATTTTTAAAAAGGTACTGCCGCGTGGAACAGCTAGGCGAGTCACAAGTGATTGTTCATCTCGGCTAAGCCGGAATATAAATAAGGCCCTACTCATGTGCGGAGAGTCCCGAGGGCCATCCAAGACCAGGGGACAAGTGTATATCTAAAAATCAAACTTTTGGTTTCTTAGCAATTATTTATGTCAAAATTCAGTAGAGTTTAAAAAAAAATTTCCACAATATTAATGTTTAATACCCTGTACAAAATAATGTTATGATGTCATAAAACTTAAAAGTTTTTTTTTTTCTAAGAAACAGAGGACAAAATCCTGAAACATTCAACATTTTCGACTATTCCTACAGAAAAACAAGATCCTTAAGTAAATTTTTCAAAATAAATAGGAAAACCTAGAAAAATCCTTGATAATATCCAAAATATTTTCCTTTCCTGAAGTTTCTCAATAAATTCATAATTAAAATAAGTAATGTGTAAAAATGTCCCAAAAAAACCAAAAACTCTAAGAAAACTATGTTTATTCAACGCCGTGTGGAAAAGGCTACTTTTCCATGCGCTTGGGCGATGCAAAACTCGCATTTTCACACATTGTTGAATAATAGATATTTATTCACCAAGGGAGTAATCGTTCTTTTAACTCATCTGATTACAACGCTCGACTTCAGCTCGCGTTGGATTAACCCTCAGATACGTTAAAAAGAGCTTTTCCACACTGGTTAAGAAATATACTATTCCCCAGAAGCGAATGAAAATTTACACCGCGATCGGTGTTGTGACCTTAATGAGTAGCGAGCAAAAACGGTCTATTTGCGAGCGTTTTCCAGCGCCTGTCAAAGCTGTCACTTTGGCTAAAACCCGGGGAAAAAACGCCCATGTTGTGGGCGAAATGGCCCGTACTTGAGATCGAGGCCGAGGCGAATTTCGTCGTGCGAAAAAAAGGTCATGAGAATCGAAGGGCTTGAACTGTCGATCCGGCAAAGGTACAGATGGGATCGATCCAACGTTCCGAGAACGTCGCGTTCGCGGACACGGCGAACCGCGCCCGCGACGCCGCGATACACGGCCGAACGGGCTTTCCCATCGCGACAAGAACAAGCCAAAACGAGCAATTACCTTTATTTGCAGCGTGCTCCAAAATCTCCTTCTTATTGTCGGCCATTTTAGCACCAGTCACGCACTGCACTGTATAGTGTCTCGTACTTGCTCGCCACTGTTCGCTGCTGTTCGCGATTTCGCACAATATCGCGCAATTCCACTTCACAATGTTCGCGTTTGGTTCGAGTCAGTTGGAGTTGTGTTGTTTTGTGAGTATGAAAATCGCATTGTTTCCGCCATCTTTGTTACAATCGCGGAAATGGGTCTTGAGTCAAAATTAAGTAATACTTACCAACAGTTGCGTTGACAAATTTTCGTAAAAAAAGTACATAACCAACGCACGCTTATCTAAGAAACGAAAAGAATTTTTAAAAACTGATTTTCAGAGTCTATTTTGTTAAAAAACAATAAACAATCACAAGGGAGGGTATTAAAAATGAATATTTGGCAACGTCGCACTCACTAATTGGGATGCGACGTTGCTAAATTACATGTTACAAATTATAACTCATGCAGATTCACCTATATGACCAGTGCGCGAAATTTGAATTTTCAACTTTGCGAAAAATTTTACAAAGTTGTGCTGGTAAATTGTTATTATTAATGAGTTTACACGATAGTAACATTCTTTAGTTTTCGTCTAATTTTATTCCAGTAACGAATAAATTAATAGAGGAGTTGCCTCCCTAGCAAACGCGGCGCGATCGACTTGCGATCGAAGTCGATCGCAAGTCGATCGCATGATAGAAAAAGCTGTATTTTTCAGAGATAACTCCCGAAATGCCGAGGAAAACACTCTAGGTAGTCCTATTATGAGTTATTCTTGGTATTTTCACTAATTAAATCATGATTTATGTATTTTCTGTGCTTTTCTGCGAAAACGAAATCGGTGAAAAATGAAATAAAATCAATGCCCGTAAACAGGCGCCATCGTGTAGGCCTGGCGTATTTTGGAACTATGTTCGAATCACAGCAGTTGTGACGAAGGTCGCATTCAAGCAGGCTGCTCAATTTAAGAACGGCAGGAACGGCAAGATCGCAGCGAGTTACACACACAATCCTACCCCTTGTCCGTGAAAGCTACCGGCGAACGAACCGGAATCCGGGGAGTAATTGATTAATGATGCGGACGATCCCAAGGATCTCGCTAGAGCCCGAAATTTGAGAAAGTCTAACATTTTAAGAAGAAGGACATCTCAAACTTTTTCAAATAATATCGTGAAACGATTTGAAGCGAAATTCCCGAACTTTTTACTTTTTTAATCGAATCAAGTTTTAAAATCCATATTTATGAATGAAAATTTTTTTGAAATTCAGAAATTATTTGGGTTCTAGAAATAATTTATGATAGTGTAAACTCTGAAATGATTTCTGAGTTTCTGAATATTATTATAAATTCGTGAATGCATATTAATTTCGTTTTTTTAAGTGTCGATTTCTAGGGGATTCCTCTCATAGCTTGAGAAATAAAAAAACCCATATCAAATTGACTTTTTTGCATTATTTTTTATGTATATGATAAAACAAACAATTTGTGCAACATTACAAGTAAATTGTGATTAGGTAATTTGTTTCTTAGTAAGTAACTTACGTCAATAGGTAGGTTAATGAGCGAGTTGTTTTTCTAACAACATATTGATAGAACGAAGATTCTCATCAAGGACTAGAGACTAATTTATTTCTACTTTTTTCGACCCGCACAAATTTTCAGTTCGCAACATAAATATATGATCGCCGTCGATTTTAATTTCTTCATTTGTCTTAACGAAACTGCGTCATCATTTGTCTGATGAGTGCGTCGATGCACTGTGTGCAACGAAATCCGCATTGCTAGCAATAAATGAAGAAATTAAAATCGACGGCGATCATATATTTATGTTGCGAACTGAAAATTTGTGCGGGTCGAAAAAAGTAGAAATAAATTAGTCTCTAGTCCTTGATGAGAATCTTCGTTCTATCAATATGTTGTTAGAAAAACAACTCGCTCATTAACCTACCTATTGACGTAAGTTACTTACTAAGAAACAAATTACCTAATCACAATTTACTTGTAATGTTGCACAAATTGTTTGTTTTATCATATACATAAAAAATAATGCAAAAAAGTCAATTTGATATGGGTTTTTTTATTTCTCAAGCTATGAGAGGAATCCCCTAGAAATCGACACTTAAAAAAACGAAATTAATATGCATTCACGAATTTATAATAATATTCAGAAACTCAGAAATCATTTCAGAGTTTACACTATCATAAATTATTTCTAGAACCCAAATAATTTCTGAATTTCAAAAAAATTTTCATTCATAAATATGGATTTTAAAACTTGATTCGATTAAAAAAGTAAAAAGTTCGGGAATTTCGCTTCAAATCGTTTCACGATATTATTTGAAAAAGTTTGAGATGTCCTTCTTCTTAAAATGTTAGACTTTCTCAAATTTCGGGCTCTAGCGAGATCCTTGGGATCGTCCGCATCATTAATCAATTACTCCCCGGATTCCGGTTCGTTCGCCGGTAGCTTTCACGGACAAGGGGTAGGATTGTGTGTGTAACTCGCTGCGATCTTGCCGTTCCTGCCGTTCTTAAATTGAGCAGCCTGCTTGAATGCGACCTTCGTCACAACTGCTGTGATTCGAACATAGTTCCAAAATACGCCAGGCCTACACGATGGCGCCTGTTTACGGGCATTGATTTTATTTCATTTTTCACCGATTTCGTTTTCGCAGAAAAGCACAGAAAATACATAAATCATGATTTAATTAGTGAAAATACCAAGAATAACTCATAATAGGACTACCTAGAGTGTTTTCCTCGGCATTTCGGGAGTTATCTCTGAAAAATACAGCTTTTTCTATCATGCGATCGACTTGCGATCGCCTTACGATCAACTTACGATCGACTTGCGATCGTTTTGCGATCGAAGTCGATCGCGCCGCGTTTGCTAGGGCTCAAAATTGAAATGTCGATTTTTTTTTTTTTTTTCAAATTACAGATTAGGCTTTATAAATAACTTCTGCGTTGGAAAAATGTGATTTCTATTGTCCAATTTTTTATAAATAATTTTAAAAAATCGCTAAAATGAGGTCCCGCTAAAACGCTACGTGATTGGTCGGCGCATCTGTGACGTCATTAGTGTTTGTTTATTTTGGTCTCCCTATGCTACAACACGGGCCGCGCGCGAATTTTACGGGAAAATTCAAATAATCGGGAAAATGAGTTTGTTCGAAACACCTCAGATAATCTCCTGAACATGAATTTGGCAACGATTTTCGCATACTTTGCGGAAAAAGAGTGTTTTAACGTCCCTGAATCCAGAGCTATCAAAGTGCATAAGTAAATGTTGGATTGTACATGGTTTTTACATTTTTCCGTTGTAATAGATGTGAAAAAAAAATTAAATAGACAAATACAATAAAAACAGTTTGAATTTCGTTTTTTTCTCAAAAAAAAAACAAAGCATTTCATTGCGCTGTTCTCACGAATGTGTATCTTAATAATATGAATTATAAATACACATGCGTGAGAACAGCGCAATGAAATGCATTGTTTTTTTTTTTGAGAAAAAAACGAAATTCAAACTGTTTTTCATTGTATTTGTCTATTTAATTTTTTTTTCATATCTATTACAACGGAAAAATGTAAAAACCATGTACAATCCAACATTTACTTTGGCACTTTGACAGCTCTGGATTCAGGGACGTTAAAACACTCTTTTTTCGCAAAGTATGCGAAAATCGTTGCCAAATTCATGTTCAGGAGATTATCTGAGGTGTTTCGAACAAACTCATTTTCCCGATTATTTGAATTTTCCCGTAAAATTCGCGCGCGGCCCGTGTTGTAGCATAGGGAGACCAAAATAAACAAACACTAGTGACGTCACAGATGCGCCGACCAATCACGTAGCGTTTTAGCGGGACCTCATTTTAGCGACTTTTTAAAATTATTTATAAAAAATTGGACAATAGAAATCACATTTTTTCAACGCAGAAGTTATTTATAAAGCCTAATCTGTAATTTGAAAAAAAAAAAAAAAATCGGCATTTCAATTTTGAGGCAACTCCTCTATTGATTGAGTTTTAAGAGCACGTCCCTGGAAATGTATGTGCCTATCAGCTGCTCAATGATACCGTTATTTTGCACTGACGTGCACTGATGATTCCGCTACAATGGCAATCATCGCCGGCTCGTGTTCCATGCATTCACTGGCATTCACTCCTTTAATCTCGTAGTGAAAACACCGACTTCTCTTTTAATCTTACAAAATGAGTGAACAAGACGTGGTGATCGTATCCGCTGTCAGGACCCCCATAGGTAAAAAATACCCCTCAAAATATTTTTCTTCCTTTGATTAATATCATTTGATAGAAAATACATTATTTGCTCATCATTGAACCAGGAGTCGATGAACTGTGTAAATCATTGATTTCCTTGATATTACTGGAATTTGTGAATTGAATGTGTATGTGTATCATTTTCTGTTTGCAGGATCTTTTTGTGGGGCTTTCTCTACTTTGAAATCTTCTGACCTGGGGAGCGTCGTCATCGAGGAGGGATTGAAGCGAGCAAATATCAATGCTACTGATGTGTCTGAAGTCATTTTGGGGCAGGTATGTACAAGAGACAGTTCTATATTGATTTTCATTTATTTGTTAATGTAATTTAATTTATTTATCATTTTTTTATTTGATTCATTTTTGATTTTTGTGTTTGATTTATTTTTGATTTTTATAATAAATGACACAAAATATTCATCGAAATAATCACGACTAAAAATTTGAAACATAATGATACATGAAACATAATGATAAATAATAAGTAATTATTACTTTTTATATGTTAATCAAGCCTTATTATTGTATCAATTATGCAAAAAAGAAAAGAAGTTAATAATAGATGAATATAAAATTGACTTTGGTAGCCCAAATATTGATAACATAACATTTTGATAAGAATGATAAGGGGGCTGAGGTATGATTTTCCCAGAATAAAATTTTTGAAGTGACCATTCTTTTTTTTTAGAATTCATTTCCTCAGAAAATATCTCTAATATTTTCCTAAATCGGAATCATGCAAAATATTTCTTTCCAATTACAATAACAAATGACTCGTGATTTCGACTTACTTTTTACAAGGCTCAAAATATTTCAAATACTTGAAAAATATTATTATTACCAATATATTATTATTACCAAATATTATTGTTACCAATGAAGTCATTTTTAGGTATTTACATTAATAAATATTTTTCTATCTTTTTGTACCCTCTTGAAATTCATACCTTTTTTTAATTCGCTGTCCTGGTTGTAATTGGGACACCATGATTTTCTGTATTACTTTGGTGTCACTTTGTCTTTCTACTTTTTAAATTATATTCTTTTAGTTCATATAAAGTTCATACTAAGAACTCGAACCATTGAATTTTTTATTTACTATCTTTGCATTCTTGAATTCTCACATTTTTTCGAAAAATTCAATGATTACTTCAATTTTTAATTCATTACTTCAATTCATGTTCTTTTAGGTTTTTTTCTTCTATGCTGAGAGTCGGCTTTTTTTTCAAAATCTCAACTTTTTAAATATTTGATTCTCAGGCTCCCGATTTTGCAAATTAACATTTCTAAAGATTTCAGTTTGAATACGTTAGAGTTGCATGTTTCAACACAGTTCAGAAGTCAGATGAAAATTCTGAGTTTTTTAAACCTTTGAAGTTAGAAAATAAGGAATGCATGTTTCTCAAGTATAAAACTTGCAATTTTCGGTTCATGCAGAATTCTATGATATTTGCTATTTTATATTCATGTTGCCTAATTTTAAAATTGCAATTTAATCAAATAAATATTGCAATATTTAAATGGTTAGCAAAAGTTTGCATGAATCATAAAAAAAATTAATGATAATCCAGTGAAAACTAGATGGAAATTGTTTTTATGTCTAACTGCTATGAGCGTTTCCCACCTACGCCCCTACTAACTAGGAAATTTGGAAACTTCACCATTGAATTAAAATCCAATAAGATTACTTGATCTAAATTCAAACGTTCACATTTCAAAAATACCAAAAAATTTTACTAAAAACTCATGATTTCTTTTAAAAAATAACGTTAGAAAAAAATTTTTAGTAAGGTTTAAATCGTAAGATGCAAATTTAGTAACATGAGAAATGAAATATATGATACATTGCCTCTGAAAAAAAAAATCCTAAAATTTATAAAAATGGGAATTTCCAAAATTTTGTAACCAGAAAGGAAATATGTGCCCCGAGGATTATTAAATGATTTCAAAATTTGTAAGGATGCCTTCGGAATCACGAAATCATGGGAAAAATGATAATTATGAAATTAAGGTGACACAGAGGCCGTTTTCTCCGCCTCCTCTTTCCACTCATTTGTTTTCCGTTCTATGCGTCTTTCTCGCACTTCAGCAGCCTCTATGTCCCCTTCAAGTTGATCGATGAAATATCGATTCTCATTTAAAAAATAAATAAAGAAGTTGATGATCTATTACTTTTGAAGAAAGTTTATGATATAATTATCATCAATCACAAGATTTATCACGTGAATACATGTGATATAATTATGAAAATACATTGTAACAAAAATACGGAAATTTCTTATACCATGGCACTGCAAATTTACTATTCTTTCATGTTTTACAAACTTGAATAGGAAAATTTCATTCAAATATGGTATGGTAGTATGAATAAACTGGAAAATTCCAACTGCGTAAAGTAAAATTGTAGTAAAATTTCACCACAAGGTAATGGTCAATGACTTTTGTATCGGTACAGTAAAATTGCCACAAATTTTTTTTAGAGTGTGAAATGAACAATATTTGCCTTTGAGTACAGTTTGACAAAATTAAGGTGTAAATGTTTTTTTTATAATTTTTTCAGTCCATGTCAGCTGGACAGGGTCAAAATCCAGCAAGGCAGGCTGCGATAAAAGCTGGACTCCCCACTTCTGTGCCAGCTTACTTAATTAACATGCTTTGTGGATCCGGCATAAAGTAAGATTAAACTCCAATTTTTTTAATATAATTCAACCATCACTATTGTTTCTATATCTGTAAAATAGAAAAATGTTCTATGAAAGGAAAAGTCAGCACGCCATCAATTTTCAAAAAAATCATTTTATAATTTTTAATCATTCCTGTCTTATAGCTATTTCTTTTATAGAACTGAACTCTGAAAACTTTAGATATCTTGATTTCAAGATTCTCAAATTTAAATTTTTTGAAAGATAAAACTTTGCTTTTCTAGATAGAGCATTAAATAAAAATGTCTAATAATATATGATATGTCAGGCCTTTTTTCGAAGAATTTTTTTCAAATTTTTGAATCTTGAAATCATTCAATCTTTTTATTTTTTGTTTATTTGCATTAAAAAAGAATTCTCAAATTTAAAATGTTATACTCACATCATTAAATCTTACAAATTTTCAACAGTCGAAATTTTTATTACATTATTTCTTATATTCTTATATATATCTATATATAAATGTGAATGTCTGTAAGTTGTGCGCCTACAACTTCAAAACTACTATACGCAAGGTCCTAAGATTTTGAACGAGATTGTGCGTGAAAAGGTTGTAGGCATGTTCTTATCAACGAACTAAATGGCCTACCCCGACACCTACACCCCCGCTGCACTGTTGAAATATTGCACACACCACAAATCACAAAAAGTCTAAAAATTATAAAATTTTGCAAAAGTTACAAAAATGACAAAATCACAATCATAACATCATTATCCGAAAATCATTATTTCCTTATGAAATTCTAAGACACTTTTTACTTCTCATTTTTTGAACATTCGCAACATTTGAACATTTATAAATAATTCAATTTCATCTACCAACTTTTGGAGAGGCGGGGCTTTTCATAGAAGAGACTCCTTCTCTTTCTCAGCTTACTCTCATAGGAATACTAGGATCACTGAGATGTGTATAATGGAATGTAGTTTAATGGCTTTTCTTATCTCTCTTGAAAAAAAATTAGAAGATACTGCATTGTAAAAATGACAGTTGAACAAAAGAATATTATAATTTAAAACAAAAATGAGTCACCGAAAACTTTAATTCCTAGAATTTTTTGTTTAAAAATTTTCTTTAATATACGAGACATCATTATTTTACATTCCATAACACACCTCAATTACCCCACTTTTCTATGAAAGTAAGCTTAGAAAGAGAAGGGCTGAAGGGAAAAAGGGGCTTCAATCAAAAGCCCCGCCTTCCCAAATGGCGATTGGACGAAACTGAATTATTAATAACTCTTTCAATTTTGCACATTTTTAAAAATTGTGAAGGAAAAAGTGTCTTAGAATTTCATGAGGCATCGATGATTTTCTGATTATCCGCCGACTTTAGGACACCCTGTCTAAGAAAAAGCAGAAAATATAACAATTATTACAAGTCACAAAATGTTACAATGGTAAATCATCACAAAATTCCATGAATTTCAAAATCATACATTGTCACAAATCAGGAAAAGTCATAATAAAATTATAATTATAATTCTCATCATGATCATCTCCTAATCCTGATTAACAAATAAATTTTCATCAATTTTACTCATTTTACTTTTTACTTTCCTTGTAAAAAATGGTAATTGGAAACTTTTTTTTATAAATACTTATAACATCTTTTTGACGAATATAATATATTATATTAGTCTAATATCTCTTTGTAGTACAAGTTCAATAGGATTTCAGTTTACACATGTTTTCTCTCCCATTTTCCGCATGTAAATTGAACGTCTTCGAAACGTAGAACCAATTTTTCTATGTAAACAAACTCACATTATCAAATTTACAAATTCTTACACATAGTTTCTGATTTAGAAATAATTTAGTTTTTCGATGTTCTTGATTGTATCAAATTTTGATTCCCGAATTCAAAGTTCATGCCTAATTTTTCAAATAATATTCAGTCAAATTGTGAAATACTTATTTTAAGTTTTCAAAGCATAGAGTAAGCAAAATTTTAATTTTTCACGTGGATTTAAAACATCCATTATTATGTTTAAATGCAATTTTAGAAAATCTATTACACAGCTGTAGAAATAAACAAATTAAATTTCATTGAAGAAGGAATTCCAAACTTGAAACATCTCAATTTACAAAATTTGGAATGAACATTCCCAAATCATGGTTTTATTGTCCATTTGTATCGAGAGTTTTTTTTCGAACTCGAAATGTTTAAATCGTCCTTTTCTTTTGAAAATGTAATTGATTTTTTTTACTTCAGATATTTGACTTCTGAATTTAAAAAATAAAACGAAAAATCGGTCGTGTAAAAAACATTTAGTTTACAGATTATTCGAAAACATTTTTAAGTTATATTTTAATGTCACTAAATTTAAGATTTCGAAACCTCATTTATTCCATTTATTGCATGAAGAATAAAATCCGCTTTTGGCTACGACTTGACGTGTCACACATTCTCCAGAACCGTTTAACATGCATTCTTATGGAGAAACTTGGATTTTAGAAAACGGATATTTTACAACCAACTATTTTTATCATGATTCTGAACTTAACGAATTTTGAGGTCATGTAAAACTGTTGAAAAAATTCAGAGGAATCATTTATTCTTATTTTTAAATAAACTTTTACCTAAGTAAAACTAACAGCATTCTTGTCAATCACTTTTACCTTTCGATTGTGAAAGTGTGACGGAATGTACATTCAAAACGGAAAATTCGCTGCGATGAGTTTTTAAATAATTATCTATTGATAAAAACAAAACATTTGTCGACTATGAGTTCATAAAAATTTTGTATACTTTCTCGAATATCAGATAAATCGAATTGATATTATTTAACATGAAATCGATTTTATGTTGATATGTCATTTCGATATTATTGATAAAATTTGAGGAGAAAAATACAGCTAATAAATATTAGCGAACATTTTTGAACTTGATATTCGATTGAGAATATTTTATCATAACTCAACATTGATAAAAATTACGAATTGTAAATAAGCGAGTTTCATTGGCATATCGCTGTCATTTCGAATTTTCAGTTTAATCTCTCAATTCTTGAAATGAATATAAAACTTCCTTCGCTGTGATTGTTAAGTTTTACATGAATCACGAATAGAAAAAAAAAATTGCGAAGACTAAGAAATTTTTTTCTATTCAATCTTTCGATTCGTTCAATTTTACAAAAAGCAAAAATCATGTTTCGTGGATAATGAAAAATAATGTCGCCATTTTTTAAAACCATTGCTAAATATAAGCGGGAATATCGTATGATCAATTATTTAATCTGAGTCTTATGAAATTTGAGAATGCTTCGTTTTTCAATTAGAAATACATTTGGAGAAATTCGTTTCAAATTCTCGACAACGTGGAAAAACATTTCATCATAATTTATCGATTTTTTATTCATTCATGCTTCTAGTACCGTCAGTGTATGAAATATTACGAGGAAAAAAAGTAATTTTTTCTTGTTGAATTGTTGTAAAACTGAGACGAATATAATTTCTTAGTTTATGGTAATTATTTAATGATATGTCAAAGTTATTCGGATTTTCCAATAAATCTTTTTCAAATAAAATATTATATGAAACAGAGTTCTTAAGTAATTTTCAAAGATTATTCACAATTATACAAGAACAACAATTATTAACTTCATGAAATTCATGTATATTGACTTAGTAACTTGAAAATTTTTGTGAGGAATTTACGTAGAATTTGCGATTAGAAATATTTAGTTTTCTAATAAAATTTATATTTTCGTTTTTCTATGCAACATTATCAAAGGTTTATGAAACCAACTTTTCTTAAATGAAAAAATATGCCTAATGTACGAATAATGTCAAATGACTAAAAAAAATTTTATTACAAAGTTTTTTAAAATTTATTTTAGTGAATGTTGCGAACTCTATTAGATTTTCGGAATTTGAAATCTTTTCAATTTTACAGTTCGTCCCCATTTTTGAAAATTGTATCACTTGAAATTAAATCTTATTCTTAATGTGTACGAAATTTCTTATTGCTTTTGAAAATCTGTAAAAGTCTTTTTTCAGCTTTTCAAAATATTCACTTCAACTCTTCATTATTTCAATCAATGGTAACTCATGCAAAAATTAGAATTTGAGTGGAATCGTTTAGTGGATTTTTATCGGAAATACAAAATTACGAACTGTTCGAAAATAAGCTCTAAAAATTCCTGTTATTTCAGTTACTTTTGCAATCGATTGAGAAATAAAACTGACTTAGCCTCGAAGAATCGAATAATTTTCATTTAGGAACTATAAAATATGTATTTTATGAGATATCGAAAAATTAACAGTTTCTTTTTAATCCTTTTTATAAAATTGCAGACTTTTATAAAACCAATGTGTGCAGGAATATTTTGTGATAAATCTTTGTTATATATGTATTTTAAAATAATTAAGTTAAGTATCTTACAAAATAAATAAATAGGTCACGTGATTTCAATTTAGATGAAAATTTTCAATCAAATGCATCATAGTCGAATCTGAATACTGCTTTATTAAGAATACCAAATTTGAAAAAAAAAAGGTTTTACATTGGGTAAAAATAGATCTCAAATTAATGAAAATCATGCCAATATCACCATTTGTTTCAAAATTTTATTTACATGTCATGTGAAATACATAAATTGCATTCAAATCTTACAGAGATGAAAATATAACTACCATTTGTCCTAATGTCGTACGTAAATTTATTTAAATTTATATCTAGTATAGTCTTCAAATTTTTGTTTCAATTTCGTTGATATTGGATCAAAATAATATCAAAGTAATTCGCACTGAAATTCAGCCAAAGTTAATTTTTAATTGTACTATCCACTATCAAAAAATTTTCATTTTTCAATAAATATTATCTACAAATTGAAAACGAGTTTTCGCAAGTTAAAGCTTAATCAAAATTAAAATAAAGCCAAAATTACATTTAAATTTTCTTGAGAAAAGATCGAGAAAGTATTTTCAATTTAATAAAAAATGAAGAATGAGAGCAGTTATATTCTGGAGGAAGCATTTTTTCGTTTAAATTTTTCAAGAACTTCTTCAATGTGTTTTCTGAAAATACGAACAAATTGTAATGGAAAATCAAGAAGTTGAAAATTGACAATATTGAAGGATTTGGTACCTGTATTTTTTAAATCCTAACTATCCAATTATTTCTCATAATAATAATGATAGGTAATGGGAAATCTGAAACAATAAATAAAATTATAATGGACAGTTGAGAACTTGGAAGTTGCTAAGAGTAAAAAAAATGTTAAAAAAAAAAAGAATTTTTCCAAGAACCTCTGTATATATTTTTAAAAATGAAAACAAATTTCAACTAATACAAGGTAACTTACAAGCTGGTAATGCATATTAAAAGAATGGCAACAGTTATATTCTGGAGGAAACATATTTTTTCGTGTTTCAACTACTTAACCTTGAATGAAAAATAACGGTTCTCGCGGATACCGCAGGTCGATCGAGAGTGGTTATGCCGCCATTAAATTGGGAAATAGCAGCGTCGTCGTCGCCGGGGGCCAGGAAAGTATGACTCAAACACCACACATGATTTTCATGCGGAACGGGTTGAAAATGGGAGATGGAAAATTATTGGACTCGTTACTCGACGACACGCTCAAGGACGCTTTCGAAGGCATCCACATGGGCGTTACAGGTACATGGCTATGAAAATGAAAAATTTTTCCTGAATTTTCCTTCATTTCAAGAAAATTTCCAGTTGTTTTTCATGTTACTTGCAGAACTTGATCCGCTTTTCAAAATTTTCTTCAATTTTTCCTTTTATTACTTCAAAAATTTCAGCAATTACTACATACTTACCTTTGAGCTAATTGCAAAACTTTGTAAGCTTTAAATTTATGTACGGAGTTTAATTTTGGCGTTTAGAAATTCTCGAACTTTTTGAAAATACAGTTTCTTCGTCGGTTACTTTACACGTTTCTTTCAAGCTTTTCAACTTTTTGTTAATTACTTGAAAGATACTATTTTTCTTCAATTTTTCTTACATTTTTTTGAAAATTTAGCAACCTAATTTGAAAATGTTTTATTCTTTTGTCAGTTAGTGGCAAAAAGAAAAAAAATACCTAAATCGCTTGCCAATTTTTTTACAGTTTTAGCAACTACAGCAAAATTCCTTGATATTCCTCTTATTCACTAATAAAATCCTAGTTTTCTTGAGTAAGTATTAAATTTTCCTCTGCTGTTTTGAAATTTCAAGAATCTTCCAAAATTTTCAGAAATTTTGACTTCTTTTCAGATTTACCTCATTAATATGTTTTATTTATTAATCGTTCAAATTACTAAACGATGACTACCAAAAACGAAAATATTCCTAAATTTTCTCTTGATTATTAGAGGTTTATTATTATTATTATTTTATTTCACTTTTTTGCAGTTACTGAAAAAATCGGCATTTTTTTCTCACTTTTCTAATATCATGAAGTAAAACCACTCCAAAATGGCAATATGTTTTTTTATTCGTCGAAAACGTTTTTTCATCTGTGATTTTTTGGTTTTATCGTCCTGATAACCAATTATCCATCAAATCGTGATAAGATAGTTTTGTATACATTGCGCCAGAACGGAAAAGAACTGATTCTTGCAAAATAATAACGCAAAACAAATTTTTATTAACAACTAAAATACAAAATATGTTGACCTTGAGGATTGTTGACTTATTATTTCGAAAATTCAATCTTCAAATTTTATACACGAAAACGAGTTTAAAAAGCACAGTTCATATTACGGAGAATATCCACGTTTTTTACTCGTGCGATTTTCTGACTCGCTTCGCCCGTTCGAAAAATTTTTCACTTTTGAATACTCCTAGTTTCTCTTTGATACGAAATGTACTATTTTTCATCAGGGTGTTTACTGTATGGGAAATTCGGAAATTTTCTGCAATGTACAGGAATTCTTTATTATAAAAATGTAACTTATCAATAAAAAATAAATAACATAGAATTTCAGATTGTTATGAGGGTTTTTTTTAGAATTAAATTTTTTCAATCTTAAATGCATCGTACATTTGTATCGAATAACCGAATCAACTGCATTTTTGAAAAGCTTATCATTGCAATAAGAATTTCAAATTTTTAGATTTTTTAGATTATTTAGATTATTAAATCATGAATTTCCATGACGACTTTTTTCACCGGATTCACTACAAAATGAGAGCTAAAAACAAAATTATATTTATAGACTCAATTAATGACAAATGAAGATTTCCAGATTTAAACAACTTTAGACTTTAATATTTTGGATTAAAAATTTTCAAAATTAAAAACTTTGCATTTTAAAGCCACATTCGCTGCGACCCCATAAATTTTCGTTGATAAATGTGACTTGGAATAAAGAAAGGAGGTTAACAGTCGTTTGCCGTAAGGCCCATTTTGTCTTCTCCCTCTTTTCTGTATCCTCGCAGTCAAATACACAGGAATATCAGGGAAGGTTGCGTAGAGACGATCGCTAGCTCATTTCGAACGAGTGTACATAATGGATCAAGGTGCCCTGTGGAGTGAATAAATTATCTATGGAAATATGCCCCGTTTTTTTTTGCATTCACTCGTTCTGGTGTACATGCTTGGATATCGGATTCCCAAATTCGTTTTATAGATGCTTGTCCTGCAACTTGCAAGTTCGCGACTTCCAATCCTATGTAGATGTTTTTTTTCATTGTTTTTATTGCACTAATTTTGAGATATACTATTCGAAATAAATTTTTTACAAAAATCCATTTCTCACAAGATTTCACCAATGCTTAATTTTTTAGAGAATTCCATTTTTTTTACAAGGTTTCAATTATTTTCAATTTTTTCGAACATGTTCAGAACCTTGAATACTTAATTTGAGAAGAGATCTCTTTGTACCTTTGTATCTCTGATCGATGTATCTTTGAGGAGAACAGTGTAATTTCCCTTTTCAAGTTGCTGTGAAAATTTTGAAAACGCTCAAGTTCATTGAAATTTTCTCAATGAATGTGATGTTAGAAAAGTACTTATTTGGTGTTTTATGACAACATACATTTTTTTCAAATTTTTAAATTCGCCGAGATGTCAATAAACTCAAGTTTTTTTGCGTTTGCAGGAAATATCTGCAGGTAATTTTCCTTTTACTTCTGAAAATTTCGAAAGTATCTAGCAACCCTTTCAGATATTCTTTTACAAAATTCTGTTTTTCCCACCGAAATTTTTTTAACAGTGTGCCAAATTTGATAAAAAATATTTGTAAGTATTTGCAAATTTCCTTCCATAGTTTCGAAAACTGCAGTGGTCAACAGTCATTTTGCTGCAGGGAAATAGGTATCTTTTTCAGAGTAATTTGTTCAAGCTGATTTCAAAAATGACCATCTTTTATCTCGATTTGCTTTTGTTTAAAAGAACACAAAAATTTCGGGAACGTATGAAAAGCAAGGTTCGTAAGTTCGTAAAATGCAAGGAAAAAACTATTAAAATATTCTTCGTGGACTCTAGGAAATCCTGTATAGATATCCCTGATTATTCATTTTAATTCAGACTTCCTTTTCATGGCTTTGTTTCAATCTATATTTCTTTTTTACAGCAACATTTTTCCAGGAAAAAAAATTTTCAAATTGTAGAGATTGAAAACACCGCTTCTGTTTATCATAAATTTAAAAAAATATTTATCATCAAAAGTTTCAAAAAATCTCACAATAATAGAATGTTGCTTAAACACTGGAAGATCGAATGATAATCATTCGGTACAGTTTTCATCACTGAAGTAGGTTCATAAATAATCAATAGTTTTCCAAAAAAATGGTTTACTGTTAGACGCTTTCGAAATATCCAGAAGTAGAAGGAAATTTACCTGCAGATATTTCCTGCAAACGCAAAAAAACTTGAGTTTATTGACATCTCGGCGAATTTAAAAATTTGAAAAAAATGTATGTTGTCATAAAACACCAAATAAGTACTTTTCTAACATCACATTCATTGAGAAAATTTCAATGAACTTGAGCGTTTTCAAAATTTTCACAGCAACTTGAAAAGGGAAATTACACTGTTCTCCTCAAAGATACATCGATCAGAGATACAAAGGTACAAAGAGATCTCTTCTCAAATTAAGTATTCAAGGTTCTGAACATGTTCGAAAAAATTGAAAATAATTGAAACCTTGTAAAAAAAATGGAATTCTCTAAAAAATTAAGCATTGGTGAAATCTTGTGAGAAATGGATTTTTGTAAAAAATTTATTTCGAATAGTATATCTCAAAATTAGTGCAATAAAAACAATGAAAAAAAACATCTACATAGGATTGGAAGTCGCGAACTTGCAAGTTGCAGGACAAGCATCTATAAAACGAATTTGGGAATCCGATATCCAAGCATGTACACCAGAACGAGTGAATGCAAAAAAAAACGGGGCATATTTCCATAGATAATTTATTCACTCCACAGGGCACCTTGATCCATTATGTACACTCGTTCGAAATGAGCTAGCGATCGTCTCTACGCAACCTTCCCTGATATTCCTGTGTATTTGACTGCGAGGATACAGAAAAGAGGGAGAAGACAAAATGGGCCTTACGGCAAACGACTGTTAACCTCCTTTCTTTACTACAAGTCACAAATGATGAAATTTCATCTTACCATTACTGTTTAGTGCTTTCAATTTATACATTTTGGATGACAATTTTTTGTCAAATTTATTGCTAAGTAAAATAATTAAAAAAAAATTAAAATTAAAAATTAAATGAATGGAAATTAGTTATAGGTATATGCTTAACTAATGAACTATTGAAAATTTTGATTTCAAATGATTCTTCGATATTTTGGACGATGAATTTTCTAAATTGTAAATTATGAATGATATATAAGAAATCAAGATTCTATGCTCCGTTCCAAATATATAATGTCGAAGTCGGGAAATTGATCACTCGGAGCTAATCTCAGTTAATTTAATTTATTCGATCAATATTTCGACTTCGAAATTGTAAATTATAAAATCTATGATCAAAAACGGTATTCCCTAAACTAGGAATGATTGCATTAATCGCATTACATTAGGCGCTCGCGCATTTTAAAGCTGGGGGGATAATTATAAATCGGTGACTGTATTAAAGCATGAAGAATAAATGGTTAAATTTATTAAAGCATGAAGAACGGCACTGCCAACAATGACGATTCCGAAGCTAGAGGCTCGACGGTCAACTCAAAAATTTCCAGAACGAGTTTTTCTGCCGTTCTGTTACATTGCGTTACAAGTGGAATGTTTATAAATGGAAGGGCTTTTACTGTATTTGATGCGCTTTATAACTTTGACTAGTAATTCATCTATTTAACATCGAAAAACAAAAATCATAGCTACATCAGTAGGTGTTAGAATTTTCCAAAAACCATGTAGAGGAAAACTAAAAATCGCACTGGAAATGTACTGTAATTTTGTTTAGCCTGTTTAATACATATCGAATTCCATTTTTATTTGAAAATAAATATTAAGAATGTTTGTTAGAGAATGATATTAATATATTATGTTTTTAATTTTTTTCAGCGGAAAACGTTGCGAAGCATTATAATATAACTCGAGAAGAACAAGACAAATTCGCGGCTGAATCGCAGCAAAAAGCTGAAGCTGCCATAGCTGCTGGTTATTTTGATCAAGAAATTGTCCCGGTTTCGGTACCATCACGAAAAGATACGGTTGTGGTTGTAAAAGATGAATTTCCAAAACCTGGAACCACTGCTGAATCCCTTGGGCAATTAAAAGCTTGTTTTGTAAAAGTAAGAGATCCAAATTTTACAACTCAACGAATTTTAAAAATAATTGTTTTTATGAAAGCATAACATTTTAATTTGATGATTTATGAATTATAATATTGATTGAATCATTTTCCTCGAATTTCGTAGTTTTTTGGAAATTGAAGAGCCAAATTTTACAACTGGTTTTGATATACAACGTAGCTCGTGAAATGTGAAATAAATTTTATTTCATAATACTTTTCATACATTTTTGATTTATTGCAAGTATTTATGGTTTTTAATTCAAAAAATATTTGTTCGAATTCATCCTTTCAGTGAGACATTCAAATTTTGAAACTTGCATGATTTTTTGGGATCAAAAAGTGAAATTCAGAGCCCGAGAAGAAAAAGTTTTTAGTTTTCCAAAAATCATGATTTTCAAATTTAAATACGCTTATTTTTTGTACTCGAATAAGATACCCAAACTTCAAGATTTTTTCAATATTTTAACATACATTTTACCACCATTACAAATTGAAAAAATTAATTTGAAAGATTTAAAAAATGATTTCAAAAATCAATAGATAAAAAAAACTTGAGCAAAAACAAACAAAAAAATGAAAAGTATTGACGTAGGACTCCACTTTTAAAGTTCTCCATTGACTGGAATTTTCTTTTACCTACTAATTGAATCAAGAAAAAAATGACTTGTGATTCATTAAAAATATAATTTGAAAAATGCTCGCAGTCGGAGGGAACAGTGACTGCAGGAAACGCATCTGGCATGAACGATGGTGCAGCAGTCGTAGTTTTGTGCTCCAGAAAATTCGCGACTGAAAGGAATATTAAACCTTTGGCAAGAATAGTAGCTACAGCTCAAAGTGGAGTGGAACCAAAAGTCATGGGAATGGGTCCTGTTCCAGCTGTCCAAAAAGTTGTAAGTACAAAAAAAAACTTCTTTTTACTTATACTCATCTGTAAATATCTTTTCACAATTATTGTTTCTTATTTTATTTCTTCCAACGATTTCATCACAGGAATTTAATTTCTATATAAAATTAACACCTGCTCTTTAGAATCACGTTTTCAAGTCAAATTTAAATGTACAAAAATGATTTTAAACAAAAAGTTATTTTATTCTGAAAATTATTTCTTTTCATCTATAAAAATTCAAATGACATGCATATTGTTTCATGAAAATTATAGGTATATATTTATTTGAATCTGACATGTGTTTTAAAACTGTAAGTGTTGATTTTGGAGGCAAAAATGGAAAATTGAGGTTTCCAAAAATTTTCTAGCTGGAGAAGGCGAATTGGAAAAAAGAGGAAGTAGATTTGTACGAGCTAAACGAAGCTTTTGCTGCTCAAGCAATCGCTTGTCTTCGAGAGCTGGACCTTGATCCCAGGAAAGTTAATGTTAATGGTGGAGCCATTGCACTTGGACATCCCATTGGCTGTTCTGGTAATATCATAGTTTACAAAAGAAATAGTAAAAAATCGTACAAATATAATAGATAAAATACTATCAATCAGAGGCGTAGGCATGTTTTGCCCGTCTTTTTCTTACATAGCCTTGAGCGCGAGCATTAGACAAAGAGGCAGGGAGGGGACAGTGTCCCCTCATTGCGTCTTTGTTCAATGCCCGCTCTCAGAGGCATCATGAAAAAAGGACGGACAAAACGTGCCTACGCCTCTGCTATCAATAAATATTATTAAAAATATAGTCTAAAAAAAAAAGGGAAGATAATAAAAATACGAGGAAACCATAAAATGCCCCCGTCACTATTTGACATAAAATTATAACATTATTGAGCAGTAATATTTTTTTTTCAATATTGAAATAATAAGAGTAATGTATTTATATAATAACATTATTAAGAAACTTTTAAATTACATTAACATTATTTAAAATATAAAAGCTAACATAACACAGTCCGACAAAAAAACACTTTTTGTAAAATGACGGGATGATTTATCAAACAATATGTAACTTGAGTACACCTGAAGACATTTCTAAAAAGAATTTTCGCATGGCACGTACTGTTTTCGAGCGATAAATTTTTGTAAATATAAATAAAACTACAAGCATGAAATCTACAATTTTTGTGCGATTTCGGAGGGGAAAAACTCTTTTTGGGGGTTTTCGAATGCTAGGAATTCATTTTTGAAATAACTTTTGCAAAAAAATCATATTATAATAATCTGAAAGAGCTATGAAAAAGCTGAGATCTTTAATTTCTAGGTATTGACATTTCTCGGCAGATAGTCAAACCGGAACCGAAGTCCTCCTATCGGAAATCTATTGTGGGACCGGAGGAGACGATTCAAATGGTCCCCTAGGGACCGAGGCTTTCCGAGAAATGTAGATACATTAAAATGAACGATCTCACTTCTATTACAGCTTATTTTAAATTATGGAAAAATGATTTTTTCTTGCAAAAATTATTCCACTAATGGATTTGTAGCAGTCGGAAAACCCTATATGAAGTTTTATTTCACCAAAATCGGTCAACAATTGTAGATTTTAGGCTTGTGGTTTTATTTAAACTAAAAAAATTTATTGCTTGAAAACTGGACGTGTACATGCAAAATCTTTTCCGGAACTGTTTTTAGGGCATGTAAAATTAAATGTTTTCGCTGAAAAGAATCGATCATTTTTTTTTCATCGGACTGTGTTACTGTATTATTCTGTATAGTTTTCATTATTGAACCTCTAATTATTTTTTATCCATTTATTCTTCTAATTTTTTAAAACTTTTTTACTAAGTGGGAAATCCTTTAAAAAGATCTTGGAAAATTTACGAACTTATAACACTGAATAACACTCGTTATGATTTTTTTTTTTAATTATAAGAATGCCCTTCATTCGGTTTTTTGATCTTGAATATTCCCTATTTTCAAAATATTTTATCCAAAATATCAGAATCAAAAATTCATCCCATCTTGAAACTTGTATTTATCATCAATTTAATCCATAGCCATAACTATTGTAAATTTGTCAATTTCTTCTCTTTCTCTTTAAATAATTTTAATGGTGAATTCGAGAAAAAATAATAACAAGTCTATAGCTGTGAGGTGTATTTTTTATATTTTAAAGTCTATGTCACTATTTCCTTATTTAAACATTTATATACTTGGTTGTTTAATTTTTATTTGCCCAATAAAAATTTTGAATTTTTGAACTATCCATACATTTTGTAGTCAAGTTTTCAATCCAAAAATCGTAAAATTTAAGATTCTCTGTACTTCATAATTTTTTTAAAAAATGCGTCAAATTTTGTTTTTTAATATTATTTTCAATTTATTTCGATTTATAGTAAATTTATTCATACAATCTAATATACAATATATTTCGTTTTTCATAAATTGTGACCCGATCTGTAGAAACCTACCTGAGGACCAAATCGACTTAACCTATTCGTCATCTCAAATGAAAGAGAGAGTAGGCTCCATCGATTTGGTCCTTAAGTAGTTTTTTACAGATCGGGTCACAATCATTAAAATTTTTCCATTAGCTTAAAAAAAAGGTTTAATTTTTTACTTTTCACACATTTCGCCATCAAGTTTTTAATCCAGAAATAGTAAAATTTGGAATTCTATTACTTGCAATTACAACTTTTGAAAAATTCATTGAATTTTGCTTTTTGATACAAATTTACAATTAATTTAAATTGTAGTAAAATTAAATTTATAAAACATCTTATTGAGAAATAATACAATCTGTAATACTCTATGATTTATTTTTAATTGATTAGAAAATTTTTGTTAATTACTCAATAAAAAATGTGAAGGTCGAATGTTCACACATTTTGAAATCAAGTTTTTACTCCATAAGTTGTGAAATTTGGAATTCTATTCATTGCAAAAGCTTTTCGAAAATGCATTGAATTTTGTTTGCCGTTACAAATTTACGATTTATGTTTATAGCAGTCAATTAAAAAATTTAAAAAAATCCTTATTGAGAAATCATACCATCCAAAATACCGTATATTGCCTTTTTTATTGATTAGTAAAAAATTTTCAATCAAGTGTGATTTTTCATGTAGCAAATTAGTCCAAATTAGCAAAATAAAATTGTTTACAAACGAAATTTGTAAATCAGTAAAAATCTGATGATTCTGATGATTATTTTCCAACAGGCATCGCTTATTCTTTGAGATAATGATAATCGACAGATTTTTGAAACGAATTTGGATGTTGAATCAAAAAATGATTGATCTTTCACTTTTTTCACCTCTTTTTTCTTTAGTAATAAGGGTGTCGGACAAATTTGAAGTATTTTTATACTTATTACATGAAAAATATATGAAGTAATCCAACTTCTATTTTTGTTTTCTATTTATTTTTCTTTTCCTACGCTCATTGCCTATATCACTTCTTCGTCAAAATTTACTCAATTTTACCATTAATTCACCCATCTGAATAATTATCAAATGATAACTCGCAAAAATTTTCAGGAACGAGAATTGTCGTGACACTGCTCCACTCTTTGGAAAGGACTGGAGGCAAAAAAGGAATTGCAACATTGTGCATTGGAGGCGGCATGGGCACCGCCATTGCCTTAGAGCGACTTTAACCGAATGAAAAAAATTTAAGAACAAAGGAAAAAATGCATTTATAAGGCCATTAATGAAGTATTCGCGGAAGGATATTCAAGAAAGATGGCCCCCACCGTCTTCCAATAGAATTTTACAGTTTTATCGTGTGTTGACTTGTATTTTTCACAATAGAAGAGTATTTTTATGAAAATTATAAACAAGTTTGAAAATGTCTCGATCACTTTCCCATCACTGATTTCAGAAATTGATAAAAGTTTCAGGAATTTCAAAAAATTTGAGCCAAACATAATTTTCGAAAGTCGTTTAATTAATTGTTTAACGTACAAGATTCTGAAATAATATCATTTACAAAAACCTCGAAAATGTGGCTTTCGCATAAAGCTTAACAATATTTTTTACATCGGTTGATTTACATCTTTTTTCTCTTCTTTCGCCTTTCTTTGTTCCAAAATTTGGCTGACCATTTCTCGAGTTTCTTCTTGTTTTATCCTTGCTCGCGTAGTTTTCAAAGTCGCTTTTTTTTGGTATTTTTGGGGTTTTCGTCTCATCATTTTAAGTTGTACCTCGATCGCCGGAATGATTTTAATCTGGAATTCAAAAAATTTTCGATCGATTAAAAAGGTTGTTTCATGACAGGAATGATTTTTTTCTGCCATTGCTTTGCAGTATAATGATTTGGAATTAACTTATATTGAATAATTGGAAAAACTTTCTGACAACATAATTTATTATTTACAAAAGAAATAACTCCGTAAAATACTGGTTTCAAATTTCGTATAATTTTTGTTATATTACCGGTATATTTGTTTTCTGATCAATGCAAAAAGCTTGAAAAAGTTTTATTGATATTTTAATAATAATGATAAGTAGGACAAATATAGTACGCTTAGAAATATTATCGATTCCATAGTCTTTATTATTGCATTCAAAATATAAATTACAAAATTTATATTTCTTTTCACGCATTTTAATTTAAAAATCTTCGTTTTGATTTTCTGAATTCTGAGATACGAAATCTGGATTGCTTCAGCATTCAACTTTTCATTCAAGTTTAATGAGATTAAATACTTTAAAAATTTTCCATGTTTCAAAATTATTAAAATAATTGCAGTGTTTCGATGATTCAAAGAAGATTACAAACTCAACTAAAATGATTAGATAATGATTTAGAATTATCACATGGTGAATAATTCAAGAAAGTTTATAACAACATGAATTATTGTTTCCAGAGAAATTCATAACACGAAGAAAATCATAAATACTGTATGAATATTATTTGCAATAATCAACCTTTATAAAATACTGGTTTCAAATTCCGCATCGTTTTGTTATATTATAGGTAAATTTGTTTTGATCAATGCAAAAATCTTGAAATTTTATTATGAATATAATAGTTAAAATGACAAGTAATAGGCTTCTAAATATCAGTTCCATACTTTTCATTATTGAATTTAAAATATGTTATACGATTTAAATTTATTTCCAAACATTTTTTTTTTTTTTAATATCTGTCTCAATTTTCTGAATTCTGAGATACTAAATTTAGATTACTCCAATATTTAACTTTACATTCTTTGATTAGATTTAACACTCAACATTTTTCATTTTTCAAAACTTAAAAAAAAAAAATTATACTGTTAAAAGAACAAATTCAATAAATTTAAATAAATCATATTATTGAATAACAAATATATATATATATATATATATATATATATATATATATAATAGAGAGAAATATTTATGAATAAATTAATTAATGAAATGATAGTTGATAATTAATCACAATAAGAAAAATAAATAATTACACCGTTTTGACGATTCAAAGAAAATAAAAAAATTACCAACTCAACTGAAGGGATTGAGGCCAACACAACTGAAAATATTCTTTACCTATGTTGCTAAGAAAATTATTTGAGTTTTGAGTTTTCCAAATGATAAAGAATAAAAAATTATCTGTAATAATCCATAGTACACAAAGGGATCAACATCTATAAAAAATTTTAATTTAATATATTTATAATTAAGAATCTGAATATGTGGAAATCAAAAATTAGTTTATTGGCCACTTACTAGTCAAAAAATTGAAAAAACTCTAGACAAAAGTATTAAATTTTGAAAAAAAGAACATTTAGGATATTATTTTCAAGTCAATGATATCAAAAAACAATTTTAATACCCAATTAACCCTCCCCCCCCCTGAAACCTACTATAACTCAATCGCGGTAATGGGTCTCGCTGGAAAATATCCTGAGCTTTTTTCATCCTTTCCTCCGAAGCACTTTAAAGGTTCGTTGAAAGGAACATCCACAAAGACATCCAATTTTGGCACACACAATTTTGCATAACTCTTGATGATGTGATTTGGAAGACAATCCTTACGATCTTCAAAATTGAAATACGAGCCCCAGGCCTCCGAATTGATAATCTCCTCGTCCAGGTGGGAAAGGTCATGACCCTCCATTTTCTCTGCCAACTGCTCATCCACAACTGCAATTGTGTCACAGTTCCCATAAGCCCTAGGAACGTAAATATCCTGGATGAGATTGTCCCCGATGTAGAGGCACTTGGGTTCCGCCTTTCCAGTGGTCCTGGCGAAAAATTCCACCAACTCCTTCCAATTCCCCTGACTATAAACCTGGTTCTCTTGGAGTTCCTGACCCCGAACAGCCTTTGACTCCTTGTACCCATCCAGGGTATAAAAGTCCCTGTCCCCTATGAAAAAAGCAGGTTTCTTCGCGTAGCAGATAACCACATCAAAAAGCGACCTCCAATCTTGCCCTATACTGAAACTCGCTGTGAAATCAGCGAAATCGAAATTTGATCCTGTTATCATGAACAATTTACTTTTTTTCCGGAGCTTTTTCATCCACTCCACGACCTGGGGATGAACTTGGTGCATGAATTTCCCGGGGTCGGATTTCAATGAGCGGAAATAATGGCCTTTGTTCTGGGAAAAATTTTCTCTTTCGAACATGCTGTAAAGCCCGTCCAGGATATGATGCCAGATATCGTAATCCTCCAATGGCTCGGGGTTTTTAAGTTCCTCGTCAATTGAATCGACGCACCTGGCGAAAACGAGGCTGACGGGCACGTCAAAATAATCTAGGAGCATGCGAATAGACGACGACATTGGGCCGTTCCACTCTTGCACTACGTCCTTGCAAAAAGCGTCACAGACCTTCCAGTGGGAGCTGGGGTAAATTTTTTGGATTTCCTCGGGGGTCAAGATTTTTGTGCCATGAGCGACGCGACGGATCTCGCCGTCTGGGGCGATTTTCAGGATGTTGCCGCGGCGCAAGTCGAGGATCAAGTTTTTTTGCATAAAGTCCAGGTCTTTTTCTTGGAGAGGCTTCTTCAGGTGCTTGGGTTCGAAATTCCGTTGCTCAACAAGGAATCTGCTGAGGGATTCGTACTCCAGGTTGACCATGTTCGTGATGTTATACCGCAAAAGGGTGTTGTCAAGGTCAAACCCTATACAGTCGTAGTCCGCGAACCTGAAGGTACTCATCCTTGCACAAGGTCTCGCAATCAGGGAAATACTGTTGCGGTAAATTGAAAACATGATATGCATTATTTTTCGTGGTTTTGTATATTGCTCATGGTGTCTGACTTTTTTTTTTTTTTTTTTTTTTGTTTGTTTTAGAATCAACTCCAGGCGATGACTTTACAGGTGTTGAAAAGTTCAGGTCTTCACGTTTCCTGGGGTGACAGGCAAAGCGGCTTCAAGGAATTATGTCACTTAATGATTTTTTTACATGGAAGGATAACTTTTTGCATCGGACAGTGAATTTTTACGGAAAATGGTCAAAAATATGTTGTTTTGGGTTTAAGGTTATGTTTTGTGGCGGGAAAGTTTGAAATCAAATTACACGTGTTTTTTTCTCTTTATTGTATTATCAAATTGTAGTCATCGTCACCAAAGTTCAAAAAAACTTCACGATTCATTTATTGTGCTTTATTATGGTTTTTTAGCATTGGCATCTTTTTCACAATTATATGTATTTCAGGAGCGTAGTCAAGGGGGGTTTCAGGTGTTCAGGCCTATCCATAAATTATTTTTTATTTGAAAAAAGAAGTTACTGATTATTTGTTATCATTAGCTATAGTTATTTATTATATTAATAAAAAATTAAATTATATTTTATTGCAAAGTAATATACTATTTATCCTATATTTATTATGTAATAATTAAATATACTAATATAAATATAAAAAAATAATGCATACCAAAAATAATAATGTTAATGAAAATGAAATGATGGATGAAAAAATAAAAATGAAAAATAGAAATAAGTGAAAATTTAAAAAAATTTGTACTTACTGAGATCAAAAGGATAAAACAAATGGTTTAATGTAAGTTACTGAAGTTAAACAATATTTAAAATTACCGATTTTACTAACACAAAATTACAACAATCCTTGCTCATGAATAATATGTTCTTTAGACAAAATTAAAATATTCAATGTTTGGCTAGAATCGTGTAAGATATTAAAATTTGACAAATTGTTTTGGCATATTGAATAATCAATGAAAATTAGAATATGAATTGGAAAATGCTTAAAATCTATGCACCTTAAATCCCAAACGTTTATAAAATAAATTTCAACGAAAGAAATTGGTGTTAGATTTCTTCTTAGGAATTAAATGAAAAAATAGTAGCATTGAATAATATTTGTTGTACATATATCAATAACTATTTATTATAATTATTATTAAGGATTTAGAATGATGAAACAATTTTTTTGATTTTGTTTATATCCAAACGTTTGTAACTTTCAGAAATATACAAATTAAATAAGCTTGAAACTCGGAGCTCGAATTCTAGAAATTTACATAGGAACTTAAGAATCTGTAAAAAATTATAAAATCTTTAAAATCGTTGAATCTCTGGAGAAATACCCAAAGTAATACAAACATATGAAATTACTGTTTTCTGAGTAAATCTGAATATAATATACAAAAGTATAGTACATGCCATAAAAATAGTAAAAATCTTTTAAAACATCAAAAAACCCCAAAAATCATGTAGCTCAAGTTCCAAACGTTTGAAATTAAACGAAACAAAAAATTTAATAAATTTTCGATTTATCGTCATGTGGAAAATTGTGTAAAATACTTTGTTGGTGAGCATAAAGTTTATTGCCTAGACAAAAAAGTCCACGAAACCATCAGGAAATTTTTTTTTTTTTGAATACAGGTCTTTTTTCCTTTTTGTTTAATTTTAAGCGTTTGGAATTTCATTCGCATAAAAAATTTTATAAATACAATAAAAAAAATTCAAAATACTGAAAATCTATGTACTTATAGGGAATTTTTCTAGAAATCTATATAAAACAAATATTTAATTTCTATCAAAATTTGATTTCTACTACATCAAATGTGGTAAATAAAAACTTATACACCAATCTCCATAAATATAAATTTATAAAAATACTGAAAAATTTTTGAAAATTTCATGACTACTAAAAAACTGTTAGAAAGACTAGAAATTTATTCTCATTCTTGAGAGTTGGGCAGATGAAATATGCTCAAAAATGTATAAAACTTTAAAATGCAGAACATGAAAAATTCATTTAAAAAATCAAAGAAATACCAGAAAATGCTTTTGATTTTATGAATACAAACAATAATTAGGAAAAGAAAGGAACTTGAAATAAGTGTAAAGATGTTATTCGAAAAATATATTTTTTATGTCACTGAAAACTGTTGAATTTTTCAATGCTTCATGTGCTCTAACATTAAACTCTAGCTTTTTATGGAGTGATCTTGAGAAATTCTATATATTTATCAATAATCCCGGAAATACTGATATATTTCAAAGAACTACAAAAATATATAAGAATTCTATAGATCAAGCAAATACTTGGAATTTGTCTGTATACATACTATATATTAGAAATTCATTAAAATATTCAAAACTTTCACAGCTTTGATTTCTAAAGCATTATCAATTCTCAAAATTTGAATGGAAAGTGGTACATTGATAAATAAGATCAGAATATTCTTCAAGTTGTATAAATACTGGAGAAATAATAAAAATACTGATATGAAAATAAAATAATAGGTGAATGATAAGATAAATAGTATAAGCAGTAAATTGATATATTTCAATAATTAATTATAAAATAAATTACGAAATAAAATAAAATAAAAAAAAAAATTAAAACACTAAAATAAAAAAGATTAAAAATGCAATAACGAAAAAAAAACTTGAATTATTAGAAAAAAAACCTATCTGAGAGACTTGAACGTCACTTTAAAAGTCATATTTTATATTATATTGAATAAATATAACATGGAAAAAGTGCGATTCTGGACTTGGAACCAGTACAATTTTTTAATTTGAAAATTTTTTTGATCTTTTTCCAATAAACTGATCGTCAATCATTGAAAATTATGAAATCCTGAAGGAAATTATATTTTTTTAACAAACCCTTCCCCAAAATTTTTTCTGCCTACGCCCCTGACCATTTTTTTGTATATATATATATATCCATAGGCGGGAAAATTTAAAATTTCTCACATGTGGAGGGATTTGCACGCAACGAATATTTCTAGATGTGACGAAAAACGTAACAAACGGAAAAGAATCGCCTCGAGGGTCCGTGAAAATGCAATTTTTCATAACAACGTTCATGTACCTGTAATCAAAGGAGAATTGGGTTTATTATCAAGTAAGATTCCTGATGGAATTCGAATGGAATTTCTACTTACGCATCTGTAGACTCCAAAAGACCGAAAACTGAAGATTCATTTCGTAAATCAATAGTTGTTTTCTGTCCTTCTAAAGCCTTTAAGAGAATCGAAAGTGTGTTGTGAAAAAGAAATTTTTCCCGATTGGAAATTCTTTCTGTATTCGGAGAATCCATATTTTGGTTCTTTGCAGTTCTTTGTTATTGTTTTGTAAGTTGAGTTTGTTTTGGAGGATGCGCAAAGATGCGCGAGCGCAGACAGCTGTAGAAAGAGAGGGCGAGACTATCTATCCCTTTTCCCTCAGTAGCGTAGCTGTTTACCCGAGGGCCCATGCACAAAGCACAATTGTGGATAAATCGTATTTACGAGTTTATGAAGACAGTATTCGATTCTAATTCAGTTGTTTGACTCGCAAAAAAATTTGCATTATAAAGATTGATGTTTTAACGGTATTTTATGATAGATTGATGATATGCGCTTCTTATAAATTAATAAATTTCGTAAAGCTCGCGATTGGTGTTTTATTTGAATTAAAATTTTTTTTTTTTGTTATGAAGATAATGTAAACCTTATTATTAATGTAAAGCAGAGAAAAGTTTGTAAAGTCAAGTGAATTTTGCACAGTGATTTATTTCGATATATTTTCTAGAGTGAATTAAAGTAGAAATGAATTGTTCGTTTTGTACATAATCGTTTATTCATCCCTTTATCGGGTCTTCGAGGTTCTTTGTGTTACAATGCATTACAATGCTTAACGCATAGTTTTCTTATGGAGATGTACCCCAGTGTAGCAGCTAAGGGTTAACGCAGTTATTATCATATGCATACAAATTTAACAGTGTAATAATAGGCAAGTAAATATTTTGCAGCAATGACATTAAATCTCAATACTCCCAGAAGACATTGAAACTGCATGCGCGCCAGTGATGTTCAATGTCTGCACAAGGTAACACAAATAATGATTGAAATACCTAATCTGACCTGATCTTTGAATACTACTCAATATTTTTCTGTTTGCAGTGTGTCCAAAGTAGAATTTTCGAAACTCGAAGCGTGGTGAAAGTGCCTACTTTCGCCACTACACAGCAAACGAGAAAATATTGGATGATAAACTCCTCAATTCAAACTCGATGACTTTGAATACTTTCCATAAAAGATCAAAGTGCCGACATGAAAAGTATTCAAAGTTATCGAGTTTGAATTGAGGATTTGAACATCCAATATTTTCTCGTTTGCTGTGTAATCATGTAAAGAGCATTTTCTAGTGCTCTAGTAGGTATGGTAGAAACATGAACATTAATTACAATGTTAAAAAACCTATGAAACAAAATTTCATCCTACAGGCACAGTTTGTAATAAATAAATAACAAGTATTTTCATATTTTAAGTATGTTTTAATACGTAGTTTCGTTGATGAGATCAGTCTGTATAGCCTGTCCCTAGCAAAAGGCTCGGGGACGCAAAAGGCACGCAAAAAGCACGGAACTCCGTGCTCATTGCGTTCCAACTCCGTGCCTTTTGCGTCCTAGGACTTTGATAAATTCTCCTAAATTTCAAGCTGAAATGTCTTGTTTTTGATTACATGTAATAAAGAAAGTCAATTTCTCCGTTATTATATAGTTGATAATTGTATTCCCTCGCTCCCTGGGAACAACCCGGAAAATGTTGCTCAAATGTTGCTCATGCAAATAACATGTAGAGACAAAATAAATGCTTAGAATTTGCTCAAAACTTACTTTTTGATTAAAAAAAAAGAACTAACAGGATTTGTTGCTCTCTAAATAGAGTATATTTGGCAATAAATATGTGAAGAGAGTAGCCTGAAGGGGGTACTGAAAATAAAAAATAGATCGAATGAAAGGGAGAAGAGGGCAACAGTGACGTTAATTTATCATTATAAGATTGTACAAAAGTGAAAATGCAATGATGGACGCGTAAAATTGCTGTTTAATTGCTAATTAAAGATCATTTTGACACAGCAATATTTGAGCAACATTTTGATGTTGCTCGGACGTTGTTCTCAGGGAGCGAGGGTTTTTACATGTATGAATTAAAAAAGTCGAAAAATTAAATCCGTGATCGCATGATAATTAACTGTCAAGCAAAAAAGTCGGTAATAATGTATTATTACCATCAAATTTGTGTAAAGTCATTTTGGCATAAAAAATTAAATTATTTATAAATTGTTAAGTCAAAATTGATTGTTTAAGAACATAACACTCCAAAAAGCAATTTCCGGGAAAAGCGTATGGGATTTTGATAATAATTGCTGAGAGAAAACAGCATATGGAACGGAAAAAAGACGCAAAGAGCACGGAAAACAACGGAAAAAGCACGGAACTCCGTCCCCGTGCACCCGTTTCTACCTTACTGACAGAGCAATACGATATTTTTTTTACAGTTCAAAATTTGAGAGATTTATTGCTAAATGTATTGCATGAAAATAAAATTTACTGGTCAATTTTAAAATGATTAGTTCTCTTTTTTTATCAAACTCTGACTTTGTCTGACTTTGATCAAGTGACAAAGAGAAAAACAAAAAGAAAAAGGAGAACAGAGCAGACGACGTAGATTGCGGTGGTTGCACTGTCAGCTGATTAGCGCAGATTCACGTTAACGTGTCGGTAAATCTGATAAACGCAATAAATCGAAGCAAGTTTTTTCTCTCCGAAAACCAATAGTTTCTCTCGTTCGTGTTAAAAAATGGCAGGCAAACCAAAGTTGACTCAAGAAGCTACTTGGCAAAAAATTCAAGCCTATTTTGATGCCAACGCAAAAAACATCAACATCCATAAACTTTTTCAGGATGATCCTCAAAGATTTGCAAACTTTAGGTGAGTGAAAATATTGAGATGTGACCTTGAACGACCTTGAAATGTCGAGTATTTATGATTTGTATTTTCAATGGATTTGAATAAACCGTGATTTTCATGGTCTGATTGGAAAAAAAGATGATAACATTTTTCGTATTTATAATCATAGTGTAAATATTTGGTATATTGAGTCATGTTTTTTTTATTAAAGTGTAAGCTTAGAAAAAATATATTCAGTAGATATCTCATTTAAAAAATTAGCTATAGGATAAAAAAATCATAACATATGTTACTTCCAATTTGTCAGTAAATATTTATTAATTGATAAATAATTCATTCTTTGTAATATTCCACATTGTGTTATATTCCTTAATTAAGATTATTCTATTATTTTTCTATAATATTTGTTCATATCCATAAATAATTTTTTGGTGGAATATTATATATGTTTTTATTATATTTGTAATGTAATTTGTATCTTTTTGTGTAACAATTATTGTTAAAACTTGATAAAAATTTTTCTCTATATAATAAATTGTTTATGTTGTTCTGTCATGTCGAGTTATTTAAATATGTGTTTTTCATAAGATAAGATATTTAAAATGAAAGTTGTTGGATAAAAAAAATCGGAAATCCTAAACTAAATATACTGTCTGATTCATTATTCATTACTAAATATTCATGAAGTAATAAACATTAATAAACTATTTATTGATAACCCAGTAAACATTCGTGATTATTTGTGATCATTGATGCCATATGACATACCAATGCTTCCGTATACATATGTCATCGTGACATCATGTCATATATATGAGAAAGCATTGGTACGTCATATGACATCAATGATCACGAATAATCACGAATGTTTGTTGGGAATACATAGTTTGTATCACTTGCATAACCATATTATATTTTTAATTGACATTTTTTTTATTTTATCCTTTAATAAGCAATTATTTTGATAAAAATTTTCATAATATACTTGTTTTTTAATCAATTAAGAATTTTTATAAAATAAATCATTTAAAAAATTTTTCTGTTAAAATGATTCTAAATAATTCATTGGTAATATGTATTAGTAATAATGATTTGTAAAAAAATTTGTAATTCAAAAAACATAGTTTTTATTAGAAAAGTTTTAGTATGCAATAAATGAAAAAATCTCAGTATGAATATCTAGTCTTTCATTCATTACTAAATATTCATAAAGTGACGAACGATAAATAAATTATTTATGAATAATTTATCATTTGTATGATTGTAAGATTTCTCTTTCAATTATTGTTTTTTAATTTTTCTCACATCTTACATTTTTATCATATATTTGTTTTTTGGGTCAATTCAGTATATGTATGTAATAAATCATTAAAGATACTTTTTTCAAAAATATAATTCTATAATATTTATTTTTGAGATACATTGTTCATGTTTATTAATAAATAAACTTATCCATGAAAAAAAATGGCTTATCTAAAAAAAGTTATTGAATAAGAAACAAAAAAATTTTAATCTAAATATCTAGTCTTTGATTTACCAAACAATAAAAAATAAACAAACTGTTTAATAATAATGTATCACTTACATTTATTTTAATTGAAATGATTATTTAATTTTTCTCATATTTATTCAATAATGAATAATAATGTTGCTAAACATTTCTATACAATACTTGTTTTTTAATCGACGTAGTTTTTTTATGTAATGAATCAATAAAGAAACTTTTTCGTTAATACAATGCTCTCATAATAATTGTTAATGAAAATGAAATAAGAAAAAATTATGGCTTGTGCAATGATAGATATGATAAAATAAATAAAAATATCCCAATCTACATCTATTCAGTCTTTGATTCATTATATACTAATCACAAACTGATGAATAATAAATAAACTATTAATTAATATTACATCGTTTGTATGATTTTGTTATATCTTTTTAAATGACTTCTTACATTTTTTGCACATATTTATCCAATAGCAAATAGTAATTTTGTTGAAACTTTTTAAAGTTTTTTTATCAAATAAAATTTTTGTTGTTGTTAATCTATAGAAAAATACTTATTCCTGAAAAGACATGACTTCTGGATAAAGTTAGAGTATAATAATTAATAATTAAGTCTTAATTAAAATTGTACTAAATCATTATATTAAGGGGGTCTTCTGTGGTAACGGGTCTTTTTTTAGGCATTTTTTGAAATTTTGCTGTAAAGAAAGTATTCAATATTTTTTGATACGTTTTTTTTCAAATTTTATTGTACTTTTAACTACAAAATGCAGTATTAGGTTTGTAAAAATATTCAATAGTTGCTGCACTGCAGCCCCGCAAAGTAATGCCCTCCAAAAAAACATGTGTTGATGGTTCACACTATTGCACCAGTCTGGAACGTTGAAATAAAAAAACTTTTTTTTTTGTAATCTATATGAATGCCATTATCGTCCGATGGGAGTTTTTTTTTTTTTAATCAAAAGTTGCAAAATGGCGCAACTCGAAAGTTAAAAATTTTTTTTTGCTAATTTTTTTGACTAAAAAAAAATTAATAAAAAACTTGTAAATAATCGTGTGAACCAGTTCGAAAAACGTGGTTTCGAGAAAAACGCATTTAAACGCCAAGTGTACCGTATAAACTCAGCGGATGACGTCACAAACCCTACTTAAAAAATGACTTTCCCGTCCGAATTCTTCAAAAACCTTTTTGTATAAGATAGATAATAATATTACCTAATGAAAAATGCAAAAAAAATCGATTATTCGAAAGCGTTACTACAGAAGACCCCCTTAAATATTAATTATTACTCTATCAGTTTTATAATTTTATTATGTGACTTGAAATACTGGAAAAGGGACTCAAGGACCAAAATGGTTTAGGCTTACTTTCTTATAAAAATATTTTCAAAGATCTTGGAATTATGTAAGTTATAAACTCTGGATTTTAGATCATGCGACAGAAATATAAAAAAAAAATGGATTTATAATGAATCAATAGAATCAATCCAACAAAATTCATCATGTATATGATTATTATAAATTATTACCTACATATGATTAAGAAAGGAATCAGGGATTAGAGGTCAAATTTCAAAATCGAAATAGCACAATTAATCGCGAAATTTTTATGTTATTCAGCCTGAAACTTGAAACTCCAAAGGATGGGCCTATTTTGTTGGATTACTCAAAAAACCGTGTTACCAAAGATGTGCTCGGTTTGCTATTTGACTTGGTAAATTTAGCAAGCTTTTTTATTGAATAGATATTGTTTTCTGTGGATTAAAATTCTAACTTGAAAGTCTTTTTTATCCAAACATAATTTATGTTAACATAAATTATTTAAATTTAACTGAAAATAACAGAAAAATTAAAATTTCAATAAATTTTCACTCAGTTGATTGCAAAAAATTTATCGCTAGTTATAAACTGTAAAGTAAACATCTGTTATTTTTATTCTAGTAAAACATCGAGGTTCAACGTTGAAAGCCAAACATTTAAATTTATACATAATGTATAAAATTGAAATTCCAGAAAACTTGAAGTCAGTACTTGCAATAATTGCATTTCCTGGTTGAAAATTTAGAAAATTTGAATGGTGAATATTTTTTGACTCCAAGTCGCTTACTATAATAGTATATTACGTAGCAGGTACGGATGTGCGAATTTGGCAAAACGGGGTAATTACGGACCGAGCCGAAGGCAAGGTTTGTAACCCGTTTTACCTATGAGCACATCCGTACTTGTTTACGTGAGATATTTTTCATCACAATGGCCAAAAAGTCACTTCAAAATGTCAGTTTTGAGGTTAAAGTGATGAAAAAAATTTTAATCATTTTTGACACACAATTAAATAGTCGAAATTTGCATAAAGAATAGTGAATAATGACAGGTATAGATAATTTGAATATTTTTACTTGTTGAAAAGACTTTTTTTTATTAACAATAAAATTATTTTTCACCAAAATAATTACTTTAAGATTATGCTTTCGAATTCAAACTATAGTTTTAATTGGAAGATTAGGAATAGAATGTTATGTTAGTCAAATTCCTTTAAATATTCTATGGATTGAAAAATGTAAATGAAACTTTCCATGAAGTTTGAAACCAAATATAAGAAAGTAAGAAAATTGAAGGTTCCAAAAGTTGGAACCAAAATTAAAAGACTTAAATGTGCCCTGGCAAAGTTTGTGCAACGTAGGTGCATCGATATAGCGTTGCACTTGCGTTGCATTCGTTATTTCGAATAATTAGAGTATTAAATGTGTGTTCGTCCATAAAACTCATGAAAATAAGAAGTTTGCGTTATTTTTCATCTTAATTGTTCAAAAACTAATTTTAAAAACCATTGTTTTCAGGAAAGCTAGAATAAAATACCTATCTAAATTCCTAGAACTTATGCATTACGTTATTTCGTTTGATTATTGTACTTATTGTGCGTTCCGTCTTGAAACTTGAAGAAATAACAGTTTTCAGAATTTTCGATTAATATCATTTAAAGAAATCTGTTGAAACTAGTATTTTTATTATCAAAAATCAAATTAAATACCTTTCATGGATGCTAAAATTGACGTTTCCTATTCGAAACAAAAGAAAAAAAATCGATTGACGGGCGCTTGCTTTTGACAGATTAGGATTAAAAGGAATGCTTATTTTTATTTTACTTTTCATTTTCAAAATCACATATGCTATTTTGATACTGAGTGTTAATTAATACATTATCTTTTTTTTTACATAATCGTATATCTTATTTTATTCAATTTTGCAGATGATACGATATAATTTAATAAAAAATAGGAGTAAAATCAAAGAAAAAGAAAAAAGAATAATTTTTTTTTGTTTCTCTATTTCTTTACGTTCAACTTTATTTCCAAAGTTTTTCCTTCTGCTGTCTATTGAAAATACTTCTTATTTATGATTTATCGCATTTCTGTACACGTGGGTTTTGTCAGATCGTTTTTATAGTGATTTAAAAAGTGCAACGCAAATGCAACGGAAGTGCAACGCAAATGCAACGCTAAAGTGTTGCATAAACCTTGCCAGGGTGATGTAAGCTAAAAATTGATTATATGTAACAGAAAAATATTACAAATTTAGTTCTTGTTTCTAAATCTGAAAAAAAAGTTCACATTTCAATTACGAAAATGTGAGAATTTATTGAAAGTACATTTATAGATTTAAATAATCCATTTGAATAATTTTAATATTATATAAAAGAAAAAATTTTCGATTCTAAACTATGATTTTTTTAAGACTCGAATTAAACTATGATTTGAGTTAAAAATATGGGAATTTTACACTATTTCAAAGTTCTGATGTACATTCTTCTTAGAAATATTGAAAAATTAAAAGTTGAACTGAAATACCTGAATCGCAGAAAGATCAAATTATTACCAAAACGTTTATTCTCTATCAGAAGTACTTTATGTAACGAGGAAAGTGTTATTGAAGCTAGAAAATCACTTGAAACAAGAAACTTTATTCCTATAATATGCTTTGATCAGTAAAAACACATCTTATTTACCGAAATCATTCCAAAATAATGATGTACTTTCTGAAAATTGCGTGATTTGTGTAATATGCATGCAACACTAAAAAATGATTTCTGATAAGAAAAAACACTCTCCATGATCTTTTTTGCAAACGACTCCATCGAGTTTCATTATTTTATAAATTGAACCAAAAAATTATGTTATATTGTTTGAGAGAACAAAAATATATGCAAAAAATTTCAAATTTTTATTTTCTTCGATATTTCCAGCCAAAAATGTATTATTGCATTTCTGTGAAAAAAAATTCAACATAGCGAATGAGAAGAAAAAAAATATGCAAAAATACTTTGTGTGAAATTCATGAGTCACGAACATCTTAGGCTCGAGCACGAAAAGTTGAGGAAGCCAGAGAAGCTATGTTTTCCGGGCAAAAAATCAACTTTACGGAAAATCGTTCGGTTCTTCATATCGCGTTGCGGAATAGAAGCAACACTCCTATTTTGGTCGATGGAAAAGACGTGATGCCCAATGTCAATGCTGTTTTAGAGCACATGAAAGAGTTTTCCAATCAGGTAAATAAGAATTTTCATGAAGGCTGGATTTAGATTTAAATAAATATATAAATTGAAATATATTATGTTACATTATTGTATATTATACCCATTATATTACTAGTTTGCATTTTGTTTAAAATTTGAACCATTTTAAAAATTCAAAAAAATTAAGAACTTTCAGAACATCTCCATTAATCTAGTAAATTGTGTGCCGTCCCTACTGAAAATTTCCAATTGGTTTTTCAATCGATTTTCTAATTGAAAAACCAACTGGAAAAATGGCCGTTTTTCAAATAAGTTGGTCCAATTGGAAAACCAATTGGATTTCCACTTGAAAATCCAATTGGTTTGTCCTACTGGAAAATTTTTTTAAGATTGGATTTCCAAGTGGAAAACTAATTACATTTTTTAATGGAAAACTAATTGGATTCGTGACGTAAGTTTTTTGGAAAAAATTTTCCCAGCAGGATAAGCCAATTGGAAATTTTCAGCAGGGGTACTCTATTTTTCAAAAAATGCATTATACTTTTTTTCATTCTTTCCATAAAAATCTATGAAACTTCAACAGTATGAAAATACAATAGTGAATAATAATGTTTTAGACAAATTTGTATCAAATCTAGAAAGTATTGAATATTTTCATTACAGTTGTTAAAAACAATCGATTATTATAAAAATTCGAGCAATTGGTAAAACTTGAAAAAATGTTCACGAATGATAAATATTGTGTTTAGAATTACATTATACATACGTCAAAATACGCAAATTTTTTTTCATTTATTTTTACCTATACCTAAGACTCTTGAAAAGTTAAAAAAAATGACAAAAAATCTTGATGAGTAGACACATTTTTCAAAATGTTCGAAAGTTTGAAATAGTTAATACTACGTTTTGATTTAAAAAAATTGTGTCAAATGAAAAAAACATCAAAAATTTTGAAAATTTAGGCTAATTCTAGTAAAATTTAAATACTTTAGATTTTAGAAAATGTTGATAAATTTCGTAGATTGTGTTAGTTATCACATTTTTCCGAAAGAAATCGATATTTTTAGGTACGATGTTTTCTATGTCTTTAAAATTTTGCATATGAAAAAACTTACACGCAAAATTTTAATTGAAAATCTTAAATATTCAGAGTTTGATGTAGATTGAACTTATAAAAAAGTGAGAAATAAAATAATAATGAAATAACGAAATAACACCTTAAAATTCCAGCAATTAAGTATTTAAATGTAAACATTTTTTTTATAAGATCATCTTTTTTGAAAACGAAGCTTTCAACAATAAAATTATGTAGGGAATTATGAACTTTAAACTATTTTCTAAAAAAAAAAGAATAAAGTTTTTAAAATTATTTTATTTAACTATCAAACTTCAAAATAAAATATTTCAATGGGATAGTTTCATATCGATGCAATTATCATTTTGGGAAAATCAAGCTCTCAACTTAAAAAAAATCTTCAAAAATATAGAAAATGGAACATTTTCAACTGTCGAATTTCAGAAATGTTTAATAATATTCAATGTTATAATTTAAAAATATTATTAATTCAATTATGGTTTTGGAAAATTTAGCTTTCAGCAACAGCAAAAAATTTTCGAAAATGTTTGAAATGAAGAGTTTTCAGCAATTTCGAAGAAAAAAGATCGAAACCCTATGAATTAAATGTATTCAACAGTTGAATTTTACTGTTTGAAATTCGATGGTCATTAAAATTAAAAATTAAAAATTCTAGCTACTGGAAAATAATGTGAACTTACATTTTCGTTGCCTAAAATATACTTCTCAAAATGAAATTTGTAAATGCAAAGTTATAAAATTAAAAATGTGGAACTCGAAGAATTGGAAATTCATGTGCCTGTAGTTTCAAAATTTCAAGAAATAAACATAAACAAAAAATAAATTGGTTTCACATTTCTATTCAAGTTAAGAGTGAAAAATAGTACCGTTGGACAATATTTGGAAAATAATAATAATTATTTATTCTTATAGCTTAGAAAGGAAATACAAACCATTTTCGTTTACTTTTATTTTTGAATATGCAATTATTAATTGAATATGAACCTTGCAATTTAAATATTACAAGATGAAGAAAAAACGGAAATTCATTGTTTGGAACGCGAAATATTCAAAAATACTCAATATTTCAGTAAGTGAAATTCAAAAGGTGAAAAATGATCACAATTAATGATTTTTGTAGACTCGAAAATATCGAAAAATTAATGTGAACAGAAAATAAAAAAAGATATGATAATCTTCTATTTTTTAAGGTAAAAATCAAATGATTCTATTAACTTGAATCCAGAAGAATATACATTATTTTTTATTTCACCCTTTATGAATAATCTTCCTACAAAAATCCCTGCAGGCAATGGAAAAATAATTCTTGATTTCGACAGCGATTTTAAAACTTTTAAAAAATAAGATGAATTTTACAGGTGATATCGAAAGAATGGAAAGGATTTACTGGAAAACCCATCGAAGACGTGGTCAACATTGGAATTGGTGGATCTGATTTGGTGAAAATTAACTATACATTATGTTAAATTTTTTTTTCTGTTGCATGAGTTAATAAAATTTTTTTAGAAATTACTGTACACATTTTACATATTTTTTTACAATAATGCTTGTTGCTTTTTGTTAAATTTGTTTATGTTCCATTATTTTATTTTTATTTGAAATACCTTTTTGCAATGCACATAGATTTAAAAAATATAAATACCGTATTTTTCAGTACTGTATTAATAAAGTTTTTTTTACACGCAAAAAAATATTCATTGTATTGATAGATTTTCTCGTTTTTTTCATGACATTCAACTTTGATGCATTCGAATCAATTTTGAATATGTATAATGGACAATTTTTAGGGTCCTCTGATGGTAACCGAAGCTCTTAAACCGTTCCAAGTTGGACCACGAGTACATTTTGTCAGCAACATCGACGGTACCCACATCGCCGAAACCTTGAAAAAAGTCAACCCCGAAACTGTGCTTTTTATCATCGCCTCGAAGACTTTCACTACCCAGGAAACCATTACAAATGCCACTTCTGCTAAAAAGTGGCTCCTGGAGCATTTGAAGAATGTGCGTTTTTTTATTCCCAAAAATCACAACAATTTTCATGGATCGATGAACTGTTTGAAAATTCGACTATTTATCACCCCCAAAAATGATTGGTCCCAAACATTATTAATTTTTACAAATTAGTGTGAAGGGAGTGTTTTTACACCTACACAACAATTTTTTTATGATAAAATTTTCCTCCTCAGGACCAAGCTGTGGCGTCACATTTCGTCGCACTGTCAACAAACAACGAAAAAGTCAAAGAGTTTGGAATCGATGAGAAAAATATGTTTGGATTTTGGGACTGGGTCGGTGGAAGATATTCTTTGTGGTCTGCAATTGGGCTTTCCATTTGTCTTTCCATTGGTTTCGATAATTTCCAACAACTTTTGGAGGGTGCTCATTTCATGGATCGTCATTTTTGCACTGCCCCAATGGAGCAAAACGTTAGTTACTTCATGTGAAAAAGTGGTTTATTTCTGGCAATTTTCACATTTGTTACCTTGGTTGATAAATTATTTTTTCAATTTCAGGTACCCATGATTTTGTCACTTTTGGGAATCTGGTACCACAATTTTTACAAAGCAGAAACGCATGCTTTGCTTCCCTACGATCAGTACCTTCACAGATTCGCAGCCTATTTTCAACAAGGTGATATGGAAAGCAATGGAAAATATGTGACTAGTTCGGGACAAGTCGTCGATTATTCAACTGGTAAACACTGGAAATTTTAAATATAAGGAACATTTCTTAGGCATGGTCAATTTTTTTTAGGGCCAATTGTGTGGGGCGAGCCAGGAACCAATGGGCAACACGCGTTTTATCAACTCATTCATCAGGGCACGCGGCTCATTCCTGCTGATTTTATCATGCCCGTTTTATCTCACAATCAAGTACAGTTTTTATGAGCATATAAAACTTAATAGCAATCTTGAGAATCGTGAATTCATCAAAATTGCGGACGTGATAACTTTAAATTAATTCAGAATCCAATGAAAAATCTATTTTATATTATTCTATCGTAAATGACATGCTTCAAATTTCCTATTGGTTTTCCAGTTGGTTCGATCAATAGAAAAATCAAATATATATCTACTTCGAAATTCAATTGGTTTGTTTTATTAAAAAGTATTTACTAAAAACTTGTGACACATATATGATTTTGTTTTTCATTTAAAAATCTGAAAAGATTTTTATTTGGAAAACTAATAATATTATTAACGTAATTTTTTTTTGTGAAAACTTTTCCAAAAAGAAAAACCCAACTTAAAAATTAATTGGAAATCTAATTAGAAATCAAGTAAAATTGAAATTGAAATCGAATCATATATTTAATTATAAATCCAATTTTATATTGAATTGATTTCACAATTGAAAAAACGAGCATTTTTCCATTTAGTTTTCCAGTTTAGTTGTCAAATTGCAGGATTAAATTGGATATCCACGTGGAAATACAATTGATTTGTCCGATTAGAAAATTTAAACTTGTCACGAATAAAACTAGTTTTTTTTTAGAAATCTGAAAAGATTTACATTTGGACAACTAATTGTATTTATGACTTGAGTTTTTTTGCACAAAACTTTTGATAGGACGAACCCAGCTGGAAACCCAGTTGGAAATTCCAACTAAAATTCAAAAGGTTTTTCGGTTGGACAAACCAATCAAAATTCAATTGGTTTTCTGATTGGACACGCCATTTGAAAAAACGGCTGTTTTTTATAATTGGTTTTCTGATTGGGTTGTAAGTTTTGAAAATCAATAGGTATCCACTTAGAAATTTAATTGGTTTGTCCTATTGGAAAATTTTTACAGTAAAATCTGTGTCTCAAAAACAATCAGTTTTCCATATATAAATCTAATCGATTTTTATTTGGAAAAATAATTTTATTTGTGATACAGGGTTTTTTCGTCAAAAATTTTCCAATAGCAAACCAAACTTGAAAACCAATTGAAAATCTAATTAGAATTGAATTTATAATCCAATTAGAATTCAATTGGAAATCCAATTGGTTTGTCTTATTAGAAACTTTGTTACCAAAAACCTCGTCACATACAATTAGTTTTTCCATTTAGAAATCTAATTGGATTTCGAATTGGAAAACTAATTATATTTTCGACGTAAGTTTTTTATGTGAAAAAATTTCCCAATAAGACGAATCTAACTTTAAAACCGATTGAAAATCCAATTGAACGAACTAATTGGAAAATCAGACAATTGTTCACAAAAAAAAAAGTTTTCACAAATATTAGTTTACCCTTTAGAAAACTAATTATATTTGTGACATAGTTTTTTTTTGTGAGAAATTTTCCCATGGCATGAAACCAACTGGAAAACGAATTAGTTTTCCAATTGACAAAACAATTGGGAATTTTTAACATGACGTTAAGCATAACTTGGAATTCATGATGGCAAAGATTGACTGCAATTGAATACTCATTTTCAGCTATAAAAAAAATATTTGATCTTAGGTTCAAGGAACGTTGCACCATAAAATTTTGCTGGCCAATTACTTGGCGCAAACAGAAGCTCTGATGAAAGGGAAAGGTGAGAAACAGGCGAAAGAAGAACTTGAAAAATCTGGTTTGAGCCCAGAACAAGTGAGCGCTTTGTTGCCTCACAAAATGTTCGAGGGAAATCGTCCCACGAACAGCATCCTTCTTAAAAAAATTACACCCTTCACTCTTGGAGCTTTGATAGGTGAGTTAAACGATATTTTACTGTACCAGAAAACAAAAAATAAAATAAATTCAAATTATATTTTCTTTGTTTTATAGCTGCCTATGAACACAAAATCTTTACCCAGGGAATAATTTGGGACATCAACTCCTTCGATCAGTGGGGGTGAGAAATATTATTGTTTGACAGAAGTTATTTGGAATATTTTAGATTAAATTATCAAAATTTGTCATACAATATGGTGTCTAGATTGAACTAGTATTTTTTTTATAGAGTTGAACTGGGAAAACAACTGGCAAAAGCGATCGAGCCAGAACTTAACAACTTTGACGTCATCACCAGTCACGACTCATCCACCAACGGATTAATAGCTTTCATCAAATCCCAAAGTTCGTAAATTTGTTAACTCGTATCGATCCATAACATGTACACACACAAATTTACAACATTTTTTTCTGTGTACTTATGCAATGATACGACAAAAACATAGTTGATGTTTTGTAATCTACTCGAGCCGAACAAATTTAATGTTTTTACATTTATAATCGACTCTGGAAACTTATTTTCGAAATTATTCCCCAGCTTCGTTTTTAGATTGGGAATATTCGTTATTTTTATGTTTTCGTTATCGTGAACCCTAATATAAATAAAATTGTAATCGCATGAAATTCAATTGGATTCTTGTAATTAAAGTAGTATGAAAATATCGAAATATACGAATTTTATCAGATGATCTACGCTTTATTCAATACAACAGTATGTTGGTGGAAAAAATTAAATTACTCGACGGCTAATACTTTTCATTCTTTAAGGGACAAAGGAAAGAACTTTGATCTACGCGCGTATAATATTCCAAACTAAAAAAAATCGTTTTCTCACGCTCTCACTCGAAAATATCGTCGTTCCGACAAAAATTTATCTCGAAAAAATACGCCTGATGCGAAACGTACAAAATGGCAGCTAAAATACTCGCGTCGTGCGATGACAATCTCTAAAACGTTTCCGACATTCATTCTTTGTTCTCTCACGAAAAGTATCCCTAATTCAACGACGAATACAAAAACAATGAAGCGAAAGCCAACCTTGAAAAGCTCCTGCGAAATTCACGATCGGATTTTACAGAAGCTGCTGAAGTCAAAACTCGACCTACAGAAATGACCAACGATTATTGCTCCAAGTGGACAAAAATCTATTCATTATTTTTTTTAAGTAAGGCATCGGAGATGACACTGCCAAAACGATACGTTTTAACAAAGACAAAAGCAAACATAAATCGCGAAAACGAGAATGAATCGAATAAAATTCTTTTTTGCCTCTCACACATTAAAAATGAGCGTATTTAAACACATTCCGACATACACAAATGAAGTATTTCAGGCCAACACGCAGGCTGTCGGCAGGGAAAGGGGGGGGGGGGGCATTTAGTCCGCCGGGTTAAACTCGGCGGGTTAAAAGGACCCCCCCCTTACCCCTGCCGACTGTCATTTTCTCCAGCTTCCGTGTTAACCTTCAATACTTCATTTACCATGTTGAAACAGTTTGAATACGCTCATTTTTAATATTTTCGAGGCAAAAGGTATCGTCTGTACCTCGGAGCAATAACACTCGTTATAAATCGGCTGTTTTTGCCCCTAGCTACAGAATATACTATTGGATCAAGTCGTTAACTGAATAAATTCAAAGTTAGTTTATAAAATAAAATTTTCGTACTAAGTAAACTCTTGGTGGGTAAAATTTGCAATATCAACGATGTGCTAGGATTGGGCTTCAACAGGATTCGATTTGCCAGTGGATGCAATCGAGAATTCGTAAACCTACTTAGGATATATTAACATTATTGTATCGTTTCACTGTTATCACAGATGCGTTTGTTTTTGATGGCAAGCTCTTGTTCCTCATTCTTGGCCCTTTTTTTGGACTTGGCTGCGCGGACTAGTTTCAGTCGGCGTCGTCGCTTTCAAGCCAACATCAGGTTTCCATCGTCGGAAATATCTGAAATCGAGAATCAATGAAGGTCCAATTCACACAAAAGCTTTCAAGAAAAATGTAATCTTTCAGCAACATTTCGGTATTTCTGGTATAATTTTCGTACAATGGATTTTCTTACTGTTAGATCAACGAAAACTTTGTTAATAACAATTCTTTCTAAGAAATATGTAAAAACAATAATGAATACTTTTATATATATAATAATGAATACTTTTTAACATTTATAAATATAATACATCTTAAAAAGTATAAATGATGACAAACTTGCAATTCGTTTTTTTATATAAAATATAGCTGTTATATGACAGAATAACATACTCTTGTAAATACTATTAACAATTTTGTCATAAGCACTAGAAAAGGGACAAAAAAATTTTTGTCCAAAACGTCGTGTTTTTACACACAATAAATAATTGTTTGACTAAGAAGTTCGTTCTTTATCACACTGATAAACAACCAATAAAATATGAACAATAAACCTACACGAAAAAAAAAATTAATAAGATACCTAAAGTAAACAATTTTTTATTTATTTAAGAGAATGCCGTAATCTTAGATTCCATTTATTTTTAAATGTTAACTTTTCTTACACTGCAATGTATCTTTAATAGGGGTGTGCGGGATCCCGACTTTTCGGGAATCTCGACGCCGTGATAGATCGGGAAAGGCGTTTTCCCAAACTTTTCAGGATTCTCGAATATTTGAAGATACGACAATCCAAAAAGTTCCCTGATGCCGAAATTCATAGGAAAATGTATTTCGCATTATTTTTAATCTTTTCAGACACACAGTCTGTTTCCCCGACCCTGAAAAGTATAGATCTAATGAAACTGAAGCATGATCTTGTTCTCTTTTTTTAACTAGATATATCCCATCAAATACTCAAGTCAAAAAGTAAATTATTCTAAGGAAACTGGCATTTTTGCGAATAATAAATTTTGAAATTCCTTTGTTCATCAATATAAATTCATAAGATTGCAGTAAATTCGGTTATCGGGCGCAAACAATTTATATTTTTGAACAATGTTTATCCAAAACATCAAAAATGCTAATTGTTTTAATCCTAAAACTTTCATTCCTGATTAATCGAAAATTTCAAGACTAGAATACTTCTCTAATTTTGCTATTTTCTACCTTTGTTTTTAGCTCTTGTTTAGTAGCGAACCCAATGAAAAAATTCTCATGAACAATTGATGAATTTTAAAAACCTAGAGATTTTATCTCGATCTAGTCGAAATCAGTGAGGTGTATTTTTTTCATTTTAAATAATTCCGAGTCACGAATCAATTACCTTAATATGCATTCTTCAGTGTTTAATTGTTGAGTTATTCAATCAAAATTTGAAATTTTCCATCTATTCACAAACTTTTCTATCCAGATTTTAATTCAAAAATCGTAAAATTTGGAATTTTCTTTATTGCAATGATAGCATTTTGAATACCAATTTGCGAATAATTTTGGTTTTAAAAAGAATTACATTAAAAAAATACTAACAAAGCAGTTCTACTTTCTAAATGTCTGAACACAGTTAATTTTTTTTTTCGATTTATTACAACAATGACCAATTCCCGTAGATTGCAGAAAATCTTAGTAGTAACGATATTTCTCTGTAGTTCAAAACTCTGTGATTCAATAGCGTTTCGCTACTCGCTAACTCGTTTTTCGGGATTCTCGAAAAACTCGGGATCCCGTCCCGACCCGATACATTTTTCGACTTATCCCGACCCCCGAAATTCTCAATCCCGCACACCACTAATCTTTAAATATTTTCTTTGGGTCGAAAATAAAATTTGATCACTTTTAATTGTTAACTGAAAGACGTTTTAAAAATATGGTCTAATTTTCGATTATTCATACCTTTTTAGAGTGAATAATTTTATGTATAGTATTTATATAAATTGCTTATTAATGTTAGTAAGAATTATTATAAGAAAAATTTCGAAGATCTTGATAAGGGCTGAGAACTTGAGATAGTAAAATAATGTAATCATTATCTTTAAATTTCAAATAATGATTGACATTCAAACCTTGGTCAAGACAAAATAGGCGACGTCGTAATTACTCCAGTATGCTGTGTGTGCCGTGATAGAGTACAAGTAATTACGCCCAAGGCCGACGGCGCGAAGAACGTAGTCCAATCGATATGGCAATTCTACCGAAATTTATGAATTGCATCATTTTCGTAATCAATGTGAATTGTACATATATAATATAAGTACTCATTACGTAATGGTATAAAAAAATCAATGTTATCAAACTGATACAAAAAATAATCACACATTTATCAGGATAAGAATCAGCTATTCGCACATGCAATTTTTCGGGACGATTGAACTTGAAATCAGAGACGGCAGAAGATGTGGAAATAGAAAATTCTGCCAAACATACTATGCAAAAATGCATCAATTTATGAAATTATAAAAAAACTGTTGACAGTTTATTAAATTCTAGATTTTTATTAAATTTATAAAATTAAATAACATCTACCCACGAGGAATCATTTTTCGATTTCAAAATATGTTGAGAATATAACACAGTGTTTGTATTTTTTTGAAATTTAAAAAATCTTTCTCATTCTATGCAAAATTTATTAACATTTTCTGAAGTTCAACTAAATTTTTTGAATTTTTGAGAATTTATGACAACCTTTAGAATTTTCAATGATTTTTTGCATTTAATTATTTGAACAATGTGGAAAAAAATCTGGGGTGGGGGGATTTGTTTGACGTAAGGATTTAAAAAAATTTTTTATTGCTCGTCAAGTTTTTGGACTTGAAAAATAATAAATAAAAAAATCACCTTGCACATATCCATGAAATATTATAATGATTACAATCTACCAAATTTATGAACAATCTCTGAAATTTTACAAACTATTAGACAATCATAAAAATTTTTCAAGTTTTTTAATTTTTCATAATTTTTGAAATTTCAAACATGATACAAACTCTCCAAGACTTTTCAAATTTATAAAATTTTATATTTCAAAATTTGTCAAACTCACAAAAATTTTTGATAATTCTACAATACTTTTCAATTTCTCCAGATTTTTATTGATGAACGAAAAATTATTATTCTTATTTTGAAGAAATATAATTATAAACACAGTCTACAAAGTCTGTGGTAATTTTCTTTATTTTACCAATTTTTGGAAATCTTCAACATATTCAATATTCTTCATCATTTTCTAAAATTTTGAACCGAATTCAAATTATTCAGAACTTTTTAGATTTTATAAACACTTTTTCAATTCATCAGAATTTTTCGTAATTTTAAAAACATGCTTTTTTCACATCATCATCAATAAAATGGAAAAACTTTATCTCACATATTTTGAAGAAATATAATGAGCAAAATTTGCAAAGTTTTTGAACATTTCCTAAAATTCTACAATTACTTTGAATTTTATAGCATTACAAGCTATCTTAAAATTGTTATGTTACATATTTTTTTTCGGTTTTTTTTAATAAGTTTTAATAAGTTTTAATAAGTTTTAGTTTTTAATAAGTTTTTATTATTTTTCAAGTATTTCGGATATTTATCCAAAAATGAAGAAAATATCTTGCAAACTTCAAAGAAACATAAAAAAGAATGCAATTCGAAAAATTTATGATCATTCCCTAAAATTTTACACATTCTTAGAATTTCACATAATTATTGATAATCTTCCAAATTTTTATAGGCTTATGATTTTTAAATTTAACAAATTTGGAGCAAAGTTCAAAATACTTAAAACTTTCAAATTTTTTATGAAAAATGAAAATAATAATCGACAAAATTTATCGAAGTTACATGAAATTTCACAAATTCTCCACATCGCATAGAATTAGTAACAATCTTTAAAATAACCAATGTTTTTTTGATATTTCAAAATTTTAAAACGTACTTCAAACCATCCAAAACTCTTTAATTTTCCAAATTTTGTCTAACCCGTTAAAACTTGTCTCAATTTTTAATAATTTCCAAGTTTGTCATATTTTTCTTAAAAACTTAAAAAAAAAACATCATTCTTATTTCGAAGAAATATGCTCGTAAAAATCTGATCCCGCCGCCCCCGCTTGAAATCTTTACATATAAACTATCTCGACGCTGCAATCTATGAAAAAAATTGCATTTATCTTACTTTTTTTGTAAACTAATTAAAAAAGGTTTAAAGTTACCATTTTCTTTTTCAATTAGAAGAGGAGGACTTGTTTCCGGCGTCGGCGAACTGACTGTTTTGTTCCTACCCCATTGGCCGAAACCCCATTGACTGAAACCCCATGAGCTCGAAGTTTTTTCTGCGCTTCTGCTTGACTGATCAACAACTTCGTCTTTCTCATCCACATCTGAAAATACCATTTAATTCAAAGTTTTGTAAGATTTTAATACCTCAACAATTTGACTCTAGAGAAATGATTGACAAAATATTCCTTAAATCTTCAGGACCTTTTGACAACTCTTTGAAGGCAAAAAAGTAAATATATGATGAGGATATCAGAAAATTATTGTTGAAATAACATCAAAATTTTGAAAATAAAATTACCAGTGATGGTTTGGTCGTTGATAGCGAGAGGCGGCGTTGCTTCCATGTTTTGTTGGCCATCGGCTCCGCCGTAGGATGGAATCAAAACCGGATCAACTTTGCTGTACTCTCGGACAAGAAGTGGTTCCATGCGATACGCAACTGGGTCAGACCAATGGAAAATATTGTAAAATTGCCGGCAAAGATTGTGCGGTTTCACCTCGCACCTGTTCAATGGGTCCGTTCTTAGCGCTAGAAATACCGACAATGGCGAGCCCAAACAAAACAAATTCTCGATCTGCGAAAATGAACCAATTCAGAATTTTTTTAGTTTGGAATCACAACAATTGATTATGCATATTGAATCGTTCGTAAATTCATGTGCTTGAAGTTACAAACGATAAGGAAATGAACGAAATTTATTTTATTAAACTTTCGAAACTTTGATATCCAGGAATTTGATGATTTCTTAGGACTTGACATTTAAAATTCAAAAGTTTAATTTCAAATATTCAAAGGTTTAAATTCAGTATCTCGAACAAAAATTTACTTATAAATAATTTGAAGAAAAGTTAAACGTCTGCAAATGTGAAATTCTGAACGATCAAAAACTCAAAACCTGAAAAATGTAAGAGTTGAAGTCAACAATTTTACAACGAAGGAATTTGTCAGCTAAGAATTACAAAAATGTCAAGTTTGTTTTTATAATTTTCAATACTTTTATTTTTAAATCGTATCATAAACAAAATAATTTGTTCATAACACAAATTTTCATGTTTAAAACTTCCAAAGTCGTAAGTATACTTGAAAATTCCTAATTTTCAACTGTGAAGTTACAAATATCATAGTTGAATAATCTTAAAATGTAAAATTAGTGAAAGAGGGAAAAAAATTAAATATCTCAAAATTTTCAGCATACATATTGTTCTACTCGAATCTCAAAACTTGGATATGTAGGAAATCGATAATCTAGAAGTGGGCATTTGAAATTTGAAAATTTATTAATTCAATGTCTGGGATTAAAACTTATTTGTAAATGATTGAGGGAAAAGTTTTATACTTGCATATAAGAAATTGCATTTTTAAACAATCAAGAATTTTAAACCTGGAAAATGTGAGAGTTTAAATCGAAAATTTTACGATAACAAAATTTGTCGGCATTATCAAAATTTTAAGTTATAATTTTGTGAAAATATGTCAGTTTAATTAGAAATTTTTGTTATAAACAAATTCTTTGACTAAAATCACCAAAACTTTCAAGTTTAAAATTATTAAAACTGTTAATATACAACAAATATGAAAATTAAATTTTGAATCAAAAAACTTACAAAAAACATTTGAAAATTGCTAATTTTCAAATGTCAAGTTACAAATATCAAAGTAAAACAACCTCAACATGTAAAAATGGTGAAAAAAAAACTAAATAAAATATCCCAAAATTGTAAGCAAATTGTTTGATTTAAATATTCTATGGATGACTAAATTTTATTTAAATTTAGATTCATTCATTTTAGAGTCAGTTTTATTTAAATTTCGAAACTTAATTATTTATATAGGAATTTGATAATTCAGGAGTTGACATTCAAAACTCAAAGGTTTATAAATTCAGTATCTCGAAATAAAAATTTATTCATAAATAATCTAGGAAAAAGTTAAATGTCTGCAAATGGGAAATTACGTTTTTAAATAATTAAGAATTCAAAACCTGAAAAATGGGACAGTTTAAGTTGAAAATTTTAAAGCGAAAAGATTTGTCAGCTAACAATTATTAAAGTTTTAGGTTCGAATTTTTTTGAATATCAATACTTCCATTTTATAATTTTGTTGTAAACAAATTCGTTAACATAATCATCAAAGTATTAATGTTTAAAATTTCTGAATTGCAAGTATAAAAAAAATCCAAAAATTAAATAGATCTCTAATTAAAAAACTCAAAAATTCCAAAATTTTCAAATGTCAAGTTACAAATCTCAAAACGTTAAATTGGAGAAAGTGTGAAATAAATTTTTATTTCGAAACTTGAATACTTAGGAATCAAATAATTCAAGAGTTGGCACTTAAAATTCAAAGGTGTAGAAATTCAGTATGTCGGAATAAAATGCATTAATAAATAATTTAAGGAAAATTTAAACACCTGAAAATTGCATTTTTAAATTACTAAAAACTCAAAACTTACAAAATGCAATATTTTAGTTTAAAAATTTTACAACATAGAAATTTGATAACTAAGAATTATCAAAGTTTCAAGTTATAAGTTTTTGGAAGGTAAATTTTTTTATTTTGCAATTTTGTTATTAAAAAATTCGTTAACTTAAATCATCAAAATTGTCATACTAAAAATTTCTGTAATTTTAGATATCCAAAAAATGCTAAAATTCAATCTCAAATCCAAAAATTCTTGAATTTTTTAATGAGAAACTTGGTGAAAGTGAACAAAAATTTTTATCTCAAAATTGTAAGCTAATTGTTTTGCTCGAGTCTCAAAACTTGAATATTTATGAATTCCATAATCTGTGAGTTGGCATTAAAAATTCAAAGGTAAATAAATTCAGAACCTCGGAATGGAAATAACCATGAATAATTTGAGGGAAAATTCAATGTTTGAAAATACAAGCATTTTTACACTATCAAAAACTTCAAACTTGAAAAATGTCGGAGTTTAATTCTAAAAGTTAACAACAAGAAATTTGTCAACTAACAATAGAAGAACAATGTGAGAATCATCAAAGTTTCAAGTTGAAAGTTCACGAAATATCAAAACATCGATTTATAACTTTGTTACAAAGAAATTCGTCGACCTAAATTATCAAAACTTACATGTTCAAAATTTATAAAATCGTAAGTATCCAAAAAATGCGAGAATTCAATCTCAAATAAAAACTCGAAAATTTCCAAATGTCAAGTTGCAAATCTTAAAGTTGAACAATCTCAAATTATAAACATCGAAAAGTCTCACCCAAAAATTTCGAAATTGAAATATTTGGGAATGAGATAATCCTAGTGTCGAAATTCGAAGTGCCACGGATTAAAAATTATTCTCGAAATAAGAATTATTTAATAAATAACCAACGGAAAATATGAAATGTTGTTTTGAAAAATTTCATAGCAATGAAATTAGTCAATTTCATTTTTAAAATTGACTTTTAAGTTGGCCACTTGAAACTTGAAAATTTTTTCATGCCAATCTATTCAGTGTGAAAATTTTCCAAAGATTTTCCAACAAAATATTAGTAAGTTTTTATACACTTACGTGAGTAAATTTTCTTTATTTTTTAATAGGTTGTTTTTACTATCTTTGCAGTAAAAACTGTATAAAAAATATATAAATTTCCCCATGCAACTTTTACTAAATGTATGAAAATCACCATAGTTTTTTTAACAGTGTAGCTAGAAATAAGCATTGAAAAATATTGCCACATTTATTGAGGAAACTCACAGGAAAATCTAGGCCTTTGCTTTCTTGAGGATTAGAAGATGATGAATTTCTTGCCGGATCAGTGAATCCAGTAACGATGTCATAGACGATGACGCATCCAAGAGAATGGGCTAGTATTGAAATTTTGCCTTTCCAACCTGGATGTCTGCTCTTGAACATGCCGTAAAGCCTATTTAATTCTGTTTGCAAGCCTTTTCTTACTTCGTCTCCGTAAAGTGGGCTCGTATAATACAAAATGTCCATGGCCGAAGTATTCAACAAATGTCGAATACTCAAGACACTGTAAGGCGTAATCGCTTCGACGATACCTGCAAAATTCAAAACTATCGTTCATCAAAAAAATCGATACTCGTACTAAATTTTAAAACAAATATTTTTTTAAAAGTTCGATGCGAGTAAAAAATGTGCAGCAAGTTAAAAGAAAATTCCTAATTTTTTTTTAAATTTTATCATGTGTCAGCAGATTTCATATGAATTATGACTATAATTATTTAGATTTTAGTTTTATAGTATTTGAAATTTCCAAAAATTTATTGAAAATTACTAGTTTATTTATTATTATAATTATTAGATTTTTCAGCAATGTTAAGTGATCGAAAAATTATTTATATTTGCTATAAAATATACTGATTCATATTTATACCTCTTCATTTATTATTATTTATAATTATTTTCAATATCTATTATTTCAAAGAGTTTCAAGTGCCTTCAAAATTAATTTCAAATTTTTTTCAATTTATAATGTACATTGATTAATTTATTTATATTTGATATATGTTATTCATTTTGATTTCATTATAAATAACATAATTTATTAACATATTACTTTTTTCATTCTTTTATTATTGCTTGGATACTAATAGTAAATAAAAAAATAACATATTAAATAATAAATCAAGATACTTTCAACAAATTGAATGAAATATTATTACATATTCGAATATTAATTTTTTATTATGACTCTTATTTCATCATTTATTTTTGATATAAGTATATATTTAACCAGATTTTTTTGATATTTATAATAATTTTTTGTCTTTTAGATGTGTTTTGTGAAACACACGTTATAAATTTTTCAAAATTGGTTAAGAAACTGACTTTCCTCAATGTGGCATTGGAGCAATTTAGAGATAAGAAATTTCACCACAATTTTGAATCAAAAAAGTTTTTAAACGAAATTCAAAATTTTTTCGTTTTTAAGATTTGTGTATTAAACTTAAAAATCAAGAAATCGACGAATTTCAAACATTTTTCTTCTTAGATTCAGCAAAATCATATTTTATCAAGTTCTAAGATCATCAATTTTGGTAATGATGAACTTCCAAAATGAAAACGTTCGCTTCTAACATTTTTCAACAATAAAATTTGAGTTTCAAAACCTACAAAATTAGTATACTGAAAATTATAAGATATTTGAATCAAAAATTTTCAACGAAGGAACTCATTATCAGAAAATCACAAATGTCAGATTTCTGAAAAAACATAAAATCGTTGATTTTTACAAATTTTTCATCTTGGATTCAGCAAATTCATATTATTGTAAGTTTTAAGATCGTTAAATTTCGCAATGACGAATTTTCGAAAAAGAAAAGTTTCCTTACAAGATTTTTAAATAATCTAATTCGAGTTTCAAAGTCTACAAAGTTTGTACTGAAAATTTAGGCATTTTTTAATTGAATTTTTTCAATGAAGTAACGCATTATAAAAAAATCAGCAACCTAAGATTTTTGGAATTCAAGTTATAAATTATTTAATCATCGAATTTAAAAAAATGTTGCTGCTAATTTCATAAATTGAAAGGTTCCATTCTCACATTTACATTGTTACAAATCGAGTTCGGAAATCAGAAAAATGAGTATATTGCAAATTAAGAAGTTTTGAAATGAAAAATTTTTAATCGAGTAACTCATTACTGGAAACTCACAAACTTTATATTTCTCAAATTCAAGTTTTGAATTTTATCATCATGAAAAATGGAATGTCTAAAATATCTTCGTTTTTTTTTGTTTTCGAATTGAAAATTTTCAATCTAGAAATTCATTAAAAAATCAAAAAATTCATTTTTCTTAAATTTGAGATTTTAATTTTGTGATCATTTATTTGCCACATTTTTCAAATTATTGATCATAATATCAATTTTTTTATATTGCAAATCATTAAACCCCAAAAATATCAAACATTACTTTTCCTACACAAAAATCACTATATTCAAAAAATTACTAAACTACCAATTCTCATTAAAAATTTCAAAATAATCTCTAGATACATCATTAAAAAGAATACTAAAAAAAATTCAGACATTACATTTGACTGAAAACAGTTTTCTGAATTTGATGTACCTAATTTAAAATAAAACGTAGAAATATGTATGAAAAATAGATCGTGACTACAAGCAATCATCAATAATAAATAAATGCAAATCTCGATCGCTGGAAAAACTTTCAAGGTTTTGCAATTACCGTTGTCCAATGTCAGTGACGATCGCCATTTGACAGGAAAAAATTCTACTCGATCTCGGGATTTAGGGAAATACTTTTTTTTCAGCCAATCTACGCAGTCTCTAAATCTATAACAATCATAAAAAATTTTCTTTAAGTTTCAGTTCTTCATTTTTTTTTTCTAATAGCTCAAATTGAATGGAAAATTTTTTTTCAAAAATCATTAACTTCTAAAAAAACCAGGTTTACGTTATTTGTTGCAAATAAAATCCACATTTAATGAGTAATTGATTTAGCAGATTCATGTCTCTGAATAATAGTAAATTTCTTATAAATTTGTAGAAACAATGTTTTTTAGAATATTTTTTTATATATATATATATATACTGACGATGTGGTGTTGCGAATAACTTTATGTGTGTCGCTTTTGTGGCCAATTCCGTGGACCACGAATACTAAATGGTCAATATCGTCGTAAGGTTTGTCGTCCATTGTTGCGTTCACTTTAAATCCTCTTTTCAATCGATAACCCGATGCTGAAAAAATTATAAAATCAATATCTTTCCAGACGAATGAAACCAAAAAAAGCTGGGATATGATTATCATTTAAATATTGCTCAGAGACTGATTATTGAGAAAGAAATTTGGTCGACGATTTTCACAAAAAATTCCAAAAAAGAATTGGGATAGATTTTCGACCTTAATTTTTTTTATTAAAGAAATTTTAAAACGTTCATTCAGAACCTCTGAAAAGAAAATATAGGTTTTTTTTTTCATTTTCACTGATAAATTTCAATGATTGAAATTGTACTTCGGAATTCGCTTTTATATTAAAGATTATATTTTTAATATATTTTAGAGGCATCGCAACGAAATTTTACATGGAGGAGCAAACTCAAATTGCAAAAAAATAAATATGTGTATTTATTTCATATATTTTAATATATTCATTCTAATAACATCGTAATATATTAATTCTAGCATAATAACATCTGAAAAATATATTTGCAAGCTCAAGCTTTTACTTTTTAGAATATAAAATGAGGATGAGTCATTTTGAACATCCCTCAGTTATTATTTTTTTTTTTTTTGTATGTATTCCATTGAAAAGATTATTTCGTGATTGTAGGAATTCGCTACATTGATTTGGATTAAAAGTTCTATAAGTTTGTAGTATTTTCATAGATTTTTAAGAAAATTATATCTGCATATGCATGGTTTTATTCTTTGAGGTATTTCATTGACTGCTAGAATTTGTAGAATTCCTCGATTTTAATATTATTCATGAAATTTTTAAGGATATTATAGATTTTTTGAATACAAATAAGGCATTTTTATAGATTTTCATTAAGGTTTCAAGATTTTGATGATATAGAAATAAATGTTTGTTATATTTTCGGTACGTATAAAAGAATTTTCAGAAAAAATGTTTAAATATTTTAAATACACAATACTTCAATACTTTCAAAATTATTTTAAAGATAATACTAAATACTATATTACTTTGATTATATTATGTAATATAATAAATACAATAATACAACATAAACGTTACATACATAATTAAATTATTATTATGTAATCATATAATATTAAATATTTTATGTTTTGAAAATTTGAAGTATGAAATATTTCAAACATTTAATACGTTTCTAGTTACTTCAAATATTATTCGTATTTTTTCCATACTTTTTATTTAGTATTGCAATTATTGAAATTTCATGATTTATTTATATACTTACAATTAGTGTACGGAAATTATTAAATGATATATTTATACTATTTACGTATTTCATTATTTATTCATCAAGGTATTATGAGCACGTAAACAAAAATAAGGGAATGTTTCTGAAGAAATTATAATTTGTCAATCAAACCCAAAAAAATGTGTACGCATATTCCAAAATATGCGTCGATTTACACGTGTTCTTATGGAGCGAACCGTATTTTCGTGCATAATTTAAGAAGAAATAAGGGAACATTTCTAAAACTTGTCCAGACTTCAAATCAGACATTTACAATCAAGTTGCGATTTACAAAACAAATTTCTACTATTTAGTTTTTCAAAAAATATCTACAAACATCATTTTCGGATAACTGTCATTGCTTAGTTTGATATTTAGCAATGTTGAATTCTGCCGTATGAAGTTGCTGTTGTGTATGGAGTATGTGCATAACAAAACATGGCAATTTTCAGATAAAAAAATGTATAATTTTGATATTTTTGATGGGATGGCAGACGGCTTTTACGACTTAGAGCCATATTCAGAGTATTTCACTGCTCGTAATAGCTTAAAATGAATGAAATTTCAGGAATTGTTAGTATTAAATTATAAAATTCTATTTAATCTTTGTACAGTTCAGACGATTTTATGCCATTTTTATGGATTTTTATTTCTTTAGATATTCAGAAGTCAATGCTTTAAGATTCCAGGTTTTATAGATATTTAGTAATTTTATAGCTATCTTAGTAAATGGTTCCTATATGGATTTTCATTATTTTATTAATTTCTAGTACTTTTAGTATATTTTTCATAATTTTGAGTGTTATTCATATCTGGGACAATTTCCTTTGTATTTTAAAGACATACGGTATTTTGCAAGTTTCAATATAGAATCTTAGAATTTGATGCTCTAGAATCTAAAATTGTAGATTGTAGTTGTATCTAATATTTCGAAAAGTTTTTTGAAAAACATTATCTTTATACATTTCAAGTATTTTAAAAACTTCTAAAACTTCAATTTTTTTTCAATATTCATAATTTTTTTTAAATTTTCTAGTATTTTGATGAATTTCTTGATATAGATTTTCACAATCAAATTCTCTTGGATGAAAAGTTTCGAAGATTCTTAGTATTCATATTAATTACGGAGAGAATAATATCTTCTTAAAATTCAAGTATTTTATAGATTTTTATTATTTTCAGTTTTTTTCATGCTTTACAGCATTCATTAAATTTCGTAATGTTTTCTAGTATTCTTCTACATTTTTTATATTTTCATGGACCATGGATTGTTGAGTAAATTTTAAAAATTCGGTGCTCTCAACTTCAAAATTAAATAAATTCTAAGCATTTCTAATAATTTTTAGTTCACAGTTTTTTCGTCGATTTCTGGTGTTCAAAGGAATGCTTTTTACTCTAGTATTTTTCATATTTTTGGAATACTTACAAAATTCGAATGATTATTTGATATTTTCATGGATAGCTACATACATTTTTTTATGTAGCACTCCAGTTGCGACGTCTCTGATGTATTTTAATTTTTTAAACAAATAGTAGATATGTTTAAAGTATGAGTTTAGATGGAAGAAAAAAAACGAACTTTTTGAAAATCCTAGTTTCGAAGTGACGCTCCTCATGAGTTTGCTTGGTGTATATTCGCTGTAGAGAGCGACGTCATCTATCGCATGCCAGTCTACGTGAAACTCTGAGAAATGCTCAGTGTGCAAAACTGCGAACAAAAAGAATAAATAATTTGCATAATTTCTGTGTTAAATATAATGACCAAGTTGACAAATGTTGAATTTTTTTACTACCAGTTTTAGTATTGTTCAGAATTATTATGTAGTTGGGTTTTTAAAATTTGAATTTTAACCATTTTGACTTACTTCGTCATCAATGTAACTCAAATTATGTCTCAAAATATTTTAAATTCTCTACAAATCTTGTAAATGCTTCAAAATCCACTAAATTTTGCTGAAAGTTGATAAACATTTCTCAAAAGGAAACAACGTTTTCTCAATTTTCGTGATTTATGCAAGCACTAAAATTTTTAATGATAGAAAACACAACTGATTGTGAGTAACATTTACAGTTTTTTATTGGTTGAAAATTTTCGCAAGACTTTTGAAAAGTATTTAAAAACAAATTTATAAATTAATAACTTTTTCATTGATTCTCATTTGTTGATGAAATATTACCAAAAAGTTCTAATCAGTTAATGAAGGTTCAAAAGTTTTAGAAATTCGGGGAGACCTCAACAAACCATAAAAAATTAAAAAATTATTCGGAGTGTTAGATCTATGGAAAACGTTTAAAAAAAATTACATCATAAACATATTTAAGAAGTTAAAAACACTTTTTTTCATTATTCAAAGACATTTTGTGGAATTTCTTTGAATTCAATTAATCCTAGAAATGTGTGATAGTTGATAAAATCGTTAAAATATGTAAAAAGTGTTGAATGATAGTGAAAATCACAAAACGAAAATCTAATCAAAATACTTAAATTATTTGCAATATTCTACAATTTAATAAATTTTTATGAGTTTTTTGTTTCATTCATGATTCTGATTCCAACAACTTTTTCCCAGAGAAATGTGTGACTTTCATTGTTGAAGTCACGTACTTACATTGAATATTCAAGTATCTTTGTAGAAAGCAAAGAAAGAGTTTGAATATAAACATCTTACGACTTTTTTAAGACTCCTTACGTCGAAATATTTTTAAAAAATGACGATTAAAACCTTACAAGATATCTTTAATAACTTTGAATCAGTACTAAATTGTTTGAGCATTGAAAATTGAAACAAAGGTTTATGATTTTCTAATTTTCACAAAAATTTGCCAAGAATTATAAAAAAACAAAACAAAACAAAAACTCTTTAAGAATCAGAAAATTATAATTCTCTGCGAAAAAAAGTCCTATCAAATATCAATAATCATTGAAAATTTTTTTGAAAAAGATAGCATAATGAAAATTCTTTGATGACAATATTCTGATCGATAAAATTTACATAACATTTTATAAAATTTTTAAGACTGAAAAATCACAATTATTTCGAAGTAAAATTATTGCAAAAATTTACGAGTCTGGAAATCACGAATGAAGTTTTTTCAATTATCTGGCCATAATTTTAACTAAAGAACTTTATCAAATTTTATAGTTTCATTAGTTATAATTAAAAAAATTTTTCTTCAAGGATGTGTGACTTTCATTCTGGAAGTCACGTAACTTCATTGAATATTCAAATATCTTTGCAGGAAGTAAAAGAAGAGTATGGTTATGAATATTTTACAATATCTCGAAAACTCCTTGATAAACATTTATATAAACGTTCAAATATTTTCAAAACTAACGAATGAAAGCCTCACGATAGATTCAAAATTTTGAACTATCAAAAACGAGCAAAAAAAGGTGTATGATTTTTGTAAGATTACAGAAATTTTCTATTGATCATAACATAAATAAACCCTTCAATTTTCAAAAATTGTAAGGCTGTGTAAAAAAGATGCCGACAAGTTTTTGACAATGAAATACTGATTTTTAATAATATACAAACATTTGGGTAAATTTCAGAGAGTTCGAAAAATCCTAACAATCCGTCAAAAGTTCAAAAAATCGAGAAAATTTATGAAAAGTACTTTAAGAATCATTAAAACTGATAATGAAGAATGGAATTTAAATTATCAAATATTATAAAATATTATAAATTATCAAATTATATGAATCAAATACCTTTATAGGAAGAAAAAGAAGTGTTTGAATCGAGAGAGATGTCCAATCCTAAATCAGTTTTTTTCTCAAAAAGCTTGAGGTGCATGCTTTCGATGGTTTTCGCATTATCAGGCTCTAAAGGCATCCAACTTCCGTCGTAGAACCACGTCCCTCTCATTATTTCCCATTCTTCATCTGCAAAAATATTTCACCAAATTCTTACATCTGAATGTTTAAAATAAATATTAAATAACATTCATATTTTTTTAATACGCCATCCACATTAAGTACTCCAACAAAGTAAAGAAAAATTTTGTAATAAAAAAAAAGAAAAAAATAAATAAATTGTTCAATTTGAAATTGCTACGTAAAACAAAAGTTTTGTGGTTAATAAATTTATAGACGCTCAATAAACTTATGAAAAATAAAAAAAGATGTGAAAAACCGTACAATTTTACATGAAATTAACGTTTTCAATTTATACTCAATTTTCTGAAATTTCTTTAACAAAAATTTTGAATTACCTTTATAAAATGAACTTATATTTTTGAGGTATCAGAGCTTTTGCAAAACAGAATCATTTTGGCCTTCAATTTTTTTGAAAGGCAATTCTAAAAAAAGTATAGTTCTTCGGCTTTGATGTGAAGTATACATATTATATACTTATAGATAAATATATATAAGTATATAAGAAAAATTGTTATATTGTGGGATTTTTCAAAATAGTACCTAAAATAAATTTTTTCCTGATTTTTTGAAAAGTATTTCAAAAAATCGTGCTACAGTAATTTGGATTAAAAAATTCATATACATAAAATGTACGTAATAATAAAAATACGATCATTATTAAAATAATATTCGACATGAATATCAATAAATAATACAAACAAATAAAAAATGCGTACAAAATTATATAGTAATATAAATAAATAATACTCTATGAAAGATAACAACGATAATTAAGAAAATTTCCATTGAAAAAGACAATATTAAAATAATGTGTAAATAAATAATGGATACAAAAAAAGTCGTTTTGTTAATAATAACTCAATTTTAATAAATTTATTAACTAAAATTTCCGAATATTTTTTTGAAGAATTAAACTTATCTATATTTATGAAGTTTGATCATTTTTCTAGAGCCGAATAATTATTTTACATATTTTCGAAAAGCAAATCTAAAAAAATCAAAGTTCTTTGACTTGAATGAAAATATGATAATCATACTTTAGAAATTTTCAAAATTACATCTTTGTTTTCAATATGCTTACAAAGCGATTTCTAAAAAAATCATGGTTTTTAGACGAATCGACATGAATTAAAATCGTTACATTAGAGAAATTCCTGAAGTAGAATTATTATTTAGATTTCGTTGAACAGTAACTCCAAAAAAAATCATAGTTCTTTAACGTGGATAAACAATATACGAAAAATCGTTATATTTTGTAGGAATTTCCAAAAAATATTTTTTTTTATTTTTTGAAAAATGAAAAAAAAAGCATTATTTTTCAGTTCGATATAAAATGTGCAAAAATTCGTTACATTATTCAAAATGAAAAAAAAATTCTCCATTTAATGATGATTAGGCGATCTTTGAATTTTTTATTTTTCTATTTTTATACATAAATAAAACATTTAAGCGAATAGATCAATAATAACGGTGAAATATTCAGAATTCTCATAATTTTTCCACTGTTTAAAAAATTTCTGAATCATGAAAAAAGAAAACGAGGAAACATTGGTTAAATATTACTTCAAGAGTTCTGCAAATTTTATTTATAAAATATAAAAAATTTTAATTTCTGCAAAATACGTTATTTCATGTAAAGAAAAAGGAAATTAATAACCTTAATATTGATAAAAAAAAGTATTATTATTTAATTTCGATGACAGCAATTTTTTTATAAGATACCCAATTTCACAGTGTAACGTTATTATGAAAGTAATTACTTTGCTGGAACGAGCGCCAAGTTCCAATTAGAATTCGACCGAGCGAATTGAAGTGGGAATTAGAATAGTTAAATTGAAGACCGAGAAAAAGAAAATTGTTTCAATTCACAATAATTAAAAGAACAATTTGCTATCGTAAAACTTACATTTAAGCGATACAAAACGTTCAAAGTAAATTGTAAAAAATTAAACAGTTAAAAAAGTTCTTCAAAGTAATAAATATTTAATTAATTTTTTTCTTTACATTACCAAGGGAATATAAATCTTAGAAATTTTTAAGTAATTCATATTGTTTTATGAAATATAGGAAAAATCCCAGGTTGTTATAAAGTCAGTTCTCGTAGAATTTTTCGAATCATAATATACATTTATACTTGCAAAAATGAAACTGCTTGTCATTTTTGCACGATATATGTACATTATTTTTATGTTTATAAATTTTTTTTTGGAAATAAATCAACAAATTTCCAGGTTCATCTGCATTGTTAACAAAAAAAATGCAATATGAACAAATCACAATACGATTTTTCGTGATACGAGGTTAATCATGCAATCTCATTAACAATATTTTCATAAAAAAAGGAAAATGGCTTTGAAACGTCGTTAATTTTTTTTTTTTTTGTACTATAGATTGTCAATGAATAAAAAGCTCATCGAGTCAAGTCCGAGAAGATGCAATTCACATGTATGTTTCTCGGGGCGCTGATAAAGTTGAAAAAGCGATAAACTTCTCCTTCATAGCACAATCGATTCGTCATACACTTCTGCATTTTTATCGCGTAACTACTATGTAATGATCGATGAGCAAGGTTTCAAGTGATTACTCAGAAAACAAGCTTTATTTATTTTAATTTCCTTGTGCTTTTACTTGCCCACTAAAAACACAATTTTGTAATAAAACATTTATTTATAAAATTGATAACACGAGAATACAAAAAAAAAAAACAAAGAAAAACAAATAATTCAAAATTGACTTCTGATCGACAAATAAATTTTCTGTGCAACAAAGAAAACAGAAATCAAATGCACACCAGTTTCGTACTCTGAACGTTCTTGATAAAAATTGATTACATTGATATGAAAACAAATCAATAAAATCTGAATAATTTTACAGAATACTGAATTATTTCTTTGTGCAGAACAGGCAGAATGTAAAATTCAGAAAATCCATGCAATACATGCTTATCGCTTTCGGACACCACAAAAAATGGCATTGTGGCATTAAAATTTCTAATCTAATTTCTAATGTGTCTTATTGCAGAAATTGATGTTATCTCTCGTAATCGAGAAAGCTTACATTTCACGTCAGATATGTAAGAGAAATATAAATTTTATAAGTTTGAAACAAAGAAGTTCAAAGTATAAAGCTAGATTTTGCAAAAAAAAATATGATCACGAAAATTTTGTTGCGTTGTCGAAATTTTTTAGAATAGAAAACATTCAGTGAGATTGACGTCAATGTTTTCAACTTAAACTAAAAATCAGCCAAATAGTCGATTGTTTACAAAATTTCACTTGAATTCATACAATATTGATTTCGTATTTTTTCAAATTGTGTTAAACACTTTTACAAGTAAATTTGTTTCGAATAATGATATGCTGAGTAAGAATTAGATTTATGATGATTGTTAGCTTATTTGTTAAACAATAATGATTTTATTATTTTCCAGACGTAAATTTTATTTGTACTAGTCGATTTAAAATCAATCTAATAACATTTATTCTTAAATTATTCGAGTATTTAGAAAAGTGTCGTTTGCAAAAGAATTGTTCTTCACAACTTCTAAATACTTAAAAAATCACTTTTATACATTTTTTATCAGTTTGCATGAATCACGTGTATGATTTATACGTGGAAAGAATTGAGTAAATTTATTCATGTTTAATGAATGTCAGTATTGTTTCTGAATCCTTGTATTTTTTTTAAGGCTCTTTCAACTACGACAGCTTATCTTCAAAATTATAAAAAATATGTTGTTTTTATGAATATTTCAAAAATTTGCACAACTGAAGAGCAAGAAGTCGATAAAAATTGTACGAAAAATGTAAATTGTTTTACATAAATTACTAAGGAGTAACGAGAGTTGAGAATTTTTCCTTTTGCAAATTTTCATAGAATTCTAGAGATTATCGAACATTTTTGTGAAATTTTTGACAAATTTTCTACCAAATCAAACAAGAAATGATGACGAAAAAAAAGCTTACAGCTAACAATAATTTTTATAAAACTTGAAATATAGAATATTGAAAAATTTCATGAATCATTAAGTTTCTCCAAAATTATTACTAAGAAATCACGAGGATCAACAATTTTTCCTTTTGAAATTTATATAAAATTCAAAAGATTGTCAATCATTTTTGTAAAATTTATAGTACATTTTTTACTTAACTAATTTCAGGAACAAGAAACGATCGAAAAAAAAGTTAATAATGATTTCTAAAGGACTTGAAATACTCTAAAGTGATAAAAGTAAAATGATTTAAAAATAACTAAATAACGAGGAATCGCAAAAATTGCTTATTTTCCTCTGAAAAATTTTCATCAAGCTCTAGAGAACTGAAAATTTTTAGTTACGTTTCTAACAAATTGTCTCAAAATTAGTTTTAAGGACAAGATTATCGAAAAAGATCTCATATAATTCAAATAGAAGGTGAAATAATCGAAAATTCGCAAGTATTTCTCATTTTTTTTTTACTAAAAAAATAAAATGAACCATAAATATTTTAGAAATTTTTACTGTTAATCTTTCAAATTGGTTACGAATTTATCGCAAAACCAATCTGAAGACAAGAAATGGTAGAATCATATTTATATTTATTATATTATGTACATATATATAATACATATTTATTCATATTTCGAAAATTTCCTTAAGATCGTCAAAATCCTTCACAATTTGTTAAAAAGTTCTGACGAGTTGACTGAAAAACTAATTTAAAGGAAAATAAATTATTTAAAAAGATCCACTATAAAATAATTTTCGAAGAACATGAAGTACTCAGAAAATAATGAATATTAGATAATTCTATGAATAATAAAATTGCTCTATTAATTGCTGAGTTATCGAAAAATTGTCTACATTACAGTCAAAAATTTTCATTGAGTTCTTAAAGTCTTGAATAATTTTGTAAAATTTCCAACGCGTGTTTCACAAAACATATCCAAAGGACAAGAAATGATAAAAAAATATGTAGTTGACAGTAATTTTTTCAGTGCTCGAAATTCTCGAAAATGATAAATATAACAATTATTGTTAATTGAACAATCGCTTCACAAATTTTTCTTTACAAAATTTTAACATAATTCTAAAGACCTCCATCATTTTTGTAAATCTGACAAATTGATTATTTTCAAAGCCTACAAATTTCAGGAAATTTTTCGAAAATTATAAATCCCTGCGAACTTATTTAAATAATTATTTTAATTATGAATATAAAATCTGGAGACACGTGATAAAGCGTTTAAAAAAATTGGATATTTTGTTTTCATCTTCTGTAGATTTTTAATTCTCATTGACCTATTTAAGAAATACACGGTTTATAATTAAGAACGATTTTCATTCTTGCGATCAGCGATTTTTCCAGTTGTCCGTTGCGCAGTGAAATTTTGCGTAAGCAACGTAATTGCAATGTACCGAGCGATACTGTACGCTGTACGTAATAAAATCCGAAGGTCGAATTGATCTTTGGCAAAGGAAGTGCTGAAAGAGCGAGCATGAAATCACGAGTCTCGGGGAAAAATACTCAGTTGTCGTCTAAAAAATAATGAAAATCAAAGTATCAACATTATGCAAGGTAAATGTGACAATACAATTTTTTTTATACATGATTTAGTTCTTTGAAAATCTGGTATTTCAAAAATTTTGATGAATTTTATAATTTTTCATACGTGAAACGAATTTTTTTTCTATGAAAATTTTTGAACTATTGCAATAAGAGTTATTTTCAATGGAAATTTATAATATTTTTCAGTATGAAAAGGTGAAAATTTGAATATGTAGGAAAACATAAATGTAAGTAACTTAGTGTATATTTTGAAAAAAATTCCAAAAGTTTCATTTTTTTACAAAAAATAATCGAAATTCCGTTTTCAAACATACACGTAAATTGTTCTTTTAAATTAATAAAATCAAATGATTATTCAAAATTTTATATTTTGCACATGAATTTCAAAATGAAAAAAATCCAAACTATAATTATTAAAAAAATGAAAATAGGTAAAACAGAAAAGTTATAATTTCTTCAGTATCTAAAAAATCCTCTGATTCGTACTCCAACCATTTCGCAATTCGATATAAATTTCGAAGATAAAAAACTTTAGAATTCTAATTCCGAAACAAATGAAGACTCGACCGAGACAATACTTTTTTTCCGCGATCAAAGCAGTTTACAGCGCTTATCTCAATATTTACATACATAAATCATTCACCGCAAAAAGCCAATTAAAGCGGAAGAAATTTATGTCACCGCAATGGGACGTAATTATCGATGACCGAAGCACTAAAATATAAGATTGAAAATGTTGTTTATTCAGCAAAAGAACATAAGGATATGAATAGAAAATAAACCATTCGTTTAAAGTTGAGAATAGAACTCATTTATAACGCAATAAAGTACAATTTACTTTACAATATTTTTATATATAATTTCAATATGTATTATGTATTATACTAAACATAGTATTACACTTTCTATTTTTAGTTTAATTCTTTTGCATTCATAATTTTACATATATTTTACAATATTTAATATATTTTTAAAATAAATAAAAAATTTACCTTTTACATAAATGTCGGTGCCAATAATTATGTTCATATCGCCAAAAAAATTATACTATGATAAAAAAATGATTCGTTCGATGACTTAATTTTTTAAAAGTTTTTTTGAATATCTCCATTTAAAAATAAATAAATGAATAAATAAATAAAAAGTATGACAAAGTTTATGCGACAATTGAGTAACCATGAATTAAAAAATATTCTTTAAAAAGTACTTATAATACTATTTCTCTTAGACAAAATATAATAATAACTAGACAAAATAGAAATGAATACTAATTCTGAAAAATTTATATAAAAATATAGGTACTAAACTTGTGATTTAAGTGAAAATTTTCCGAAAACTTATCGGAAATTTTCTTAATCGAATTTGATGAAAAAGTCTTGCTTCAGTGTTATCTAATCTGCGCTAGAATTACACTATCTAGCGCAATTTTCTCGCAAGCACAGCCTTGGAAAATTTTTTTATGGTCATGCAATGCACCGATTCATCAAATGAATCGTTGAAAATACAGTATAAATATTTGTATGTTCTTTAAATATTTTTCCTTTAATGTTTAGTGAAGTGACATTATGTTCTTTAAGTTAATTTTTACTCAATTTGAGTTTGTATACATATTCAAGTGCATTAGCTTAAGCGCTGAGAAAAAAAGTAAATATTACAATACTGTATTGTACTGTGGGATTACTCTGAAATAATATTGTACTTTTTGCTAGATTTGTCATAATTTTATACAGTAAATATTGTATGTAGTATGTATACATATTTTGTTGTAAAAATTCCTATACATATTTCGTTTTTTACTATACTTTTTTTGTACTTTTTCCAATATCATATTGTAATTCCTAATAATCAAGATTTCAGGAAGTGCCATACAGTTTTGCCGGTATTCAGATCTGTATAGTTCATTTTGATATATTTTTGGGTACTTTCTTGCATATCATGTTGTATACATTATTGGAAAAAGTAGGAAAAGTATTGTAAATTTCATAATATGAAATGAATTTCTGCGGTGTATATACTTATGTGTGCAATATTTTCTCTTAAAACATGAAATATTATATTATACGAACTGAAAAAAAAAAACAAATTTTCAAAGGTAAAATATTTTATCGGGTTTTTCAATATTTACGAATATTTAATCTTGTGTACAATTATATGTAGTAAAAATCACAATTTATATAGTACGATTTGCATTCTGAAGTTTAAAAATTTTCCAAAATTATCTAGTAAAAACTGGCATACATATCATTAATTCTGCAGTATAGGAGTTTTCACAATACAATATTGTAATAAGTAAAATAAAAATGACAAGCAATAATATTATAGAACCTGAAATATTATTTTAAAACTTGCAATATTTTAGTACTTTTATAATTTCTCGACTGTTCCTGTTTCAAATTTTCAATATAAAAAAATCTATTATCTGAATTTTCCAAAATAGTCTCTTAAGTTTTGTATAGTATTGTACTATGAAAAATTAATACATATGCCTTAAAAAAATTAAATTTCGAAAGGTTCAAAGATTTAATTCTCCCTTCAGGTTACCTACACTCAGAAAAATCTTAAGTCAAATACGAACCTAAAAAAGTTCATTTTCCAATTAACCTTAATATTTTGTCATAGCGACTATATTTTTAACAACTTGACTAAATATTTTATTGGACACGAGTAAAAAATTTATAACGTTCGTATGTGACTAAAGATTTAATTGCATTTAGAAAAATTTATCTGCGTGTAAGTCTTCAATAAATGAGAGCATCCATAAAAATTTCAATTTTGGAAAAAGAAAGTAGCCGAGGATCAAAAAGTTGACATACTTCGATGAATCTAATGATCCAGAAATGAACTCGTATTTTCGGAAAATTCGGCATGAATCTGAGACTACAGTCTCAAAAATGAATACTTAAGAGATTGTTGGAGACTAGCCATGAAAGAAATGATTCCGGTACACAAGAGTCTCCGATTTGATTTTTAAAATACTGTAGTATTCAATAAAGAGACTCGTGCTGAAAGATGATGTACTCGACTCTGAGACTACTAGAAGTGCCTAGTGGAGACTTTTGGAGACTCATAAAAACACCTTTGATACTTTTGGAGACTGAAACGATACTCCGGTTTTTTATCCCGAGATTGTCGTATTATGTACGAAGCGAACAATGATTTATTGTGAAAAAAAAAGCTTTAAAAAAGCGTAACTTACCTGGACAATAAATAGAAACGCATCGCATTTTGTCGACGTCGACGTAGTACATCCCTCCTTTGACGACAGGGCTGTTTTTGTCGGAAAATCCGTCACTCCGAGGTTCGTTCTCTTCGGAACTTTTGGTGATTTGCGATTTTTTCCAGGCCTCCTCGATCCTGAGACTGTCGTATCCGCAAAACTCCATCCACCTTTTGTCGACACCATCTTTGTAGAACCAGCGGACTTGCTCCGAGGTCAGTTCCTCGGCGTAAACGGGGTTGCTCTCTTCTACGACTTCTTCAACGTGTTCGTGGTTACTGTCCTCCAGGCCGTTTGACTTTTTACCTTTTATCGATGACGGCTCTAAAAATTTAAGACATTTCTCGAGTGATCGGGAAAGTCTAGCTTTAGATTGCGCCGTTTTCCGTCCTAGAATATTTTGTGTAATTCTTTTTTGAAACAGCCAATTGGTGATTTTTTTTCGATATATAATCGATAAAATTTTGAAGAAAATTATCGGGAAATCGGTTCCAAACAGAGAGGGTTTGAGTTTGAGAGTTTCTGAGAAAGTAGTTTTTTGAAAACTTTTTTACAGAATTTTCGACTCCTTATACTTTTGCTTAATATTAATACCATCCCTCAAATTGGATACATTATTCAAAGTTTTGGTTTATTTCATTCTGAATATGAAATTTCATCATTTCGACCCTGAAATATATGAATCCAATTAGAGAAATGTACTTGCAGAGAAGTGCCAACGCGTCGTAAAAAAACGACGAAATACTTCTACTCCTCGTTAATAATCTATTATTTTAATTGATAATAATCTACGCCCCTGGACCAAATCAATTTTTCTGACTTCCTGCAAGTTTTTGCATCAAATTGTTGGAACTATCTTTTTTTAGAAAAATAATATCGTTCATCCCTTCCAGGACATCGAATTTAAAAAACTATCATGTACTATTGTGTATAACTAAATCCCTATGTTTCAGAATATGAATTTGTGATTTTTACAAACATCAAATATCACCACTCAGAAAAAATTTTCAGGAGGGGTTTTCGAAAAATACTCGTGGTTAATCTTACAACATTTTCAATATTGCATAGTTAAATTTATACCAGCGAATTTTCTCTTTTTGTCAACTTCATTCTTATCAATTTTAAATTTGCTGCATTTTTTTTTTTTTTTTTTTTTTAATTTTAATGTTAACTTTTAAACTTTGAGGAGGGAATATTTTAATCTAAAAGAATTTTGACATTATAGGATCATTTAGTTTTTCATGCATTGAAATTAGAAATCATAATTTTTTAAAAAATCTTTTGTTATAGCATTTATATAAAATATCTCAAAATTTTAAATTCAATGTATTTAATTCTGATGATTGTAAACTTCAAGGGGGTAATTTAATCCATAAATTTGGAAAAACGATAGCTTTTGCCTGTTCAAATTCAAAAACTAGTTTAACAAATACTATTTTTCTAAACATCGATTTCATGCAGCTTCTTTCTACTAAAATTCTATTGTGAAAATTTCACGATGATTTATTACAATTGAAAAGTAATGTCAGTTTTCCAGATTTTTAAGTATTTAAATATTACATACTATTGTTTTCGTAGTTTTATTTTAATGTTCCAATCGTTCCAATCTTAATGTTCATTCAACAATAGGTTTTTATTGCGATATTTCCACTTTTAAAATTGTCATACGTTATCGTGTTGAATCACTTTTGTTGAATAAAATATCGAAGCTCCCAGATTTTTCACTTACCTTTTTTTCACCTTATGTATTTATAAATGTTTACTTAAAGGAAAAAGTTACTTTGTTGAAAATTTTACAAAAAAATTTGTCATTCTCAGAACTCACTTCAAAAATTTCAATTGTTAAGTCGAAAATATCAAAATGTCCAAATTTTAAAATACATTGTTATTGTTTCCTTGTTTGTAATTACAATAAACTATCAACTGAAAAATCAAATCTTATACATTCACAATATTTTATGTTACGTTCCAGAACAATATACTTATTATGCTATAAAATGCATTTTATACAATTCAATGTTATAATTTTTATGATTCAGGAGTAGTATTGATTTATGATCATTTATTCATGAATTTACTTCTATTATATTGATGAACTTTATTAATATGTTTGATTACTCATCGATTCATTCAATGTTTAAAATTTATAATAATATACAATAATACAATACGATAATATAAAATATCAAGTTAAATCAATTAAATTATAATATTTAATGCAATATAATGTAATTGAAGAGATAGTTTATAAGTATGAATAATTTAGTATTTTATATTTTAACGTATTATTTTTTTACTTTTCTCCTGTTAAAACATCTAAATTTGAAATCAATATCTACTTTCATACTCAAGATTTTAACTATTGAAACATATAGTTTAAAAGTTATTTTATACTTACCATTACAAATTTTGGAAGTCCAGGCTTTTAAATCTTTTTTATTTTTCAGTTATTATTTAAAATTTTCCACTGTAACATTTTACATTATTTTACGATAGAATCGTCAGTGGTGGGTAGTTCAATATTTTATTATTAAAATCGTTCTGAAACGACAAAAATTTTGACTACGAAAGTAGAAGATACAGATTTGGATGTCAGTTTTTTTAATTGTTCAAATTTTTGAAATGTGTTCACATCTGTCGAATGTATTAGTTCTTAGAATAAGTGATACAAACAAAAATAGATGATATTTTCTTGTTTTATAATCCTTGTGAGACGTGATATTTTATTTTTTCTCGTCTCATTTTCCCTGGTTCATTTACTACTGAGCAAAAATCACTCATTCTCAATAAAGAATCGTCATTGAGTACTTGATTCAGTGTGTCAGAGAGCACGATAAGCAAAGAAGATGAGCATGAAAGGTTTATAAGCGAAATTAAGATCGCTAGTCTAATGTCCTCATCGCTCTAATTCAACGTCCATAGCTCGAAATCTTTTTCTCACTTGCAGCAATGTCGATGTTTCAAGCGCCCTGAATTGAGTAAAGTCGAGCGCGAGCGAGGTCATAAACAATTGCTCGTATCTCGTTTCATTCTATAACTACCATTTGCTTTCGATCCAACCAAAGTTTCCCGAAGCAGAAAGTACTTACTACAGTTGCGAACACAGAGGGGGATTTCGAAATTTGAAAAAATCAATTTTTTTAGTAAACATAAGAGCGAAAATTCAAATAGATCAAAAATTAAACTTGACATTTAAATATAAGTGTTTTATTTTTAGAGTCAACATGTTTGTTGTTTTAGAAATATAAAGTGAATTAATATTTTCAACGATTGACATATCTGCTGTAAAATAATAACTTCGGAATAAGATCGTATTTAATAGTTTTAAAGCACAAATTTCAATTTCAATATAATACATATATCATACTTCTAAACTTATTTCGATGTAATTATATTTTATATTATTCAATTGTACAATTTTATATTGTTATATTGTAGATTAATAAAAAATATAAATTTAATTACATACTCACAATAAATTAATGAATTATTCATATTATTGAATTATATTCATATTTTAATGAAAATAAGTCAATTGCTACTTCAGTTTATTATTATGAGCAATAAATAATATTAAAATATTTTTGAACATTACTTATTATGTATGTGAAATTTGAAACATATATTTTCCAGATAATAATAAACACTAGTCAGAACCATGTAAGAATTTACATACATAACGAACAATAAAATATATATTTCAAAATTCAAAGCATATTTTTTTGGATTAACGATTCTAAACTTTTTGAAGTGACTTGTGAAAATAAGGAGTTAAAGTATATTCTCGACTAATTAATAAACATTAAAAAAAAAAAAGGAAATAGTTATAAAAAAAAAAGCCAAAAACTGAACAAATTTGGAAAATTTAATGTTTCAATGTTCAAAAGTTTCTTAGTAAGTTACAATATAATTTTTAAAGTGAAAAAATCGAAAAAAAACTCGTTGTTGAACCAACATTCAGATTACATAGTAAAAATTCATGTACGAACAAAATTTGAATGGCATTATTCTTGAAATTAGAAAGATTGATTATTCCAGCTTTACTAATTGTTATATTGTTCAAATTACAATATGTATTACATGTAAATTGTTATTTTAACTTTATTGGTCCTCAGGATTTCGATCCGTTTAAAGTGAAAAATTATATGAAATATTTTATTTTTTATCATTTGTTTTCTAGCTCGTATAATACGATACTTCATGTATGAAGAGCATGAAGAGGAAACGTTTCCGTTATGAAAATTATAATTATCGTTTGAACTAAAAAAATTCCTTTTACTCAGAAAAATTTCAATTATTTTTTACAGTGCATGTGAGTCCAATCATTTCAATTTAAATGGCCTGAAATTACAAACTCGAAAGAGTTGATTAAAAAAAATTTATTAATGGGAACTCAACTATTTGAATATTTAAAAAATTCTATGACGCGAGACATGTATTTTTGGAAAATCACTTCCGCAATTTTTTTCTATGCGAGCTCCTCACTAATTTGGTCGTAGAAAATTTTCTTTTATTGGTTATTTTCATGTGTCTGAAGTTCCAAACGTTATAGAAATAAACGAAAAAATTGGCTTCCTATTTCCATTTCAAATAAAAAAGTTCCATTTCCATTTGATAAAAAAAAGGACAATATTTGTTGAATATCAATATTTATTTATTACTCTAAAAATACTTTTTCCATTGTATTTTAAAACGTTTTGAGCTTTCAGAAACATCTTTTTTCAACCAAAACCAGAACGAACGAAAAATCAGTAACGATTTGTTTTATTTGTTTAGTTCAAAAAAATAAGCAATTGAGAATGATTTCCCACCGTGCTTGCGGAATGATTTTGCATATGGTGATCGATAATCGCGCCACATTGTATGCCGCAGCTGGCAATGATCCAACCGCAAAACGTCAGTGTTCCTTGTCTTTATAAATAAAGATGAGAAGTTGGTCTATATTGTTAAGGTAAATTTCGATTCCGCGTGTTGTGCATTACTCATCTGCGTTCGCTACATGTATCTGTTAATTCTTCTTGCATCATTATTTCCAACTTTCATTCATGATACGTTTTATTCTCGTTCCTAAAAAGATGAGATCATAGTTCTCGGAGGATTCATAGACTACTTTTGCTTTTATGGCATATATATCTCACAATCAGTTAGGAATAATGTCACATGTCCGAAACTTAAAAAAAATATAAAGGTTTCTATCGGATGCTATCTCTATTAAAAGCTCTTTCAATTTTTGTAAAGAACTTATATATAATAAAACTTCTATGTAAAACAATGTGACCAATTTTTATAAGGCATATCTAGAATATGAATATTATAAAATTATACTATGAAGACGTATAAATATAAGTGTATATTATTGTGCATTCATCTAACTTTACTAATAAATTGAAATACATATAGATTTAAAGAATTTTTATGTACATATTTTCATTATGTTTTCTACAATTTAATGTTTCAAATCGTGAAGGTTTCTAATGTAATATCAAGAAGCATTTTTTCATTATTGATTCTCTTGCAACAATTCATTATTTGCAAAAAAAATTTTCATTCATTCAATATTTATAATGATTATTTCTTATGTGGATATTATTATTTTTATGTACCTTTGGCATAGAAAACGCGTTTCTATGCCAGCTCGAGATCTCTAAACGCGTTTTCTATGCCCTCGGTTCATAAAATATCGTTCGTAACAGGCACGGATGTGCTCATAGGCAAAACGGGTTACAGTCCTCGGCTTCGCCTCGGACCGTAATTTCCCCGTTTCGCTAAATTCGCATATCCATGCCTGTTACGAAATATACTATTTACGTAATCCATAAAAAAAATATTATAAAGAAATTAAAAAACACGAGTCGATGATTTTTTTTACATTATAAAAAAAAGGAATTCGTTCTTGAATACTCAAGTTACAACCCAGTTGAAAGCGAATCTTCTTCTCAAATAATAATACATTCATAATATTAGTTTGCTTGCCTCTAATTTTACACTTTACGGATTCGAATTGGTTGTTTGAAAAAATGTGTTCTTGCATGCCCCCTGTGTAAATATGGAGGAATGCGTACACTCTTATTTCCACTGCCGCAAGTCTCGAAATCGCAGGTTCTGAGATCTGTCGATAGAGGCGTCGCGGCAGAGCGCTTCTCACACTTACAAAATAGTACAGAGTATACTTTAAGAATGCAAAAGCGCTGAAAAATTTGTCTCCTTTTCTGAGACAGTTACCATTGTATATATCGGAATTGATCCAATGGAAAGTATTTCAATCCAACGCAGTAAGTACTACAATGTAATTTTGTTATGTTATAAATATCAATAAATATGATCCTCGGAGCCAAAAGTATGAATGAAGGTATTCTGAATATCTTTTCAATCCTTTATTATTCTTCTTTTCAAGCTTTCGACCTTGTATTTCAGGTCCTTATCAGGAATCTTAATGTACAAAAACTTTCTTGTTATTTACAGTGTTTATAAATTCGTTAAAACCAGATTTTCAATCATCTATCTACTTACATATCTGAAGTATGTGTCAATTTAACCCCATTTAATTTGTGTGTCAATCTCATCATTTAACTTTCCACTAATGAAGCAATCAATCAATGTTTTTATTTCCTTTTTCATCTAACTTCATTGTAATGTTGTTTATGTACTTTTTTATTTTATTAATTATTTTTTGTTGTAAAACACTTCAATTATTTCATTTTAATAATTTAATTCTGTCACATGTACCAGTGGCAATGGACAAGACTTGACTAATCTGAAAATTTCGAAGCTTCTAGAACTATTGATCATGACGAAAAAGAAAGAAAAAGGAAAAAGGCGCCAAAAAGGCTAATCTAACTGTGATAATTCTTCCTAATTTTGGATCGTGTTTATTAATTTATCATAGTTGGCGTTCAGATTTACTGTATCGATTTGTTTGTTAATACTGTTTTTCCTTGATTTAATAAATACCATTTCAGCTATCTGTCGTTTATAAGAATTTTTCTCTAGATTCAAAATTTTAACATTATTCCAATCAAAATCATGGTTTTTTTTGTATGCGATGATTAGTAACTACATTGTGTGTCAATGTCATATGTCTTATATTACTTTCATGTTCCTTAATTCTTGTCTTTAATTTTCTTTTTGTTTCTCCTATGTATACAACATTACAATCTATACATTTTAATTCATAAATTAAACCTTGATTATCTTCTTCTTTAGGTTTATCTTTTCCCTTTTTTATAATTCCTGAAATTTTATAATTCCTGAGGATCATATTTATTGATATTTACAATATTACGGAGCAAATTACCCTCACATTTCATTTTAAAAGAAAATCTATTTGTTATGTTATGTTTTAATGAAAGCAACAAGAAAGCCATTTATGGATTTGAATAAAAATTAGAGATATTCAAGTTTTTTAATCGATGTTTAGTGAGAAAACCATAAATCAATTAGATAGAGACAATAAGGTATGTGGTAGACAGGAAGGTATAAGAGGAAAAAAAATTGATGCATAGTGACTATAAGGAGAGCGATCTCAAAAATTTTACTTCAAACACGTGTGAATTTAACACGCTATAATTTTTGATAATAAAAAGAATAGTAATAATAATAATTATCAATTCATTGTTGTTAGTTATTAAACAAACTATAAAATTAATATTTAATTCGTGGATCAATCGTTTCATTCAATAATATGAATATTAAATGTCATCTATTGTTTTAAGGGGTTAAATACCTTTTTGTGCGGACGATTTGAAGATAGATTGGAGTGTTCTTTAAAGTATGTAGCAATAATTTTATGACTCCAAAGTTATTGTTTTTCAATAGTGTATTGCCCGCTTGAAATAGCAAGTATTTGTGCATAAAAAATATCAAAAATTAGCAGAGCTATGGCCCTTTCTCCAAAAGAACTTTTTTTTAATGAGGCTTGCGGTGACCATGATGCAACTCGAACAGGTCAAGTTAAATTAGAAAATCCAAAAAATTTCATTAGTTTAGGAACGCATCTAGTTCTTGAACGATTGAAAAAATAAATTTTACCTTTTTTCTGTATGCAAGAATGTTTTTTCCAAAATTTTGATTCTTTGAGCTCTAAAAATTTTATTAAAAAATTCTGATTTCCAAAATAAAAACGTTTCTATACAAAAGCGATCGTTCAAGAACTAGATATATTCCTAGACTAATGAAATTTTTTGGATTTTCTAATTTAACTTGACTTGTTCGACTTGCATCCTGGTCACCGCAAGCCTCTTCAAAAAAAAAAACTTGTTTCGGGTAAAAGGCTATAGCTCCGTCAATTGTTGATATTTTTTTAAAAACAAATACTCGTTTTTTCAAGTGAACAATGCACTATTAAAAAACTATAACTTTTGTGACTTAGCATTATTGCTACATACCTTAAAAGTTATTCCAAACCATCCTCAATTTTTCCGCACAAAAAGGTATATAACCCCTCAAGAATTGAATATTTATGTTGAACAGTTAACTGATTAAATCATGAATAGATAAAGGTATCAACATTATACTAGAATTACTAGAATACAATTTTCCACATAAAATAAACACATAAAAATCATAATTGATTAATTTTTGAAATCAATTAATTTGGAAGGTACTGGAAATGTAATGACTGTGAATTGACAGAAAATAAATAAAAACGGTAATAGAAAATCTTACACTGATTCCTGAATTATTAATTTTTTCAATTACTTGAACAATTTAATAATCAATCTACCTTACAAAATATAATTACACTGCAATAACATTCAGGTACAAAAAAAGGTTCAAGTTTCAATAAAACGTAGTACTTTTCCACATTGTTGCATTTCCTCATCATTCGTGAATTTTCCAAATCCATACTTCTTTTCCAATCACGCATAATTTCTCAAGAATTCGCGTAACAAATTAACCAATCAAACACGCCGAACGTTTGACACAGTTTGACATTTTGAAGTAGGAGAATCAGACCGTTATTCTATTCTATACTCGCGAAAATAATACGAACAGTGAAACCTACCCCCATTTCCCTGATTCTGGATCGACAATTCGTCGAAAGCTTCGTTGGCCGTGAAAACTCCATTCGTGGACATTGCCGAAAATCAAAATCAACTTGACTTCCGACACTTGGCAGGATAAGAAAAAAAACACTTTATCACACGCGGGGTTTTTTTCGGTCGCAATTTTCGCTCGTTTCGAGGCACGCGCGGGATATGGTTTTTATTGCTTTGGATGCGGGGATTGACGAGCCACGATTTTCACGAATTTTCTCGCATTGACAAACTCGCGGTCGCGCGTGGTAACGAAGGAAATTTTCTTCATAAATCGTCTCCCTCCGTGTCCATTGTACAACACTGGTATAACACTGGTACTGCACTGGTCAGCACTGGTAAATACAACCAAATACAAGACTGGTATATAACACAGTGTAACATTCCATTTCATTCCATTCTGGGCGCGACGAATTGCACTATAAGCTGAAATTAGTCGAGGTCACACGAAGCTGAGCGGAAAGACCCGAAGCTGCGTGAAGCGAGGCGAAAAGAGCCGAGCTCCGACCTTACAATTGCTTACTATCTACAATATGATAATAGATAATGTTACCGATTGCAGATTATGTCATTATCTGCAGTTGGTAATATTCGAAATAGAATGTCAAAAAATGTCAAAGTGGTATTATCATTGTGAATTGTGATTATGTATGGTATTTGATCATTGATGTATACAGCTCATATGGGAGTTAACACCCTGTTATTGAATATTTACTGATATTACAATACCAAGAAAATTATTAAATCAAGAAACTGTGTAAAAAAACAATTGTCATAATAGTTTGATGCAATCGTGGTTCTCCAGTAACGGATTATAGAGCTGAAAAATGGTGAGAAATCATTTGTTTTGTGGGATAAAATATTCGAAGAGCGTTGACGTTCACTCGATTTCATTTAAATGTATTTTTTGAGAATTTAAAGACTTCTTTAGATTTTGCAACATTCCTTTGTTTCGTTGAAAGGATTAACATTTATCAAGATTGTATGTAGAGAGTATTGAGGTTATGTTTTATATCTTGAAACTTAAGGATTCAAATTGTAATAAAGTGTTTGATATAATAAATTTTCAAAAACTTAATATGAATAATAGTAGTAACAAATAAAAAATTTTGATATTGTTTGTGTAGTAGGGAATGTTGATCAATTTATTTGTCATCACTCGAAAATTATATTTTTCAATGTTTTTCAAAAAATAGTATATTGCATATCAAGGGGGACAACAGTGTCTTTTTATGGCGAGAGCAGCATTTTCAAAACGAGTGATAAGCCAAGCGCCAAAGGCATGAGGTGTTCCACAAGTTCCGAAAATGTTGCCAAAGCTGTGAAAACACTCTTACACGCAGGGAGCGCAGAAATCCAACGGCAAGCCTGAGCGATGCATGCAAACTATACCATTATATATAATATATATAGATATAGTATACGTGTTTGGCTCGAGCTTGCCGTTGGATTTCTGCGCTCTGTGCTTCCACGTGATATGCACGGTACTTTTTTTGGAAGCCACACAAAATGAGAAGCATGTTTGGCTGCGTAACGGATTGAGCGAAGGTTCCCCTTTTCGAGTCGGTAGAATAATTGGTGACCTCGTACCCTACACTATTGTTTAGCCTCTGGTTCTTTCAATACCTTTCATTAACATTTTGTATTTTCGCGGTTAACACATAAATGGCGTACAATGAGATCATTGACAATGCATGATCGATTTCTATAGAAATAATCAGAATCTCTCGAGATTTTCAAAATAAATAGCATGATTGTTCAGGATGTGGCAGATGCACCGAGACAAAACAAACACAAAGCGCACTTCACAGCATTAGACTTTATTCGCGTCATTCAACCAACGTCAAGTGGTCAGAAGTTTTCAAGAATGTATTGCTTATGTTTTTGAATGTTCAAAATTAAAATTTATTATTTCAGATCTATATATAATTTTTTCAGCATATTATTCAATCAATTGCTTTGTAATGGTTGCACTTTAATTTTGTGAAAAAATTGAAAAAAGGAAAGTGTAGATAAACATTATATTTAGCTGACTAAATTGTAAATTGATTCATTTTGATTTTATAATTGAATATTTTTAATTTTTATGATATTATGTTATCTATAATTTATGATGCAATGTATAAGATATAGCAATGTTTAATATTTTATAGTAGGTATTAAATAATAGTAATAAATGGCAGATTTTGCTTTTGTTTGCAAAGTAGGAAAAGTTAAACAATTCGTTTCTTATTGCTGAAAAATTGTTTTCGTTCCCAAATGTTTTCCGTAGATGTAAAATTTACTATTATTTTCAAATCTGTATTCAATTTTTTTGTAATAAGCATATTGATCAATGAACTTCATTGTGATGATTGCTTAAATTTACTTTGCAATTCAATCTTTGAGAAAAAAATACAAGAAAAGGTTTAATATGTAATATGTGAGTAATGAATGGTAAATTTATTTAGAATTATTATTACATGTTTCATTGTAATAATATTAAGTAATCTATTATTTTATAATATATGATAAAAAAGTATATAATAATATACGATGAGAATGAATATGAGTGTGTGAAAAATTTTGTTATAGTTTGTCTAGCAGAAAATTTTCAACAACTAATTTCTCATTGCTTAAAAACCGTTTTTGTTCTAAAATGTATTTAAAAAATTACATGTTTAGTTAATGTTTAATTTTTTTTTTAATAAGCATGTTTTTCAATATATTTCTTCGTAATGTTTGTTTGAATTTTTATTAGCACCAAATTTTGTCAAAAAAATAAATAATACGTCGATGTACATGATAAATTGTTATTCATTGATTATATTGATATTGTTATTATTATTTTTTTATTATTACATATTTGGAATTCTAATAATGCTACATAATCTATAATTTATAATACATATAAGATATGACAATGACAATACAACATAATATTAAATACTAGGTTATAATGACAACTTTTGTTATCATTTGTGCAGTAGAGAATGTTCAATAATTTATTTGTTATTGATCAAAAATTGCTATTGTTTTTTGAAAAACAGATACTTTCAGTTTACAATCAACTTATTTTCAAAGCATATTATTCAATGTATTTCTTTGTAATAATTGTTCAGATTTGCAATGCACTTAAATCCAGTGTGCACGAAAAAGCTACGGTGTATCCTATGACGTCACAAAAAATCCTAGTTCTGAGAATTCCTCTTCCAAATCGCCAACATCGTGAATGCTGCTCCTCGACCGGCAAGGTTAGGAGAGACATGCGGAGGGTAAAACCTGGGGTTTTTCGTGACGTCACCCTGCGCTTACAAGGGGAGGGCCCGCACTGGGACATCAAAATTGAAATTACTCTATGATCATTCGATAAAATATAAAAAATTATCCTACACGTATCCTAGCGTTTTTGTAGGTGGGCCCTAGTTTTATTATAATAAATTTTTGAAATTTATGGTCGTGGCAGCGAACCAGCTAGTACCGCATTGTTGACTACATCTGTTCGAAGTATCGGTGGCTCGGTGGTAGAACACCTGACTATACTTCCGATAGCGCGAGTTCAAATCATGACGATGGTAATTTTTTTTATTTTTTTATTTGTTATTCTACTAATAATTACTAAAAATAATCATTCTATGACGCTTTCGTGGTAACTGAAATTTTTACAAGATTCGGATTATTGAAAGAAAAAAAAAACCGTGAATTTTTTTTAATAACTTTATTATGTGATTATAGTGTTCAATATTATTCACAAATTCGCGGATGATATTCGTCGTAGAAACACTTGAAACATAATGTTTTTTTACAACGAGCGCATTTTATAAACGCAACACCATTGCAGCTGCAATTTTCACGAGTGAGAGGCAGCGGGAAGCAAGTTTCATTTACATTCGCAAACGAAATTTTGTCTGGCAATAATTTTGACACGTACTAAGTATACTTGATCATTTCATGAAAAACTGGGGCACTCAACTGGTGGTGGATAATTTAATGTATTTTGATTGCATCTTCGCGACTGTTTATTTCTCGTTTTTCTTTCAGTAAATCTGATGCGTTTTGAAGTTTTTAATAATATTCTTCATTTGCCGCAAAAAGTAAACGTCGCACGGCTGGCATAACGGAGTACACTTTGGAGGTATTACTTTTACAGCGCAAGTTACTTCATTCGATTCGTTCGTGAAAATGTCATCGTAAATGAGCGAATCTGCTTGTCCTCCCCAAGAATCAAGAATTAATAGAAATTTGTTGTCACTGACATACGGTTTCAGGACTTTTTCCATGTATTCAATGAAAAGCTCTTTTGTTAATTTTCCAGATTTCGAGCATGTTACGATGACATTTCCGTATTCTTCAGTCAACCGTTCAACTGTTTGTCCAACTCTAGGTCCAAATTTATTCCCTGTCTCTTGCGTGCATATGAAAACATGAGGCAAAAGTTTTCCATTCGCGGTTAAACTGTATTGGACAGTGTAAGAATGCGTGGTTTTATTCAAATTCTGCTTTTGAACGAGGACATTTTTGGAGCCTTGGAAATCAAGGGAGCGATCTAGAACCATTTCGTATTGACAGCCGGACTGATCTTTATTTATCACGTTTTCTAGAGGGTATTTCTTGATACCTCCAAAGTGTACTCCGTTATGCCAGCCGTGCGACGTTTACTTTTTGCGGCAAATGAAGAATATTATTAAAAACTTCAAAACGCATCAGATTTACTGAAAGAAAAACGAGAAATAAACAGTCGCGAAGATGCAATCAAAATACATTAAATTATCCACCACCAGTTGAGTGCCCCAGTTTTTCATGAAATGATCAAGTATGCTTAGTACGTGTCAAAATTATTGCCAGACAAAATTTCGTTTGCGAATGTAAATGAAACTTGCTTCCCGCTGCCTCTCACTCGTGAAAATTGCAGCTGCAATGGTGTTGCGTTTATAAAATGCGCTCGTTGTAAAAAAACATTATGTTTCAAGTGTTTCTACGACGAATATCATCCGCGAATTTGTGAATAATATTGAACACTATAATCACATAATAAAGTTATTAAAAAAAATTCACGGTTTTTTTTTTCTTTCAATAATCCGAATCTTGTAAAAATTTCAGTTACCACGAAAGCGTCATAGAATGATTATTTTTAGTAATTATTAGTAGAATAACAAATAAAAAAATAAAAAAAATTACCATCGTCATGATTTGAACTCGCGCTATCGGAAGTATAGTCAGGTGTTCTACCACCGAGCCACCGATACTTCGAACAGATGTAGTCAACAATGCGGTACTAGCTGGTTCGCTGCCACGACCATAAATTTCAAAAATTTATTATAATAAAACTAGGGCCCACCTACAAAAACGCTAGGATACGTGTAGGATAATTTTTTATATTTTATCGAATGATCATAGAGTAATTTCAATTTTGATGTCCCAGTGCGGGCCCTCCCCTTGTTAGAAAAAAATTTGTGCACATTGCTTTAATCTATATATATATATATATAAATGTGAAACTCTGTACGTTTTCCGACCAAAACTTCAAAACTACTGCACGAAACGTCCTGAAATTTTACTCAGTTATTGACAATATCCGTGCAAAGATTATAGGCATGTTTTCATCTACGAACTGAATGGCCTACTCCTCCACCTACACCCCCGCTGCACTGTTGAAATATCACACATACACACAGTCGAAAAATTATAAAATTTTGCAATAGTCGCAAAAAGTTATAAAAACAAAAATCACAAAATCATTAAATTATGCAAAAAATCATGAAAAATCACAAATTCACAAAAAGTTACAAAGTACGAAAACTAAAAAATTCACAAAACTATGAAATACAGTGTCTGAAAGTCAGCGGATTATCCAAGAATAGAGAAGTAAGGTCGTAATATTACAGTAATTACATAGATGTTGGTCACGTAATTTTTGGCGTACTATATATTTACATGTATGCTAATGCAGATGCGCATTAATTTCAGTGTGTGACACCTGTGCAAGAACACTATATGTTCTTGCGCCTGTGTTTTGGTTTGAAAACGAAATATTGTTTCTTCTCTGTTGCCAAGAAGAGGGGATAGCTTTAGATGCTGCTGATTTCGAGTTGATGGGAAATGATATTGAGCATTGAGCAACAATAAGCAATAGTTCACAAATGAAGAATATTTGGAAGAAGAGTTTTTGTAAATAGAGCAATGTTTTCATCAATATCATTTCAAGTATTATAAATGCTAGAAACAAAATTTGTGATATTATAATATTTAATATACAGCGTGATGTATTGCTAACAGATTATATTTGGTAAAAAACTACGAATAAAATAATTTGTTCCATTGATATATATTTTTTAAATTAAAGATAACACTTGTGATATTTTAAATGCAACCTCTTTTTTTGTTTAAAATAAAAAAAAAAGTAATTCTAGGGTGGTCGTACATCGGCAAGCTTGATTTGTTTTAAAGAAAATGATGTATTTTCCTAGATTTTTTTATTATTCGTATTATTAAAATGATTCTACAACACTGATACATTACTGACTGGAATGCACGAGTAATTATAAGTATACATCAAAAAATCACTTTTTTCAAAATTACCGTAATTTACCGTAATAAAACCGTAAATTACGCGTTACTTACCCAAAAAATAAATTACCGGTAATTTTACATCTTTATCCAAGAATCATCAATACCTCATAAAATTCTAAGAAACTTTATCCTTTGCATTTTTTGAGTAGTCAAAACATTTGAACAGTTAATAATAATTCAATTTCGTCTACTAACTTTTGAAGAGGCAGGGCTTTTCATAGAAGAGACTCCTTTTCTTTTCTTAGCTTACTCTCATGGGAATACTGGGATCACTGAGGCGTGTATCATGGAATGTGAGTTAATAGCTTCTCTTATCTCTTTTAAAAAAAAAATTAAAAGATACTGCATTGTAAAGGTGACAGTTGGACAAAAGTATATTATAACTAAAACAAAGATGACTCGAAGAAAACTTAAATTCCTATAATTATCTGTCTAAAAATTTTCTTCCAAGATAAGAGACATGATTATCCAACATTCCATAACACACTTCAATTACCCCCACTTTTCTATTACAGTAAGCTTAGAAAGAGAAGGGAGAAGGGGCTTAAATTAAAAGCCCTGCCTTCCCGAATGGTGAGTGGACGAAACTTAATTATTATTAACTCTTTAAATTTTGCGAATTTTGGAAAATTGTAAAGGAAGAAGTGTCTCAGAATTTCATTAGGCATTGATGGTTTTCTGATTATCCGCCGACTTTGGGACACCCTGTATAAGAAATAACTGAAAATAAAACAAATTATTAAAAAAGTCACTAAATGGTACATCATCACAAAATTCTATGAGTTACATAATCATATATTGTCACATGTCATGAAAAGTCATAGTAAAATTATAATAATCCTCATCATGATAATATCCTAATCCTGATTAACAAATATAAACTTTCAGCAATTTTACTCTTTACTCTGATCGTAAAAAAGGATCAGAAGAAACTAGTTTTTTAGAATACTATAAAATTAAAATTAAAACATCTTTTTCACCAATATTATCCATTATATTGGTAGAATATCTCTTTGTAGTAATTCATTATCATCTAACCGATTCATACTTCGTGCAAAAATGAGAAATAGTATAAAAAAAAAGATTTTGAACCTTATTCCAATTTAAAATTTATTCATTTTTAATACTTCACATTAACAATTATGATATCACTGTATGATCCCCTAGCAAACGCCCCGGTTCCTAATCGGTACTTTAGCGGTACCTTATAAGGTACCAGTTAGGTACCCCTTAGGTACCAGTTAAGTACTTTCCCAAATATCTACTCCTTTTCATTAAATATCGGGGAAACGTTTATTTTACCATGTAAATAAAGTGTTTTACTTCATTTTCCAGTGGTCAAACATCCGAAAAAATGGTGCATTAACTTTAAAAAACGAAAATTAGACACACAAATTGTCAGATAAGTGTAGATAGCGCACTTGTCATACGGTGGTTAACATTCAGATAATGCGCTACGCGGGAAATTTGAAATGCGCCATCAACACAGTTTTTCTCACAGGGGCGTACGTAGTCGGGGCACATCAGCTCGCGATTATTATTTTTTTGGATAGTTCTATTGCATTTCGAGTGTTCCCAGAGTTTTTGAACTTTACCATAATGATGTAATAGTAGACAGTTCACGTTCAGAAAATTTTTGCTTAAGTTTTCCCGAATTGCATACACGATTAACATCGAAATTTTGTGTTGGGGGTTTTAACGACCAATTTTATTTTAAAATTATTCAAATTCATAGAGAATTTTTTGATTGCCAGCAATGTTACAGGTATAAAAAAGTAAGGTGTAAAATATTTCTGTATTTTATTCACGATTAACCATTACTGTGGAGCCTGGTAGTGGACAGTCTCTTGAGACTGTTAAATCAGGATGGAGTGCGGGCCGTGGGGTATGCAGATGACATCTGCATACTAGCCAGGGGTGCGCACGAGGAGACCCTTAGGGAAATGATCCAGAGGGCTCTGAGAAGGACGGTTAGATGGTGCGAGGGATATGGACTCAACATCCAACCGGATAAGACATCTATCGTCATCTTCACCAGGAGGTACAAGTTGAGACCGCTGGTGAGGATGGTGATAGGAGGCAGGCAGGTGCCGTATGTCGAGGAGGTGAAATATCTAGGGGTAATCCTGGATAAGAAACTCGACTGGAATAGGCACCTGCAAGTAAAATGCCAGAAGGCGATGGTAACCTTCTGGCAGTGTAAAGGGGCCTTGGGAGCGAGGTGGGGCTTGAGTCCACGTCAGATGATGTGGATTTACAGGTCTATTGTCGTTCCTAGGCTGATGCATGCTGCAGTTGTGTGGTGGGCACGGACTGCACTGAAGACAGTCTGTAAAAGGCTGGACAGAATGCAGGCGATTTTTCTTCGGGGCATATGCGCCGTAAGGAAAAGCACTCCGATCGCCGCCATCAGGGCTCTGTTAGGTATTCCGTCACTTGCGGTGGAGAGTAAGGCCACGGCAATAAGGACGGCATACAGACTCAGATGTGTGGGGGAGTGGAGGGAGAGCTCTATACACGTAGAGTTGAAGAGGGGCTGCCCTGCGGAGCTGTGGAACGCTCCACAGGACAGGATGAAGGCTCGACTGGCGGGGGAAGTTAGCTATAAAGTGCTGATCCCTAGCCGGGAGGAGTGGAAACGGACTGGGACCGGGACACGGGGACATATGGTTCACGGACGGTTCGAAGACCAAGGAAGGAGTGGGGGCAGGCGTTTGTGGAAAGAAGGCTGTGGACGAATACGTCTACAGACTGGACAGATACAACACTGTCTTTCAGGCTGAAGTAGAGGCCATCCGAGAGTGCGCAAGGACGCTGTCACGTAGGACGGATTCAGATAGAGATGTCTGGATCTGCAGTGACAGCCAGGCGGCGCTGAGGGCTCTGAATGGAGGGGTAATCTCCTCAAAACTGATTGAGTGGACGAGAGAGACGCTTCAAGAAGTAGCGAGGAGGAGAAGGCTTAGACTCGCCTGGATCCCGGGACATGCGGGATGGAGGGGGAACGAGAGGGCGGACAGACTTGCGAAAGAGGGGGCGAGATTGATCGGACCTCAGGAGCAAGTTGTGGGTATGCCGCATAGGGAGGGAATGGACCTCATTGCGGAATGGGTAAGGGACCAGCAGGTCAGGGAATGGAGGCGAGAACCAGGGTGCCGAACGGCCAAGGCCCTCACGGGTAACACCGTGGGGGAGTGGAGGGAGGCACTACTAGGACTATCGCGGCCTAGAATCAGAGTGGCGGTAGAGATACTTACTGGCCATGGGAATCTGAATAAATTCAGATGCACGACGGGGAAGATATCCTCCCCGGAGTGTGAAAGATGCCAGGAAGGGCAGGAGGATTCCCTGCACTTTCTGTGCACATGCGAGGCATTAGTGTGGCAGAGACATACTATGCTAGGGGGGGGCGGTCTTAGAACCGCATGACATTAAGGGACTGACTGTCGGTCAGATACTCGGCTTTTGCAGGGTATCACGATATCGGCAGCAGCCCTGAGGAGGCGGCGGGGATAGAGTACAAGGGCCTAATGGCTAGGTGCTCTGAACCACGAAAAGTGGCCCGCCGGAAGTCATCAATAATAATAAATAATAATTCACGATTAACATCGACATTTTGCGGTTATAGTTTATAATTTTACCTTAAAATTATTTGAATCCAATTTCGATAAACATCGTGTATAAAGTTCGGGAAAACTTAAGCAAAAATTTTCCGAACGTTAACCGTCTACTATTACATCATTATGGAAAGTTTAAAAACTCTGGGAACACTCGAAATGCAATAGAACTATCCAAAAAAATAATAATCGCGAGCTGATGTGCCCCGACTACGTACGCCCCTGCGAGAACAACTGTGTTGATGGCGCATTTCAAATTTCCCGCGTAGCGCATTATCTGAATGTTATCTAGCGTATGACAAGTGCGCTATCTACATTTATCTGACATTTTGTGTGACTAATTTTCGTTTTTTTAAATTAATGCACCATTTTTTCGGATGTTCGACCTCTGGAAAATGAAGAAAAACACTTCATTTACAAGATAAAATAAAAGTTTCCCTGATTTTCAATAAGAAGAAGCAGATATTTGGGAAAGTACTTAACTGGTACCTAAGGGGTACCTCATAAGGTACCGCCGCGTTTGCTAGGGTCTGTATTTATAATATCTGTGGCTTCCCGCCATAACAGAGAAAGTCACTTCTGCCATAGCGTTTAAAATTTTATCAGAATATCATGTAAAATGAGCCTTATGGCAGAAGTGACTTTCTCTGTCATGGTGGAAAGCCACAGATATATGATAAGATTGTACAATCATAAATAATGATAATAATAAATCCTAAAAACTTTTGCTATTGTTTATGTAGTAGTAAGTGTGTAATAATTTATTTAACATTGCTTGAAAATCGCCTATATTTTTAAATGTTTCCTCAAAAAAAAAAAAAAAATACTTTTTTTCCAAGTTCATATTCAATGTTTTTAAATTATTATATCATTATATGAATTTCTTCATATTAACTGTATATATTTTGCCCTCAAATAAAAAAAATTTATGAAGAAAAGCATTGGTATACATTACATGTGAGTAATAAAATTGTAAATCTATTTGTTATAAATGTGTAGCTTATGTTATTTCCAACGTAAATGAAACTTTTAATTATTTTTCACTTGTCACTTGCTTATTAAATGTAGTTCCTGAAAATAGCTCAATAAAAATCCACAAGCTAAAATTTGCAAACAGTGAAGTTCGTTGTTTCTTTTTTTTGTGCAGTTATTTCTCTGAATGATCATTTGAATATTTACATTATGGATAGTAATGGTGGAGGGTTGCAGTATAACCCAAAATTAAAATAAATAACAAAATTCATAAACTCGTGCAAGAATTGGAAAGTAAACAAGATAATTTACAGAACTAATAATAGAATAAAAAATATTGCAAACTGAATATACACAATCTTATCAATCACATTTTCAAACTTGCTGCTTATTGTAATACTTCTGTACCTCGTGATTTAAAATTGAGATAGTTTTGTTTAAACCAAACTTTTTATTTTGTTCTAGTCACATGCAATTTTGCTGGTCCAACCAGGAAACAGGCCTGAGACAAGGACTTACTCCGATTACGAGAGTGTCAATGAATGCATGGAAGGTATGAAAATTGTTATTAAAACATATGAAAAAACTCAATTTAGTGACACTCATCATATGATTTTTAATTTTGGTTGTACAGTTTGCATCGAAAGTACGTTTGAAAAATTGAATACTTATCAAAACATTTATAAAATTGGAAACTTATTTCTGTAGGAGTATGTAAAATTTACGAGGAACACCTGAAAAGGAGGAATCCAAACACACCAACAATAACCTATGACATAAGCCAACTTTTCGACTTTGTGGATCAACTCACGGACCTTTCGTGCTTGGTATACCAAAAATCCACCAACACGTACGCCCCTTACAACAAAAACTGGATCAAAGAAAAAATTTACGTTCTTCTTCGCCGCGCAGCAGGACACGGCGAATAATTTTCTTCTTCCAATCAAATTTTTTTAATTCTTTAAGCACTTTACACATTCTAAAAAATCATATATCAATATATAAATATATATATGGTCAATTAATTTTTACAACATGTGTTTTGTAGTTTGATGAAATCGTAAGAACAAATAAACATGTGACCTTCAGATTTTTTTTCTTCAATTATAATCCTTTCTCATCAAAAATTATGCCATAAGCAAATTTAGTAATAACCTGATTGACAGAAAAAATAAGAATTATATTTTAACTTTAAAATATCAAGAGATCATAAGAAAAGGATTATTATATTAAAAAATGTTCTCTAACATCTTGCAAATTTCGATCTATTCAATTGCAGACTTTCTAGTTTCAAAAGCATGATTTTGAGTGATTCCAAAAAAAGTTCATAGTTCTGGTTTTGGGTGATGTTTGCTAAAACAGAAACAGCGATGAGTATGAAAGCCTTTTTATTTCTTTCTTCTTTAAAAAATGTCAACTTCAAAGAAAAATCTGTTAAAAAATCCCTTTTAAAAATGTAAAAAAATTTTAAATGCAATATGATCAATGCATTTAACAGGAACCGCCGACCATTGCAAGTAAAGCCATCCTGACGTACATTCCATACTCGATTTGTCGGAAATAAGCGGCTCTCGGGTCAGAATCGAAATCAGAGCTGATTTCAAAAACTCGTGGCAGTGGGTGCATCACAATCATTTTTTTCTTTGCACGTGACATCAGTTCCGGAGTTATCACAAAGTGCCCGCATGCCTGAAAAAAGTAAAGGAAAAAATCAATATCCCACATTCAGGAACTCGAAACTTACCAGCATGTTTTGTGAAAAATTAATTAAATTAATTTTTAATTCTTGATTCTCTGTAATTTCATTTAAAAATGGAACTCTACATTTTGATTGATTAAGTTTTTTATAACGGTTAGTGGAATTTTAATTTTTTAATTTTTGATTTAAAATATAGTTTTTTGTAAGAGCATAATGTAAAAAATAATTTGGGGGAAGTGCAATTGTAACATCTAAAATCGAAATATTTTTTTTTTTCTTTGAAAGTTCACATTTCCATATTTAATGTCTTTAAACCTAATGTTCATGAATTGTAGCAATTGATTTTTCGAACTCTAGAAATTTTATTATTGAAATACTCTAATCAGGAAACGTGAAATTTATGTATTTATTTTATAAAGGAAAAAATCAACAGGCTTGCACCCAATAAATAATTAAAACAAAATGCTTCTACATAATGTAATGAATAATGAACATAAAAAAATAACATTATGGATAATGTAATAAAAATGTATGACAAAGTAAAAGAAAATAGATAAATAATAACAAATAATACAATAGTAAAACAATATGATTTATGTATTGATCATATACATCAAAATATGTTAATACATAATATAATAATATTATATTATAATGAACATATAAACAAGTATGTTGAAGCTCTAAAATTTATCAATTGAATTAAAAAAATTTGGAAGAATTTCATCTTCGAAGTTTTCGAAACTGTGAAACGTCAAATTATAATTTAAAAATGTAATAATTTTGAAGCTTTCAAATTTGTCCATTGATGATTCTAAAAATTTAAAAATATTGCAATCATTACATATCGGAAATCAAAATGTTTGTTTTCCTCAATTTGAGACTCCGTAATTTAATACTTGTGAACTAGGAATTCTCTAATTTTAAGAAATGAATGAAGAATTTTAAATTATTTGAGATTAAAATATTTTTATTTCTTCAATTTCAGTTTCCTGAATTTAACATTCAAAAACTACACATGTATGAATTCTAAAGTATGATTTCTTTGATTTTAAAAGTTTTATTATAAAAATGTCCAGATTATAAAACGTCTAATAATAGCCTCAAAATGTTGATATTTTTGAAATTCTGGAATTTGTTATTCGAATTTCAAATACGTGGAAAAATTTCATAATCAAAAGTTCCAAACTGACAGAATTTCAACATCGAAATTTTTGAAACTTGAAAATCGGAATACTCAACTTATTGGAGCATCAAAATTTGTCAACTCTATTTCAAAAATTTCAGAAAAAAATTCAATTTTTTAAAACAAAGATAAAAATAATCACATTTTTCAAATTTCGAATTTTCCAATTCGATATTTGAAAACTAAGAGCTCACAAATTCAAAAATATGATCTCCCTAACCATAAAAATGTACAAACTGATATTATCGAAATTGAGAAACGTAAAATTGTAGATCCGAAATACTCAAATTTTTCAAACATTTAATCAATCAAATTCCTTAAATTCAAAATGGTTAAAAATTCAACAAATCTGAGATTTAAATGATTTGATTTCCAAAATTTCATCTCCATGAATTTGATATTTAAAATATTCAAAACCACTCATTCAAAAAAATAATTCATGGCTTTTCAAATTTTAATCTTACAAATTTTTCAAACTGGGCACGTAGAATCAAAAGGGTACAACTTTATTGAGCTCATAAATTTCTTAATTGATATTTAAAAATTAAAAAAAATTTTTTTTCACAATTTTATTTGCGCGATGAATTTCCAAGATCGATTACAAACTGTTCAAAGCTCAAGCCAGAATTGACAGAAAAAGTGTTTCGAAAATTTTCATACAAAAAAAACAAAAAAAAAAAAAAAACGCTTAAAGTAAGAAATCGGTGGTTTCCCACCATAATCGAGAAAGTCACTTGTGCCATAAGGCTCAGTTTACATGATATTCTGATAAAATTTTGAACGTTATGGCATGTGTGACTTACTCGGTTATGGCTGCAAGTCATAAAAATAATACTTTACAGAAAACAAAATTTTTTGTAAAAAGTGTTTCAAATGACTATATCATATCAACATTACTCATTGAATTTTTTACGTCAAGGTAAAAAAATATTAAAATGCAATAATAATATAAATTATATAGGTTGAAAAAAAAAATGTCTCACCTCTTCGTATTCTTTTACAGAGTCAAATCTTTCTTTTTGAATTCTCGTCATGTACAAAACATCGGTGTCTTGAATCACATCTTCAAGTTTTGAGTATTCTCTCTGAAAAATGTTACGACTGTTTACGTATGTCACGACATGGTTAGGCATTCGAAGATTCTTTGGGCTCACGTAACGCAATTGCACATTATACAATGTCAACAACCTGAAACAATAAAAAATAAAAAAAAAAAAAAAAACAAATTTTAAACCCTGGCTCGAATTAAGGAAACATTAAACTTTCAAATCACAAAAACTTTAAAATTTTCCAAATGTTTTCAGTACTATAACAACCCAAATTTGGTTAATAATTTTTTCAATCATGTTTTCTCATCACAAAATTTCTTTGATCAAATTTTTGAATTTTTTCGAAAATTCTTCTGAAAGTTTGAAAACGTGTATGTTTGAAATGGATCATGTAGAATTTTTCTTAGCTCTCAGAAATTATAGAAAAATTGTTCCCCATTTATGAGCATGATATTTTTAATTCATTTTTAATTAGCTTGGAAATTTTATTCATTCATTTTTTTTTTAATGTTTATTTTTATGATTTTTTCTCTTACATTACTTGAATTATTTCTAAATCAAAACTAATATTCAATTGAGAAAACTTTTTAAACCGATTTCAATACGTTTTTTAATATTTTCCGCATTTTTTGGTATTTATGAAACGTATAAATAATTTTTAGTATTTTTATTGATTTTTACATAGATTTCTAAATTTCGATGATCTAGGAATCTAAGGTCTAAGATTATCAATATTTTTATGTATTTTTAAAAAAATTATATTTGGGCTGATTTCTACAATTTTCGTATTTTATTAATTTCCTTAAATTTAAATTTGTAATATTTCCTGCTATTTTTATAAATTTGTAGTACTTCTGTAGATTATTCTATGAATTTCTTGAATTTGATGCTATTTGTATTTGAATAAATTTTTACCAGAAACTACCTTCCACATAGATTTTGAGTTCTTATTTTCATATTTTATTATTATATAATAAAATTTGTTATATTTCCTAGTGTTTTTATACAGGTTTCTAGAACTATATGCTCTAGGATTCAAAATGTGATAAACTTTTGAGAAAATTTTGTCTACATTGTTTTGAGTATTAAAAGATTGTAATATTTTTCACGTTTTTGTACTGTTTACGAAATTTTGAATAATCGGAATTTTTTATTCATATATTTCCAGTATTTTTGCAGATAACTTCACAGATTTTTGAACTCCGATTCTCTAGAATTAAAATTTCAATCAATTTTCAGTAATTTTACATATTTCCGGAAAAATTACATACATACGAATTTTTCGACTTACTGCATTTTTGTATTTTTACAGATTTCTAGTATTTCTTTAGATTATTATACCTCTACGTCTTCCAGAATTTGATACTCTAGAATTTGGATTTTCATGGAATTGAATAATTTCATTAGATTTTTCAGAAAACAGTACATGCATCGATTTTTTAATAGAAATTTTTCCGGTGTTTATATTATTCGAATGATTTTCTGATATTTTTATGTAGATTTCTAGAATCCAATACTCTAGAATTTGAAATTTTTTAGATTTTGAGCATATTCGTCGATTTTTATTTCTTTTACAATTCACTGGATTAAAACAATTTTTCAGCAATTTATTTTTTACGTTGTTCTCGTCAAATATTTATTATTATTATTTTATTTGAGAAAAAAATCTTCTGAAGCCAGGATCGTTGTTATTCTTGAGTAAATAAAAAGAAGAATTTTAAATATTGTTAATTTTTGAGAATTAACATACGTGACGTGGACTGAAGAAAGGGTACTAACAGCACCTCGCCGCTTTTCGAGAAAAACGAGATTGAAAAGAGAAAGTCCCTAAGCGTAGCATGGACCGTCCAATTTTGTACCTCAATTTTTTATTAAATAAAAAAATCATATATTTTTAAGAGTAGACTCGTTTGATAGAGTAAGATTTCTATATTCAGAATCACTGACTATCTTGAATTCGATTTTTGGTGCTGTTAGTATCCTTTCTTCAGTCCACGCCACATACAATATTTGTTATGTCCTCTTAATTTTAGTAGGTAGATTTAGAAAAATTTTACTTTTATTGTTATTTTTTTCTTTTTTGTTTAAATTTATTGTCTATTTGTATTTGTATTATTCATCCTTAGAATTTTTTTTATTTTTACATGAAATAATAACTAATTTTGTATCAATTTTGGGAGATATTTGAACTCCCAACCTCTCTCTGCATACACACCTGAAATACTGAAATGTATGATTAAAATATTTCACCTTGCTAAAGAATGGACCGTTCGGCCATTCTTGAGATCGCCAACCATCGTAATGACTAGTCCATTGACAGTTCCAATTTCCTCGCGAATAGTAAAAACATCGAGTAAAGCTTGAGTCGGATGCTCGCCAACTCCATCACCGGCATTAATCAAAGGCTTTTTGCATTTTTTCGCCGCTCGCTGCAAAATTTGAAAAATCATGAACATTTTTAACGTTGAAAAAAACCTAAAAACGTAAACAAATCAATGAAATTAATAAAATTATAAAAAATATGGGCAAAAACAAATATATAAGCTGCTGTAAATAAAAAAAAATTGCTAACATCAACTTAAAATCTTGCAATCTACGAATCTGACCTCATTTCCCATTTTCCTGGAAAATCGAGAAAACTGGGTAAACGAAAGATGAAATTCCAAGAATTTCAAAGATTCACCCAGTTTGAGAAATATCCTGGAATGTACAAAATTATGGGAACTTTTCAAGAAGTTAAAATTTATTTTGAGATTATATTTTAAAGCATCTTGACATGCTGTTAATTAATTTGCAGAATACTTTTTAAATATATTCAGTTCTGTAATGGTAAACAATATAGAAAATTTTACGTACCGCGACTGCACCAGGTTCAGGGTGTCTCAAAACGACAATGTCAGCGAATGCAGCAATTGTGGCAACGGAATCTGAAAATCAAACATTATTTGAAAAATTGTAAATCAGCAAAGTGCATTATATATAAACATTTGACGAAACTTTTTAAATTTACATGAATGATTATTCTTAAAAATTATATACCTGAAGTTCCAACGAAAAAGAAAAAAAAGTTGTTTTTCTATTGTCTCCCAAGATTACAGTGAAAAACATATAGTGATTTTTAAAAATTGGATAATATTTTGTCAATATCAATCCTTATACATAATTTTAATTATAATAAACAATGAATACAATTTATTTGTTTTCGTTTATTTCCAACTGTTTGGAACTTCACATTTAAAATTTGAGTTGGAAAACCTGAAATATTTTAGAGGATACCAAAAACTCTTTTCATTAAGCATTGAATTTTTATCTGAAGTTTAATAATTCACAATAACAGAGAAAAATTTTTTACCTTATCATGAAAAAACATACCTTCCAAAGTTTCGCCTTTTTTCACGGATGAATTAACATTGTCCATTTCAACAACTCCGCCTCCAAGACGTTGCATTGCAGTCGAAAAACTGCACCTTGTTCGGGTACTTACTTCATAAAACATCAAACCAATCACTTGGTCCTAAAAAAGACACACAAAGAAAATACATACATAATTAAATAAACATTTGTGAAATTGAAACTCGAGACGCTTATACAAATTATCAACCGTTTTTAGAAAAAAATGTAGAGTGAATTTTGAAGAAGGGATAGAGTGAAAGAAAGATTAAACTAAAAAAGGGTACGGAACACAACAATTTTGAACTAGCCAAATATGTAAATCATTACGTACAAAAAGAAATTATATTAAATTTTGGGCATCCTTTTTTTTCGCCTGGCAAGACGAAAAAAATTCAATTTCACAATATCTTACAACCCTGTAACTAATTTCTTCTATTAAATCGACTTCGCCTCGGCCTACAAACGTTATACTTGTCAATCTAAAACATCCGTCACATACACCCAACATACTATTTTAAATGAATGAAAATAAAAAAAATTGAGAAGTAAGTTTTTCGATATAAAATACACATACTTTCATGATGTGGTTCAATGGACGTTTTTTCGTTGTGCAAACTCGGAAGGATTGTGCGAGGTTGAAAATGTCGTTTATTTGTTCTTTGTTGAAAATTTCGGAAGTCAAAATGTGGTGGCCCGTGAGCCCATGAGAAGCGGGAATGGGAGTCCCAGGAATTGTAAGTCCTGGAGGATTGCTGTCGCATCGACTTCTGGTATGCAACGTCACTGGCATCGGCGAGGCAGAACGATAATTCTGCTGCTTCGAATTTTCCTTTTCGAGGGACATGAAAAGGTGCGAGAATCGCTCTACAAAAAGATAAATAAATAAATAAATAAATAAATCATCGTTCTAAATTCGAAAATTTCCTTGAACTTTTCTAGTTACTAGAAATAGTTCTCACTTACATTTTACGATAAGTGATTTAAACTAATTATGTATCGTTAGAAAAACAAAAAAGTAGCCCAATTTTCGTAAAAAACAACCCAAAAAATTCCAGTACTCAATGAAAAATCATTCATGTATTTAAAATTTTCATCTTTCATATTTTCATCAAATTTATTACAAAATAAAAGTTGAAAAGAAAGGACAGGAATAAAATAATCACTAATAGAAAAAAAATTACAAAGCACTTTAGAAATACAGAAAAATACTCATTTTTCCAAAACATACCATTAATGTCCTCCTCAAAATTTTCCATGGTTTGCTGTTTTTCCATAATTGGAGTAAACATTCCATCGAGGACAGAGTTGGGCCGAGACAATTCCATGGCTGAGACCTGCAAGTTGTTGGATAATTTCACGGGGTAAAGCTCTTGGTGACGAACATCCAGGCCGAATCCTGGTTCGATGAGGACCTGGCCCTCGACGTAGGCGACTTCGCCACGGAGTACGACGCGGTGAACGGAACCGCGAACTTTCATACCCGCGAACGGTGTCCACTTGGACTTCGTGAAACCCATGGCTTCGGGGATGATCCATTCTTCGTCGAGGTCGACCTCGACATACGTGCCAGGTTGCTCCGGAAGGTTGAAAATTCGACGTGGGTTGCGGCACATTTTATCGACAATGTTCTGTAAGAATTTTTTGTCATGAAAAATTATCAAAATAAGCAAAGCTTCAGAAATATTACTTCGAACGTGAAGAAGAATTTAATAAATTTTAAATACCTTTAAAATTATTTCATGCATTTTTCAAATTCTTTTAAAGCTTACTTCAGTATAAATCCTGAATTTTCAATCCTTGCTGAAAATTTCCAATTGGTTCATCCACTGGAAAATTTCGCCCAAAAAACCTAATTATACTATTATACAAGGACAAAATCAATTTAAAAATTATTTACAAACACAATATTAGCAATCCAATTGGTTTGTCCTATTATAAAATTTTTTACAAATAAACTATGTCATAAATACAATTAGTTTTCTATTTAGAAATCTTATGAGATTAAAATTTGAAAAACCAACTGAATTCATGACGTAAAAAAATTGCACAATAGGACGAACCCAACCTAACAACCAATTATAATTCAAACCCAAATAGAAATTCATTTGGTTTATCTTATTAGAAATTTTCCACAAAAAAACTTATGCCAAAAAACACAGTTTGTTTTCCATTCATAAATCTAATTGTATTTTCATGTGGAAAACTCATTGTATGTTTTACGTTAATTTTAATGTAAAAAATTTTCCAATCAGACGAAACCAAATCAAAAGTTAATTTGAAATCCAATTATAAATTTGATTAGTTTTTTGATTGGACAATCAGTACTTATCGATCCAATTGTTTTGTCCTATTATAAAATTTTTTAAAAAAAAACTTATATCACATATAAAATTAGATTTTAATTTAGAAGTCTATTTAGATTTTCATTTGGGAAACTAATCGTATATGTAACGTAAGATTTTTTGTAACAAATTCTACTAATAAAACGAACTTAACTTTAAAATCAATTGGGAATCCAATTTGAATTCAATTGGAAATCTAGTTGGATATCCGATTAGAAATCCAATTAGTTTTTAATTGGACAAACCAATTGAAAAATCAATTAGATATCCAATATCCACTTGGAAATCCAATTGATTTGTCCTACCAGAAAATTTTTTACAGAAAGAATATATCACTAATTCAATTAGTTTTCCATATAGAAATCCAATTGGATTTTCATTTCTAACACTAACTGTAATTTGAATGTAAGTTTTTTTGTGAAAAATTTTCCAATCATACGAACTCAGTTGTAAAACAATCATAAATTTTCAGCAAGGATATCTAAAAACTCGAAACAATGCATAAATAAATTTGAAATGATGACAAAAGTTATTTCCTTACTTCAATCGTGAGTTTTTTTTCGTGTACAGCATTAAGCAGCAGAGGAAGAATTGTCTCGAGCCCTGGATAACCTGGTGGTGGTTTTTCTCCAGACTTTTCTTGAACTGTGTGAGGAGCTAAAAAATATAAACAACAGCATAGATGAGGTTTTTAAATCAACGATTTACTCAATTTGAAGTAATCCTTCATAAAATAAAATAAATAATAACTACACTTATGTTTATATATTTTTTCCTGAAAAGCCAACAGAATCTCAGAAATTTTAGAATAACTGTTAACTTATGAAAATATGTTGGAATGAAAAATTAATAGGTAAAACTTTTTTTATTTTTCAGTTCCCAAGAGTTTTCCAGAATTTTATGTGAACATCCTTTTTATTTCATAACTTGAAAAAACTTCGATAAAAGTCTGAAAATCAATGTTAGAAAGTTAAAAATAATCAAACAGAGTTTTTAGTTGATTTTTCAAACATGTAATCGACGTCGAATAAATTCAATATGTGTTTTTTCACATACCATGATCCGTGGCGAAGCAGTCAATGATTTCCATATTATCCCACAAAGCTTGAACATCTTCTTTGGTCCCTAAAGCTGGACAAACTTTTCCACGTCCATGACCTATGCGATTAAGGTCATCTTGAGAAAGAAACAAATGTTGAGGACAAACTTCACACGTCACGGCCAAACCCTAAAAAAAATCGAAGTTTTTTGTTTGTCAAATTAAAAAATGAAGGACATTGCTCTGAATCAAATTGTAATAAAAACTCTAAATTTTACATAAAATTTTACGAAATCAATAAATTACAAACCGTAAAATTAAAGAAACTGTTCAACTTTTAAAATTTTAAATTACAGAAAGAAAAAGATGAAATCATTTTTTTCAAGATATTACGAACAATTCTAAACTTTGAGCAACATTTTCACCTTTGAGAGAAAGGAAAAAATTCAATAATGGAACCCAGAACATAATTATAATAAACTTTACCAGATTTTCAATTCAAAATTCATCTACTCGTGCAAATGATTCAATACTTCCGACAAATAAATCACAAACCTTCTCTTTCGCAGCACGAATTATTTGTATTTCCTCCTTCTTAGCCACGTGACAAATGTGTACAGGTCTATTAAGCAAACTTGCCAGCAACAGAACAGCAGCTGTTGTCTGACCTTCTGCATGGACGCACAAAGGGTATTTAGTGGGCCAATTTTGGAAATGCTGGAAAGTAAAACATTTTATAAACATTTTTTCCTTAAGTAAAAAATTGTTTCATGAAATTTCAATGAAAAATCAAATTAATTTCTTTATTCTTACAAGTCTGGTTATTCGAGGAAAAATTTTTTTGAATAAACAAACCTTATTCCAATCGGTGAGATCATTCAATTTGAGAGTTGTAAAAGTTTCGTTTAAGTACATTTTGAGTCCTGCAGCGCTAGAAGCGATTTCGGGAATAATGCCGGAATTTTCGGTGGATGCACCGAGGAAAATTCCGTAATCGCAACGAGCTCCAATGACCGCACGCTGAAAAATTGCAGTGCTTATGAAGTTTTCATAAAATAATTCATTCACCAATAATAACATACATAAATTCAAAAAATATAATATTTATTGGGGAGTTTTTGAAACCCAAAGACTTCTAGGAATTCAAAAAAAGAAACGAAAATCATTCTTGTAAGTAAAATGAGCAAAAAGTGGGAATATAGTTGAAAGACAAGAGAATCTACAGTTTTGAATCTAATGGATACAAAATATCAATTAAAAAAATTTTCAGATACTCTATATGCATTTTGAAATAGTGGAGAATATTTGCAAGTCTTCTAACAAATAATTTAATGACATGCAGTAACAAAACCGGCCTCCATATATTAATTTATTTAAAAAAAATGGCCAGCTACCTTGATAAAAATTTCCAATCGGTTTTCCAATTGGAAAACTAACTGGAAAAATGACCATTATTTTTTTCCAGTTGAGACTTACAATTGAAAAATCTATTGAATTTTGGGAATCAAATTGGGTGTCTTGTTGGAAAATTTATCACAAAAAAACTTACGTCACAAACACAATAAAGTTTCCAAATGGGCATCTAATTAGATTTCTGAATGAAAAACTTATTGTATTTTTTACGAATTTTTATGTGAAAATTTTCTAATAGGACAAAATTAACTGGAAAACTAGTTGGAAATTTAATTAGTTTTCCATTTGAAAATATAATTAGTTTTCCAATCAAAAAGACAATTGGTTTTGCAATTGACAATACAATTAGTTTTCCAATTAAAAATGCAATTGGTATTCCAATTGAAAAAACGGCCATTTTTTCGGTTTGCTTTCTAATTGTGAAACTAATTAGAAATTTTGAGCAGAGATGTACAATTTCAAACTTTGAATGTGTTTAAATTCAAAACTAAATAAACGAAATTCGCCAAACACATTACTTATCAAAAATTTGGAAATTTAAAAAGTTCAATAATAATTTGAACTTAGAAAACTAGAACATGAATTAACATCCACATTATGAAAAAATTGTAGCATGAACAATAAATTACCTCCTTTGCCAAAGCAAAAGACTGTTGGTCTATAACAGCTGGATTCGTGTTTGGCATCGCGAGAATCATAGTGATTCCACCAGCGAGAGCTGCAGCTGTGCACGAAGCAAAATCCTCTTTTTGTGATGCACCAGGATCTCGTGTGTGAACGTGGACATCGATCAATCCTGGCAATTTGATTATCCTTTTGGAAGACATGCAATCCAAGTGTGTTTTCAATGGCGGAGCAACGCCTCGTAACAACCTTAAAGCCTGAAACATTGAAAAAAAAAAATCTATGAAAATTTTTCATTTCAAGTTTACAACATCGATAGATTTTAAAATATTGTTATTTCGCAACATCTCGGTAAATGTAACAATGTTATGTAACAATTTTATACGTCCCAAAGTTGCATTTCTGTTACGTTAAAGCAACATAATATTATGTTATATTGCAAAAATGTAAAGTTGTAGCTATGGAACAAGTACATGTTACATACTTCAGGGAAGTTACTTTTACAATGTTCTAACATCATCTTGTAATGTTACAATGTTATTACATTGAGCGTCATTGATCCGCAACATTGTAATGTAATATTACACCATACAAGCATCTCAACGTTATGTAACGGTTACGTTTCGAACCATTAATTTTTTGACCTAACAACGTTATTATAACATTGACTATATTACTATCACGTTGTTTGTCAGTAACATTGTTACATCACACAATGTTACTTCTATGTTACGTAATGTGTTACGTTCGGTGTCAACCAGTTTTTGTCGTCAATGATAAGAGAAATAAAATAACTAACACATTAACACACACAAAAATGAATTATTTTGCATTACCTCAGCTAAGAGTTTGGCACACTTGACGTCGGTGATAAGAGGAATAGAATAATCAACAGCACATCGACGGGTTCTGTAGCCGTGAGTCATAAAATTGGAAACTCTTCGAGCACCACTGTGTCGCATGGGCAAATTAATCACAAGGTCGAAATCTTTGTTCGAAAGAAAATCCGCCAGATGTCGAAGTTCGCTAGGGCTGGAATCTTCGTTAACGTCGATGTTTTCAAAAGTCCATTGAGCGGGTTTCACCTGGAAAAAAACATAACAATTTACACTCTTACAATATTGAAATTTGGTTTGAAGTTCAAAATATAGTAAAAATGTCGTTGACACTAACGTGTGCAATGTTTTACACGTAATGGAAAAATATTTCAAATTAAAGTTATCAGTAGTTGTATGTCGAATTGTTTTTTGTTGAGAAAATAGTTGCTATAATTTTTGTTTCAAGGTAAGTATTTTGTTCTTACTGGAACTCCATGTTCGATGTAAAAGTCAGCAGTGCCCATACTGGCGTGAAGTTTGTAGCCCATTTTGTGCAGGGCTCGAACAGATGGAAGCAATTCCACTTTGTTCTGCAAAAGATTACAAAAAAATCACCATCGATTTGTTTACAGAACAAAAAATAAATTATAAACAAATAAAATCGTCTTTAAGGAGCTTAGAATTCTTAATTACTTTTTTTATTATCATATCCAAACTTTTAAATTTTCCCAATGAAGCTGATTCTGATCTATAAAAAATGTGTCAGTTGTTATTCATGAATGATAAATGAAAATGTTAGGTATCCTGCTGAAAATTTTTAAAGTGGTTTCTCAAATTGGATTTATAATATAATCCCCATTTGAAAATTTTCAGCAGGTTGTTTTTTCACCCGAATCTTTTCTCTGATTATTTATTGCTTCCGACTCCACACGTTTTCTAACAAGAAAAATCAGGATTTATTAAAACTTTTTTTGTTACCTTGAAACTTCCAACAGAGAGCAAAATTCCTCGCTGAGGAATATGAAAACCAGTGCTCAACATTCCTTTGAGATAAGCTTCGTGTCGATTATCCCCAAAGCAAGCAACTTCACCAGTTGATGCCATTTCAACTCCTAGTGTTACATCAGCGCCTAAAACATCACCACAAGACATTGTAAACACAACATTTTAAAAATCAAGTTCACTGTTTACGAAGTTCTTACTCATTAACACAAAAATGAAAAAATGTTTGGAAAGAATCATTAACGGATATTGTAATAACCAACAAAAATGACGGAGCCTAATGAAGTTGGCACGCAAGACTGTGTGACTAACTTCAATTCCTTCTACCTTAAGTTTAAAATTAATCAGTAGAGTTAATAATTACCAGCTAGTCTAGAGAACGAAAATTGAGGAACTTTGACGCCAACTTTTCCACATCCATGAAGAACATCAACAGGATCGACAGTTTCCCCAACAATGAGCCTCGTGGCCATCGCAACAAAATCATGATCGAGAGTTTTCGACACGAAAGGAAAAGAGCGCGAAACGCGAACGTTGCACTCGATTACTTTCAGCTCGTTATCCTGAAAATATTTTTATAATTAGGAAATCGAAGTAGAAACAGAAGAAGGAAAAAAATGTGATAGAAGTTATTGAAACCTTAGCAATAAGTTGCATATTGAACGGCCCCGTGACAGAGAGCGAGGCAGCGATCGCCCTGGAGATGGCCTTGATCTTGGTAAGCGTTTGCTGGTTGATGTCCTGGGGTGGGGTGACGAGGGTGGCGTCACCCGAGTGAACGCCCGCGTTCTCCACGTGTTCAGAGACAGCCATGCACAGAATGACGCCCTCGTAAGCGACCGCGTCGACGTCGATTTCCTTGGCGTCGCAGATGTACTTGGAAATAACGACCGGGTGTTCTTTGCTGACGTCACTCGCGTTTTTAAGGTACGACTCCAAATCTTCGTTCGAGTAAGCCACGTTCATCGCGGCGCCGCTCAAAACGTACGAGGGTCGGACCAAACACGGGTAACCAACTTCTTCGCAGAAGTCGATGGCGGATTCCAATTTCGTCAGTTCCTTCCATCTTTTTCGATCAAAAACAAACAATCGGAACATTGAAGAAAGGCTTCTCAAATAATTGAAATTGAAAAATCAATGGATTCCCTTGACCTGGGTTGAAGAATTTCGATTCTGTCCAACATTCTGGAAAACTTGAAACGATTTTCCGCGCCATCGATGGATTCTGGAGAAGTCCCGAGGATATTGGCCTCTTGCCTGTGGAGATCCATCGCGATGTTGTTTGGCAACTGGCCTCCCATCGAGAGAATTATACCCTCTGGATTTTCGTGCTCGTAAATGTCCATAACAACTTCGAAAGATATCTCTTCGAAGTATAGACGATCGCTCATGTCGTAATCCGTGCTCACGGTTTCGGGGTTGTAATTGACCATTATGGTTTTGCGGCCGAGTTTTCTCAGCTCGCGGAGACACGAAACCGCGCACCAATCGAATTCCACTGAGCTGCCGATACGGTAGACACCGGATCCTGCAGAAAAATGAGTAACTCAAAAAAGTTGAATTTTGTTTTTCTATTTCAGGTGCGTAGGCAGAGGGCGGTTCAAATCCTTCCCGAAAATAATGAAGTAGGTAAAAATTATCACAAATTTACTCAGACTTAGAAGACTTAACAAATGGTTTCATGTTACTTCTGAAAGTTAAAGAAAATTCAGGATTCCTCAATTCACTAACTCAAAAATAACTATAATGCTGACGTCAGTGAGATTTTTTTTTAAACGAAATTACAACCATGAGTGCTTGGAAAGGATAATGTAGAAAATAAAAACTTCAAAAAAAAAAAAAAAAAGATTTAAATCAGTTAGTTACAAGTATTTGTATAGAGAAAAATTAGAATCTACGAAAAAGCTGAAATTCTGAAAAATTTGCGATTTCATAGTATTAACTTCTAGATCTTTTCATAAAAATCCACAAAAACCCCAGACAATTTAAAGAATCATACAAAATCTGAAGAAATACTAAAAGTATAGGAGTCAATGAAAGAACTGTTTTTTGAAAAATCTTTACCAATACCTACAATTCATAACTTGATACTGTTTATAAATATGATGATACTACTGTTCATAAATACCTACGATCTATAAAACTGAATGTTAGAGCATCAAATTTTAAAAAGCACGTATAGCAATCTATAAAAATACTAGAATACGCGAAAAAATGTTATGAACCCCAAAAAAAGATACGAAAATACAAGAAATCTACAACACATGAAAAATCTGTGTAGATGTATGATTCTCCCAGGAATATATAAAACTACTAAAAGTCGATAAAAATTTAATTTCTAGAAATATATGTAATAATCTAAAAAAATACTTGAAATCTATCAAAATACTAAAGAATACTTCAAAGTTTTATAAATATATACTAAAAAAATTCGAAAAATATCTAAAATCGTCTAGTACTCAAAAATTATGTAGATGTAGTTTTATCAAAAAAGTATAAAACTTCAAAATCTAGAGCATATATTAGTACATTCATACCCATATAATTCCATGAACGTACTAGAAAACTCTTTAAGTTGTATAAATACTGGAAGAATATGAAAAAAATCCAAATTTATTAGAAAGATTTGTATGAAAGATACCGTTTTATGAAAAATCTGAACAAATTCCCTCGATTTATAAAATTTTGAATTTTAGAACATACATTAGTACATTTTATACACATATAATTCCATGAACATACTAGAAAATTCTTTAAATTGTATAAATATTGGAAGAATACGAAAAAAAAACCAAATTTATTGGAAATCTGTATGAAAGATACCGTTTTATGAAAAATCTCAACGAATGCCCACGATTTATAAAATTTTGAATTTTAGAGCAACAAATTCTAAAAACGATATATATAGCAATTGAAAGTAATAATGGGAATCTCTGAAAATACTAGAAAACGCGATAAAATTTTCTAAATACTAGTGAACATACAATAATACCAGAAATTTATGATACACGAAAAATCTATACAGATGTAGTTTTTCCAAGAATCTATAAAATTACTAAAAATCGATCAAAAATTGAATTCTAGGCATTCAATTCTAGAAATCTATGGATTAATTTACGAAAATACTAGAAATCTTTGGAAATACTAAAAAACCTTTCAATGTCTTATGAATAATAAAAAGAAATGAGTAACATTAAAAATCTTTTAATAATCAAAAACTAACTAGATGTAGATTTCTCAAAAATTTATAAAACTCTGAATCCTAGAAATCTCTATTGAAATCCATGAACATACCAGAAAGTTATTTTTATTGTGTAAGAATACTAAAAAAATATAAACAAAAACAAACAAACTTACAAAACAAAAATTATTGAGAATCAGTTGAAAACATACTGTTTTCTGTAAAATGAATTATATACTCAAAATCGTTAAAAATTTCAATGCTATACCATCAAATTCTAGAAAGCTATGGAGCGACAAATAAAAATACACCAGAAATCTAAAAAAATTCTTAAAAACATTACAAACATTTACTAATAACATACGATACAAAAATTTTAGAAATATATGAAATACAAAAAATCTTTGTAGATTATAACACCCTCAAAAATCTATAAAAAAGACGAAAAACTTTTAGAACTTTAGTTCCTAAAGCATCGAATTCTAGAAAACTGTATAAAAAACATTATCATATCAGAAAATCCTTCAAGTTGTATCAATACTAAAAAAAATAAATAAATAGGTAAATAAAACGAAAAAGTATTATAAATCTGTATAAAAGAAACTGTTTTCTGGAAAATCAATTGAAGTACTCATAGTTGTTGAAATTTCCAATGCCATTGCATCAAATCTTAGAAATTTATAAAGTGATCCACAGAAATGCTAAAAATTCGGCTTGGTCTCAATTGAGCAAAATTTTTTTGTTCAATGTATTTATTGTGCATTGGACGATTGTGCAAATGGACACAAATTTTATCGCTATTATCCTAAATTCAACGAATTTAGAAAGAAAAACCTGTAAATTATAAAATTTGTACTGAAAATTAATTCGCTATATCACCTCATGTACAAGTTTCGTGGCATTTTGTACAATCGTCTGGTGCACAATAGTACGCTGGACAAAAAAATTTTACTCAGTTGAGACCAAGCCAAAAATTCACAGAGATACCAGAAAATACTATAAATTTATAAATAACACAAAATACAAAAACTAGAAATCTTTATAGATATAATGTTTTCACAAATCTATCGAGCCATTGAAAATTTCAGAACTTAAATTCTTAAAGCATCGAATTCTCGATGGCTAAATTTACATCCATGATAATTTCAGAAAATATTTCAAGTTGTATAAATATGTACTAAAGTATTATGAAAAATACTGAAAGCATTTAAAAAAAATCTAATTCCCACTGACTTGAAAATCACAATGAACAAATTCCAATATTTTAAACACGAAAATGAAAAATACGTAATTCTGGAGTCCAAAACTCGTTGAACTTATAAAACCTCGAAATTCGAAAAATTGTTCTCCCTTAACCAGATCCGTAAAAATTATAAAATCCCCAATTAATTAATTTTTTCTGCCTACGCCTGTTTCATTTTCCAAGATTTTAAAAAATTGAAAAATACTGACCAAGAACCATGGTATATCCTCCGGGAAAAACAACATCATGCGTGTTCCCATTGTACGTCAGATACAAATAATTCGTTGTTGCTGGCCATTCAGCGGCAACGGTATCTATTTGTTTGACGAATGGAATGATGCTGTTTTCTTTCCTCATTTTTCTTATCGTCAATTCCGCCGTTCCCGTTGCACTCGCGATTTGTTTATCCGAAAAACCGAGTTGTTTCGCTCTCAACAATGCTTCAGGCAAGTTGGATACTTGGACTTGCAAGTAAGCGTAACAGTCGATGATGTTTTTCATTTTCGACAAAAACCAACGGTCGATTTTCGTCAAATCATAAAGACGTTCGATGGTGTAACCGGATTTCAAGGCTGCAGCGAGAACGAACATACGTTTGTCCGTGGGTTTTTCGAGTTCCTCTTCGTTCGGGACTTTCAAATTTGGGTCGAAACCCATCACGTTTTCGTCCACCATTCGTAAAGCTTTTTGGAAAGCTTCCTCGAATTTTCGGCCAATCGCCATTACTTCACCTACGCTCTTCATCGAACTTCCTATCTGATTGATAAAGAAAATTTTGCTTAAAAATTCAATTGGTTATGAATGAGGTAAAAATTAAGAAAGCGAGTTACAATCTTAAGAAAATCTCTTTGCAGTCCCAAAATTTTATGGGTCCCAGTGTAAACGATAAAAAAAAAGCAAAAATTACCATTGTACTGACTCGCTGGAACTTGCTTAAATCCCACCTGGGGATCTTCACAACGCAATAATCAAGGCTCGGTTCGAAGCAAGCCGTTGTTCTTCCGGTAACAGAATTTTTTATTTCCGGCAATGGAATTCCAAGAGCGAGTTTCGCAGCGACGTAAGCCAAAGGATAACCCGTGGCTTTGCTGGCGAGAGCAGAACTTCGGGAAAGTCGCGCGTTTACTTCAATTATGTAGAATTCCTCGGACAAAGGATTCAGGGCATATTGGATATTGCATTCCCCAACGACTCCGAAATGGCGAATGACTTTGGTTGCGGTCGACCTCAAGAGGTTGTATTCTCTGTTGGACAGGGTTTGGCTGGGCGCGACGACGATCGATTCCCCAGTGTGAATGCCCAAAGGGTCCACGTTTTCCATGTTGCAGACAGTGATGCAATTGTCAAATGCGTCTCGGACCACTTCGTATTCAACCTCTTTCCAACCTGGAATATTAAAAAATTTTTTTACAGCATTTTTTCTAGAATGGAAGTTTAAAAATGAAAAGAAAAATGAAAAAATTCAGTGTTGTGAACATTAAATGTTTTTGTCTATAGTGTGCAAATACATAAAAAAAATTCGTTACAATTTACAACAAATTTATTTTCGGGTGTTTTTATTACTATTATTATTATTAGTAGTATTCTTGCTGTAAATTCTTGGCTATTATTTTGAAAAAGGATATCATTTGAATTTAAATAAGCCAGTGAAAACCAAGAATTTCTCTAACTTTTTTTTTACACTGTGAAATTTTTTATACGATAAATTTTAAACATTGAAAGATATTTATTTTCGATACAAATTTTTTTCGAACATTTTTTATAGAATAAAAGTTTACGATTGAAGAGAAAACACTCGGTGTTATAAATATCAAGTGTTTTTCTCTAAAGTATGGAAATTAATGAGAAAATTTTACTAAAATTGACAAACCACTTTATTTTAAAATTTTTTATCTATGGCTGTACATTTTTTGAAAAGGATGTCATTTGAAATTTGATGAGCCATTGAAAACCAAGAATTCGTATACAATTTTTTCTCTTTTAGCTTTTTTTACATTGTAAAGTTTTTTATACAGTAAACTTAAAAAATTGAAAGACATTGATTTTCGATAAAAAATTTTTCCAACATTTATTCTAGAATAAAAGTTTACGTTTTAAGAGACAAAACTCGGTGTTATAAATATCAAGTGCTTTTCTTTAAAGTATGCAAATTCATGAGAAAATTTACCGAAATTTACAACACATTTTATTTTAGAATTTTGTATTCTTCTTGTAAATCTCTGGTTGTAAGTTTTTGAAAAATGTGTCATTTGAATTTGGATAAGCCATTGAAAACCAAGAATTTTTATATAATTTTTTCCCTTTTAACTTTTTTTTACACTGTAAAATTTTTTATATAGTAAATTTAAAAAATTAAAAGATATAGACTTTCGATAAAAAATTTTTCGAGCATTAAAGTTGACGATTGAAGAAAAAAAGCCTAATCTTGGAAAGATCAAGTGTTTTTCTTTAGAGTATGCAAATTCATGAAAAATATTTACTGAAATGACAACACATTTTATTTTAGAATTTTGTATTTTTACAGTAAATCTCTGGCTGTAATTTTTTGAAAAAGGATATCTTTTGAATTTTAATGAGACATTAAAAACCAAGAATATCAGTATAAATTTTTTTACACAGGAAAACTTTTTATACGATTACATGAAAAATTGAAAATATTGATTTCCGATAAAACTTTTTTTGCCAATATTTATTCTATGATAAAAGTTTTCAGTTAAAGGGAAAAAGCTCGATGTTGTAAATATCAAGTGTTTTTCTTTCAAGTATTAAAATAATAAAAATAATTACTCAAAATTTGCAACATAATTTTTTCGAATTTTTTTATTTTTACTGTAAATCTCTTTGACTGTAATTTTTTGAAAGGTATGGAAATTCAATCTTGATAAGCCATTGAAAACCAAGAATTTATATCAAAAAATGTCTCTTTCTTCTTTTGAACTTTTGATACAATACATTTGAAAAATTGAAGATATCGTTGTTCGATAAATATTATAATACTTTCGAACATTTATTCTAGAATACAAGTTAAAATTCGAAGGAAAAATTCTCGCCGTTGTAAATATTTACTATTTTTTATTTTTGCAGCATGAATTTTCATGAGAAATTCCTCATAATTTAGAATTTAATTTTGATTCCCAAATTTTCTATTGCTACTGTAAATCTCTATGACTGTAATTTTTCGAAAAGAGATGGGAATTCAATCATAACGAGCCATTGAAAACCAAGAATTTCTGTATGAAAATTTGTATTTTATACAGAATGTGTACTGTAATTTTTTGAAAATGTGGAATAATTCCAATTTTGATGAACTATAAAAAACCATAATTCCTAAGAATTACCTTCTTTACGTTTTTTAATATATTTTGAAACTTTTATAAGATTAACTAAAATATTTGTGAACAACGCTTCTAAATTATTCTTTTTTACAATTAAGTAGGCAGTCTTTCCATTTTCGAGTATTTAAATATAAAAAAACCTAATAGAAACATTTCTCACCTTTAAGCGACTTGTCAATAATGAGTTGGTTTGAGTGTGCCAGCGCCTGTTGAGCCAAACTTTTCAATTCTTCTGCGTTGTTCGCGAATCCAGATCCTAAACCACCCAAGGAAAACGCAGCCCTGGCCATTACAGGATATCCAAGTTTATTTGCAGCTTTCAAGGCTCCCTGAATCGAATCTACAGCGACGCTAGGGGCAACTTTTTCCCTAATTTCGTTGATTTTTTCGGCGAATTTTTTTCGATCTTCAGTCTGAATTATCGATTCGATCGGGGTTCCTAAAATTCTGACTCCGAATTGCGAAAAAACGCCCATTTTATCGAGTTCCACACCGCAATTTAAGGCCGTTTGACCCCCAAATGTGAGCAAAACGCCATCTGGTCTCTCGTAACGAATAACCTGAATTCGCAAAAAAATAAAGAATAAAATTGTAATTCACGAGCGAAAAATAAATCGGTATTTTTTTGAAATAAGAAAGAATCTGTAAGTTTTTAAATATTTAGACCATATCATTTAAAAAATTTCGTTACCTTTGAATTCACAAATTTTTATTTTCAATCAATACAAATCTGAATATACCAGGATCGATCTTTACCTGCTCAACATATTCTGGAATAATCGGCAAAAAATAGACTTTGTTGGCCATTCCTTTGGACGTTTGTACAGTGGCAATATTGGGATTGATCAATATGGTTTGAATTTTTTCTTCTTTCATAGCTTTGATAGCTTGCGACCCAGAGTAATCAAATTCTCCAGCTTGACCAATGCTCAAACCACCGGAACCAAGAATCAAGATTTTTTTGGGCCTTTCAATATTCTTCAAATTTTGGGGCATCTCGTAGACCAAAGCGTCGAAGATCCTCTGCTTCACGGATTTATTAAGTGCTTTTCCCGCATTCTTGATCTCGTCTGTTACAAAAAGAAATCATTTTTATATCATCATTCATTATGGAAATAGTAAAATCATCATCATTCTTAAAATTACCAAGAAACACGTCGAAAAGACACTCGAGGTCTTCGGGTCCTGCGGTATGTTCAGGATGAAATTGTACCGAAAAAAATGGAAGAGTCGAGTGCACAATTCCTTCATTACTATCGTCATTTTTGTTCGTGAACAATGGTTCCCAACCTGCGGGAATTTTGTTTGCGTCAATTGCAAAACCATGATTTTGCGACGTCATAAAACACCGGCTCGTTCCATGGTGAGTCACTGGTTGATTGTGGCCTCGGTTTCCATATCTTACAGAAATAAAAATGCATTTAATCTAGAAATAAATTGTGAACAACTCAAGTCAGGGGCGCACACAGAAAAATTTTTTTTGGGGTGTTTTTCAAAAATACACATTTTCATCTTGGAATATTTTAAATTTTAATTCCTACCTACGAGCTCTCTATTCTTTTCCTCAAAGTTCTTTCGAAATTTCAAATTTGAGGGCTTTAAATTAAAATTTCAAAGTTCCACATGCTTAATTTTGATCTTTCATTTCAATTGACTAAAAGTATTTTGTCATTTTAGAATATTCGAGTTTTCCACTGCATTAAAATTGGAAATCATCAATTTTTTTTAGTCATAGAATTTGCATCAGATTACCAACATTTTGACGTCCGTTGTAATCAATTACTTGCATTGTAAACTTCAAGTAGTATTTTTTTCCAGAAAAATTAATAATTGAACGTTGATTTTATAGAACTTATCAATGCTGGTATTGTAACTTCAAAAATTTACCTGGATGAATTACAATTACTATTAAATAGGTAAAATATTAGTTTTTTGGATTTTGCAGTATTATAATTTCGATTTCTCAGGTAACTTTAATTTTTACTGTTAAAATCTTAATATTCATTTAACAAATTTTTTTAGCGATTTTTTCACTTTCAAAATTATACCGTAACATACAAGAGCATATTATTGAAGCATAAAATATTGAATTTTTTATGAAGAATTCGTTTTTTTGATTTGCTTCTTTTATTTCTGAATTTGTTATTTTACAAAAATGTTTAATTGTTGCGAATTTTTTGCAATTTCTGAAGGGATCTCACTCTTAAAATTCTACCTGTGTTTGCCACTGACCCAAGTCAAAATAATTACTAAAAATAAAAATATTCCATAGTTTGTTTTGACTCTAAGTAATTAGAAAGGTAATAAAATAGTTCAAAATTCTGCAAATGATTTGTTCAAAAAACCTCATTTTGTAACTGCAACAGCCAGCCGCGAGCGAAAGAATTTGATGTCCCAAACAAATTCCGAAAATTGGAGTTGGCTTTTGTCTAGCGATGACTTTTTTCACGCAGGCAACTGTGGATTTGCACATACTTGGATCACCAGGTCCATTGCTCAAAAATAAACCATCGAAATCGTCTTTGGAAAAATCATGATCCCAGGGCACGACGTCAACTCGGGCTCCACGATTCAAAAAGCATCGCAATTGATTGTACTTTAAGCCACAATCGACAACGCAAATCCTGGGTTTACCCGTAGGATTGAAAGTTTTGATGGTTTTCTAAAAAACAGTTTGATTATTGTTCTTTTAAAATTGATGATCAAGGTTCAAGAACAATTATCTTTTACAAATATTTTTAAAATCTATAAAGCAGGTCAATTTTTATCCACAAACCGAGTAATGTTAATTAATGATTAAAAATCAGTTATTTCGAGTTTTAAAAGCGAATTTTTTTCTATGGAATTCACTATAAAATGAGAGTTAAAAAAATATCACAAATAAGAGAATCAGAAAAAGTTATAGTTATTGATTGTTTGATGAAAAAATGGAAATTTAAAAATCTAAAAAATTTGATTCAATCGGCGAATTTCGTTAAAAATGACGTTAAAACAGTCAATAATCAAGTAACATTTTAAAAATGTCAATACAAATTTACCTTCCTTATTTATCATTTTCCTTTATTATATTATTTAAATTATTTTTTGAAGTTTAATATTTTAATCATACATTCTTTCTCAATTTATGGTTTTTTTAAATTTCTAAATCATTCAAACAAAAATTTGCCATAATCGAATATTCCCACATTTTGCTGTAAGAATTTAATCCAAAACTTTAGTTCAATCATAAAATTTTATTGTTTACAATTATAACACCCTAAAAGTGCAGTTAAAATTTCATTTATTGATGCGAATTCACAATTTATTCTAGTACAAGAAAAAAATACAACTTAAAAAATGTCTAATCCAAAATATTGATATCACGAATCCTTTGGAATCCAAAATTTTAATTTTATATTAGTTGAATTTCTTTTTCATTCGTTCATTTCTCAATGTCTTTCAACTCTTTTACTTTGCAAAACAGTATATAAAAAAAATCTTTATCTAAATTTATAAATTAAAACACTCAATAATAATAAGACGAAATTTCTTTCTTTATAAACAACAATTTGAATGAATGCAATTAGCATTTATTTAAATCATTTGAGCATCTCAGCCGGATCATTATAAAAATCATACATTACTCTGATCTCGAAATTTCTATTTTTCATTTATATCATCAATAAATAATGCAAGTATTTCAATATCTTTATTTTTTTCCTTTCTTGGTAACTTTTATTTTGCAGTAAATTATATTTACAAAAATCGTTAAAAAAAATCAATGAGATCTGAAATTCAAATTATGTATGTCTTTCAGTTAGTCGATATCATTTATGTGCATTTCATTAATCCAGAAGTCTAAATCACATTCTTCATTGGAAAGTGTTTTTCGTTTGAACTTTTTTATTATTTAATCAAAAATTCGCTATTTTGGAACGACTTGTATATTTTACAGTAGAGTTTCAATTCAGAACTTTTACATGATGGAAAATTCTTTTACATTGCAGTTAATTTTATCAATTGATACAAATTGATCACTTGTTCTCATAACAAAAACAATTTTACAATGTTGAAAATCCCTTATCCAAAATTGTATTTTACATTGGTTGAATCTATCCCTTTAACTATCATTCCTCGTTGATTCCTTAAATTTTTTTAACTCTTCTACTTTGCAAAAAAATAAATAAAAACATATTCACCGAAAATTGATTAATTCAAAACACTTAATAACAATGATGAGAAGAAATTTTTTCATTTATCAACAAACATTTATTGAAATACAGTAAATTTTGTTTTTAATCGCAAAATATTTACAATTTTTGTAATATCTTTTTCAGGCTATTATAAAAATCTCCAACTTATCTGATCTCGAAATTTCTATTTTTCATTAATTTAATCTGAAACCATAACTATTTTATGTATATATTTTTTATTTCTTGCCTCTCTTTTTCATTTTTTTCTGTAGTTAATTTATTTTCAAAAATCGCTGTAAAAAATAAATAAGATTAATTATTCAAACGTACGTTTTTGGAATTGTTTTGTTCTTAATTTTTAGGCCAAAATTAAAATTCTCTTCATCGCAATTATATAGCTGTTGGAAAATGTAGTAAATGATAATAATCGATAGATTTTTGTTCTAGCATCCGATAATTTCTCAATGAGCATGAAGTTCTAAACTTTGAAAAAATTAATTGGTTTTCCATTTCCATCCAAGATTAAAGTGAAGAGTAGTCAGTATCATTGAATAATGTTCGCTAATTATTAATAATTTTTGCCTTAGTGAGGTAAAGAAAACATTTTTTGGTTATTTACAAAAAATTGGAATCCCAGCAATGTGTTTTTCATTGAATTTCAATTTTCGATAAAAAAAATGATCGACTTCTCGTTCATTCACTTTTTTTTCTACATGCTTGAAACTTCTCATTCCAGAAAAAAATACAAAAAGATAAGAACCTACGGTGGAAACTTCAACCACCAAATTTCTTGAATTGGGATCTAGGATGGGCGGCGAGAGTGGTGACGCGATTCTGGGCAATTGCTTGGTGATACGCCCGAGAATGGTGCCCTTCTCGCGGATGATTTTCGTCAGAGAGCGCGTGTCGATGTTGCAAATCCCAGGAATATTTTGCTCGCTCATCCATTGGGACAAGGATTTCGCCTGGCGCCAGTGACTGGGACTTTCACAAAGCTCGCCAATGACCAAACCCGAGGCCCAAATTTTCGATGACTCAAAAAAACTAAAGATTTTGATAAATCAATTTCACAGATATTATAAAAATGTTGATCTGAAAGAGAAACTAATTCAATTTATCTTAAACTTTTAGGAATTCACATTGACTTAATTTTTTTGTTGGCAATATATTTCCCATGTCCTATATTAATGTTTAATTTATAACGAATTTTTAAGTTAATGATATAGAATTCGATTAGGTCCAAAATATGCATCTCAGATTTGGACTTAATGTACAGTTAAAATTTAAATACTTACATGCATTTTTTTTAAAATTAAGCTATCTGTTATTTGAAAAAATTTGTACCGTTTTTTATTTTAACTGTTTTATGTATCTTAAAAAATTTAAATGACTCATTCGTTGAATGTTTTGAGGAAAGAAAAGTAATTTCAAAATTTTCTCGGGTAAATTCACTGAAAAAACGATGCATTGGAGCTTTCATTACTGTGACATAGTTGCCAATGCTTGTTTTTGAAAAAATGAAAATCTTACGAAAGACAGTTGTTCTTATCATTTTATCATTTTTGTTCTTAGCATTTTCTTATCAATTTGACCGAGTGAATTATGCATTTAGATTTTAAAAACGTATGACACGTAGATAAGAAGCAAACTGCGGGAGAGCTTGTTAGAACTATTTAAAATAATGAAAACGAACTGATGTAATTTCCCAGTTTTGCAAGCAACAATGTTAGTTGTGGAGAGAAATGATCATGTTGGTTGTTTTTTGAATGGAAGTAATTATACAATAATGTACTGTATATTTTTTGTTTGCCAATGATATACTGATTTATTCTAAAAATTAAATAATTTATTTAGATTGTATGTCTTATAATAATAATATAATTCTGGTAAGTGAATTGGCAGTTTTAAGATAATCTGACAAAATGTAGAATATATGTTTATGATTATACATACATTTATTATTAAAAAAAAAAAAAAAAAAACGAATTTATCTGAAAAATTCACGAAAAAGATACTTACTAGGGTATTCCATGATTGTCTTTTTCATCCCCAGGAACTCCATAATTTCCAATCAATGGATATGTCAGAACCAAAATTTGTGCATGATAAGAAGGGTCGGTCAGTGATTCAGGATAACCAACCATTCCGGTTTGAAAAACTGAAAATGTTTTTGTGCACATGTCATAAAATAATCATTTACATCGACAAATACTTAATGAAAAATTTAAAGAGTTGATGAAGTTTCTGGGAGGTATTAATAAAAATGTCAAATAAGTTATAATTTATTTATTTTTCAAATAACATATTTATATTGCATCGAGCAACAAGAGTTTGAGTTTCTTTTTAATTCTTCTAAAGCTCGTCTAATTAATATATATTCGGTTTTAACTTTTTTAGGGTTTATGCTTGTTACATAATTGAAATAAATAAGGCAAGGCAGAGAAGGCAAACGTAAATTTAAATCACAACTTTACCATAACCAACAAATAATTCTTGTACAATAATGCACTCTAACTCGGTTAAAAATTTTCTAGTCCCCTGATATGGTTTAAATATACTATTAATATTTTACAAATTAAGGAGTTTTGAATATTCAACACTATAATTTTAAAGTTACCATACATTTATGTAATTAATCATTTAGGTATAAAATTCAAAGGATCTGCATTTTTTATTTTAATTCTGTTTGAAAATTTCAAGAAAGGAATTTAATTTTCACAATTTCAGTGCTACGAAATTATTTAAATATGATTTTATCTGATTAATAATTTTGTTAGAGATCGTATTTCAGATTACAAGCACTTAATTACATTCAACATTCATTTACGTAATCGTTTAAATGTCATAACATTTTTTACTTGTGATATTTGATTTTTCGATGCCTAAATTAAATATTTATTCTTTTGAATATTGGTGATAGTAATAATTTTTCACATATCAAGCATATACTCAATCACTGAATTTTTCAAGTTTTCAATGGCATTTTTCCTAGATTTAGCATTATCATCTTACTATTTCTCCTAAATTTCAATTTTTTGTATCAACATGTTGAAAGTTGTTCAATTTGGTTTTACATTTTCGATTTGGTTATTTTGCCATACATATGTATTGATTTTAAAAGTAAATGAGTAGTAAAAGAATGACGAAAAATTCTTTTTTCTACAACTAGTAACCTTTTTAACATTGCTTTCTCCTCACTATTATACATATTTTACTTTAAAGTTTAAAATAGTAAAATGTGGAGACTTTAACGTTGAAAGTATAGACTTTTTTTTGGTCAAGATTTTCTTTCAATTTAAATGTTTGTTCAATTAAAACTTTAACTTTAGAGTGACTACTCTTAAATTTTGTAAGACTCACTAAAATGTTATGTTTCAATTTAATGAAACTTGCTTATTTTTGTTGGAATTGTTCAACAAATTAACAAGCTCATCAATTAACAGATTTGATTTACTTCTATTTCTATTTCTAATGCAACCGAATTACAACAATAAGAATAGACTGAAAATATTATCTTAATATATTCATGAAAGAAATGATTTTCTTGAAGAAAAAAATGTGAAATTGTTACACTATGATTATCATTATCAGAATTAAATATTACTCATGTTTTTATTCTCGAAACATTTAACATTCAAAAAATAATAATAAAAAACAAAAGTTCGTATCATAGCAATTTATTTTCATTGATTTATTCATCATAATACATTTATAACAAATTCAATACATAAATATCGAATAAATTATATTAGAAATGCATAATTTTCAAACATTTCTATTAAAAAAACTGTAAATCATCATGTAACACGATGAGAACATTAGAGTCTGTTAACAATTATGTAAACACAAAAAAAAAACATTTGATTAATAAACAAAGTTAGTCTTTACAGTCGTAGATACCTCAAGTCAATAAATTTAATTTCGAATGAACGAAAACCGTTATTTATTTTTAAAAAAAATTGATAAATGATAAAACTCATAATGAACGAAAGAACACGCGAAGAAAAAAATCGAGATAAATTATTTGAGGACACAAAAATAATTGATACATCAAATTACCTAATTGAATTTTGAGTGACCAAAAAATTGATATTTGAATTTGATAAAAAAAACTCGACACATGAAAAACTTTACTGTAAATAACAAAATTAAGAAAAATTATGTGATCACACAAAATAAGTGATTGAAATCATTGATATATCAAATAATTTAATAAATTTCAAGTGAACAAAAAATTTATTTTTAATTTGAAAAAAAATTTGCCAAAGTAAAGAATGAAATATAAAATATGATAATTAAAAAAAAATGAAAAAACGATGGAACATGAGAAGAACAAAATAAAAAAAAAAAATATTTGTTAAAACAAAATCAGTTATTTAATTCAATATTACATCAAATTTCCTAATTGAATTTTGAAAGGAAAAAAACTTGATCATCAAATTAAAAAAAAAACCTCATTGTATACAAAAAACTAGAAAATAAAAAAAATCTTCAAGAACTAAATGATTGAAGAGGCGAAAATGTAATTATAAACCGGAAAAAATAAAAAAAAAAACACGTGTTCGGCGACTTGTTACGTTCGGCAATAAAAACCTACCAACTTCTCCATCAACTGCTGTATCAGCACCGAATTGTTGCCCAGTAAAAATGCTTCCATCTTCGAGAAGCAAATAAATTTTCGATTTTTCTTTTCCCTCAAACATTTTTTTACTATAGTAATTTCACCGCAACCGCAGTTCACTCACTAACTGCATGTGATGTTCGCAAGAATCGAAACAGAATTGAACAGAATCGCAACCGACTTTGTATGTGTATATAGATTATTGATAATGACTGATGATGACTGATAAGACCGATAATGACAGTTTGCCACGTGTTCGTGCCCACAACAATGTCAAGTGTCATTTGTCAATATTTTATTATACATCTATACATTTTCTATTTAAATGTGTATATATATATGTATATATGACTGTGCAGTGTTGCCAAATGTATAACACAACAGTCCACACCGTCCATACACATTTGTACCATATACAAAGTAGGTTGGCATCCCTTCTTGTAACGGTTTTTTATGGTACTTAATTAGTACTAATTTAGTGCTATAAGAGCACTAAAATATGTAAGTATTCTCGAGCGCCATTTTGGGTCCACCTTGTCGTCTGCAGTCGTTTGTTTATTATTCAGTTTTGTACTTCTCGGACGAAAATGTGGCAAATAATCGCGATAAACTATATTTCGCGTTGTTAAAATAATTGTCAGTGCTAGTGTAACGTATTTGCTTACGCTGCAGGAGAAAAGCAGTGGTTTTTTTGCCCTGGAATTCACCTGAATTCGTCGAAAATACATCGTCACTCAGAGCTGTCATTTATATATTTTCTTTGAAAAAGAGATCTGTCTATAAAAATAGATAACAATAACAATTTTTTTTTAATAGAGGATAAATTAAAGTAACAATATCTATTCAATCATTCAGTAACATTGACATTCTTCAAACTGTCACTTTTTAGAACAAGTAAATGAGTTTCTACTATCTAAAACATAAAAAACACTTTGAAAAACAGTCATAACAGCCTACTTTTTTCCGAAAAAAATTCCGGAAATAATTTTTCGACAATAATCGAATTATGAACGAAAGCAAACACTGCTTACTTTTACTATTTTCGATGAATTTAGATAAATTCCGGGGCACAACAACCAGTGCTTTTCTCCTACAGCGTAAGCAAATACGTTACACTAGCACTGACGATTATTTTCACAACGCGAAATATATATCGTGATTATTTGCCTCGTTTTCGTCCGAAATAAAGTGCGAAACTCAATAATAAATATACGACTGCAGAAGTCAAGGTGGACCCAATATGGCGCTCGACAATACCCATATATTATAGTGCCTTACCCAGTGAACCTGTGAGCTCGCAGCATTTTCATTATTTCCGCCCCTTTTTGAACACGCCGCGAACTCGCCAGCGAGCTCGCAGACTACTCGCCACGAGCTCACACAGTACATCTAGTCATTGATAATTATTAATATATATTTCAGGAAAATAAAAAGATAATTCATTATTTGCAGTAAAAAGTAATCACAATGGAGCTGTAAAAACGATTATTTAATAAAAAAAAAAAATTTCTCCCGGGTGGGACTCGATCCCGTGTTCTGTGGAGTTGAACGCCAAAAAGTATCATATTAATTAACATGAGACATGCACTTGATTCAAGCATTCTACACAAAACTTGAAACATGAGAAAAAAACCAGCAGCCATCTGGTGAGCGCTTGGGAAGAGCGCGTGAATTTTCAAAATTTGAATTATTTTATATTTAAAGTTTTGAGTTACTTTATATACTTAATATATGTAAAGTTAAAAAATAACTATTTAAATTTTTGATGCACAAAATAATGAAAAATTATTCAAATACGCCAAAGCTTTTTTGGGAGACACGTTCCTTTATTCAACGATGCGGCTTTTTTGAATAAACAATAAAACAAAATTTTTTTGAGAATTCTAGTTGACATACTTCAGCCGCTCCTGAGAAAAAGATTTTTCTAACATTGAAGAAAATAAAAATGATGAAAAATTCACGAGACATAATACATACGCGTAAAAAGAAACTTTCATTTGGCACTTGAGGAAAATAGCATATTTTCTCTAAAATTATTCATGTAATGCTTATCTGCCTATTCATGTTTCCCAACAAAGCACCGCGGGTGGTTAATCCAGGTTACTCAACTGGGACTCCGCTGGACCCTGAAATAGAATCTTTTTTTCATTGAAAAGATTTTTAGTATAATTCTCCCGTTGAAGATCTGTTTGGGCCACCGTTCCGTGTAGGCTTTCGACGCGCCACTTTTCTGTTGAATAATTTAAGTCCACTTTTCCGTTGACAAATCTTTAGTCCACCCTTCCGAGACCTGTTTCGAAGCGCCACTTCGTTTTTAAGCCCGTCATTCGAGCAATACTACTTTTGCAAACTTTAATAATAAATTCAGCTATCTTAAAAATGTAAATTTTTTCATCTTAACTTCAAAATGATATGTATACAATAATAATTTTTATACTTTTTATACATAAATTATTCGACCAGTGTGAAACTTGCGATTAGTAGGTTTAAATAGATTTTTATACATCCTGAATCGCAAAGATTTGGAGGTTTATTCGAGCTAAACAACTTCTTTTTTTGACCTCGTTTGAAAAAGTACAACGCCATTTTTTCTATTCGGCGCCAGGCATTAGCATTCTACAAAAAACGTTTGCGCAATAAGTAACTTTCTCTAAATTCTTTTTTTAAGAAATTTTTCTACTTATCCCTGAATCTAACAAAGTGGAAATTCAAAAGTTAAAAGGTTTTCAAGTTCCTACGAGTAGTTTTTTAACCGTAGTTAAGGAAAGGGAAACCCTTTTTTTCACTCGGCACCAGACATTAGAATTTTTCAACAGGTGTTCAGGTATAAAGCACCTTTTTTCATTCTATAAGTTTTTATGTTACCTGGTTAGAATTTCATGTTAATATAATCGATTGCTTTCGATGTTTCTGGCAAAACTGAGATATTTCTCCTATTTATATCAAAATTAATATGTTTTTTATGAAAGTCATCCTTTGCTTATATTTTGAAACATTTCTTTAGAAAAAATGACAGTTATTTTCGTATTCAGAGGCCCAAAACTGGCCTCTAAAACATTTGTTTCGCCCGGGACATTTTCCATTGAAACTAGTGTGTTAGAAAGCGTCAATACATAATATTGACGCTGTATCTACAAAACTATAGTTTTGTACAGAGATCGCAATGATCACTGTTTTGTATGGTTTGTAATAGTGAGCAATATTTTTCTAATGTTTTGTACAGTGATCAATAGTAATAAATAGTGCTTGAATGTTTTGTTTTATGACGGTGATTATTAATAATTATTCTAATAGTATTTAATGATCATTTCTCTAATGTACACTACACACACAATACAGGTTCAACTTTCGACCACTATATATCAGTTACTATTAACGCACTATTAGAATAACGTATAATAGTTTATAGTACCGAACAGTTTTTGAATAGTTTTCAGTAGTGATTTTTTACATGGGATTTATTTTTCCTCTCGATTTTTGGGAGGAAAGTTGCAATTTACGAAAAACTCTATCCATTGGACAAAAAATGTTCCGGCATGGTGGTTGATTTTCCAAAATAAAAAAAATTTATTTTTATTTTTTCTGATGAATTATATCAAATTTGTTCTTCTAATACTTATTTTAATTATTATTGAATGATGGTTCCTTGTTAAAAATTCATTATTCGTTTTCGGATTAGTTTTCCAATTACTTTTCTGGTTGGTTGCCCAGTTGGAAAAACAATTGAATATCCACTTGGAAATTCAAAGGGTTTGTCCTATTGGTAATTTTTTCTTTATAAAAAAACTTTTGTTACAAAAACATTTGATTTTTCATACTGAAATCCAATCAAATTTCTATTTAAAACATTGATGGTAAGAATTTGAAACAAGTTTTTTTTAGAAAAAATTTTCCGATGTAGGACATACAATCTGGAAAACTAGCTGGAAAACCAATTGAAAAGGGCCATATTTCCAGTTGGTTTTACAACGGGGAAACTAATTAGTAATTTTCATCAAGGGTGTGGACTTTTCATAATTCCAAAGTTTTATAACCTGGAATGTAAGAGAATCGATTATTTATGAATAATCAATCTATGAAACCTCGAATACATAAAAAAAATACATTCTTTCAAGGCAGCTGGAACTGTCAACAACTGACTTAAGTGCCGAATTTTAAAAAAATGGTTGCAAGTTTTTTATGTAGTTTTTTTTTACAGATTTTGAAATACCATGGTATTTAAAAATTTTACTATTTTTCATGATTCTCAAGTATTTATACAAATTGAAGGATTTTGTAATATTATAGTGGAGCTCGTTCTAGAATTTGATACTGTAGAAGTCAAGGTGCTGAGAAATTGAAATATTTTCATAAATATATTATACAAATTGAAATATTTTCATAAATATTATTACACAAATTTGAAGTATTTCATATCGATTTCTAGAACTTTCGTATTGTATATTATTTATAACATTTTGTAGTATTTTTTGGTATTCTCAAAGGTTTATGGTAACTTTATAAACCACTGTATGGATTTTTATTAGAATTTAATGCTATAGTATCGAAAATTCCAATGATTTTGAGTATTTTCATTAATTATTCAAGAAATAGTACTTTTTCTGTAGATTTTTGGTATTTTTTTATTTATTCAGTATTCATATAAACGAAAGAATGTTCAATTGCATAAGTTGCTTATCAATCGGATTGAAATGGTTTTTTTGACTTTCAAATAATGGATTTCTGAAACTATACGCCACTAGCATTCAAGAGTTTATAAATTTGCGAAAACATTTTATCTACATAGTTTTTGAGTATTAAAAGATTTCTAGTATGTATTTAGCATATTTTTTCGGTATGTATTAATGAAATTTCAAGAAGTTTATTAGTATTTGTGTAGATTTATTGCTGTATCGATTTCTAGAAGTCCATGGTCTAGAATAAAAATTCCGATCGATTTTTAGAAATTTTATAGAATTGTGGTAATATTGCATCAACATAGATTTTTATGTCCTACAGATTTCTCGTATTTTCTTATTTCTTTTAGATTTCTAGTAATATTATAGTTTTCTACATACGCTTTTAGAAATTTGATTTATAGAATTCAAATAAGTATAATTTCTGTACCTTCCCTGGCAAGTTCGTGAAACGTGTCTTTTTTGTTGCTTTGGCGTTTCATTCACGTTTCCGTTGCATTTGCGTTAATTTAGCGTTTTTAAACGCTATTGCAACACTAAAGCAACGATATTGGAACGTTTCAAATGGTCACTATTGAAACATCTTCTGCAACGCGACCGAAACGTTTCTTTGCCGTTGCTGCAACGCCAATAAAACGTTTCATTAGCGTTTCAGTACTCTATATTTTCTGTCATCAACTATATACAACAAAATTTATACATATTTTTAGAACGCTTCAGATTTTCCCAATTTTTAAGAGCTATTGAGCAATCTTCGAAATTTTCCATTTTTTGAAATTTTGCAAATTTAAACGGTTTGCGTTAGAGCGTTTTTAAAAAATTGCATTTTGTTAAATGAAAGAAAGTAGTTAAAAATTTGGTTTAATCAGAGTTTCAGGTACTTTATATTTTCTGTCATCAACTGTACCCTGGTGAAAATTGTAGCACAACATTTAGAGTTTTGATTTGACCTTCCGAAATGGCTCAGGTGTCATCGTCTCGGTTTACTACACCCGGCAATCCAGTTTCGAATCCCGTCTGTAGCCAAGGATTTTTTTCAGGTTGATTACCTATGATTATAGCGATGTTCAGGTATCACCATCACTATCAATCTATTTACTACTCAAATTATTTTTTTAATTTTTTTGATTTATTAGGACGTTTCAAACGCGTTTCATGCGTAACCAAAAGAAACGTTTCTTTCGTGTTGCATTCGCGTTTCACGAACTTGCCAGGGTTGTAGTATTTTAACGCATGGTACTTTCTTTTAATCACTAGGAGGCAACAAAAAAGGGTAAACTCAATTCTTCAAAAATCACATCTATTAATTTCCTCTAATATTTCACAAGCTTTCGACTCTAAATTGAGTCCCTTTAGGCACATAATATACATAATAAAGCTAGAGGATATTCCCAATATCTCGCAACATATTCATTATATGCACGGCTGGATTTAAGGAATTACGCGCCCTAGGCCAATAATATTTCTGCGCCCCCCCCCCCCTCTTTACTACGCCTCTACCGATGTCTAAGTGTTCTAAATATGTAGGTTTATGAAAATCAAGGAAATCCAGAAATTCATAACAAATATTTTTTTCAGCTATTTTTTTATTTGAATATGTAACTCACAAAAAAACATTTTCCAATGAAAAAAGTGGAAGTGAGGGCTTAGTTTGTCATAGCAATCAACAAAAAAAAAAACCAAATCAATCACATGCGCTTAAGTGAGTTAAAGCAAGTAAGTGTGCATCGACAGTTCTATGATTCAAGTTCTGTAGGGAAATCCGCGGATGACTCCAATAAATTAAAAATAAATTTTTAATTTTATTATCATTTTTCACCTTTTTCTGTATTACAGTACTTTCTGAATCCTTTTTTTTTACGAGGCTATTTCAAGTCACTCATCTGCCCACTTATATGAAATTAAATCATATGATAACGAATAAGATAAATTGTTCATTGTTTGTGTGTACTTCTCTAAGTATGTTTATTATTTGGGGGTATGAAGGAGGTGTGTTTTTCTAGGTAGCAAGTTTGCGTCTAAATTTATAGTACATCATCATATCAGCTTCAAACATTCAACTACCCAGTAAACCTGTGAGCTCACAGTGGGCTTCCAACTTCCGCTTTTCAAACACGTTGGCGTGAGCGTACTGTGAGCTCACTGTTAGCTTCCATGGAAAATCTCGAGGTGAGTTTACTGACAGTTTTCTGTGAGGTACTTGTGAGTTTCTCGGGAAAAACAGACTTGCATTTTTCATGTATGCCACATGCATCAGCATGCATGTCGAAATAAGCGATTTTTTTTTCTTTCTTTTTTTTGCATTACATTTTTTTGCGCATGGAAAATTGCAAATTAAATTTGAAACCATGAAAAATTATTCATCTATATTTGTAGAAAGTAAAAAAAACATATTGGACCTCAACTTCCTAATGATTGCGTCCACCGTGCCTTTGTGGCACAAGTAATGACACTTACTAGGGAAATGGGCAAAAAAGTATCATAATAATTAACAGGAGACATGCACTTGATGTAAGCATTCTACACAAAACTTGAAACATGAGAAGGGAGAGCGCGCCAGATGGCTGCTGGTTTTTTTTCTCATGTTTCAAGTTTTGTGTAGAATGCTTAAATCAAGTGCATGTCTCCTGTTAATTATTATGATACTTTTTTGCCCATTTCCCTAGTAAGTGTCATTACTTGTGCCACAAAGGCACGGTGGACGCAATCATTAGGAAGTTGAGGTCCAATATGTTTTTTTTTACTTTTTACAAATATAGATGAATAATTTTTCATGGTTTCAAATTTAATTTGCAATTTTCCATGCGCAAAAAAATGCAATGCAAAAAAAAAGAAAGAAAAAAAATCGCTTATTTCGACATGCATGCTGGTGCATGTGACATACATGAAAAATGCAAGTCTGTTTTTCCCGGGAAACTCACAAGTACCTCACAGAAAACTGTCAGTAAACTCACCTCGAGATTTTCCATGGAAGCTAACAGTGAGCTCACTGTTAGCTCACTGTTAGCCAACAGTGAGCTCACAGTACGCTCACGCCAACGTGTTTGAAAAGCGGAAGTTGGAAGCCCACTGTGAGCTTACTGTGAGCTCACAATTAAGCTCACAGTGAGCTCACAGTGAGCTCACAGGTTTACTGGGTATGTATGTGAACATCCTGATCCTTTCAACATTCATCTGGCATTTTCACGTGACCGACCATGCCACTTTTTATGTGGATGTCAACGTGTATGTTCACATTGTCATCCATTTGAATATTTTTAGCTGGGATATACATTTTCACGTATGAGTAGATTGCATGGAATTTCTACACAATTTGTGCCACACATACTTTTATAAAATTTGCAGAAGTTCTTATCACAGGTGCGTCTTTAGGTCTGTTAACCACATTTTTAAATTCCGCACCATGGATCTAAAATAAGGATGTTATACTCGTATACTCGTATACTCGAAGCGCTTTTTAACACGGACAGAATATTGTCGAGACGGTGGGTGTGGCTTGTATTTAGTATCCTTGTTTCGCACAAACGATAAAATAAATCAATTGATACTTTGAATAGAAAAATTATATTTCAGAATACTTTCGTATAAAATTTTCTTTCTTAAAAAAATTTTTGAATGTGAAAGTATTTCACCTTATGCCACTTCTTGGTCGTTATTCGACTTTTCATTCAGGAAGCATTATAATTATTTTTTAAAAAGCGTTTAGTTAGAAAAATGAAGTAATCGATTATGTTTACACATACATCGTATACAGCGCAATCCAGTAATTATTGTCATAAAAAGTGGGCAGGTGAGTGACTTGAAATGGCCGGGGAAAAAAAAAAGATTTAGAAAGTACTGTAATACAGAAAAAGGTGAAAAATGATAATAAAATTAAAAATTTATTTTTAATTTATTGGAGTCATCTGCGGATTTCCCTACAGAACTTGAATCATAGAACTGTCGATGCAGACTTACTTGCATGTGATTGATTTAGTTTTTTTTTTTGTTGATTGCTATGACAAACGAAGACCTCGCCTTCATTTTTTTCATTGGAAAATGTTTTTTTGTGGGGATTTGGTTATTTTTTGTATTTTTTGTTATTTTTTGACCACGAGAGTCTCTCTAATTGTGCGCATTATATGTATTTATACAAAAAATTTGTGTCAAATTCATTATTTATTTATATTCATCGATTATTTGTGTATTTCAAATTGTTGTTATTTGTTGTCCAGTAGGACTTTGTGTTTTTTATTTCATTTCTTTTCACTTTGGTTGCGGAATTCGATTTTTTGAAGCGTTTTGTTGAAGGGGAGGGGGAGGTAAGGCATGGAAGTCCTATTCCTACCCTCCCCTGCTCTCCCCCCTCATCATTGTGTGTTAACACTTGTGTGTGTGTTAACACTCTTCTATTTGTGTCTACATACTTGCTTCTACTGCCCACCAAGCCAGACCACGCTACACCACGCTAGCTGCAGCCGGGAAAAATTACGTAAGTGCACGTGTACATAAAAAAACGTACAAGTTTTTTTTAATAAAACATTGACGAAATTTTACAAATTATTAATTGAAAGAAGATGATTAATAAAAAAATTTTTTGCATTAACTAACCCTCATACTTACGAATCGTTTTTATTTAAAGAGCATAGAATTGCGACAAGAGGGTAAAATTGATATTTTATAAATGGGCAGTTAAGGCATGACATTTAGCTAGCTTGCATCATATTTGCAGCTGTTTTGTTGTGACAAACGCTTGTCGTCAAACTGCCGACCTATTGCGTCTGCAACTGCTGCTAACTTTTTGCCATGCATGTCAAAGAGCATGCGGCAAATATGACCCAAAAATTGAGAACATTTGGCTTTCCGGGTTTATTATATCTACTTTAATGTCTTTTTTATCTAATTGATCTCTGCGTGTTTTATTTTTTATCTTCTTCATCCAGCTTTTACCTAGATTTAATAAAATACTTGTGTTTTTTAGATGCTGGATAATTTTTAGTTTTTATTTAATTGTTGAGTTGAGTTGGAAAATTACTGTAGTTCATGATACTTTTTTCCTACGCTAAAACACTATTTTGAATGTTAGTTTGGAAATTTATCAATTTTGTATATTATTAATTCAAAGACTTTGATGGGGTCAATGAGTAGCTGAATGAAAAGCTGGAAAAATATATAAATACTTCCGCAGTTTGGATTTGTAGAAAATTCATTTTTTTTCTTTGTTTAAACGAATTTAATATTGAATTCAATAATAAATTTTCTAGAAATAATATCTTTTCCACGAATAATCTGCGGCTATCACCATTTTACCTTATAAAATCGCTATCATGACCCACAAAATACTTTATGCATTCGTGCTTTTACACTGCAAACAGAAATTTATTGGAAGACACAAAAGATGATTCACACGCACAGAATTTCAATACTTTTAAGCGTTGCGTGAGATCAAAGGCGCCGACGCTAAAAAGTATTAAAATGCAGTGAGTTTTAATCCGTTTTTGTGTCTCCAATAATTTTCTGTTTGCAATGTAACATAACATACATCACGCTGTACGTTTATTTCATTCGAATAAATAGCGACGGACAAAATCCGAACGGATACCGTTATTAGAAATGCAGGCGAGAGCGCGGTTTTCAAATATAAGTGCAGGGAGCATGCGCAGAGCCAACAGCCAATCAAAAGGTGTCACCGTATTGGTCCCCCGCTCGTGGGCCCCCTCGCCTAAAGTACAACTTTACACGCCGTCCCTTATATTCCCATGTCTATGAAACAAACACAACACAATAATAACAAACAGGTGCTCGAGCAATCAGCTGTGTCACGATTTTGATGATTGCCGAATTTTATCTGTAAAAATCTCCGACCACAGCTGAGCGTCCTACTGTGAAACTTCCTAAATACGACAAAGTCGTTTTGTGAGGTATCGAAAAAAAGTGTTTTGAACTAAAACAAGGAAAATTGAGGTGTACATATTGAAGGTATGATAGAATTAAGAATCTGTGAGTGTTTTAAGAAAAAATCATGGTGTCTTTAATATAGAAAAAGTGGAGGCAAAAAAATTTTTAGGTTATGTGTGTTTATTTTTTTGATAATAATGGTGCTGTCACGGGCCCTCACCTCAGCCCACGACCGTGGGCCATTGACAACATATGGATCGATGCCCGACAAATATTAGACGATGGATAGATTTTTTTCATAATTTAAATTAGCTAGCATCGAACTTTATTCTTAGCAAATTCTTCAATCGACTTTTCGCAATTAAGTTTTACGCATAATGAAGATTCGATCACGAGTAGAGGTAATGCTGACGTTCGGTGTTCTGACGTCGTTGAATGAAGGTAGTTTTTGATTCTTCATGAACATGAAAATGATCTCTCTGCACCACAGTTTGTCACTGTAGTACATACGAGAATTCGATAAGATATTTCGATATTTGACAACACCATTTGAAGATCGTTTTGTCGCAAATATTGCAGCATTGCCGTTCCAAGCAGTGTACTTCAAAATGGATAAATTCATCTTTAAATGATATCCCCAAGTCTTCAGAATAAAACTCACCTAACTTTTTGCCTGTTTATACAAAGGTCTTCAGAATTCAAACATGCCAGTTAAATGAGCGCAGAAAAATTCTCTAAAATAATTTTATATCCTGAGCTTTTTTCTTGTGAACTGCAAAGTAAATCGTTGGTAATAACATTAAAATAATTCACTCTCATTTCATATCTGCCAACTCGTCTTACTTCTTCTTTCCTATTTTCATCGTATTGAGTTTTTATTGTTTTTTTTTCTACTAATACAAGTCTTATATTTTCTTTCCAAATCTGAATCGATTCCCAATGCTTTCCTAAATACATTCATGCACGCGTAAAAGATTTTTTTTTTTTTTTTTTCATTTTCTCTATTCCAATCCTAAAAATTTTCATTTTTCATATTTTACTATACTGTTGTTAAAATCCGAAAGTTTCTCTCTCACCGAAACGCGCCCGTCAAAACTTTGCCACCCTAGCCCGAGTCGAAGTATCTGACTTCCATTTCAGCCTCTTTATCAAAACTGGAGGTTGAGAAGAATCTGAGTTGGTAGTACAACCTCATTTAAAACTCAAAAGTCTTCTCAGTAGAAGAAGCGTCTCTAAAGCCACCAATTACGCATTGGGACGTAGCAAATTTCAACCTCATTTCAGCCTCCAAAAATTTTCGTTAAAGTTGAAGCCTCTCCAAGGCCTCCGAAACTTGGAAAATTTTAACCCCATTCAAACCTCCAAGTGTTTTCAGTAGTTAGAGCGCTTTCCAAGTCTCCAATGATCCATTCAAAGATATATTTTCTTGGCTAATTATTGTACTACCCCTACCGTACCACCCCTACCCGTAACCAGCGTAGTCATGTGTTTTAAACAGTTTTAAACGAAAATCACATTGATGTGACCCGCAGATGCCGAAAAACGCTATGAATTATTAGTGATAAGTGATAAGCGACAATTACATGGTGAAGTGGTGCACGCGAGCAAACAAATATTCGCACGGAAAAGTTCAATTTTTACTTTTTACCGTAAATATGTCGAAGCAGACGAAAAAGTCTTCCGGTCAACCAAAAAAAAGCTCCATGCGCTGATTTGGTGGGTGAAAACATGGGACAAAAATGTTATCCCACTGGTAAATTTGCCAAAAAAGATCGAAATACCAACTTCATCGTTTTTTTTGTATGGACGGATGAAGATGGGGGGAAATCAAAACATGAGGCAAAAATTTTCGCAATAGATCGTAAGTATCTACCTTTCTTATTCACAGTATTTTAAAAAACTGTCTGAGTACCCACTAAATTATACCCAATTTTTCGGACGTGGCCACGGTCCTGTATTTTGCAATAATTGTGTTACAATTATTTCCCAATACAAGATCATTGCCGCGTCCAAAAAATTTGGGTACGGTGTACTGTATATTTTGAGAAATCGTAATTTAATTTTGTGAAAAATTCTTAGTGATACAAAAATTTTGAATTCCTTCGAAATTAGTCAAGTTTGAAATTTTGCCAACAAATCGGATACTTTAAATTTCTTGTATTAATTTGAAGATTCAAGGTTTTGAAAATTTCAAGATTTCAGATTTAAATACAATATTAATATGAAGAAAAGTTGTAGGGGTCGTCTATTTCATACATCATATGTTTAGGGGGAGGGGTTAAACATTTGCGACGAAGTGCGACAGGGGGAGAGGTCGGTCGGGTGTGACGTTACCTAAAATATTGTTTGACAGTACTTTATCTTAGTAATAATTTTCTTAATTTTTTCTTCGATCTACTATAGTTCGATCTACTGTACAGATTGCTCCGTTGATAATGATACGAGTAAAAAATCAATAAATGATCTGTAGGAGCCACTTCATAGAAATACCAAATTCTTTATTTAATCAATAAATGTAGGGTGGAATAATTGATAAAATAAAGAATTTTGGATTATTATCAAGTGGCTCTGAAAGTTCATTTATTGATTCTTTTACTCAAATAATCAATAAAAATAATCGATTGAACATTAACGGAGTGTGATGGAGGTTTAAGGAAGGTTGGAGTGAGCCCCACTCTAACCTTACGAAGCCTCAAACTAATCATAAGTTAAGCCTCTCTTCAACCTCCTACGGCCTGGAAGGATTCAAAACATAAACCTCATCACAGCCTCCACTGTTGTAAAACGCACGATAACTACAGCTTTTGAGGCTGGACAGAGGTTCAGGCTGAATGAGAAGCATATGTTAATTTAGCCTCCTTTTCAGCCTCCTTCACGTTAAACTTGAGGCTGAAATGGAGGCTGGATACTTCAACTCGGGCAGGCTTCGGCCTTTCCGCCCTTTCCAGGGCTGCCGGCCCTGCTTATTGTATTATAGAAACATCAGCACTCATCTTTGGTAAAATTCAACATGTCAGTACGTATGAAGACTTGCTCATGACTAGAATTCGAAGTTTAATAGATCGTATTAGCAATTTGTTCAGATTTTTCAGAAAACAGTTCTTCCATAGAATTCTCCATTACTTTTCGTATTTTTTCAGAGTTTCTACGACTTAAAAGATTTTTTTGGTATTTTTCTAAATTTCTAATTTCTATGTAAGTAGATTTTTAGAATTCGATGCTTCAGGGTTCAGAATATTTTAGTTTTTAATAGTATTTTCGTAGATTCTTATTTTTTTTTATACCATAATTTACTTGGTCGAAACATTTAAAAAATTTTTGTATTTTACTTTTTCTTATCTGAACATTTATATGTACAATAGACAATTCAATTAAAGATAATATTCTTCTGAGCCCAGGAACAGATGTTTTTTGAAAGTTCTAAACGTTAAAAAATAAACGAATATGTACAGAAAAAATTGTTTCTATTGGCCTCTCATAATCAGAATAATAAAATAATGATTGATATTCAACAAATATTATCTAGTCTCACTTTTTTTTCACCTCAATCCTAAGTGGAAATGGAAAAGTGATTAGGTATTCTGTTTTCGTTTATTTCCTGAACGTTTGGAACTTCCGTTCAGACACATAGGAATAGCCAGAAATACTGTAATTTTAACGTCAGTAAAATCTAGAATTCTGAATGTCGTTTAACTTTGAGAACTTACATGAAACCATTTGTTATGTCTTTTAGATTAAGGTAAGTAAATTTTCGATTATTTTTACTTATTTTATTATTCATCAATAATCGTCTAATGCATTTTTTTATAATTTGTATTTTTCATATGAATTATAACATTTTATACAAATTTTGGAAGGGGTTTAAACCAGTTAGAGCCAAACAATTTCTACTGTCGAAAACTTTTTTTATACGTGGTATCATGACGTGCCGTTAAAAGGAATAGATGTCAAGGGAAATTTTTTAGTTCCTGGAGGAAAACTTGAAGGTTCAAGTCGCATTTTGTCGAGGGTATAAGAGCATGCAGCAGAGCAAGCTGGGAGAGGAGGCGCGTTCAGCGTTGGTCTGTTGGTCGGTCGGTCAAGCGGGTGTCCTTGGACGCTCTCGTGGACTGACAGTCAATGACCCAACATTCTTACATCCATTGCGCTTCCTTTGCTTCGCTTCGCTTCTCCTGGCTTTGCCCCAACGCTTTTGCTCCTCCAGTTTTTCCTATGCTCTACCTGGGGCACTTGCAACTAGTTTCCCTTTGATTCAATCTTCACCGTGAATAAAATTAACTTTAAAATGAATTGTTTAGAGCGCTCAACGTGATCATAGACTGAAAAATCATATGTTTTCTAACGCAATGTACCTAAAATAGTTCCTTCAAAATATTTGCTAGGCTGTTTAAACTATCCAGTATAATGAAAAGTTAATATGATAAATAAGACTATGTATATCCATTTACGCAAATTATTGAGTTTTATTCATTTTAATGGCGAACGTTTCTAGTTTCAACTTTTGAAGCCTCATATACTTCGTCGTAATTATTGCTTGTTCTTTGAAACATTCAATTCCGCACGAATACTAACTGTAACTCAGAATGTCTTTTACATGACTGATTACTTGATAGTCGCGCGTTAAAAGTGAAGTATCTGGTCAGACCAAATAAAATGTCAAGTATCTTTCGTAAGCGTTGGTGACCCTCTGGAATGTAAATAAACTAGAAATTTACATTTTAAAGAACACGGCGTTTTAAAATTCAACGTCCATCCAAGCAGTAGGCATGCATTGGGCTGCGTTCAATCGTATACTAGAGAGAATAAATAGCATATTTTTAAGAATGACATACGTAGGTTGAGTTTTAGATTTCAAGATTTCAAGATGACAAAATTTACCAACCTACAGTAAAGAGTGATATGTAATTGGTTTATTAGCAAAATATGGAAGTGGAATTTCTGTACTAAATAAAAAACTGACTTATTATTTGAAAATCCAAAGAAAAAGATTTTGTGACTCCAAACCATAGTTTTCGTTGGAAAACTTATTTCTTTGGGGGATAGTCAACTATGTATGCCATTTTTATATTTAACTATTAATTAACGAGTTTAATTACAATTTAAAAAATTATGAAAATTACAGTGAATATAAACGAATTCTGAAGTATGGCATAAATTTTCTGACAAGTAAAAAGACAGTTCTTGAATGTGTTTCTTTAAATTTTCTTTATTGTCAGAAACAGCAACCGAAAGACATAAAACCACGAAAAGTCTAAGTATTTTCCTTCCTTCCAGAATTTGTAATATACCTCGTGATTTGTTTAGCGGCGACTGAAATGAAGAGCGATAATTCACAACGCAAGGAAGAAAAAGGAGAAATAAAAGTATAGAATTATGTTCACGGGTAGAGAAAAATAACGGAACGTGGAATTTGATTACGTCCGGGAAAGAACCAGATTTCATTAAATGAGCAGCAAAACAACTTTTATTCTCATCTAAATTCTGGTTAAATTGCTGTATTTTTGCTAATACATTTCCTTTTTTGGAATACATATTTAGTTAAATTCATTGTTACTGAAATAGTTTACTCCCAAGTTTTTCAACTTTTTGCTCATTTTTATATAAGAACTTCCATATTCGAAAAATAATTGAAATAGAATTCAGTGGAATCAGAAAAATTAAGATGATATGGAATGTATGACATGAAAAAGCTTCAATTTTTCAAGTTCGCAGAGGTCTTCGAAATATCGAAATATAAATGACCCAATTGAAATCTAAAAGCTGGCATGTGTCGAATATTATTAGAATATCTTACTAAGGGACGGAAACAAATCCTTCCAAAAATTCAAAATGACGTGTAAATCTTGTAAGTGGGAGAATCAGTGGTTATTACACAAATTTTTCAAGCCCGGAGAAATCTATAGAGCAATATTATTATAAAATAGGAGAAATGTTTAAATATGAAAATAAAAGTAATTTTATAAAAAAAAAAGAAATACTCAAAATACTAGCAGTCCATCAAATAGTGCAATCCTTTGCAAATATAATTTTATCAAATATTGATGATGAAATACTAAAAAAGAAACCATGCAATTATGCATCCTTGAGTAGAATTCTATATATACATATAAATCTATTTTTGTAAAACTCTGCAAATTGTTTGAACACTAAAGATAGGAAAAGTACGAAGGAAATAGAAAGCCGTAAAATACTAACAATTATTCTATAAGAATACTGTTTCTTAAAAAATCTATAAAAATACTAAAAATCTAACATACTTAAAAATTAGAGAATTAAACGCTAGAAGTCTATGCAATTTGTAAAAATACTGGCAAATGACGAAATTTCATTAATATATACAAAAAAAATACGGAAGTTACAACAAAATTTTTTTTTGAGGAGAGGGAATTTGAATTTCAAAAAATGATTGATAAACAAAAAAATATAAAATATATTTATAAAAATGGTATAAATAAAAAGTGGACCTTGAATAAGAACATCTTAAAAATTGACTTCATGGAATATACATAATGTATCACTTTTCATAGAAAATTACAACCATTATTTTCTAACATCCTAATATACTATATTTTCAGTAATTTTCCTCTTTCCAGGATTTTGGCTCGCATTTGTATGAATTTTGATATACATTTTCAGAACGTCATTCTCTAGAAATCTAAATTTTATAAATTAATAATAATATTTTGATGGATTCAATTTCGAGGAAATTATACCAAGGCATATGAATTTATTATGTTTTATAGATTTTTCAGATTTTTGGTATTTTTTGGTTAGTATAAAATTTGAGTTATGTTCTAGTGTTTTTGAAGGAGTTTTGTATAGATTTTTGGAATTGAAGCTTCAAAATATAAAGTTTTGTAGATAATTCATTTCAAATGCAATTCATCAATAAAAACAGTAGCTTCAGATTTCGTGTATTCAATCATTTTTTTAGAACTGTTAGTATTTTTGACATTTATTAACGAAACTTACTAGATTCCATGGTATTTTTATGTATCACCATTACCAGCGAGCTTTCCCGGGATGAAAAATCAGAGTCTCGCAAAGTCTCATAAAATAACCAAAGTCTCCGAAAGAGTCTGAAAAGGTATCCAAAGTATTCCAAAAAATGACTTTAGTCTCTGAAAGTATTCTAAAGAATGACTTTAGTCTCTGAAAGTATTCCAACCTTTTTTGAAAAGCCTCGCAAAGTCTTCGACTGTCTCTTTTAAAGGGTTCCAGAGATTTTGCTTTCAGGTAAAGTCTCGTTTTAGAATACTTTTTGCAATATCATATTGTAATTCCTGCTAATACATATTCCAGAAAATGCAATACAGTTTTATCAGTATTGAGATCTGTATTGTTCTTTTTGCTATATTTTTGTGTATTATCTAGTAAATTATATTGTCATAATTAGAGATGCATATTTACACATACAATATTTTCTCTTAGTATCTGAAATATCATATTGTAATATGAACTGAAAAACAAATGATAGAAGGTAAAATATCTTATTCAATGTTTCACTTTACATGAATACAAATCCTGTGTAATGTATTACAATTCATTCGGTGCATTTCGCATTCTGTAGATTAACAATTTTTCTCAATCAACTTGGAAGTACTGTCATAAATATTGTAATTTATACAATATGAAAATTTTTACTAAACAGTATTGTAAAAAGTAAAATGAAAATGACATAATTTGCAACAATATTGTAAAATTTACAATTTTCTAGGAGTTTTTACCATAATATGAAGTACTGGATTTTTTTCCAAGTGTAAAACTTGTAAAAATATTAAATAAAAGTGGGGAGTAACTGCGTGAGAGGCGATTTTCTCACAATGTGCAGAGCGGAAAAGTCGTTACTCCAAAAAAGGAGCCCGACTCACCTGCCCAAACTGAAAACGGAGAATTCTCCCACGCTGCGAGAATGGGCCGTAGATAGAAAACGGAAAAGTTGATCCCTTCCGCACCCCCGTTTATTCTTCTCGTCTCACGTCGTCTTTGCTTGCTTTATTACCTGTACGGGCCCGAGGATCGCCGCTTCAAAAACCACGAGAACAAAAAGGCCCGCGCCGCTGCTTCCTGCTGAATCCGGCATGTCAGATATGCTTTTCGTTTGCTGATTGAAAGCAAACGGGAAACGACCGCTACTGCCCCTCATGCATTATCGATAATGCGGGCAAAAATTTTTTGCGGTGTCCAGGGATCGTGGTCGTATTGCCAAAGCTACTAACAAAATATTGCATTATGTATTTTCGTTTCTCGTGTGCATTATTTTTCCAAAACGTGAGAGCTGGCCCAAGATAAAAAATCAAAGTCTCAAAAAGTAATGTACTCTCTAAATATGAATCTGATGCATTCAACAGACTGTCTGTTTTATTCTGTAGATTGTCCTCTTAGAATCTCCATAATGAAATTGGTGAAAAATAGAAAGAATAAATTAGTAGAATGCAACAGAAAATCTGTTGTATTTGACAGATAGCAATTCGTTGAGGTTTAGCAGATTCACATTTAGAGAGTAGAGAACGCATCCAAAGAACTCTAAATAATGATTTTGGTTTCCAAAAGATTTTGAGAGCTTTTTAAAAGTCTACATATCTAGTTTCCAGTCAGAGTTTTGGTTTTAAGTACATATGCTCTGTGGAGACTTCAAGAGACTATACACTACAAAAAAACATATATGAGACATGTCTCTGTAGGAGACACGAAGACGCGAAATCCATGTCTTCAGTCATTAAATGTCTTACTTTTGGTGACGAGATGACGTATAAACATTGAAACTGTCTAGTAAAAAGACGCTTCTCATGTCTAATTGTTAGACATATTTAAACGTCTTAAAAACGACGTCAAAAAGTGTCTTGTAGCAAGACACCATTTTTTGCAATGTAGTTTCCAAATTTCATAAAGGGTGATTCATTCAGATGCTTTTTTTTGAGTTAAAGAGGTAATTCAGAATGAAATTCTATTATCAAAAATACATAGCGTAATTTGAAATTCAAGGCTTATGTATTCTCGAATAGAGGATTGTAGGGTTCAGAATTTTTCAGTCTATGAACAATCTAATGTTCTATAATTAATTTTGTTTTCTGAAATTATAAGTTCATTTTCATAAGAAGGTTTTTGTATCTTGAACTATCGAGTAAGCTCTATAAATTAATGCTGTCGAGTATACTCTCTTAATCTATATCTGTCAAATCTTAACACATTGCAATCTGACAGAATTTTCACTGAAAAGTCTGTACTTTTCAGTGAAAATGTGTACTGTTGAATTTAACAGATGTATCTGTCAAATTCAACAGATTTCCTGTTAAATTTAGCAGATTTTCTGTTGTCTTCAATAAATTCAATCTGAAAATTTTCTAACAGATTACATTGTAAAAATTTTAATATGGCAATTTGTCGAACATACCAAATGATCCGTTGAATTCAACAAATTCAGATTAAGATAGTAGTATTCAGGGATTACAATTATAACAGTTTTCAACTCAAGGGCTGTAAAATGCGGAATTTATTTCTGGAATTCTCAATAATTCTAGAAAATAGGGAATCGTAATTCCAAAAAGTTGTAGTATCAATAAAGATTCGACTTAAAACTCAGTTGTTTTCGACCAACAAGTTTATTTATCAGTCAATTTTTCGGGCTGTGTCCTGCATGCCTAGTGGAAATGATGTCTAGAAATTTCTGCCTATATGTTTGAATTTCACAAATTTCGTCCAAAAAAAAATGAAGGATCAATCGAACTGTATCTTATCAATTTCCGAGCATTTGCACGATATTTCATAATTTTATCAATTTTGTCATAATTCGAATACTATTCAAGTGTCATGAAAGTGTCTGAATTTGAATAATTTCGTTCGATATTTTAGAGATAAATTATCTGCTGTTACGGAAGTTTACAGTGGTGACATGATTTTCTAAAAGATGAAAAAAATTCTACACTTTCAAAGGAAAGTCCAATTTTCACAAGAACATCTGGATCTAGTTATATCTTTTTTAGTTTCCAAAAAAAAAAAAAAAAAAAAAAAGAAAAGAAATACTGAAATTTGTAATAATTTCACAACTCTGTAGAATACTGCATTAATTTTCGAAAATTCCAGTGAAACTGTTCAGAATGTAAACGTTATAGTTATTTAAAAAAATTATTCAATTTTTACAAAGGAGGAAACAAGGAAATTTCAAAAACCTGGTGAACCTCGACGGTCGTAAAACATTCGAAATTTACAATTGTTTGTTAAGTATACATACAACAATTCCAAAAAATTGGTAACTTTGAATTTCTGAAGAATTTTTAGTTTCGACATCTATAAGAATTCAACGCTTTTGAAATTCCTTGTCTTCTACTAAAACGATCTCCCGAAGCAAAATAATGTTTCTCACTTGTTTTTTCTGTTTCATTCAAAAATACTTTATTCTTTCCATTTTATTTTTCCAGCTTTCGGCCTACAAGTTTTTGACGCTCTTCAAGGAAATTCTGAGATACGTATTAATCAATCTGTTTTAGCGGGTTATGTATTAACCATATCTTTCCACTTTCCACATCCTGGTTCCCCTCATGTCTTGTTAAGATTCCAATCACTCCTTTACCACAAGGAATTCGTCAATAAAATCTTCAGAATTCCGAGAAAAAGAAACTGCCACTTTCTTACAACTGGTTACATCGTCAAAAATATAATAGAACTAATTAGACACTTATTGAACTGAATTTTGTAGAATGGGACTGTAATGGATGGATGGCTGTATATATTATGGAATGTGGTCGGAATAGAGTATGACTTAGTTTTAAGATAATTATAAATATGTTGAACGTGTTTTATAAATAAATTCGAAAACACAATGTAACACAAACTACAGAAGGTTTTTTTTCTGCTCTCGGGCAGCTTTTTATTCCTATAGTCATGAAATTTTATAAAATGTAACTACATAATACATCGACGAAAACATGTACACGAAACATTGACAAACAATGCAACCAATAAAGAGAAACAAGAAAGAGTGATATGCGAGCGGAAGTCAATCCCGTCATATACATTAAGAAATATAATTTGCCTTTGTTTATTCGGCGGAAACATGTAAAAAATGGTTGTACGAAATTTGATTGAATAAACTCTTTTTAAATCGTAACTTATTGAACTGAAGAATGAAACGTTTTAGAAAAATTCTAAGCATTGCGGTAACTCAGTCACATAATATACGGCACATTTTGGATGTGACTAATCGATTGCTTTTTATGTATTTATTCATAATTTTTCTCACAAACCTCATTGTAGACATTCTCTCTGATGGACGTATTTCATGGCGTGATTTATCGTATGCAAACAAAAAAAAATTACAGCGGAATTCTTAGTGTAATGTTTAACCTATAGGTTATAGTCGAAAATTTGAAGAAACCGCTTTCGCTTATACGGTTACATGTAACTTGTGGCAATTATTTATCTAAAAACAGTACAGTTGAACAGGTTGTAATTTTGCAGGCATGATAAGGGCGTTATAATGTTTTAATGTAATTTTTTTCATGAAAATCCTAAGTGAAATACCAATTCTGAAGGCAATACCTTAAGTCAACTGGAAACCTTATAAATTAGACTGATTCAGGATTAGAAAACACCCTCCTCTCGAGAAAAAAATTCCCAAAATAAATACCTTATGCATTTTTCGGAGCGGAAGACGCACTGGAAAAATAAAAAAAGGAAAGCAGTGGAAGGGTAGAGAACAAGCGATGCCGTTACGGACAGTTGGCAAAGGCTCGAAGGCGCTTGGCTACAAATTTTCGAATGGACTTTTGCGGGATAGATGGGGAATAGTAGAGAATACGAGAAAAGCGAATGGTTTATTGCGCGCCTGGTACCCGTAAAATGTCCAAGAAAGGAACACGAGAGACTCGCCTCGTGTACAGCGAGGTTCTTTTCGAGTGCAAAACGGTAAAACGTTACTCTAGATTTTGCGCCATTGTTACGCGATACACGAACTTTCGGTGCAACGAAATTCTCTGAGCTTTTCGCTAGTCGCATTTGAATGCGGCATTTCTATGACCTGGAACATTTCTTTTGTGGGGCCGTTGATCGAACCTTGCGTAAGCGTGCGAAAGCTTTTTCAGAGTACCTCGATGAATGGTTTTTGGGACTTTCGTAACATGTGATGAAAGTGATGCAGTAGCTAGCAGACGGTCCTGGAGTTTCGTCAATGAATTCAAGGGATCGTTTCAATAGCTTTTGAGTTTAGCTGCGATTGACGAGACTTCCGGAAATTCGGAAACTTTCGTCATTGCTGTTTTTTTGGAATCCTAAGAAAAAAATTGACAACTTTCTGACAAAAAGTACTAGAATATTGTAAGCTTTACAATAATATTGCAGGTTTTACAATATCATTGAAATTTTTGTCATTATTATTTTACTCATTACAATATTGCAGAGTAAAAATCGTGATACTCTGCAAATTACAATATGTACGCGAGTTTTTACTAGATGACATGATTACAGCTTGCATTCTGACAGAATGCAAGCTGTAATTTTTACTAAATGCACTAATACACAGGATTTGATCTTATTGTTAAGTGAAACATCAAAAAAATTTTTACCTTTTATAATTTGTTTTTCTGTTTGTGTAGTATTTCATGTACTAAGAGAAAAAATTGTAAATATGTATTATATATCACAGAAATTTCTTTCATATTGGATAATCTACAATATATTATCGGTTTTTTCGAGAAAGTACACAAAAATATTGCAAAATGAATTATATAGATCTGAAAACTGGCATAATCGTATGGAATGTTCTGAAATCTGGATTTCTAGGCATTGCAGTATGATATTGCAAAAAGTACGAAAAAGTATGATAGAAAACGAAATACGTCTCGTTCTTAAAACAAAATATATCTACATACTACAATATCATTTGACAATATGTATGTATATTTACTGTACATTATGACAAAAACTGAAATAAGCATCTTATAAAATGAACAATATTCAAACTTATTCTGCAAAACCATACATTATTGTAATAATAACTATTTTTTTTCTCAGTGAAAGTAATTGATAAAAAATTAGAAAGAGTTGTTATGATTTCATTGGCTAACTGGGTTCCCTTTTTAACCTCTGAATCAGTAATCGAGACTTTTTACCGCGTTATTACCCATGTATTATAAAATGAATAACAATATCGAGCCAATACTTGACGTCAGTTCCTTACCAATACTCAATGCTGTCATCGCGCCTATACTAATTGCCAGTATAATAACAATTCTTGTCGTATACCATAATTTTGTACACCATAATTTTGTTCATACACACACATATATATATGTGATATATGTATTTGGTGATATTTATGAATGTTCTTCGAAAACGTATTTTTGTTTAAACTTCGAAATGGTTATCTTTAGAAAACGGAAATTGATAACGTTACCGATAAATCGAGTGGATTTTATTTCTTTCCTAGCATACTTATTGTTCAAGAAAATTTGCTTTTCGACGCTAAATTATTTTGTTTTTCGAGACTTATCTCCAGTCGTATTTAGTTTCCATTAACCGTTTCCTTTTTAGTCGATTATTTTCTGAAATACGAATGTTATAATAATGATTCCTGGATCTTACGATGAGGTGTTCCGATGCACGCTATTAGCTGTCATACACAGTGATGTGAGTTGACGCGTCAAAAAATTTTTCTAACGTCATGGTCAATTTTACCGTCATTTGACCGGTCATGACGGTCAGGATTTTACGAGCTTGTATGTGAATTGACCGGTCATAAAAGTTTCTGACCGTCAGTGACAGTAAAAAACAAAATTGTCAAGAAATTTAACACATGAATCGGAACGCTTTTGGAAAATTTTTTCAAACTGTAATAAAATAGACAATAGCGTAGTGATAATGGGGAATTCTTATCCATAAAGAAATCAATATGCTACAACTATCTATAGTAAACTGGCGATGCAAATTTTTGATATTATTCATGGTAAAAAAAGCAAGATCCTGAATTTTTTTTACCCTCTACTCGATGTTCTCGTTCTAATTTTCAGAATCAAATTCTGGCAAATCTATTTTCAATAAATCATTACCGATTTCACCGTCAATCTCATTTTCTTCAGCATCAACACTGTGCGAAGTGTCTGGTTTGAAAATTTGTAGATTATGTGCTACAGGGTGCGCCATTTCTTATGTCGGTATTGTAACATTGAATAACTTAAACATTTGACAACCGATTTACTTGACTTCACTTGTTTTGGAAACGTCAATTCAGTACAATTTCAACCATGTATCGCTTCACACCAAAAGAACGCGCTGAAATAGTTACTTTGTACATTGAAAATAGTCGTTCAGTTGTGTTAACTCAACGAGCATATCGTCGAAAATATCTTGGCAAACAGGCACCATCTGACAACACTATTCGTCGTTTGGTGTCGAATTTTTGTGACCACGGGACAGTGAAAGATCGCGAACAACCCGTTCATCAACGACCAAGACGTTCAAATGAACTGATTGAAGCTGTCAGAGAGAGCGTTGCCCAAAACCCAAAAGTTTCATATCGTCACCGCGCTCAGCATCTCGGCATCAGTGGAACCACTCTACGGCGCATTTTGAAAGATGATTTGCATTTGTTTCCGTACAAAATGCAATTAACACAAAGAATATTGCCTACAGATCATCCACGTCGCTTGGAATATGGACAAACAATCGCTCGAATAGTTGATACTGAACCTGATTTTTGGAAGCGAATTTTAATGACCGACGAGGCACATTTCAAACTTTCTGGAGGCGTTAATAAGCAAAATTGCCGCATTTGGGGAACGCAGAATCCACACGAGATCCATGAAACGCCATTGCATGACCAAAAAGTTACTGTTTGGGCCGGCGTTTGCGCCAAAACCATCATTGGTCCTTATTTTTTCAAAGAGAACCAAACGATCGATGGAAACCGATATCGGTGGATGTTGGCTCACTATGTCTGCCCACAAATGCGTGAAAAAGGTCTTGAAGATTACTGGTTTCAACAAGATGGTGCGACCTGCCACACTGCGAATCAAACAATCCAGTTTCTGCAACGAAAATTCCCTGGACGTCTGATGTCAAAAAGAGGCGACATTGAATGGCCACCCAGATCTCCAGATTTGACCCCTCCAGACTTCTTTTTGTGGGGTTATTTGAAAAGTAAAGTGTACGCCAGCAAGCCGCAGACCATTGAAGAGCTTAAGGAAAATATTCGTGCCGAAATCATTGCTATACCACCCGAGATGCTCGAAAAGGTAATGGAAAACGCCGCAAAAAGGGCATATTTTGCTGTGAACAATAAGGGCGGCCACTTGATTGATGTTGTGTTCAAAAACTAGTCTAAATAAATTGTAAAGGACCAAACTAAATAAAAATACCTCATTTACAGAAATCGGTTGTTTTTTTTTCAAGTTATTCAATGTTTACATGCCGACATAAGAAATGGCGCACCCTGTATATAGTTGATTTTCCCAACTCGTACAGTATTCAGACGGTTTCTTTTTAAATTGTGTGTGCTGATGGGGTTCCCCTCTCAATTTAGGCTATTTTGAAAAATTTTTTGTGTGAAAGTAACTTTAAAAAGCCGTTCATCATGCCTACTCAGCAAAACTGAAGATGTACATTATTGATCGGTGAAAGCAGTGGGTTTAAAATGCATAGAAACTGGTCTATGAAGAAGTGGTGGGGACAAGTATGCCTAAAAGTGTATTACAAATCGCCTAAACAAGGTTTAAAAGTGTTTGAATCAATGCGCAAGCCCAGCTCGTTTTTTTATTAAATCGCGTAAGATCCTCCCAAGCGCAGGTATACGACCGAAAACCAAGATCAATTTTCCGACAGATTGACTACCGGAAATGACTTTTGTTCGAGCTTTTGTTGGAATTCGAGACATGTAGTGTCATGAGAGATAAGAATTTACTTAATTTCTTTGAATCAAAATCTGTCACCACGCAAAAACAGTTAGTGGTAGTTATTTTCAGTTAGTTTCACAGAGTTTCAAAAAATTGATTCTGAAATATTCCTCAAGTATTAAAACAACTAAAAAAGTTTTTTGATAACACTTTCAATACAACTGTGTAGAACTTGATGCTCTAGAAATCCAAGATTGAAAATTGAATAAATATTTTAGTTGAATTTTGAGGAAATAATATCAACAGATATATATTTAGTGTTGAATTCATTTGAGTTATTACGTTTTGTTTTAACATTTCAAAACTTCCTTTTATGATAATCGGGGGGCTCCGCCCCCGGAACCCCTCAACCCCCCAAACCCTTGACAAATTTAAACGTTACTTTTTTATTTTTCCTACAACACATTTTTTTTCTTTGAAATTCCTTCCAAAATACCGCTAAACCATGCTTACCATGGGTGCGGTCCTCGCCGTAAAAAGGTCGCTTCTGCCCCTTGCTACATAATGTACTATTAAGGGGCTTCTAGGTGAAATAAATATTGAGGGGGATGAGATATGCCTACTCAATATTGAATTAAGCATTACCTAAACAAATTTTGGTATATATGACAATTGTAAAGATAAATTGTACAAGTAGTTTAAAGTCTACTGCTAGTTTTGTTTGACCAGCATGCATGTTTGGCCGTCAGAAAAAAATTGACGCGTCGGGGTCATTTGACGTCAAAAGTTGACCAAAATTTTTCTGACGATTGACCGTCATGACCGTCAATTGACTGGTCAAATGACTGCCAAATTGACCGACTCACGTCGCTGGTCATACATCGTATGATGTCTAGAAAGTCCGTCCCATTTTAGGAATCGTATTAGTATAAATAGGCCAATTTCAGAGCGCTTCAGTGGCATTTGTTTTTTGTACTCGACTGCATCTTTGTTCACGCGCACGGTTATTCACGCGGTTTGTTAACGAACTTTAATATCATTGTGAATTGTTAACGCGTTTTCTTACAAACTGGAAATAAACATTTATTGCGTGAAGTTCGTGTGTTTTTCTTCTCTTCGTTTGGTGAAGGGTACACAACATACTGCATGCCAACACTGCGCCAGTATTCAATGCTGGTATCACGCCTGTACTTAATGCCAATACTGAAGTGTTAAAATGTGTTGATAAATTTTCCATAAAAGTATCAGAAGTTATTAATCCATATATTGTGTAAGATTTATCCATAAATTGATCTGGAAAACTTTCTATACGGCATTGGAATTCTTCCATATATATGGAAATTTCTTCATAATATATGGAAGAATTCCCTTAGCGTATCGAAAAATTTCCATATCTATTAATGGAAGAACCTCACATAGAATATGGGTTAAAAACTTCTAATGCTATTATAGAAAATTTACCAACCTTTTTGAACAGTATGCATGCCAGGACTGAACCGAAATCCTGAAAATTTTTGAAAGGTTGCAACAAAAATAATGATATTTTCATAAAAAAATGCATTTTATTCTCTAAAACATCAAAAGAAAATCTACATTTATGAACTTTGATTATTAATTTTTTTTGTTCCTGCAGTTGTTTTGGGCCACCTTTACGATTTTGAGCCTGAGATGGCCGACGACTCAGTTTTGATATGATTTTCGTGTTGTCTGACTTTATAAACTGCACTTCGAAATTCTATGAAAAGAGGAAGATAATTTAGTTCCATTACAACATTTCCCGAGGAAAATGATCCATTGGCAGTGAGTTTTCGCCAAGCGAAACTGATAGGAATGAAATTGGAAAAATCACCTAGCAAGAAATTGCCGTAGTTTTGCCGATCGTGACGATCTGGGCCAGTATTGGCGCAACTTCGGTGTATGACCGTCGCCAGCCGATATGTCCCCAATATCGGCAAAACAGTCGAACCAGTGCATGTACGATTGTTTAAAAAGTGACGGCGTGGAGTGAAAACACTTTTAATACATTATAGGAAGTGACTATTCTACAGACAAGTCTGAAATTTTCCATGCTTTTGTATTTAATTCCCATACATGAAAAGAAACGTTCTTATACATGCGTGAATTTCGTAGAAAAATGTTGTAAAGTGACATGCATATGAGATAATTTTCGTACTCTCAAAATTTCAATGCCCTATGCGAAAATTCCCATACGCAATATGAAAAATTTCTTATTTCTTTTACAGTGTTGCTAAACTTAGTAAGCTCTGAAATAAGCAAACTTGGCTCCAAATTATTACTTGCTACTTGACTATAATACTGGTAATAATGCTTTCATTTTACAATGTCTAATACTGTAAGTAGGTTCTGCGTGATCACTTGCTCGACTATCGAGCCCGTACCGGTTTGCTTGTTCTGCCAATGTTAGTTCGATACTGGAAATAATCTCTGCGCTACAACTCAGTGGACAATCGAGCCTGTACAGGTTCGTTCGTTTTTGTGATATTAGCTCAATACTGGTAATGAAGTCTGTGCCATCACTCGTGAAGCAATCAAGGCTGTACTGGTTTGATCGATTTGCCAATATTGGCTCAATGCTGGCAATGAGCTCTAGGTCATTGAGCTCTAGGTCATTACTCTTTTGATAATCAAGACTGTACTGGTTTAATGGTTTTGCCAATGTCGGCTCAATACTGGCAGTGAGCTCTGTGCCATCACTCACATGACGATCAAGCCTCTACTGGTTCGTTTGTTTTTCTGATCTTGGCTCAATACTGGCAATGAGCTCTACGTCATTACACTTTGAACAGTCGAGATTATACTGGTTTTCTTGTTTTGCCAATGTCGGCTCAGTACTGGTAATGAGCTCTATACTATCACTCACTAGAAAATCGAACCTATACTGGTTAGTTCGTTTTGCCGATGTTGGCTCGATACTGGCAATGGGATCTGTGCCATCACTTATTAGAGAATTGAGCCTGTACTGGTTCGATCGGTTTGCCAATATTGGCTTAATACTGGTAATAAGCTCTGGGTCATGACTCACAGAACAATCGAACCCGTACTGGTTCAATTGATTTGCCGGAGTTGGCTCGACTCTGATGGTGAACTTCGCGCCGTTACTCACTCAACAGCCGAACCAGCACTGGCTCGATTGTTTTGCCGATATTGGACACATATTGGCTGGCGACGGTCGTACACCGAGGTTGCGCCAATACTGGGCCATTCGTCACAGTCGGCAAGACTACGGCAATTTTTTGCTGGGTAATTAAGCTGTTCTACTTGTCAATCATATTCTAATGACTAACTACAAATTATTAATATGCATTACTGATAGACTAATCTATACTACTTATTGAATCGTTTTTGAAGTATGTATTCTACTGATTGACTATTAATGGGCTAATTCTACTGAAAACCTTATCACTATCAGTTTACTGCGTTAATACTTCAAATTATTGATATGAATCACTGATGCTACTTGTCAATGAATTAATCTAATTTATAAAGCATTTTACTGATTGACAACTTATTGACGAATTTCACTGACCATCTTGTTATTATCTGTCCACTGCGTTATTTGAAAATTTTGATATGTATCATTGATTCACTTAATAGAGATTGATGTTTCTATTTAGTATTTACTTTATTATTAATGAATTCCACTATTTACTCATTACTAATACTCAACTGAGTTGACAAACACTTACATTCATTACTTCTAAGTTTGAGTATCATAAATCGATTGTACTGATTTTTTATTAATTATTGAAAACTTTTACTAATGTACTCGTCATTATCATTCTATGTATTTTGTTTTTAAAAAATTCATCACTGATAGACTATTATTTTGATCGATTCTACTAATTTACCAGTTATTAAAATCACGAATCAAAAAATTAACCTTGCAACTGTATAAAACATTTTTTTGCGAAAATTTGTGCAGAAGTGTCATTAAAAAAAAAAAAGAATCGGAATAAGGCAAAAAATGTATTACGTCGTGGAATACATGGACTGAGAAAAAAGTATACTGCATTGTGCTGTCGAGTCAGTCGAAATATTGTACCTTTTTCTAGATATTTGTAGCATTTTTTGTCCCGATGTTAAGTAAATATTGTCAAGTTATATTGTAATAGTAGATATTTTTTTTGTGAAAACTCCTAAGTATGTTAGTTTTCTACCATACTTTATTGTACTTTTAGCAATAACGTATTGAAATTCCTACTAATCCAGATTCCAGAAAATGCAATACACTTTTGCAAGCATTCAGATCCGTATAGTACTTTTTGCTACACTTTTGTGTACTTTTTAGTATATCATGTTGTAATTTATATATTATTGGAAAAAGTGAAAAAATAATTGTAGAGTTTACAATATGATATGAATTTTTGAGTTGTATATACTTACATGTACAGTGTTTTCTCTTAGTACATGAAATATACTATACGAACTGAAAAACATGATAAAAAATTAAATTTTTTATCTGTTGTTTTACTATACACTGATAATACAATTTATAGAGTACAATTTTCATTTTTAATTTTTCGTCATCATTCAGTGAAAACTGGCGTATGTATTGTAATTTTGTGATGTAACAATTTTTACTTAAGAATATTGTAATAAAAAAAACTAAAATGAATAAGTTCGCAATAATTACGTGCGTCAAGCTACAGCAGCAGAAAAACTGTCAAATTCAACCGATTTTCTGTTGAATTTGACAGATTTTCTGTTGTATTCTACAAATTGGATCTGTGAATCTTTAACAGATCACATAGTGAAAATTTTAACGAGGCAATCTGTAGAATATAACATACGATCTGTTGCATTCAACAGATTTATATCAAGAGAGTTGGCATTTTTTTAAGCTCCTCATTCTCATAGAAGCCTAACTTAAGATTTTTGTTTAATCGAATATGTTTGGTATTTTATATAAATACTCAACATATTATAATTCTGAATAATCATAATTTACACTTCCCCAAAAGATGATTGAATTGAAGAACATTCTTAAGAGTAATCATCGAAAATTTTGGCATTCTTAATAATCTATTGTTTTCTGATAAACTGAAAACTTAATTATGTAATCGAGGCATTTTGGCGAAATTTCAATTTTCGTCATTACCTTAATTACATCCTTTCGAATTCATACAATTTTTTTAAGGTTGTAATTTCTTTATTTGCGAGAATTCACGAATTTTTCTCAACAGCTTAAATCTTTGAATACTGCATTACATGCAAAGTTTTCAAATGAAATATACAACACATTAGATACCTTACGGGATACGAGAGAAAAAAAAAATATATATATATAAACGAAACATTATTGTCAACATTTTTAACATCATACAACAAATACTTGCTCACATTATACTGTATAAGAAACTGTTAAAATTTTAATAGTTGTCACAATTGATCCAAGTTATCGTTCACTAACCTCCCACACCCGAAATCAGCGAACCCATTCAAGCCGAAAAAGGTCCCGATCCCTGGGAACGACCGTTTTAAAAAGGAAGAATATTTTTCCGATTGTGCCTCCTTTGTAATTCAAAAGGCAACGAACGGCTTTGCACACGATATAGATTCGGAATAAGCAAGTGGTCCCGGACGAAAAAGGCCCGCGGAAAGGAACAGACTTCCTCCGATCTGGCGCCATTCAGCACCGGAAGAACACCCGGGCGAAAGCCATTGTCATAGCGCTCGATCGACGAAAATTTGGTATCATCGCCGTTAAAGGGTTGCATTGTACAGCCTTTATCCATCTTTTTCACTCAATTTACAGAAAACCCGTGAAGAAAAAACTTGAGGTTTCCTATTTCTCATGAAATATTATGAGAGTCGAAATATCGATCCTACTTTAAACATTTTAAATTTTTCAGTCCTGCAGAATTTTGGAGTTCTTACATTTAATTTGAATTAAAATAAGTTTAATGGCCATAAAACTCATTGTTACAAAAATAGTAGTAATAGTTTTAATCACTTATCTTAAATAAAGTAGCTCTTTTGTTAGATTGCAATTTGAGTCATTGTTTGCATATAATTCTTGCATTTCTAAGGTCCCTCAGTAAAAAATTTTTACAGACTTTTGAATTTTCCTTCAGTCACTCTAATCTTCTAAAGTATTTTTTGCGAGACTGAAATCTCCAGTTTGAATACTTTGCCAAACTTCAATCTCCGATTTGAATACGTGCTTTCAATGTCTCCCAAAAAGTATTCACGAGAGAGTGCACAGAGACTTTTTGAATACTCTTTAGTTTTCTAAAACTTTTAAAAGTTCCCATTTTTTTTCCCAGACAGGAAGATGCTTCAAAAAATAACTAATGATACTGTAGTCATTTCTTTTTAGCTGTCATCGAAAACGTTAACCCATTGTGAAAAAGATTAAGAGACTCGGGGAGGATGAGATAAATGACACTCGCAGAGAGTCTCGAAATTTTTAATCTCTACTCTCTTGACCTTCTCTGAAGGTGCTCTGTTATAATTTGCTGATAACTTAGTTAATTTTGCGAAATAATATGAATAGCAAAGAAAAAAAGTCTTCAAATTTCTTAAGGAGGATACTGTTATCAGGAACTTTGAAATACCCTGTATGTTAAAAATTTAACTCATAAGATCACAAATATAACATCAAATTTTTGCTCATTTTTCGAAACAGTATATTTATAAGAATTCTAGCCAATAGAGAAAATCATAGATTCCGATTCAATTGCTTTCTCCAAAAAAAAAAGGTTTAAAACATTCTGATTTTACGTGCGAGAGACAACTTTTTCCCTCGAATCACTGCCAGGATACTCAACAAAAAACCGGATCAGATCAACGAACTCGGCAAAAAACACCGCCGACTTTTGCGAGACGAAAACGTTAACGCGAATAATCGGCGCTAATATATTATTCCGGGAAATAACGAGATGCCGACGAACGCCCGATATCGCGAGAATATTAATACCTGATCGGCAACTAAGTTGGTCGACGAAAAGATGAAAAAAAAAACAAATTTCTTTTACGAGGGTGATAAGTCTTTTGGCGAGCTAGGTTCTCTATGAAAAAAAATTTTAACAGCAATAATCTTTTAGAAAGTTAATCCTTTCCAATTGCCTCCGAGCTTTATGAAGACAAAAGGGAGTTATGATGAATTTGTAGACCTGTTAATGAGGTTACACCTTACACGGAAAAAAAGTAAGTTCAACTAACTGAGAAGAAGATAAAAAAATGGCTAGTTTGAACTTTAAAATCTGCATAAGTTGCTTTAGTTAAATTATATTATTTGGATTAACGATTGCTAGCTGGTACCGGAATAGTTTAGTAACTAAAAATCAGCAGACTGTCAGGTACTGTAAGTAGGAATAAATATTCTCATTAACAGTAATAACAAAAACTTTTTTAAGGAGTAGAGGAAGTGAATATTCTAGTAGGCAATCAAGGCAAACACATTAAATCTGCATTTATTCCGAAATTTCAAGCTTCAATTGAACGGTAGTTCATAGTATCAATCACGAACAAAAATTCTCAAATATAAAGTACATGAAGGAACTCAAAAATTTGTCTACCAGCTATAGAACTAACTCCAAATTTAAAATATTTGTTTAAACATTTTACACATTCAATCTTGCAAATTTATCATTCCACTCTTAACTTCTATTTTTTTTCTTCTAAATTGACAACAGGAAAAAGGAAAAAAGGTAACTATTTTCCTCTTGAAACCTTAGACCATATATTATATGGACCGTGCTTCTCATTCGATAAATCGTGCCAAGATCTGGATAACTTGCGTGGTCCAAATACAATATGGCCGCGTTCAGAAGCAAACAAACCGCTGGATGAGACAGACGGTGTCTCATCATTGTTTTTTGTTTTATCGTTTATAATTTTAATAAATTTAAATAAAATTCATTGTAAAAATGTATTTGACTATTAGAATTCACCACGAAGAGAAGAAGAGAAGTAATATTAAAAAATACATTCGACGAGTGCACTCTAAACTTATTCTCTTTTCACATCAATAAAAAAGTTTATTATGAAATTGTTATTCTTACGATTTTAATGAAATGAAAAATCATTTTGCACACACGTTTTTTGCATGTTATTGCATTTCCCCGTGATTAATTGAAATTAGAAGAAACAAAAAATTAAGATGTACTGCATCAGTACTACAACTGTATCAAATACCTATTTTCATATATTTTTATACCATAGTACAATTATAAGTTATAAAAATTTGCGAATACTTAAAAAATCTTTTTCAAAAATATACGTGTCACAATATAATGAGCAACTAAAAATCATATCGGGATAATCACAAATTGTGGTAGTAAAAAAAGTTTTACTTATCCTTATTTCATAGTTTTCAAATTCTGATAAATTTTTATCAAGTATTGTGAATTTAACAATAATTCTATCGCAAAAGTAAAATATTGTGAAGATGTATAAATTAATATTAAATTATGATATGTAAGAGCCGCTTTAAAAGCATTTTTTTGAAGTATAAATATATATTACACATATATTCATTACTTAATAAACATACAAAAAGAGATATGCTTTAAGTGATGAGTATACCATAAGTATGTTAGCTGAAAACCATAAAAAATAATATTTTTCTGATAAACTTACATCTCGATTCTACGGACCGACCATTAAAAATAACTCAATGTTAAAACCACTCTAGCGTGGTTTTTTTTTTACATGACATATTGTCAACACCATTATACATGTTTAGAAAAATTTCTTGCTTTTATTTTGTAAAACACACCTTTAAAAACTTTTTTAACATCGCTTCATATACGTCCCTGTCATGCATTAGGAGACGCGAGGCTCTTGTTTCGTCCATGCGTTCGACCACGCAACTTACCTAAATCCGTTTACGACAGATTTCGATGAAAATTCGCAAGTGAAATCTTTGAAGCATCCTTCGATTTTGTTGTAAAATACGGAAAATAATCACGAGGTGAAATGTCAGATAATAAAATCTGAAAACTTGGCAACGTCGCACTCAAATGTTACTAGGAACTGTTGGCCATTGACATAATGTGTATGCATATTATGGGTGGGATCGGTCAAATTGAAAAAGGAAAGCGATGTGTACTGAAGGTACCGAACATCATAACTATACACAACATCGATAGTTCTGTGCGTTCTGTGTATGTCGATTGTCGTATTGTAACGTTGCTGAACAACAGAATGTATTCGGGCATTAGCGACAACTTCAGTTGATTTCTAACGACTAACTTCATTCCTTACGCAAGATAGGCGACGCGCGGTCCACTTACTATATGGTCGATGGTTGAAACCCAACAGGAAAAAAGGTCAACCTAACCTAACAAAAAAATTTATATGTTAAATGCATATTTTGGAATATTTGCGTGTTGGCACTCATTTTTTTATGTATAAATGAAACGGTTATTGCTTGTACTCTTCAGAAACCTAAAAAGTATTCCTTGTTTGATAGAAAAACGGTAGATAACGCCATTTCTGCAATGCAGTGTGAAATTTCTCAATTTTTATCCCGTTTTTCAGATAAAGTAATGATTTAAATTTGACACTTTTTTTTCATAATAGTTAAAAGGTTGCTGCAGGCAGATGTTCTCGTAAAAACGTGCTTGCTCTTTTCTTCAATTGAAAAAAATTTTTTTGTTTTGCTCACTTTTGAGGTTGAATTTGAGGTGTCACATTTAGATAGTTTTTTCGTACCTTGTTTGATGTTTTCGTTCAAAACGACGAGAACACCTGCCTTCGGGCTACGTTTTTCTTTCCATTGGCGTAAACAATGAACGATTTCGATCTCGTAATTACGCGAAAAACGGGATAAAAAAATTAAACATGTATGTTGACAATATGAAATCTGTTTTACCGCTGTCCCCATGGTTTTAGTTCCTCTAGTAACGGGGGTCCGAGAGTCTACTCTCGGAACTCTCTCGGAAGTCTCTCGGAACTATCTCGAACAATTATCCGAGATAGTTCCGAAAGACTTGCATATGCATTTCATGGTTTTTAATGTCACTGATCATCAATCTGAGGTCAAATTCGGTAGATTATTTTGTTTTAACAATTTTTATTAACAAATTATGAAAAAAAAAATATTCACCAAGATGCATATGTTTTTCATGTTTTTTTAGGTCGCTGATCATGAATCTGAGGTGGAAATTGCAAAATTATTTTGTTAATACAAATTGTTTGAACAAAATTATTTTGCGATTTCGACCTCAGACTCATGATCAGCGACCTAAAAAACCTTAAAAAGCATATGCATCCTAATAAGTATTTTTTTAAAATTGTTAAAACAAATTGTTTAAACAAAAGAATTTTCCAAATTTGACCTCAGATTCATTATCAGCGACCTGAAAAACCATAAAAAGCATATGCATCTTAGTAAATTTTTTTTCCATTATTTGTTAATACAAATTGTTTAAACGAAATAATTTGTCAAATTTGACCTCAGATTCATGATTAGCGACCTGAAAAATCATGAAAAGCATATGCATCTTAGTAAGTATTTTTTTATGATTGTTAAAACAAATTGTTTAAACAAAATAATTTTTCAAATCGACCTCAGATTCATGATCAGCGACCTAAAAAACTATGAAATGCATGTGCAAGTCTCTCGGAATTCTCTCGCACAATTGTCCGAGAGAGTTCCGAGAGACTTCCGAGAGAGTTCCGAGGGAAAACGCTCGGAACTCTCTCGGAAGTCTATCGGAGCCCCGTCACCAGGGTCACTATCGATCAAGCGAGTTGGATCATGGCGCTAGAATCGTCATAATTGGCGTCAAAACATTGTCAAATGTGAGATTAGCTTTGGGCAAAGAAATATATCGTTTGTTTTTTTATTTTTATTTCGCCAAGTAAGTAAAGTGTATGCAGTAAGCAGCAGTAAAAAAGAGCATGCGCGTGAACTACGTGCATATGGTCGTGGAATATGTGGAGAAAGTTTTCTTTCCTGGACGCTCAAGTCCAGGACGTTTGAGAATGGATAAGATTAGTCTTTTTATAAATATTTAAAAAATTTTTAGGCTGTCTTCATTTTTACATCTCTCAAAAATATACATGGTAATGTTTTTTCATTTTATAGTAAAAACGCGAAAAAGTTGAACAGTTTCAAAAAAATACACATTCAATTTTCCAAATGTATCATTCCACTCATTACTTCTAGTTTTTTTTTCTTCGAAATCGACAAAAATGTCAAAACTGCCAGAACTGTTAAAAACTTTTAGAATGTTGAATATAATCAACTAAGTTTTTATAAACTGCGGGGAACTGTTCAAACTGTCAGAAGTATTATGCATTTTTCAAGTGCACGAATTTTAAAAACTTTTTCAAAATAATGAGACCGTAAAACTTTCTATAATTCTTAAATCTATCATAGAGTATAGAACTTTTTCGAGACCATTAAAACCGTCAAAAATGTATAAGAAAAAACTGCTAAAACTTGTCTACCCTTATGAAAATAACTCTGAACTATTGAGCGTATTCGCCTAATTTTGAGAATATATTATGCTTAATTTTCAGTATATATGTCCAATATTGAGCGTTTAACCTCAACGTTAAGTATATACGCTAAACATTGGAGTGTATATACTAAAACATTGAACGTAGACGCTGAATGGTTGGGGGTACACACTAAACTTTCAGTATTTACATTCAACATTTAGCATCCACGCTTAACGTTGAATATAAACGTTACACAGTTAGGATTACACGCCCAACTCAGCAGCGTTTATGCTCAACACTCAGCGTAGATGCTCAATGTTAAGTGTAAACGCTGAACAGCTGGGAGTACACGCTTAACTATTTAGCATTTACGCTCAACGTTAAGCATATACGCTGAAAGCTGAACGTAAACTTTGTACAGTCAAGAGTAGACGCCCAACTTTACCGTATACGCTCAACGTTAAGCTTAATTGCAAACGCTCAACTTGACCGTACATGCTCAACTTTGCCGTATACGCTCAGCGTTGAGAATTATTTCAAACGCTCAATTTGACCGTACACTTGACCGTATACAATCAACCTTGGGCGTTAAAAATGAACTTTGAGCGTACACGCTCAATAATTAAGAGTTTTTTCATAAGGGTTGGGTTACATATTGGAGAAACATGAAAATTATATATGCAGCTACGGCTTAACTAATACATTGACTAATAAACATTATACTACTGTTGCCACACGTGCCACTCTAATAAATTCCATTATATATCTTTACAAGTATCTTATAGTAATTGGGTAGTAATAAGTTTTTCCTTTTATTTTTACTAGACTCTTGTATTCACTTCCCCCACTGTTACGTTTCGTTAGTTTAGTGGTTAGGTAGCTAGGTTGGTAAATGATCGGTACCGAGTTCAAATCCCTTTCTAGGCAGGTTTTTCAGATATTATGGAAATATAACTGCGGAACGTTTTTTTTTTTCGTACTCTCAAGTCAAGAGTATACGCTCAAATTGAGAGTACTCCCAAGTTGAGCGTACGAAAAAACGCTCGAAAAAATACGTTCAATAGTTGAGTGTTTTTTCCGTAAAGGTTGAGCGTTATGCTCAACTTGAACGTATACAATCAACCTTGAGCGTTTGAAATGATGGTCAATTTCGAGCGTATACGCTCAATAATTGAGAGTTTTTTTCATAAGGGTAAAATGTTGAAAAAATGTTTTAACTTGTCTAAGTCGTGTAAACTGTTAATAATGTAAAAACTTAAATAAAAAAAACTGTTGATTATGAAAAAAGTTATTAGTTTTTACGTAAAATTTTATGCAACAACTATAATTAGCCGACAAGACTGTGAAAATACATTTAAACCGTAAAAAACTGTCTAAATTGTTAAAACTGCTAAGTACTTTCATTACTTGTTATTGCAAAATTTTCATATAATAATAATGATAAAAATTGCACTATAATTACAGTAATCTTGAATTACTTTTCGTGTCACCTCTTAGGTGCTGATCCAAAAAATTGGTGTGATTCGAAAAAAATTACAGTCAAGCTGTTGCAAGTTCAAAAATGTAAAGTCCGTCACTAAAAATTCAAGTATGTACTCAAAATGTAAAATATTTGTTTAAGCATCTTACACATTCGATCTTGCAAATTTATCACTCTACTCATTATTTCTAGTTTTTTTAAAATCTTCAACCGGTGCGTACGTGATTAATGAAGTACGGTACATTATAAATCACGTATTATTCAGTACTATATGGGAGTTCCCAGGAAATTTATTATGTGAATTTCTTATTTAATGATAAGACTGGATGTGACTATTTTTACAATTTTTTCAAGTTCATACTTGGATCACCGATAGCTCGATTTTTTATTTTTAATGTTGATGGTAACATTTTGATACTTTGCAGTTGAATTACAAAATATTTTTCGATGACTTTTAGGATTTCCTGAGTTTTTGGGCTAAGGGTAAAGATATCTGAAATTTCAAGGTGAATCTTGAATAGGAGGCTTCAAAATAAATCTGGAAATGTGGAACTTCGAGAAAATTGAATGTTACCTCGACTAAATTTTCAAAATTTTAGAGAAATCTTGTACTTTAAAATCAATTGAACTGGTCATCAATCGTACCTTATTTCAAAATTATCTTGTGTAAAATAGCTAGTAATATTTTGTTTCGTCATCAGTCTTAAGTTTTTATGTATTCATCATAAAATTAACGATTACAGTTCGTAAATTATTGCTGCTTTGAGGAATTGCTGCTTTCTCGACCTCTTATCGTGCAGAATGGTAATTAAAAAACGTAAATATTATCTCGTCGATATCATAACCATGAATGAAAACCATTATAAAACTGATCTACCGATCGGATCCACTGATCTCTTCCTTTTTCTCACGTAAACCATACTGATACGCTCAAATGGAGTTTCGTCACGCGCAACGCTCTAGAAAATATCGTAGATAACTGACGAAATTTGATGACTTAAAAAACCGTCGCGATCACTGGTTCTTGAATAAACGTATAGTGATGTTGGCAATCGGTAGCTTCTTAGCTCTTGAGCAAAAATTGACTTGGAACCGCGAAATTTCGGCTAATTAGTTGATTCTAACCCAGAATCTCGTGTTTTTTGATTGAAAAGTCACTTTTTTGAGTATGTCGAACAGTCAATAAAAAAATCCACAAAGTCACGATTTTTAATTGTTTTACTTAAAAGTTTGATAATTATGCTTTGGAGTCGACCTCCTACAGCGTATCCGAAAGAGTTAGACATAAGTTATTATTATGACTTTTTAAAACAATGTTTATCGAAGATTTGTATATATAAATGATCATATTATTATTATTTATATGATAAGGAAATTATTAAAAATGAAATGCTTTATGTTCATAAATCTAAAAAATTACGTTATTATTAGTTACTATTATTAAATACATCAACAGGAACTTAAATTCAGAGAAGTGGTTTTGCCAGAACTACTACAATTAAAAAAAAATAAATAAACTGTAGTAGGTGCGTGCTCCAAAAAATTTATTCATGCGACATAATCTTCTAAATAAACCAACGTTGCTGATAATTCTAGATGACATGTTTGCCAGATATGTAACATCTTTCATATTTTCTATTGATTGTCAGATTTTTGTGCTTGCAATACTCCAATACTTTCCGAATGATCGTGATAGCAATTCGACAGCAATAAAACTGCAATCATTGTCACACATATTTCTAAGTCTATGACAGAAACAGATAACGGCAATATGGTAGAAATGAATATAAGAAATTTGACACAAACTTTGTCTCACAACAATTTCCTTAATATTTTCTAAGTTCTGCAGGAAATTTTTGTCCGCAAAAATTTTTGGTAACAAGCGACCAAAAATTTTCAGTGATTTTATGGACATTGTAGAAAAATGCGACAAACAGGAAACGAAATAGTGAAGCTGACAACATATTCAAAATGTAATTCTGTGTCTTTTTTTGATAACGAATAAAAGCAGTCTTCTTTTTTTTAAGCGCTGTATTGATTTTAAACATATACAAAAAAGAATAAAAATTATTTTAATGTTTTCATCGAGCTTTTGCCATAATTTGCATTGTACATAGCGAAAAAAAAATTCATATGTATTTTTAATTTACCGTATAAACTAAGAATGCATGTTTTGCAAAAAAAATCATTTTTTTCTTACATTGTATTCATAAACGATACATTAAAAATATGAATTGCGCAACAATGATAATCTATGCCGGCAACAATTTTTGTCGATACCAATGACGATTGCGGAAACACAAATATTAGTTATTGCTGGAAATTTAAGCTGCCAATCGCCGGAAATTATTTCATTGGAAATTCGTAGAATTAGACGAAAAGTTTCAATGAGATTATTAAAAAATTTAAACATATTTACCAGGATTTCTTCAAGGTAACTAAAATTATTCTTCAAATAACCAATCACTAAAGGTGATTCATAATAAATTTGTTCTGACACAACCATTTCTCACAGTGTACATATTTCTAAGGTTTCCGACTATAATTACAAATATCCTTTCACTCCACAGACAGTAATAACCGAAGATGCTTACAGGGCCTGGAGTTATTAGACACCTTACCCTTAACGAATTGTTATGTCATCAATAATACTACCTTATGGGAAAGCGGAAATTACCAATTTGCAATTGAACGCGACATGTTCGAAACATATTTAGCCATCTCAGTTAGGAAGTAATTCATAAAATGAACATCCAAGTTGTAGAGAAAATTAGTATAGATAATTAGTAGTATTTTCCGTCACAGCATTTTTGTTAGTTTTAAACTGTGTCTTTCGGTTCCGCAAAATCAACATGACCATCATTTTGATAATGACGTCACTGCTTCATGACTAAATAAAGACACAGCGGTCATTTTACGGAGGATCCCAAAAATCGTCGACACTTTTGGTTCCTTGGTTATTGCTTCGTGTTTTCTTATGTTTTCATGGATGAGAAGATGACGCGCGTTGATGACCACACCAGAAAAAAACGCCTCAGGAAACGCTTAAAAACGATGGGTACAAGTCATTCGGACGATGACCCGAATTCTCGAAACTTCCCACTGATATATCCGATCTTCGAAAGGATTATTTACATGACATGTCTAAAAGATGAACATTTTCCATTTCATCGAGCGCACTGAATTTCAACAGGTTGTTCACTTTTTACCTCGGTCAACGAATGCGTGCGTGTATATTCGTGCTGCAATCGTAACGCTTCTATAATCGTCTGCAAATGACGTCTCTCGCGGCAGCTTGCGCTCGCAAACGCGAGAATCGTTGTTATTTCGCGTCTTCCAGATTTTCGTTCGTGGGGGAATTCATGTAAGAACGTTGTATTTATCATAAATTTCAGAGTTCAAGTGTAATTTAGAGGTGAAACTTGTGCATTTCAGAGTTTTGCGACCCTTGAAAAATTGAAAGTCAAACTATTGCAGGGTCTGATGTATTCAAATGATAGCAAGACTTGCCGAAGATATAGGGAAGGATCTGAAAGGTTTATAGGTAGTTTTGCTGAAGAATCCAATTTTTTTCCTTCAAACTTTGTGATACATCAGTCATGTAATTCGAAATAATTAATAGCATGCATTATTCTTACGCTGAATATAAGAACAAACAGTTGGAGAGAAGATTTGAAATTAGGTTTTCTTGAGGAGCGCCAATCAATCTCTAAAATCAAGAAAATCGTATGTATTTGTAAGTTTTTTCTGCTAATTTGCAATATTTTCGAAAATCCTTTTGCACACTTAAAAAAAATTCTTTTCGTACAGCCTTTAGATTTTCAAAAGTGTTGGAAACTGTCAAGTTCGTAAAAACTGTCAAATCTTTAAAATTATTGAAAATTTTAAAAATTGTTTTAAAATCATAAACAACTGTCTAAACCTTTTTGAAAATAGCTGGAATTCATTTCAAGTATAATTAATTGTTGAGCTGTTGGGTTTTTGAAAAATTGTTCAAACTGTTTTGAAATGTTAAATTGTTGAAAACTTATCTAAACTGTTGAAACTGTCAAAGATGATCATCGCTTGCATTTTTCAGAAAATGGCTAACATTTAAAAATGATGAATTTTTCATCTTTGACAATATAGTAACAAGAGAAATATTTATAATTTCTAAAATTACGGAATTTAAAAGTTATACACATTTTTGAGTCCAAAGACGCCCATTTTTCATGTTCGTGTAGATACAATGGAATTCGGTTTTTCTGATTTTGAGTAAGTCACTGTGAGGTTCAAATTTTTTTCCTAATACTTTTGGTATTTATACAACTTGAAAGATTATCTAATATTATAGACATCAATATGCATACCTTTTTAGGATTTTATGCTCTACAAATCAAAGTTCTAAAAAATTTAAATATATTACGATTTTTGAGGAAATTAACCGCACAGATTATAAATATTCTATTACTTGTATTCTAGTACTTTCGTATAGCATGTTATTCATCTCGTTTTGTAGTATTTTCTCATATTTTTATAGATTTCTAGTTTATTATGGATCGCTCCATAGATTAATGTAATTTGATAGAAAGTATTAGTTGAAACTTTGGACGATTTCATGTTTTCCAGTTGATTTTTTTAGACAAAATATCTTCCATATAGATTTTTCATCATTCCAACTATATAAATAATTGAAATAATTTCATTGTATTTATTTTTATTATTTTTTACATGAATTTTCACAATGATTCCAGAATTATATATAATCATATTATTATGTACAAAATTATATAAATGTATGTTTTCTAGAATTTAAAGTTAAAAAAGTTTTTAAGAATTTTATATCTACACCGTTTTTATGAATTAAAAGTTTTCGAATATTTTTCGCATTTTTGTAGCATATACGAAACCTTAAAGGATTTCTCAGTATATCAATAGATTTCTAATATTTTTGTAGATTGCTACATAGATTTGAAAAACTCGATGCTCTGGAATACCCATTTCGATCTATTCTTGGTAATTTCAAAGTTTTATGAGAAAATCACATTTATTAAGATTATTCATGTTTAATTAAGTTCTAGTTCATCGTATTTACTAAGTATCCAAAAGATTTTGTCGCGTTTTTCAGAATTTTTATATATTTATTGTACAATTATGTACTTGTGATACACGCTTTTTGGAACTTGATGCTCTACAATTCGAAATTTCATAAACAGTAGGCATTTCTTGAGATTTTCTAGAAAACAGTTTTTACATAGAATTTAAATTTTTTCAGTGTTTTTTCAGAGTGTAAATGATTCGTTATATGTATTTTGTAATACTTTTACATGGATTTTATATAGATTTACTAGAATTTGATGAACCATCTTTCAATTTTTTCAAATTTGGAGTATTTTCGTGGATTTCAATTTTTCTTTACTACTCACGGGGTTGAAACAATTTTTCAAATATATATGTTCTACGTAATCTTATGTTTTGATACATATTTCTTCTTTTTTTTATAAATATATATTTCTACCATTTTCATTGATTATGTTTTGGAACTTGTATTTTCATTATTAATTAAATTAACTTTTTCTATTTTAACACGGAAGAAAAAATTGATTGCATCGGAATTTCGGGTGCCCAAAACTCTTATCTGCTTAAGGTAAATGCCCCACTTAGTACGAATGTAAGGATGTTCGCGGTGTTTTTTGTGTGCAAAAGTATTTTTAATATAATTTACTAATAAAAGATTGCAATAAGCGCACAGTTAAAACTGTTTTGCATCAAAATCAATTAACAGATAAACATTAACAACCATAATGAATTCAATAATCGATAATATTTGGCGATATTACAATCAACCTATTGGCACAGATGAATTTGTACGTCAAAACCAGTTTGTCCGAATAAAAAATGCCATAGTTTTTACGAGAAATGTCATATTAAAGAGTGTAACCAAGTAACAAATTCGTTGATTTCCACGGATTCGTACAGGAAATGCAATGAGAAATTAGGGCGTGAATAGAAATGTTTTCGGGAGAAATTTATTTAAAAAATATTTTTTTTACACGATTTCCAATTTTTTTATGTTAAACTAAGTATCCATACTAAAAATTATATCACACTGTTAATCCCTCGTACAAACTGGTAAAATAAGTCACGATGTCTCTAATTGTACGGTTAAAATAGCTGTCACATTCTCTTTCTCGCAGTTTTTTTTCTTTTCCTGTCAAATTTTTCGAACAAATGTGTAAAGGATACGTTAAATGTAAAGAAGAAGCTTTTGCAAATGAAATAAGCATGCTTTTCATTTACAAAAAGGTACAATTTTCATTTTAACGTATTCTATGTCAACGTCCATACAAATTGCGACACGCGTTTTTTTCCTATCATATAAATAATGTTTAAGAAATAAAATTTATAAAATAATTGTACTGTTTTTCACATTCGTTTTCCAAAAAAATGATTTGTCTACTTACCCCTCAGCCAAAAAATTTTTCACACGCAATGTTTTCAACGCTTTTTTTCCACAATAACAAATTACCTGTCAAAATTCAACCTAAAAATAAAAGCAGAAAAACGTGTTTGATCGGGGACAGATATTGAAATGCGTCATTATTTAGCGTTAAAAGATACAAATTCGTATATAAGGAAAAGAAACTTATATCAAAAATATACTTTATTCGTCCTAGAATGTAATTGAACTAATAATAACGTGTTATTTATTAGGATTGTCAAGTAATTTTACGTAATATTCAGTATTTGTACAAACTGGGTTGCGCGTACAAAGTGGGAAATTTACCTTATGCACCTGTATTTTGTTATTTAATGGTTACATATAAACAAATAATTTTAGACGTGTTTCAGAAGATTTCGTAAATTATTTTAAAAATCAATTTTCGAGGATATAAAATTAAAGTTTAAACACTATATTGACTTGAAAATTGTACATTCTAAGTGGAAAAACGAGTACACAATTAGGAATATGTAATGAGCATTTCGTTACTTTCTACCCCATAAAAGTAATATGTTATCATTGGTCACATTCCTGTCATATTGTATATATGTATTACATAAAGTTTTAAAATATCCTAACATCTCAAACCGGACTGTTTTGGACAACAAATCAATCTAGCAATAAGCCACAAGACTTACTTCCGTGATCAAGATTCTCACATTTTTTCATGCTTTTACATGTTAACTTTCCGAGTATACGTTTGTAATTTTAACATTTTTATTTTTATATTCTTAAAATTTTGAAAGTAAATATGAAATAAAGTAAATATAAAGAATGTATATAAAAACATAAATACCTTTTTTGAGGATTCTTTGAGAATAGCAATGCATTTTTTTTCGATTATTAGAAATCATTGTTTAAGCAAAATATCACTTTCTTGGAGCTAAAGTGAATTTCACTCAGACTGACTATTCAGATTCACACCTGAATGTCAAGAATTGTGACTTTATATAGGAATATAAGATTATTAATTTTAGTTTGCACATGTTACACTTTATAATTTATTAAAGTTCCACAAATTTAAACTTTTTACAATTTGACAAAGACCAATTCTTTCGGATTCATAAACTCGTAAATCAATCATTTACGAATTGTTCATAACTGGCGTAGCTAAAAAGTTAAAATTTCACTCAAAAACTTTAGAGTGTAAAAAATAGTAGAATCTCATTCCTTTTTTTGCAATATATTCTCGTTATGCCATGGATTTTTTAAATTGTAAAAATATGTAATAAAGACAACCAAATATTCATTGACTATAGTAAGTATTTTAATTTTCGATCCTGCTAAAACCTGATCACCTCATCTCCACACAAATCTTTTTTTAACAACAAAACTTTAATTCCACAGCCGCGAATTAAAATGTTTCCTTCATGTTAACCGATTCCCAAGGAGCGACAATTTTTTACAACTCTTGCTCTTGATGGTTTTTTAACGTCATCCAGTCGTTTCCGTGATTGCCATTGTTTGCGACTCCTCGATCGCATCAGCATCGTAAAACCAGAGAAGTTTGCAATTTTTTCCCAAGCTTATGCCCGGACGCCGGCAAAAACCACATTCGAATTTTTTCAATGGGCCCGATAAAAATTCCATACGGCGAAATCGCGCCCAATTTCATCCTCTGAAATATGTTTTTTATAATATCTGCGAAAAACGGAACTTGGTGGAAAGCACATTTTCAGTGCCGATGAGCTCGTAAATAATGGCGAAACACGCCTTGAAAACACGTACAGCCAGGCTCGCTTTGATTTGAGATCGAAAACCTCGCCAGCGACCTACATTCAGGCTAGTGATCTTGCCAGGCGATGACGCAACGATGGGACCCCTTCTCCGGGTTTTTGTAATGCCCCCCGATACCTTACTCAAGTGCAAAAAGAAGAGGTACGAAAATCAGCAGGAGAACACGTGACAAAATACAGGTATATTAAAAGAGAAAAAAAGCAAATTTTTCGGTGAAATGAAAGAAGTAACGAACTAAAGCCTAGGTATAGACGAAATTATTTATCAATTTTGGGGTTTTACTGTATATTCTGCGTATTTTATACGTAATACAGTACTATCCTTCAGATCTAAATAATATTGTAGTTTTTTACAGTATTTTTTGTAGAAAGATTTCGAGTGCAAAAAGAAGAGGTAAGAAAATCAGCAGGAGAACACGTGAAAAAATACAAGTTTACACACTGGAAGAAAAAAAAAAGGAAATTTTTTAATAAAGTGTAGCAAGTAACGAACCAATGCCTAGGTACAGACGAAATTATTTATCAATATTGAGGTTTTACTGTATTTGATGCATATTTTATACAAAATACAGTACTTTCCTTTAGATATAGATACTATTTTAGTTTTTAACAGTATTTTTGGTGCTTTACTGTAATTCAGTTATTTACAGAATGTAGAAACGTTTTACAGCATTTTCCTGTTAATTTTAGGAAGCATTAATCTCATTTTGGCTGAAAAATAATGCTTTGTTTATTTTGAATATTTCCTGTATTTTATGGGTATTACATTAAATATGTTAGCTTGCATCAGCTTACAATAATATTTTACACCTTTTACAATATTTTCAGTGTTTCACAGTATATATTTAACAGTAATTTATGGTGTAAAGTAAAATTTTACAGTAAAATTTTTCACAGCAACTCTTCCACTGTTGTGCTATAGAAAAAGTTCTACACATTTTATTCAATATTTACAGTTTTTTTTGGAGGTTTTATAAATACAGCAGCTCTAGAGTGTACTGTACAGTTTCTTGTATTTGCGGTTTTTTACAGTGATCCACCAGTTATATACAGAATCAAAAAATTTATAAGTATTATTTAGTAGAACGTAGGGAGCAATAATTAATGCCAGGCAAGAACAAAAATTATATATGAATTTTTTCTTTCGACGTAGGCGAAATTCTAAATTCATGTAAAAGATTGACTGCATTTTGTAGAAGTTTTATACAGAATGCACTACTTTCTATAAAATTTGTATATTATTGTAGTTTTTTACAATATTATCGATGTTTTACAGTATTTTACTTTTTCAATCGGTATGTAGAAAGATTAAACGATATTTTTTGGTAGATTGTAGGAAGCGATCAAATTATTTTGGACCGAAGGAAAAATTCGTCACTTTTTTTTGAGTAGTTTTTGTATTTTTTTAGTGTACAATAAAAAATACGGTAACTTGCATCAGCTTGAGATAGTATTTTACAACTTTGAAGAATAAAATTAGTATTTCAATTTATTTCAATATAATTTACAGAATACAAAAATTCTGCAGCATTTTTCAATAAATTTGAGGTAGCAATTAATAAATGCTAAACCTTAAATAAAGTTCTGCATATTTTCATTTGGTATTTATTTTACTTTTTGGCAGGTATGTATAAGCAAAAAACAGAAAATTCTAACAACTCTGAAGTGTATTGTAGAGTTTCTTTCACTTTTAATGTTTTTTAATATTTCGCAGTTATACAGTCACAGCATTTGAAAATTTACCATTAATACTATATATAAAATTCTATATTTATTTTAAGAATATACTGTATTTTTTTGAGGTTTTATACAAAATACAGTACTTGTCTTCAAATATAGCTGGTATTATAGTTTTTTATGAAAAATTTCGATGGTTTGCAGTATTATACAGTAATTTATGACATGTGTAATGATTTTACAGTATTTTTCTTTAAATTATGGGAAGTAATCAATTTATTCTGAGCTAAAGGAAGTTCTTGACTCATTTTGAGTATTTCCTATATTTTACAAGTGTTTCATGTTAAATACGGTAACTTGCAACCGTATGATAATATTTCACAACTTTGTACAATTTTTTAAATTTTTTATACTATTTCAAAGTAACACTGTAAAAAATAATAGTAAATTTTCCATACACTAGGTATGGAAAATTTTCTATTAAAATATATGAAAACTTTCTTCATTACTGAGTACCTTCTTTCAATACATGTATATGAATATTCATTTCTTTTTTGGCGAATCCCATACAAAAGTATGGAAAAATTTCCATACGTGTATTGGTTAATAACTTCCAATACATCTATTGGAAGTTTACGATGAAAATTTTTTACAGTAAACTTACAGCGCGAGGAAAAATTTTACAGTATTTTTTGTTGAAAAAGAGGAAGTAATTAATCTATGCCTAACTGAAGAAAAAGTTCTTCGTATTTTTATTTAGGATTCACTTTATTTTTCAAGGGTTACATACATATACAACACTTTTTAACAGCTTTAGAATGCAATGTAAAGTTTCTTTTATCTTCGGTGTTTTACAGTATTCTACTGTAATATACAGCATTGAAAAAGTTAACAGTATTATTCTGTTATTCTTAAAATGTAGGAAGTAATTACCGAAACCAAGCTATGAAAAAACATATTTATATTTTCTTTGGTGTAGACAAAAATTTATGTAAATGTTGAGGATTAATTGTATTTGGTGAAGATTTTATAAAAAATATAGTAAATAATTTTGTTGAAATACAAATAGTGTTGTAGTGTTTTACAATGATTTCGATGTTTTGCAGAATTCTACATTAATATACGATAGCTTGGAAGATTTTACAGTATTTTTCCGTAAATTATGGGAAGTGATCAATTTATTTTTAGTTGAAAGAAGTTTTTGACTCATTTCGAGTATTTTTTGTATTTCATGAATGTTTCATATTCAATAATGTACGGTAACTTACATCAGCTTTATATGATATTTTACAACTTTGTATACAATATTTTTATTGTTTCACACTATTTAAAAGTAATTTACAGCATGTGGAAAAATGTTACAATATTTACGGTATCTGGTGGATTTTTTTGTATATTTCACGATTTTTAGTCTTTTTATATATATATTACTAGAATCCGATATTCTGGAATCCAAATTTTAATCGAATTTCAAATAATTTTATAAATTTTTGGAAAAAATGCATTCATACAGATTTCTAGTGTTCCTGTATTTTTTTTTTTTTTTTTTTGTTATGCATAGTATTTTCTAGCTTTTTCTTGTATTCTTACATATCGTGGGTGTTTTTTTCAGATTTTCTAGAAAGATGTTTATTTCTAGAATTCGATATTGTAGAACAAAAAATTATAGCCGATTTTCAGTAATTTTGTAGATTTTTGAGTAAACTACATGTACACCGATTTTTGGAATTTATAGATTTCTTGTATGTGCTTTCGTATTTTCATAGTAGGTATTTATATGATTTTTTACCTTTTGTTTGTATTTTCTTAGATGGTGTGTATTTTTTATACTTTTCAGAAGTACCTACATTCCTAGAATTCTATTCTCTAGAATTTAAATTTTTATCGATTTCCAATAACTTCATAGATTTTATGAAAAATCACACATACATAGATTTTTTGTGATATATGGATTTCTTATGTTTTCTATTCATTAGTATTCATAAGATTTTGTAAATTTTTTTTGTATTTTTTAGATTTAATGTATATATGTAGATTAAAGATTGATACATTAGTTTTTGTTTTCAAATTTGATGCTCTTTAAATCAACTCAATCATATCTTCTAGATGTTTGAGAAAATTCTTCAACAGAATATCTACTTTAATTTTTAGTATTTACCCAGAGTTTGCAGGATTTACAAGATTTTTTTGGTAGTTTTTTGGTTTTTTTTTTGATGTTTATTGTAGATTTCTAGAATATTATGCTTAAGGGTTTGAATTTTCCCAGATTTCTATGATTTTCGTAAATTTCAATTTATCTATAGTATGATTACAGTATATTGAAACAATTTTTCAAAAAATTGTTTACTACGTTACCTTTACCAAACATTATGCATAATTAGAATTTTGTTTGTTAAAAAATTGTTGAGAAGACAAAATAGTTGCAATTTTTATTTTAGTATAATTCAGCATTCTGAATATTGTTAACGTTGAGTACTAACATAAAACCATTTGCTATTTTTTTAAGATTCCAGAAGGTACATTTTGATGGTGTACTTATTTTATTTTTAGAAAAGGTGGTAAATCTCTCAGAGCCACTTTTTTTAATAATAGTGATCTCTTGTCTATTTATCCAAAATTATCAATGTTTTGGTCGCATATTGGGCCCTCATCAGGATCCTTCAATAATATACCATTCAATATCAATTCAATACACAAACAAAAAAGCGATAAAAACATAATCGAAAAAAACCAGTACTAACAACTAAAAATCTATAGTTAATTTCAAGTTAAAATATGACGCCAATTATATACAAAATAGGGTCTAAATTGACCATCGTCGTAGTGAATATCATCTATTTATAACGACGCCGTGTTATTTTTATTTTGCATTTCATTTTTCTGCATTATTTTTTTAAAGTGTATTTTTCTCATTTTCTGTTATATAATGTTTATTATTTTTAAATGAATTGCTGAAAAAGACAAAAAAGGTGATGATCCATACGACACGCTGAGAGCAAAAACGCACCGAAGCCATGTATTTTAGAGAGACGTTTTTGCTCTCAGTGTGTCATGTTTCATTCTTTCTACAATTCTCTACGGTAAATTTTGTGATGGTATTGATTGTGGACAAATTTATTGAGCACCGTATTTATTGTGCACTGGGCGATTGTGCACATTTGCACGATTTTCATTACAATGATCCTTAATTCGGATATAAAAACTTTGATATTTTTGAAATTATACTGTTAAACAATTTTTGTATCATCCTGCGTACGAGTTCGTAAAAATGTGCACAATCGCCCAGTGCACAATAAATACGCCGCTCAATAAATTTGTACATGATAGATACCATCCCTAAATTTTCATATTGTTTTGACCTGATAGAATATTTTTATTCTTGAATAATGTAAGGGGCTGTCCACATATTATGTCATCAATTTTTTACCCATTTTCGACCCCCTCCATTTGTGTTGACGTCATCGCATAAAATAATTTTATGTATATATATTTATATGATATATTCAAAAAAGACTAATTTTATGCATTAAAGTTGAAATTCTAGAAATACAAGAAAAAAATTTCGGAAATCAATAGAGAGTTAGCTTCGAAAAGAAAATTTCGTGTGTATACAAGTAAATAAAACTGACGTAAAGGTGAACCTTATTGAAAATGACAGACTGATATTGGTAGAACCGTTCTTGGGGTATGGCAATCGAGGTGATGAACTTCTACTTCCCCCATACACTTGTATTTTACTATTCGTTTGAAGGTTTTTTTCAAAATATTGTAAAAATTATTCTAGCCAAAACCTTGAATAAAAAAATTCAACAACATAATTTATTCATCAAATGAACAAAATATTATTGTAAGATAATTTTTTGAGAAGTTATATTGTAAAAAGGTTTCAAAAAAAGGTCGAAAGACATGAAGTTTTGTCAACAAATAAAAGCTAAAAGTTTAAAAATCTCATGAATAATATTGAGTAGCAATATTCATTTTATGGGAATTCAGCGCCAAATTTCAAAAAAATCAGAGCGACATTAAAAAAAACTCGTGCTAATTTTGAAAAATGTCTCAAACTTTATGAAAAAATTTATTTTGATGATAACGTCATTATCTTTGGAACCCCCGCACCCCCCTACGTCATTATCCGTCATCAAACTTAACACCCTCTCCCCCCCTAAGAGTGATGACGTAATATGTGGACAGCCCCTAATCTTAAATTTGTTTTCAAAATTGTCCACAGTAGACTATAAAGTTCTCCATCAAATCGGAGGATTCCAGAAGAAGGCAAAAAAAGTGGCAAGAACTCGTATTTCATTCGTCGCGAGTCGTTGGGTGAACACGCGTGGTCGCGAAAATACGCGTATGGTCGAACGCGTGTGCGTGGTATCGGCGTGTAGCGAAGCCAAAGCCAAGGTAAGGACGCGCTCTTCGCCTCGTCTCGCCGACGAGAGTGGGTTCATTGGACGCCGGCGGCCGCGAATTTTACCGTTATCGAGTCTTCTTGGCAAAAGCCCGCAGCAGCAGCTCGGGAAAAGAGCCTGCGTTCCTCCTTCGGATTCCACGAGACGCCCGTGTCATCGTTGGGTTTCGCCGCCCGAGCCGGAAGAGAAGCCAAGCGGAAACGTCGCGCTCCGCAGCCGCGAACCAGGATCCGTCTACTAGATTCTGCACCGCGAGCGGTCAAGGTGAAGAACGCGCGGTATTTTCCGCGGACTCGGCCGGGGCTGGTTCCACCTATCAAGCCCCCTTTTTTACTTTTTCATCCCCCTCGAGCTTTCACCTCTGGGTTAATAGCATTCAGACCCGTGAAAACACTCATTACGAATGCGAGAGGGTTTTCCCGAAATTCTATTGTACTTCAGCCAGAATTATAGGGGCCTACCCTGATGATATATTGTTTCATCGATTGACGATTTCTTGGAGCTTATTTCCTATTTTCGAGAAATCTCTGAAATAAATAATGAGACGAATTCTCTGATTGCATCAATTTTTTTCTAGTTCTCGACTATTAGTTCTTTGGGTCAAGTTATTTTTGCGAAAAGTGACCACAATTAAATAACTTTTCTTTTCGTGAGAGATGTTATTGTAGATCTAAAGGGCAAGCCAACATTTCACGAATTTCGGTTGATAATGACAAAAAACTATGGAGACTTATTCCTTTGTTTAAATATGTTTCATCAATTATTTATTTATATATTTGCAATATTTCATAATTATTTATTTATATTCAAATATTTTTAACGCTCCTTCTCCTTCTTTTTATAATCTCAAATTTCTTCGATCTATATGGAGCAAATGTCAATAACCCTTATCATAAGTTTTTGATAATTTTCCTATTAAATTTCAAACTGTATGATATTAGAATGACTTTGCTGCGTACCTCCTAGCAGTTAATACATTGTGTGTCATATTTTAAGAAGTTTTATTGAATTTGACGATCCCTGTTTCGCTAAGTATATAATTAACGGCACTTCTAAGAAGATAGTGATAGTGGAAAGAAAATGGAAGTGGATGTAATTTTTGGCTTTTGAAACTGATGGGGATATTTGATTTACTTAACGACATACAAGGAGAGATAAATAAGACGCATCATAAAAATTGGTGAGATAGTTAATTGCATTGTAATAATGAGGAAAGATTTGGTTTTATATTTATATCATAATTGTTATATAATGAATATTTGAAAAATAGGAATGTTAATTTCCCTGATGAGGACTCAAAACATAGGAGTCGAAAGCTTGGAACAAAGACGAAATAAAATGGACATTAAGAGGATGTAATGTGGTTTTTGTTCAAACATTTGCTCCATACAGATCAAAGAAATTTGAGATTATTTATTTCTATTTACAGAGGACGCATTTACAGAAAGGGAATAAGTCTTCCATCTTCGTGAAATGTTGGTTGATTAGGTACGTTTTGTACAAATATAACGACAAAGTTTTAAAATGTCCAATAGTACCTTATGTCCCATAAATTATATGGTGTCCACAAAATATTGTAAAACCAAAAGGTCAATTTTAGGCTAAAGAAATTTATTTACTGTTGATTTTACATACATATTCACGTAATTGCCGAGAGTTTGGTGGTATTTGAGGAGTTTGAGGACAGAATTGTTGTGGACGTTGTCCTAATAACTGTTGACAACGTTGTATATACGTCCTTCATTTTGTATGAACTTGGCTCATATTCTTTCGTATTCGCTGTCTAATATTCAGTTGTCGTAACTTTGCTTCTTTGGCGTTCTGTTCTTTCTGCAATTCAACGAACAAAGCGTAGAAACTTGGATGATATCTCCCAACATATTGACTCGACAATAAATTTAACGTTTGATGTTATAAACAAGTAAAGTTGTCAAGTTGATAGTTGAATAATTCAAGAAGTTGGACTAAAATAATAAGAAAATCTGGACATTTAAGATAGATATAAAAATCTTTGGACATCACGGTTTGGATATTGTGGTCTCCTACCACTTTTTCTCACTGATCGACTATTATGTTGTTTATAATTGACAAGTCTTTTGAACGTAAATGAGGTATGTATTTCTTGGACTGATATTTACCATTTTCAATGTTTCTTTTTCAAAAAGCATCATTGAGAGAAGTTATCGTAAAATCAAGACGCACACCAACATTTCAATAATTTCTATTGATAATAGTAATAAATTATGAAGACGTAGTCCCCTTCCCTTAATTATTTCATTGATTTGTCTATCTCTTGTAGCTTATTTTTTACATTTAAAAAATCCAATAATTGTTAGCAATAAGACGAATTCCTTCGATAAATTACACTTGCTCTACTTTTCGAATGTGTTTCTTTTTTTTTTGTAAAGCTTTTGAACAGCGGCTTTTACGAAAAGTGACAAAAATAAAAACATTCCTCTGTTCTGAAAAAAGTCTTTTAAGAGATGTAACTGTAAAATTAGTTTGCAAATAGAAATTTCAATAATATTGACGGATGATAACATAAAAAAAATAGATACTTGGTTCTCTTTCCTTAGTAGTTTTATCCATTCGACCGTCTCTTTGTTATATTCAAGAAGACACGATAATAAATAATAAGACCAATTCTTTGAAAAAATCACACTTCTTCTACCTTTTAAGCGTTAGTTTTTTGGGCTTTGGGTGAAGCTTCATATGTAGTAGCGGCTTTTGCGAAAATGAAACCAAAATAACAAATTCGTTTTAGTAAGCATTTTTAAGAGATGTTATTGTACGATTAAGGGGCAAGCCATCATTATTCAATAATTATACCAAAAAAAAAAAAATGCGAATGAATGTTAAAGTCTTTTGCTAACTATTCGTTGAAATCTTGATAAATTCATATAACATATCTGTAGCTTCCCAAAATAACAGACAAAGTCACACATGCCATAAGGCTCATTTTACATGATATTCTGATAAAATTTCAAACGTTATGGCATGTGTGACTTTGTCTGTTATGTCGGGTAGCCACAGATATAGTAACACATAATTTTAAAACCAACCAACGCCAAACAAAAAGTGTTGCAATTAAAAGCTATGTCATTAAATAACGTTGCAGTGAAAAAAACTAGGGGAGGTCCGTGGGGTACCCCTATATATATTTTCAAAACTAAGCAAACCCAACAAAAAATTAATTACAGCAGAAAACAATTTCATGAGATGGCATTGCAGCAAAAAAAAACCAAGATTTAGGCTAATACATAACAAAGATACAAACAATATTTGCAATTGTTTTGTTACTAACAATTGAAAATTATTGTGATTTTGGCGTGCTCCCTACATTCAAAGAAAAGATTTCATGAAAACAAATAAAATTTTTCCTATATTAATAAACTCTAGTAGGTGCTATAAGTAAAAAAAAAACATTTATTTATGCGGAATAAAATTTTTTGTTTAGACAGAATAAGTAAATTTTTGGCAAATTAAGTCAAATGAAGAATAATTTCTTCTATGTAACTAAAATTTTTTTCCAATATGCACCTATCGAGTTTTATTTATTTTTAATCAATACAATAAACTCTAGTAGATCTTACAAAATTACTTTTATGTATTAAGAATAATTTTTTTTTAGTTTTTTGCAAAAGTCGCGATTTTTAAGTTTTACCATTTTTTGATTCTCTTCAGCCTATAGATCCATTTCTCAACTAGAACGTAACTATGACACTTGAAATGACAGTCATCTTGATAATTATAATTTTCACTTCATCAAGAAATAGAGAAAAAGAATTGAACCATTTCAAATGAATAAGTAGCTTAATCCTAATCCATCGAAGTATTTTAAATTAATCCATTGAATTCATACTCAGGACATTATTTCCGGCAGCTTCTGATACGAATGATTGATCACCTTACCAACTGTGCAAATATGCAGGCAATGCAAAAGGCCCACAAGTGCATGTACGTCAGGTGTTGCAAATTCGTTTTTATGCCACGTTTAGTAATCACACTCGAACATTAATGCCAAGCGAAATTAATAACTTTTCAGTTAGACAACATAAAAGTCAGCTCATTATGTATTTAATAGTTTTATTATTTTCTTCACGAGCATATTAACTTCGAGAAAATTAGCTCATTGCTGTAATATGGTCAATTTTTTTCCAAATTGTAAGTTTGTTGATTAACAAAACTTAAGTCAAAGTTTTTCATAGTGAACTTTTTTATTAAAAAATCTGATACATTTTAGTAGCATTTTTATAATCCAAACATTTTTTTTCTATTCAAGATGAGGAAATATACAATATTTTTATTCAAAATTCAAACAACTCAATTTTTTCCTCAGCAATCTCAATTTCAACGACAGACTTTTATCGCTCCACAATCGTGGTTTTTTCTGCGAAATCATTTCACAGATCGTACGCATAAAACCGAGTGTTCCATGCAAAAAAGTCTTTCTTTTTAAGGTCACTCTGGGGTTTTAACAGTGCAGTAAAAATCAAGCGTTAGGTCGAAAAGCAAACGCGTTTCGGGCGAAGTAAAGCGAAACTAAGACAAAAAAGTGAAAATCAAGATAGGATGAAAACAAGCCGATAATGATTATCCGAACCGGTACGCGCGGGGCCCGCAGAATAAATTATAATGTAGGTCATGTTACAAGTCGGAGATGGATAACGCCTTCCAGTTTGCATGGAGCGACTTCCGCCTATTGCCTATGCCCACGATTACAAAATGCGGATTTGCAAAAGTGACCCCATGGGCATTCAGCCGCGAAAGGTTCCAAGCCTTCTGGAGCAATTCACCAGCCAAGCACGAATAAAATAGGTTTTTTTTTTATTTTAGATAAATTTTTGATTCCCACTCATTTTCTGCACACTGAGGAAAAATCTTGTACTTTCTGCTGTATATATTGCAATTTTTACAATACCACTGTAGTTTTTACAATAATATTGTAAAACCTGCAATATTTATTTTACTTATTACAATATTATACAGTAAAACCGCTATTAATGTGCAAATTATAATATGTATGCCAGTTTTTATTGTATAATTTCGGAAAATTAAAAATCTTAAAATGCAAATTTCACTATACAAACTGTAATTTTTACCATACATGGCGAAAAAAATGAACTACATTACTTTTATCCAGCTTTTTCGAAAACTGTATTAATTACAATATGATGTACTAGAAACCTAGAAAGCATACAAAAATATTGCCAAAAGAACCTATACAGATCTGCATACTGAAAAAGCTGTATGGAATTTTCAATAATCTGGATTAATAGGAATTACAATATGATATTTCAGAAAGTACAAGAAGTATAGTAGAAAACGGGAGATGTATAGGAGTTTTTACAACAATATATATCTATAACTACAATATCATTTTACAATATTTACAGTATGTTATTTCAAGAATTGATATATTATCTAGCAAAAATTACAATATGTCAGAGTGATTCCCGTTTACTATACAGTATTGTAATAATTATTATATTTTTTTCTCAGTGCAACAAAAAATATTTTCTGGAATAAGGTACTAAAATCTGGAAAAAATTAAATACTTGAAATACTAATATTCTCGACAAGTTCTTTTCAAATTATCTATCAAACTAGTTTTACTCAAAAAAAGTCCTTAGATTTTATGAAAAAATTTACAGCAAATTTTCTGCAGCCTGAATTTATTATACGCGCATAAAAAAGCATAAATATCTATAGGTTATACACAATATAAAATTTTATGGAGGAGTATAATTTCATTTTACTTTCTTATTCCAGTTATATCTTATTATAATTATTTTTATCTTAATAGGAAAAAGGCAATTTTAAATTTTTTAGCTCCAACTGTCTGTTGGTATTATTTTATTTATTATTAAACAGCAAAGAGAAATCTTTTATTTCACAAACAGGTGAGAGGTGATACTGTTACTATTAGTGTATTTTTTTTCAATTATAATGGTCTCTTTGTATGTATTAATTCATTTTTTATCTAATGTAAACAGTTTTCATTCTTTAATTCTAGAAATAGGTATTATAACATGCTGAATTATGTTATTATCGAAATTTTAATCGAAAATTGTCACTATTAAAAGTCTTTTTAGTATGTTTTTTCCTTTTTTTCGAAATTTAATTTTGCATATAAAAATTTATCTATTCAAAAGCATATTTCAGAAAACGCTTGAAAATCTGCAAGTACAATTTTAAATAAATTGTTAAAAAAAGTGTTTAAGGTGTTTTAATTTATAAAAGTGTTTTTGTAAGTTAAAAAAGGCTTTAGCGATTCTCCGTAATCAAGACAATTAAAAAACTTTCAAGGATTATCAATTTTTTACATATTTACAACATTTTTGTAATTTTTCATATAGGTTTTGAAAATTTGATGATATGAATGCAAAGTATCATGAAAAATTGTTCAAGGAACAAAATTTTCAAATAACTGGTATTTCAAAGATTTCCAAAACTTTTTGTATTATTCGTATTTTCCTAGTATTTTTAGAGTTTCGACGATTTTTGGGCTTATTTATAGATTTTCATACTCGAATAAAAGCTTTAATTCAATGAATAAGTTTCGAGTATTTATTCAAGTTTTAGTATTTTTCATATTTTTTTAGTTTTAATAAGATATAGGAGAATTTTCTAGGTTTTTGAAAAATATCTTGTTTGTTTTTTCAATATATATTTTTACCATTTTTACCATACCAAAAATCGGCTTTTTCTCCCGCTACGATGAAAACAATCGTTCGCGCTATTTTTTTTCTTCCCTAATTTCGAATCATCCTTTTTTTTATTTAGTTTTGATTACACAAAAATAAAACTATCTTCATTATTCAATTCCAATGGTCTCATCATGTTATTATTGTTTTTTTTTCTCTAATTAGAATAGTCTCGTATGATTTTTTTTCAAAGAAAATCATGAAATTTCTATTCTGTTATTTCAATCATTTTTATTGTTCCCTGGGAAACTTCTATTCTGGAGAATTGTTTTGGATATTAGCATTCCAAAAATTTGATTCCAGGAATTAATTTTCCGGATTTCGGTGGTTCCGGAAAATGATTACTCCGGGTACCAGTACCAGATTCTGAAAAATTAATGTGAATCGAATTTTTGTGTTTGCTAATGCTTTATTAGTCAAACGTCGGCCTTGAAAAGAGGCAAAGAAAATTAATGCTTAGGCTTAGAAGTAAGTCGGTAACACATTTTATAGTTTTTTCATGTTTACGTAGAATTTTCGACACTATTTTCACGTTATTTATTGATAGTGTTTTCAATGTTGATTAGACAAAACTTCGATTTTCTGTTGTATAAAATTTGTATTCCTTTTTTCTATGGCGAATATGTATGTTAATTTTCGTGTAACAGAGTTTGTATTTTTTATTTTGCAACAGCTTGACTTTCATTTTTCCGAATCACACCAATTTTTCAAAACAGCGCATAATGAAGTGACACTAAAAGTAATTCAAGATTACTGTAATAACTTGAACGTTATTTTTATCATTGATTTCATATGCGAGTTTCGCAATAACAAGTGATGAAAGTTCTTAGCAGTTTTAATAGTTTAGACAGTTTTTTTTACAGTCTGAACGTATTTTCACAGTCCTAACGGCGAATTGCAGTTGTTGCATAAAATTTAAAGTACATATTTACTTCTGACTTTTTTCGTCATTTTCGACAATTTAGTTAATTTCAACAAAAGCGACATTTTTTACTGCATCTAATAGTTTTATCAGTTGTATAATTTAATAGCTTACACGACTTTGACAAATTTAAACCTTTTCTCAACATTTTAGGCAATTTCTCGCAGTTTTTTCTTATACATTTTGAAGAGTTTTAATAGTTTCGAAAAAGTTTTATAGTCTATGACAGTTTTAACAATTATAGACAGTTTTACAATCTCAGTACGTTTGAAAAGTTTTTGAAATTCATACACTTGAAAAATGCATAGTATGTACTCCGGACAGTTTCAACAGTTTCTCACAGTTTATAAAGAATTTCACGAATTCTTTTTTTTCGCCAGTTTTAACCATTTTTCTAGTTATTAACATTATTTTCAATCGTTTTAGCTGCTTACATTTTTGACAATGTAAATTAAAATTCTACGTTTTTGATGGTCTTAACAAATTTAGACTCTGTTTAAAAAATTCTAGAGGTTTTTCATAGTTTTCGCAGTCTTAACAGTTTGTTATTTCATATTATTTGTCGCAATTTGAACATTATTGGCAGTTTTGACATTTACAGTAAGGTTCCACAGTTGTGACATTTTCTATTTGTAATTCGATTATTTATACCTACAACAGTTTTGACACTCATGAAAACTTGAATTTGACAGTCTAAACACCTAAAACAATTTTGGTTAGTTTATACAGTTTAAGAGTTTACGTACATTTTTATCAATTTTGACGGTTTTTAACGATATTGACACATTTTCACAGTTTGAACAGGCTTATTAACATTTTTGACAGATTCAACAGTTCGATCGTTCATAATAGATTTTACTTTCATGGATTCTTTGTCGGTGGTCTCAAATACTTAAAAACAATTTAACATCAGTTGATTCAATTTAAAACTCAGAAAGTTTAGAACAGTTCCGACAGTTTTGACATTTTTGTCAATTTCGAAGAAAAAAAAAAATTAGAAATAATGAGTGGAGTGATAAATTTGCAAGATCGGATGTATCAGATACTTCAACAAATATTTTAAATTTCTAGTTAATTTTATTGCTGGTATCTGGATTTTTCTTTCGATTTCTTTTATGAACTGTATAATTTAGAATTTTTGTTCGTGATTGATATTATGAACAGCTATTTAATTGAAACTTGAAATATCGGAATCAATTCAGATGTAATGTATTTGCCTTAATCACCTACTAGAAATTTCTTTTTTTTCACTGTTTCTTAAAAAAAGTTTTTTTGTCAACACTGTTTACGAGAATATTTATTCCTTATTATAGTACCTGACAGTTTGCTAAGTCTTTGGTTATTTCGAGTTACTGAAGTATGTATTGTTACCAGCTAGCAATAGTTAATCCAAATAATAGAAAGTTTCACAGTCTAAGTACTTTTGAAAGTTTCTTAAAATTCGTACCCTTGAAAAATTCATAACAATTCCGACAGTTATAACAGTTTCTCGAAAAATGTCAAGTGTTTTGTTTTCCTTTTTCTATGTGCTAACACTTTTTATAGTTATCGACTGTATTTTGATCATTATTATAGTTCTCATTATATTTATCTAATATAAATTAACAATTTCCCTTTTTTTAAGCCTTAACGAATTTAGACTTTTTTTCTAATTCTAGAAGTTTTTCAAAGTTTTTCCAGTCTCAACAGTTTGAGACTTTTTGTTTTTGATAGTCTTAACAAATTTAGACTCTATTTTAAAAATTCTAGTAGTATTTCACAGTTTTTGCAGTCTTAACATTTTTTATTTAGTATTTCTTGTCACAATTTTAACATTATTGACAGTTTTAACAATTACAGTAAGGTACCACAGTTATGACATTTTCTATAGTTCGATGATTTATAAATAAATATAAATAAATATCTTTTACAGTTTTGAAAATCGTGAAAACTTGAATTTGACACTCTAAACACCTAAAACAACTTTGACTAGTTTATACAGTTTGAGAGTTTACATACAATTCTATCAATTTTGACAGTTTTTAACGGCATATTAACAGTTTTTCACTTTTTGAACAGATTTATAAACACTTTTGACAGTCCCAACATTTCGATCGTTCATGATAAATTTTACTTTCATGGATTCTTTGTCGATGGTCCCAAATACTTGAAAACAATTTATCATCAGTTGAATAAATTAAACACTCCAAAAGTTTAAAACAGTGATGTCAGTTTCGACATGTCGAATTTCGAAAATTTAAACAGATACAGCTACTTTTTAAAATAAAATCTGTTAAATTTTTTTTGTAATACCATCCAATACATGTAATGAAAAATGCTAAAAATTTTTAAAACTGTCAATACCTTGGAAAGTGTCGAAATTATTAATTGGAAAATCACCAAACCACTAGAACTTCTGTAGATTTCATAACTGTCAAAAATGAATGTTCAACTGCAAAAATTGTTGACATTCTTATGAAGATTCAAAACTATCAACACTATTTGGAAAGCGTCAAAACAATCGAAAAATTGCGAAATCACGAAGACTGTTATAAATGTCAAGTAAGCAAAAACTTAAAAATATATTAAACTTTTAAACCGTCAGACTGCAAAAACTTATAACATTTTTCAAAATCACCAGAACCGTTACAACTACTTAGTTTTCCGTCGCTGGTTTTAACTTGATTTTCATTTTTGTTTCCTCATTGCATGACTCGCAAGAGTACATTTTACTGACCTAATTTATCTGCTGCTCATGTTGATCAGATTATCAAAGAAAACTACATGGTAATTCTTTCTGAACATTATAAACAAAAAGACAAATTTATTTAACAATCTGAAATATTATTCGACGTAATTATTTTTTTCATAACTGTGATTCGATTTATCCAGTTTAACGAAACCTGATATTGTTCATGTTAAGCTCAACTAAAATATTGCAATAAAAAAATCAGATTCGTACCAGGCCTTGGCACTTGCACGTTTCTTGCCAATAACATTTATCGATTTGATTTTTTTGCGATATAAGTTCTAGTCGCTCTGAAATTGGAAACTTCCGTTACCATTTTCATAACCACAACTCTAAATTATGAGAAACATGTAGAAGTTATAAAAAAGGTAAAAATTATCGTATACATACCAGATTTCTATAAATAAGAAAATTATAGTGCATGAATATTGTATGAATTTAATATCGTTCAGAAGCAAGTTTTTGTATAAAAAGTCACAAAGATTTTTAAGTGCAGAAAAAAATTCAAGCACGTTGAAAGAATACAGAAAAAAAGCCGAAATTACGGTTGCAGAAAAAAAAATAAAACTTCATGTTTATTATGTACATTATGGAAATATGAGTTACTCAGTCAGCGACTGAAAATTCCGAAAGAAACTAAAATCATGAAATTGAACACTGCTGTCAGAAGAATATTGATTATATTGATTCTCCCAGGAAAGCATTGTCATCCAAAAAATCATCAGGTGCCCTAGTCTCTGACCAGCTTTCTTTCTTTTTGTACCTGGCAACAAACTCATCCATTCGAGATTTCATCCGACATTTTTCATCTGCTGAAAGAAGCTTTTTACAGGGATGTTAGTCTTGCTTCGTCAAGGTAGAAAAGAAAAAGGTGAATTTAAATTTGAAGGTGCACGATCCACGTCATTCACGTGAAAATTCGAGGAAAAAGCATCACCGAAAATCCCGTTAGGAATGACGACAAACAAGTTTTTCAATGCGTGGAGTCACAAAAAACTGGAAATCGTTGAAAAACCGTGACATAAAAAATACGAGAAAAAATTATCATAAGAATGTTGTTTTTGAAGGATTTTATTATTTTAAGATCCTACAGATTATTTTTTTATCAAAATGGACTCGTATTAGAGTTAAATTATAATTTATTGAAAAATTACAATCGGGAAAAGTATAACTATAAAATCAATAAAATTGAAGTAAAAATTTATTATTTCGAATACGAAAGAACATCTGGAATCAGCACAAGCATTTTTGGAAATGTACCCTTTCGTCAGTGCCTGTAAACACTTTTTACGAAGCAACTCGTGTCTTTGACCTGCACGAAGAGAAAGGAGAAGAACAAGGAAAGCAAGGAAATAATGTCTCCAAAATGTAGAAAAGTACGAAGCTGAGGTAAAGGTAAAGAACCCATGAATGGGTCAGTTGAAGAAATAGAATGTTAATGACAAAAATAAGATAAAAATCGTTTTTTTATCAATTCAAGTCCAGCACTGATATTTCCCTAAAGTTGCCATTACATTTGGTCAAAAATTGATATCATTTATACAGATTTATTTTTGAAATGACTGTTTTGAAAATTCATAAAAAGTATGAAATTTCAACGAGAAATTAAAAAAGTGATTTGAGTTGTTTGCTAGAAACGTAAGTCAAACATTCATTATTTACTTGAAGTCACCAAGTTTCATCAATAAATAATTGAATTCATGGATAAAAATACTCCGAATGTCTATTTTAGAAAATTTATAAAAGATAATAGAATTTTAGTCAGTGTCTACTGAAAAAATCATTAGGTAGAAATTTTTTAAAAATGTGAGGTAAAAAATGAATATTTATTCGAAATAACCAATCTTTTTCATTTGATTAAATAATTGTATTAATTAAGAAAGATTATTATTTCAATAAGTGTTTAGAAAATTCTAAAAAACTATAAAATCCAAGCAAATAAAGAAAAAAATACATATCTAACAGTAAGAAAAATTTTCCGCAAATGTAGGTCTAGTTCTACTGAATATTTTCCTCAATTCCCAAAATTCAATTATAAAATAACTTCATTATTCGATCAGGTTTTTCAAAAATTCAGAAAAAGTATAAAAATCTAGCGAGATATTGAGAAAATCGTTTGTGAACCAGAGAATTCATTCTTAATTTTTTAATTTAGTCGTAGGTTTAAAAATCTTTTGAATTTCCACCAAAATAAATTAAATTCTTAGGGATTTCTCACAGGTATTGGGTCAAAAATATAATATTTTTTGAATTGAAGCTATTCAAGGCCTAAAAGAAACAGGAATTGAAAATATTTATCTTCGACTTATTGTAGAGACCAAAGCCAAAATCGAAACCGTAATAAAATGATGGGAACCGAACTTCGGTTCCGAAGACGAAAATATTTGAAACCGGTTTTAATTTGGTTTTGGAAAGGTATTGTAGAAGTTAAAGTTCCGCGTTCCACAATACAACAGGTGCATGATTTTTTAAAACCTCAAATTTATAAAACTTATCCTAAGGTCGTCCTAATATTATTAGTTGTTGAAGTTATTAGGTTTGGATTCTGGGTAAAGCTAAAATTCATAGTATTTGTGACTATTTTTTTGGTAGGAATTGAAAATCATCTCAAGTGAAACAATTGATCATAAATTTGAATATTTGAATACAATTTTTTGATTCCACAATAAAAATAGCCACATTTAACGGATAAAAAAATGTGTAACTCACATTTTTAAAGTGCAAGTTCTGCTATTTATATTTTGATTTCTGAACCATATATATGTATTTCGGAACATTTATTACAAGTTTTATCTATTTTTGATTATTTAGAATTCCTACTAACTGTTAGTTGGTAGGCTTAAATTACAGTAAATCTAGAGCTAATAGTAAGTCAAACTATTTTTATAGTTTAAATAGCCAATCATCTTTAATGAAATAATAAAATGTACTACTGAGGAAAGTTAACACCATTTAATAATTAATAACAAAATTTATTAGGTCATGTTTGGTAAATAAAAAATGTGTGGCTAAGTACTATAGAGCGTTATATAGTTCTGCTGTTATTGTTATTGCATATTATGATGATTACTGTAGGTATAGAGAATATTTTTTCATTAGAACAACAAATATCTGTAGATTTTACTAAAAATATTGATTGAGATTCTGCAAAGTAATTTGTTACATCAGCTACTGAAAAGAGTTACGATATGAAAGTACTTAATAAGCTGATGTGAAAAACATATAAATTAGCACACATCAACGAAAACGTGAATTCTAATTTTTCGAAGTTCATTCATTTATATGAATATTACATCTTAATTCTTATTAGTTAACCTAGCAGTCCAAAATGTGTTCGGTATTTCAGCTATTCAAAATAGTTGGAATAGTAAAGTTACTTTACAATATTATTGCAAATTTTTTTATTTTTTGTAGCCATAACAACATTTTTGGTAAAAATTATTTCAATACAATAAGTGATGTGTATGACACTTTTAACTACATAATTTCAGAACATTTAAAATCTGCAAAGTGCAAATTGTACTATACATATGAATTGTAATTTTCACCATACTGTATTTAAGATTTGATATTTGTCTATAAGTAAGACATAAAAAATCAATATTGAACCTTCTATGATTTGTTTTTCAGTTCGTATAATACAAAATTTCATGTACTAAGAGGAAATATTGTACACGTAAGTACATATATACATTTGTTGGGTTCCTTCACTCTCACTGTCTTTTATGGGGTTTCACTTGAGTAGACAGTCAACTTGAGTCTCACAATGTTCGCGCACAGAAGAAATAGTTAAACAACTCGAGTTTTAAATTCAAGTCTTTATTTACACAATGTCCGCGCACAAAGAGTTGCAAAGGATAATTCAATCAATACAAGTCTCAAGTCCAAGTCTTTTTTACACACAGTATTCGCGCACAAAAGAAATAGTCTGTCTTATCAAACTCGCGGCTGACAAGTCTAGATTTCGGCAAGTAACTCTGAGAACAGAGCAGAACTAGGAACAGAGCTTGAAACAGAACTGAACTACTACCACGCTAAACGCCTGCCTTTTTATATGCTTAAAATCATGCGCAGAAATATTGGAAAGATAGTACATTTGAATACGTGACATTAGTGCGATCAAAGAAATGACTCAGATTACAAGTCATTTCAAGGCTAAGAATAGTTCGATACAATACAAGTTCATTGTCGATAGACATTTGTAATAAAAGAAACAACTTAGATTATGAATGACTTGTTTCCTTTTACAAGTCATTTTAAGGCTAAAAATAGTTCGGTACAATACAACTAATTATTGATAGAAATTTGTAATAAAAGAAACAAGTTAGATTATAAATGACTCGTTTCCTTTTGTAAGTCATTTTAAGGCTAAAAATAGTTCGGTACAATACAAGTAATTATTGATAGACATTTATAGTAAAGGAAACGAGAATCATTTTGAAGCAAATAATTAGCTTGATAAATATGTTGAAATAAAACGTTTATAGTTATGAAAAGCTGATGAAATAAAAATATGATATTGCAGTAAAATATGAATGCGCCGTAGAAAGAAAAAAGAAACTGGAACAATGGTGTTCTATGGTTTCCCAACACATTGAAAAAATTCATATCTTACTGTAAAATCTATATTTTTTTTTCATTTTTCCCAATACTGTGTTAATTATCATATGGCATCACTAGAAAGTACACAAAAATATACCAAAAAGAACTCAACCGATCTGAATACTGGCAAAATTAAATGGCATTTTTTGGAATCTCAATGAGTAGGAATTACAATATATGATATTGCAAACAGTATAAAAAAGTATACAAGAAAAAGAAATATGTTCAAGAGTTTTTATGACAAAATATATATTTACTATTATAATATCATTCGAAAATATTTATTTCATGTTATGTCATGATAAAAAATGCTATAAATATCTAGAAAACACATAGTTCATTATTCCACAGTACAATAGAAATAGAGTATCGTAATAATTATTTATTACACTTTTTTCTCAGTGAATGTATTCGACGACATAATACATTGTTTTGTCTTAGTAGGATTCTTCTTTCAAAGAAGTTCCACTACTGCATAGATTTTTGAAAAGAACTGTGCTACGTATACAGTTGCTAAGTCAAGTTTTTGATTCGTCATTTTAATAACTGATAAGTTAGTAGAATTATTAAATAATAAGTCTATTAGTGATGTACTTTTCCAAAATAATGTAAAATGATAATGGCGAGTACATAAGTAAAAGTTTTCATTAATTAAAAAATCAGTACAATCGATTTATGTTACCTAACTTTGAAAGTAATAAATATAGAATGATTTTAATAACTCAATTCAATATTAATGACGAGTAGATAGCGGAATTTTTTAATAATAAGGTGATTAGTGATATTGATCTCTATTATACATAAGTGATACATATTAATATTTTCAAATAACGCAGCGGATAGATAATGACAAGTTTATCGGTGAAATTGGTCAATAAGTAGTCAACCAGTAGAAAACTTAAACATTTGGTAGGTAAATGACAAGTCTCATCAGTGATTTATATCAATAACTTTAAGTAACTAACGCAATAAACTAATAGTGACAAAGTTTTTAGTGGAATTAGTCGATGAGTAGTCAATCGCTAATGTATTCCAAAAACGATTCAATAAGTAGTATAGATCAGTATTAAGTCTAACAGTGATGCATGTCAATAATTTGTAGTTACGTCACTAGAATATGATTGACAAATGAATCAGTATACTTTCTCAATAGTTATTCAATCAGTGGAGTGTGTCTTTTTCTGAATAAAAAGTCTTTATTTTTATTCAAAGATTGAAGGGGAACCAAGTCAACTAATTAAATCGTAAAAATCGTAAAAACTCGTATTAAATTTGTATGAAATACTTTAACTGAAATAAAAATATAGGTATGATTTGACAATATTAGCTTTATTATAAGACAAAAACCACCCTAAATATCTAGCAAAAAGAACAATATTTCATACTGATTCCACAGTGCAATAAAGTATTCTAATAATTGCTATATTTTTTTCTCTGTGCAAATATAATACAAGAAATGCAGATCACAGAGCTCACTGATATTTTCTTTCAAACATACAAAGAAAAAAATCATTTATACTAAATTTTTTCAATTAGAAGACAAAAAAGGAGACGTTATGGAAATTATCGTGTGCTACAACTAAAAATTCAATCATTCTTACTAAAAACGAATTTAGAAGTATTGCAGCTGAGATATTCAGTGATCGTACAGTCGTCACTGAAAAATTCAGTTGTGTGAACTAGGAGCGTAGGCAGAAAAAATTTTCGGGAGAAGGTTTTCTGAAAAATATTTTACATTTCGGAATTCGAAAGTTAAACAACTTTTAGAATCCAGAGTTGCACATATTTCATGTTCGTAAATATGTAATGGAATTCGATTTTTGTGATTTTCAATTTGTAACTGAAAAATTCGATGCTATAGAAATGAAATTTCTAAAAAATTTATACATTCGAATTGATTTTTGAGCAAATTTTAACCACGCAGATAAAAGGTACATCATAATTTCATATTGTAATTTTGTAGTATTTTCTGGTATTTTTAAATATCTCTAATATTTCTATTGATCGTTCAATAGATGTTTAGAAATTGATGCTGTAGTCTGTAGTATTGAAACCTTCAATGATTTTGAGAATTTGAATTGATTTTTTAGACAACAGTTTCTTTTATGAAGATTTTCAATACTTTTATTCCATATTTTTCTAGTATTTCTACAGTTAAAAGTATGTTTAATTATGTAAAGAGTATCAATCGAATTGGATGTAATTTTATTGTTTTCTATATGAATTTCTAGAATAATTTCTAAAATATTATAGTATTATACAAAGAATTATGCTCTAATACAGAAAATTTTATAAATATCTAACAAAATTATTTTTACATGATTTTGATGTATTGGAAGATAGCTAGTAAACTAGTAAGCTAGAAAAAGAGTAAACTCGCAAACTAGTAAGCTAAGTAATTACCTAACTGGCAAAGAAGTAAGCTAGTAAACTAGTAAACTACTGAAATTGTAAAATAGATGTGCCTGAGGTTCCAGACATTTAGAATTAAACAAAAAAAATTTTTAAGTTAATATAGGAAAAAAAATTCTCTAGCTGATTTTGAATACTTTTTGATCGTAACAACAAATATGACGCCCCCCAAAAACATTTCCCACGCTTCCTATCATGTAAAAAATCAAAAAATTCACATATTTTTTGTTTTCGGGTACATTGAAATAGTTAAATAGTAAACACGTGAAAAAGAAAAATAGTAAACCAGCAAACTTATGACCAAGTGAATTAGTTATTTATTAAACTAGTAAACTTGTCAAATTTGTAATAGTAAACTGGTAAAAGCTTGTAAACTAGTAAGCTAGTTGAATAAAAACTAGTAAGCTAGTAAACTAGTAAACTCGTTAACAAGTAAATTAGTAAACTAGTAAACTGTTAAGCAAGTAAACTAGTAAGCTTTTTTTCACATTTTCCTAGTGTAATATACAAAACTCCCGAGGATTTCTAACTATTTTTATAGATTATTCATATTTTTGTAGATTGCTATAGAGATTTAAAAAGCTCGATCCTTTAAAATGCAAATTTCGATCTATTATCGGTAATTTCAAGAATTAGTGATATAATTACATTCATATAGATTTTTCATGTTTTATATCGTTATTCTTTTTTCGTATTTTTGAAATATCTAAAAGATTTTGTTGCGTTTTTAAGAATTTTTATAGATCCATAGTATATTTAGAATTCGATAATCTAGAATCCAATAACACAGTTCAACACAAAAAAATTATTGGCGGAATTTTTGGAAAAACTGATTCCCTAGGTCATCAATAAACGATTTCCAAAAAGGTTTTTGTTCGCTGACATCGTTTTTTAATGTTATTAACAAAAATAGGAAAAAAATGTAAAATCGGGTGTATACGTCCGATTTGAAAAAAACAAAAACTATTTTCTTGCTCTCGATGAGAAGAATCCATTCCCCCGCTTTTTTTCGCGAAAAAATCATAATTTGAGCAAGTTGATATTGCTGAGATAAAGGCCGTTTTATTTTTTGGAAAAAAGTCTGTTTACTATTCCGGAATTTCCCTCTTCTTTACACTGATTTGAATGCCGATCTCTATTATTTGGGCGAGTGAATGGTCGAATTAGATACAGATCCTCATTCAAAAGCATCAGTCCAGCTTCAAGCAGCTTTTTAGAAAATAGAAGCAAGAAAATAGTTTTTTTTTTTCAAATCGGACATATACATCCGATTTTACATTTTTTTCCTATTTTTGTTAATATCATCAAGAAACGATGTCAACGAACAAAAACCTTTTTGGAAATTGTTTATTGACGACCTAGGGAATCAGTTTTTCCTAAAATTTCGCCAGTAATTCTCCAAAAGTCAAATTTTGTCGAACTGTGTAATTTGTAGATCGTAGAGGCATTTGTCGAGATTTTTCAGAAAACAGTTTTTCCATAAAATTGAATTGATTTCATTATTCTTTTGGAGTTTGTATAAAACGAAAGATTTTTAATACTTTTATACGGATTTTATATAGATGTCTAGAATTTTATGATCGAAAGTTCAAAAGTTTTGTAAATTTTTAGCATTTTTGTAGATTTTTATTTTTATTGATTTTTCACTGGGTTGCAACAATTTTTCTGATTCATATTTTCTACATAATCCTACGTTTAGATCATTTTTACTTTTTTATTAAATATAGGTATACTGCTAACGTTTTGATGCAGTTTTTTGTAACTAATATTTTATTGTTTATCGAAGTAACTTTTCTCATTTTTACATGAAATATTGATTGATTTTATCAGGATTTCGGGAAGGGTTCGAACCCCCAAAACCCCCCTCTGCCTACGCGCCTGTTGTGAACTGAAAAATATCCTTTGCTGTTAGGTAAAATCCAAAATAACCACAGAAGAAACATTACTCATTCAACAGCACAAAGTACATATTTTTGGCTTGGCTTCAATTGAGCAAAATTTTTTTGTTCAACGTTTTCATTGTGTACTGGACGATTGTACAAATTTACACAAATTTCATCGCTATGATCCTACATTTAACGAGTTGGGAAAGAAAAACTTCTAAATTATAAAATTTGTACTGAGACTTAATTCGCTATATCACCCTGTGTACAAGTTTCGTGACATTTTGTACAATCATCCGGTGCACAATAGTACGCTGCACAAAAAAATTTTGCACAATTGAAGCCAAGCCATATTTTTTCAGTAGAAGCGACTGAAATTTCGCAGGGCACGACTGACATTTTCAATGATGCCTGTTCCTACAAAATTCAGTTGAAGTTGGAGCAAATCAAATTGACAAATTTAATATCCAATGCACTATTTTTTTTCGACTGTTTCCATCTAGTTGGACCACCAATTTCCTGCAAAATTCATTTCAATCAAGTGAAACTGACAAATATAATTCCCAATACACATTTTTTTCTGACTTTTCCCAGTTAGTTCGACAAACAATTTCCTGTAAAATTCAGTTGAATCAAATGAAACTGAAGAATTTACTTCCCAAAGCACTATTTTTTTTCGACTGTTCCCAGCTAGTTGGCCCAACAATTTCTTTGCATGTATTCCCAGGGTCCCCTTGTCCTTGGCCCGTCGAGGAACGAAAGGAACGAGAAAACCTTAGGAACTCGGCGTTGGAAACCGGCGATTTTCCAGCGGCTTCCGCGAGCGCGAGCGAGACAAGTTCTCGGTCAAAGGATCAACGACCTCCGCGCCGAGGCTTTAGCAACAAAGCCAAACGCGGCGCGGAATCGTGATATAAAAAAAAAGAGGTACTTTCTTACTTCTGCGTTGTTGTATTACGCAACGACCGTTACCAGCGGGCGACGGAAACGTCAGCGGGACTCGATCGAAATCGGAACGACCGGTTTCACTCTCGGTCAGCGTCGTCGAGTGTGATAAACGGTGCTTTTCTGTTATTTTCCGTCCTTCTCGGCGTCAACCCTGTCGCCCCAGCCTTCGCATCCGTCCGTCTCCGTCTCATCCACCTGTCCCTAGAAGTTCCCTTCCCGCAGCGAAGATGCAGACGAGGAACAACGAAGAAGAAGAACCCAAGAGGAACAAACAAGACGGTATTTTTTTCGGGTTCCCTCCCACCCGCCCGAGAACAACCGCTAGGTCGTTTTCGTACCTCCGGACCAACGCTGGAACCCTAACCTGACGTAATTCGACCTCCGCATCTGGGATTCGCAATCGCGTTTTGCCGCTGTATTTAACGGAACAACGAAGAAAGTAAAATAGCGTCTTCATCGGGAATGCACTCGGGAGAAAGGCGACGGTGCATCGTCAATGGGTCGCTTTTTTGGGACGTATCGAGCAGGTAGAAGACGTCGTGTATGTACCTTGGAGTCTCCGAAAACCGAAATGTTGAAGAGTCTTACGTCTACTTTGGTAATATCTGCACTTGTTGCGGTGAATTTCCTGTAATAACCTGATGGATTACGTTCGTTGGGGGGCGGAATGCATGGATGTGGATGACCGGAATGGACGTGGATGACCGATTCAGATGTAGATCGGAATCGGTCAAATATGTGAGAGATTACATGCAATAGCTTACATGATAAATGTTCTATATCGTACAATTTTAGTATTTTAGTATCGCCATCAGCGAAATTTTTCCATTGTCAGATGTACATATTGAAATAATTCTTAATCTTTCCTGTTATTTACGTCCTTTTTCATTAGTAAATTCTAAATGAGACTTATCTCCTATTGTGAAATATTTCGATGCATTTTTCGATTATAGCTTCTACTCACTGTATTTTTTTGCTGGAATTGTTATCAAGGGTAATTTAAACCCACTTTTAATATTTGATACTCTATTGTGTTTTCGTCGGGTGTAATGTATTATTATTCGTGTAGATTCATAAGATTATTTCTTTTTGATAGTTGTATTTTTCGAGTCGCTAATGAGCAAAAACGTGACTTCTGTCGACTGTCATTTGTTGATCATTTTTAACGAAATATACAAAATTGACGTGTTCTTCGAGAGCAAGAACTCAGACCTTGTAAGCATTTCGAAAGGTGAACTTTGGTTTGTTGAAAAAGAAGTTTTACACCTATTCCTTGAGTGTTTCTGGTTTCCTTGAACCTGTGAGTCTACAGCAATGTACTTCGTGAAAATAGTACATTCCTGGTGAGTTTGGAAAAATAAAACATTTCCGAGGAATCCTTGAATTTTGAGTGTTCAAATGATGCAAATCAAACTTGAGCCAAGACCAAAGTTGAATATGTTAAATTTTGGTCTTGGTTCAAGTGGTTTATTTTCCCAAACCCATCAGAATAGTAGTTCTTCTGAAGACTTCTAGAAAAGTAAGTCATTTTTTCTTGCTGCAAAAGTGGATGATGCAGCAGAAAAAAAATGTGGAGAAATAATGCAGCAGAAAAAGGAATATTTTTACATATTTATTTTTCTGCTGCATCATTTAAAAACGAATTAAAAAATAATAGGTGTGCAGTAAGAATAAAAAAAATACTCATTTGCTAGAAAATTTCAGAAAAAAGTCAGTTATTGCCAGAAACATCAAAAACGATTGATTTTATTGACATGAAATACGTGTATATCGTTCGAAATGTATACTTGTAAACTTGACGTCAATCAAAATATGTAGTAATTTTTAAGTTACGGGTATTGAAATTTAAAGAAAAGCCCATTTTATAAGCTTCTTTGAAAACCACTCGTATTGAGGTATGCACTGTTTTCGACTTTAATTTTTTTGTAATCATAAACTACTGTTTCTATGAAGAAATTTACAGTATATATCATCGTAAAGTTAACAAGCATACCTTTTTGATTGACATAAATTTCATAATGATATACTCGTACGTTCCTGATATTTCGTGAAGTAACGTAGAATAGTATATTTCGTAATAAACACGGATGTGCGAATTTGGCGAAACGGGGAAATTCGCACATCCGTGCCTGTTACGAACGATATTTTATGTACCGAGGGCATAGAAAACGCGTTTAGAGATCTCGAGCTGGCATAGAAACGTGTTTTCTATGCCAGAGGTACATAAAAGCTATAATACAATTTTTTGTTATTATTTTGAGAGCGCTTTTTTGGAAAAATAGAAGACAGTTATTTTCGTACTGAGTGACCCGAAAGTTACCCAAAAACTTTTTTTTTCCCAAGTTAGTCGCAATCATCGAAAAATTTGTCAAATAGTGTAATTACTTATACGATAGGTTTGACTATTTGACTATTTTGCAGTAGTTTGACAGTTCTTGGCAGTCTTGGCAGTTTGACAGTATGATGCCAAGTTCGATCATTTTGATGGCTTACAATTACATTTGAGAGCCTAGAACAGTTTTGACATTATTAATGTTTTTGGCAGCTTTTTTTACGATTTTGACAGTTTTTTTTACAGTATAGATATTTTGATGAAAAATGAATAAGACCCATGGGTCATTCTTTTACAAACCGCAAACCAACCAGAACTTGACATTTTAGAATTGTCTGAAATTTTTTTTACAGATCATATACATGAAAGCACTTGACACGTAAATTTTTTTACGTCTATATTTACAATAGTTGAAATATGGACGTTTCGCTCAATTTCTATATATAAACGTCCTTTGAATAAAATTCATTATCTCCAGTTGTGCTGATCAGATGGTGTTCGTTTTTTTTCGTTTTTCTTTTACTTTACACATTTTTACGTCAACTTTCAAAGTTTTTACGCAAAAAAATTTATATTGCAATTTTCCCAACAATAAGAACAATTGATTGTTTACATAGGTTTTAATAACCCTTTCCCCACTTTAATCAATTGAAAAAAATATAATACCATAATTTTTCTTTTTGTCTATACTACAAAATTCATTTTACAATAAGTTGGAGTCTCTGATGAATCGAAAGATATTAAAAATTTATAAAAGTATTTGAATATACATATATAACTGCTGTAACAGTTCCAAGATGTCCGACTTTTTGAGACCTTCTAAAAACTGCATTTTCGAGACGATTTGATGGTTCTTTACAGTTGTAAAGAACTTGTAAAATAATTTTATGGTTTGCATCATTCTTGTAAGTTTGAAATACTGTTACAATTTTTTAGAGTTTCAGTATCTTAAACAGCTTGAAAAAATTTGAGTTATGTTCTGAAGTTTCGACAGTACATGTATGTGTTGATATGTCACTTATTTTGGCGATGTCGTGATTTTTTTTATTCCGGGGATTTAAATTAATCAAGATGTTAAAAAAAAATTTCGTAAAGTTTGAAGCAAATCGGACATGATTAACACATGCCACAAAACGACTGAAGTTTTAAATGGGATTTATATGTAGTTTTTCATATATCATGTTCAAAAATTCATCACTTGTGGAAAACTTATGATAAATGCTTGAAACTTGGCATAGTTTGCGTGTACAATGTTACGTTCAAGACCAAATTTTTTTGGATTTTTCTATCACTGTTATATATGTTTTACAAGCACCGAAAAAGCACATATTTGCCTTTTTTCGGTGCTTTTAAAACATGGGTAACAGTGATAGAAAAATCCAGAAAAATTTGGTTGTCAAAATAAGCGACACTCTAGTGTTTATTAGACATTTTCATTCTGTTACAGTTTGCACCAGTTTTGAAAATTACAATGATTTTAATCTTTTCCAACATTCGGCAATTCTCAGCAATCATGACAGTTTGACAGTTAATACATATTCAATTATTTGTATGGCTTATAATTAACGTTTTTGATTATATTTGACTGTTTTTCAACCGTTTTGGCGATTTCGACAGTTGAAATATAGTTAGCCAAAGAAAAGTTTGCGAAACTGTTAAAAAAATTAAACTACTATAAAACTCTGAAAATTGTTGAACACTTAGCTGCTTAATTTCAACACTTTAATCGATGTTGAAAATTCAGTTTCAAATAGCAGAAGTAAAGTCTAAAATAGTTAACCATTTTTTAGAGCAATTCAACTCTGCATATAATCAAATTCAGTTTGCAGTTTAAAAAGAAATTGAAATCCATTCTGATCAGAATGAAATGTCACTTTAGCGGACCCAATTTTCACTCAAAAAAAGCAAAAACTCACTTATTAGTTCAATCAATTTATAGTATATATATAATTAATATATATATAGTAATTAGTTCATCAAGTGGTAGTATCACAACTATATAAGCGTCAAAAATTTATTCTTTCAGATCACGAATAATAAATTCTCTAATCTTCTTCCTACTAAAAATTTGAAGTTGGAATTGCCTTTATTGTCAAATATTTTTAATGGCTCACACAATGTTATTCACCCCGATGGTCCGGTTTTTTCAAGAAGTTTTACAGGTGATTCACAGATCGACAAAATGTATATACATAGGAAAAAGATTCTAGAGTTCGTTTACCTTTAAGCTTGAAATTCCGGTGTTACGAAATAGCTTGGGAAGAAAGTTAATTATGGGTATACATATACTTAGATTGCGACATGACTCTTTTCGGAACTCGTTTGTCATCAACGTCAAACGTGATTTACTCTGGATTTAAATAAGAACTTGTCTCACCGACTGCGAAATTTTCAAATGCTTGGATTAAAATAAATTTATGAGTTCCAGTTACGTGTTCGTCTATGAACGTTTGTACTTATGTAAATATTGAGCGTTTGCTATCGCAATAGACACTGAAACATCGGTGGAGTAAATTTATACTCTGTAAACATGAGTCTGTTAATAACTTTTAAATAATAAATCTGTAACTTGGTGGAATTTCAATGAATGAACTTGTCTAATTCAGATTGTCTATTGGTGTAACAGGTTTTCTTTTTTATTTCGAAAAATCCCCCCCCCCCCTTTCAAAAAATATGATTTTTATATGTTATATTTTTCAGTAAGTACTACAGTAAATTATTATAATATTTAAACGAGGTTAATTTCAAATTTATATCATAAACATTTTTCCTATTATTAAAATACCGATTAATATAAATTTTGAATAAGTTGGTCGGGAAATTTCTCCGGTGACGTCCCAAGTAAGGATAAATTTCGTTTTCGCACGGCATAACATGGGAATTGACGAAAAGCTTGCGATGGAATACGGTTATTTAACTTTCACCTACATTATAACGTTTCGCAGTTGCGTGAAGGCAAAAGAAGAAGCGGGGCCACATTGCGCACACAAGCGAGTTGGCTGCAATTCCATGGAGCAGTGCACGTAGTTGCCGAGAGACACGATCGCGATGAGCTAAGTTCCTTAATTGGTTAAGCCAACGTGGTATCGTCGGGAAGTGTACGGGACTTGGAACGTGTCTAAAGTCGCGGTTGTGCGAACCGCGCTGCTCACTATCGACATGTTTCCCGGCACACGATGTAGAATTTACTTACATTTTGCACGTTTCCACGGAACTTTCCGAATCGTTCGGTCATTTCCTTCGACTTGAAATACGCTGTTTTACATGCTTGAATAAGTGCTACATTTTCCAGGAAAATAGTAAACGTCGAGAAATTTAACAATTTATCGTTGGCATTCGAGGGCGTATAGGTTTTTATGTACCATAGAATTTGGAATACCGAATGAAAAAAAGTGATAGTAGTAGATGGATGACGAGACGATAGGTGCAGTCGATTGTTGAATGTCACAGTGTTGACGTTTCCTATATATTAATTGATGAGTTGTCTTGAATGATAATAATCATGTCGACGATGGAACTGAAGATACTTGAACGCTGTATTGATAAGAATTTATTTTAATATGATCTACGTGAGTTTTTGTTTTTTGGAATTATACAGTGGATGTTATCTTTTTTGTAAGTGTTAATGTGTTGTAATGGTAAAATGTGTTATGGAATTCTTAAAAAGGCCAAATAATAATAGGACTGAAAGCTCGAGATTGTAGAACTATGCGTTGACAAAGTTTCTTTTCCTTGCGTATAGAGACATTATTTGGCTCCTTGAAATCGACTATATGGAACATTATTCATGCATATTCGGAGAGTTTTTACATAATATGAGTACAAGTTATAAAAAATAATACATCGAAATATTTATGATGTACGAGAAAATAAGTAATATTTATAAAAAATGTACTGACTGAATTCCAAAAGACATAACAAACAATATTCGGAATTCCAAAGTTTACCAACTCAAAAACAACAATAATACTGGGTACAGAAAATGTTTTTCTCAAACGAAATTCTAATCTTTCAAAGGTTGGGTAGGATAACGTAGGAAATAAAAATTTGAAAAACTGTCTTCACCCCGTGAATTATAGGGAAAAAGAAAAATGTACCAAAATGCTAAATACATACCTACAAAAACTTTGAACCTTGAAATACAGAGTTCCAGAAATATTCACAGAAGTTCATAATAATACTAGAAAATCTTTCTCATCATACAAACTTTGTAGGGACACTAAAAGTCATCAAATTCTTTAAAAGATATTTTTACAGAAAAATCACAAAAAATACCCAGAGGATCTATCGTATTTCGAATTCTAGAGCTTCGAATCCTGAAAAGTGTCTACAGCAATTATAAAAAAAATTTTAATCTATGAAAATACTAGAAAACGCGACGGAATCTTATAAATACTGAAAAAATACGTAAAACAATAAATCTATTAAACATGAAAAATCTATGTACATATGTAATATCACATTCCCAGAGATCTTAAAAATAACGAAAAATCGATAAAAATTTGAACTCTAGCTAGAGCTTCCATCCTAAAAATTAACCTTACATAGCAATCTGGATAAATCCTGCAAATCTATCAAAGAACACAAAAATCATTCAAAGTTTCATACATATTAAAAAATATCCAAAAGACTGAAAATTTTTTTAAACTAAGAAATTTTGAAGATTTAATTTTCCCCAAAATTTGAGAAAATATATGGGAGAATATAATATTAGAGAATACAGGGTGCGCCATTTCTTATGTCGGTATTGTAACATTGAATAACTTAAACATTTGACAACCGATTTACTTGACTTTACTTGTTTTGGAAACGTCAATTCAGTACAATTTCAACCATGTATCGCTTCACACCAAAAGAACGCGCTGAAATAGTTACTTTGTACATTGAAAATAGTCGTTCAGTTGTGTTAACTCAACGAGCATATCGTCGAAAATATCTTGGCAAACAGGCACCATCTGACAACACTATTCGTCGTTTGGTGTCGAATTTTTGTGACCACGGGACAGTGAAAGATCGCGAACAACCCGTTCATCAACGACCAAGACGTTAAAATGAACTGATTGAAGCTGTCAGAGAGAGCGTTGCCCAAAACCCAAAAGTTTCATATCGTCACCGCGCTCAGCATCTCGGCATCAGTGGAACCACTCTACGGCGCATTTTGAAAGATGATTTGCATTTGTTTCCGTACAAAATGCAATTAACACAAAGAATATTGCCTACAGATCATCCACGTCGCTTGGAATATGGACAAACAATCGCTCGAATAGTTGATACTGAACCTGATTTTTGGAAGCGAATTTTAATGACCGACGAGGCACATTTCAAACTTTCTGGAGGCGTTAATAAGCAAAATTGCCGCATTTGGGGAACGCAGAATCCACACGAGATCCATGAAACGCCATTGCATGACCAAAAAGTTACTGTTTGGGCCGGCGTTTGCGCCAAAACCATCATTGGTCCTTATTTTTTCAAAGAGAACCAAACGATCGATGGAAACCGATATCGGTGGATGTTGGCTCACTATGTCTGCCCACAAATGCGTGAAAAAGGTCTTGAAGATTACTGGTTTCAACAAGATGGTGCGACCTGCCACACTGCGAATCAAACAATCCAGTTTCTGCAACGAAAATTCCCTGGACGTCTGATGTCAAAAAGAGGCGACATTGAATGGCCACCCAGATCTCCAGATTTGACCCCTCCAGACTTCTTTTTGTGGGGTTATTTGAAAAGTAAAGTGTACGCCAGCAAGCCGCAGACCATTGAAGAGCTTAAGGAAAATATTCGTGCCGAAATCATTGCTATACCACCCGAGATGCTCGAAAAGGTAATGGAAAACGCCGCAAAAAGGGCATATTTTGCTGTGAACAATAAGGGCGGCCACTTGATTGATGTTGTGTTCAAAAACTAGTCTAAATAAATTGTAAAGGACCAAACTAAATAAAAATACCTCATTTACAGAAATCGGTTGTTTTTTTTTCAAGTTATTCAATGTTTACATGCCGACATAAGAAATGGCGCACCCTGTATAATCCAACAAATCCCCATAGATTACCATGAAAATACTGCCGATTCAAATAATTCAATTTATACGATTGAACACTCTTTCAATTATATAAATACTGACAAAATTTTCTTAAAAAATACGCAAAATCTATAATAAATATATCGTTTTCCGAAAAATCAATTATTATGCTCAAAATTGGAAAAAAAGTTTCATTAATGTACCATGAAATTTTAGAAATTTGTAAGACAAGCAACAAAAATACTAGAAATCTAAAAAAAACTAGATAACGTATAATACAAAAATTATAGTGTTCTAATATGAAATACCTTCAAACTGTGAAGACAATATTTTCTCAAAACTATGAATGAATAATAACATTTTTTAGTACTTTGATTTCTAGAGCATCTAATTCTGAAAACAGTAAAAAGTTAATTTATTCAATGAACATTATGTTCATTCACATTGATAATATCTTGAGAAGAAAGGAAATGAGAATCATTCGTAAGTCTTCAAATAATTTGACTAGAATTACTTTAAGAGTGCAAGATAAAATTGCTAAAATGACAGAGAGTGGTATAGTGTATAAGATTGATTGTGATAATTATGAAAGAGCTTATATTAGCGAAACAAAGAGGAATTTTTCAATCCATTGGATCAAACATCAGCAATCCATTAATAAAAAAAGATAAAGTTTCGACACAACATTACAATCCAAAGATCCATAGTATTAATTTTTTAATGTTTAAATTTTAGATGAAGTTAAGTAGCAGAAGAAGTATAAGAGAATTGCTTTAAATGATTAATAATAAAATATTATGCATTTATAAAGTTATACAGATAAACTACATATCGATTATCGAGTTTTTTTGTTAACAATATCATTGATTTTCATGTATTAGTTAATTCATTGAAATTATTTGGTGTTTTGATGTAATTTTTATTTGAGCGAGCGAACGCTCAAGTACAATTAATTGCTAACTTTATGCATTTTTTCTGTATTTGAAATTCTATTTTTTTTACGACTTGAGATATCAAATAAAGTTGTTAAAATTTGCTAGTTGTTACTATTGAGTTTTTTGATATTCAGTCCATATTATGAAATAAAAATTATTATTCTTCAAGATGTGACAAATGAGTCATAAAATTTCAGAGATTAATCAATAATAAAGAAAATTGTCTATTAGCCGAAGTTAAATTTTTGCGATAAAAGTTCCGAAATGCAAGTTTGTACAAAAAGTTCCGATCAATAATTACTCCAATCACAGAAATTTCAATTTATGGTTTTCCAAAGGTGCCAAGTTTGGATCTGTTTTTTTCCTAACATCTTACAAAAAGCTTCCCAAAGTCAATAAATAATACTTATGGTGTTCTCTAATTCATGGACATAATTTTCTTTGCTTGCCTTATATTCGATTTAAAAAACAAATAAGTGTAACTTTAACCCGGGATAAAAAATCAGAGTATCGTTTCAGTCACCAAGAGTATCTTGAGTCTCGGAATTAGTATCATCGAGTCTTAAAGAGTATCCAAGAGTATCGAAGGAATCTCCGAGAGTATACGAAATTTTTAAAAAAAGGTGACTGTGAGTCTCCTAGAGTAAACTAATTTTTTTTACGAATCTCCAAAAATCTCCTAAAGTCACCTTTGATCTCTGATTTGAATACTCTATTTCTTGAAAGCAACAACAAGAGTATCGTTTGAGTCTCAAGAGTATCTTGAGTATTCCATTTTGCCAAACGGAATACTCATTTGGAGACTGCTGAAGACTCGAGTATTCAATTTGGAGACTCGAGTCTCCAACAGTCTCCGAATGAGTATTCCGTTTTGCCAAACGGAATACTCTTATGTAATGATCAATTTGGAGACTCAAAATACTCTTGAGACTAGAGGATACTCTGATTTTTTATCCCGGGAATTTCATGCATCTTCATGTTCTTCTTTTCTTTCGGGCTGCATAATTTTGAAAATTTCAGCCTTGGAACTTTTAAGACTTTACCATCTGTATTGAAACTTCTTGCTTGAAACTGTCTCTTTGGAAACATTGTCGTGGAATTTTAGTCGTAAAATCCATTTTTCCCATTTCCCCAAGTAAAAAAAGGCTAATTTTACTGAAGGAGATGTTTGGTTAACGGTAGAAAGACATTGGCAAGTGATACTTGTCATTAACTTACAAGTAACTTGCAAGCTAAAGTATTGCTAATCTACTCGAAGGGAAAAGAATAGTTGGCGGGACTAAAATACTAGTTCAACTGACAAAACAGAATCGTAAAATATGAACGGACAATGCGCTTAGTTGACCGAATTAAGTACTTATTTAGGCAAACGGACGATACTCTGTTTCGTTCTAGCAACTATACGAATCGTACTTGTTACTGTTCGAACGTGTAAAAGATGACACTAATACTAAACGTTTAGTAACAGCGAACCAACTTGAAGTCGTACCGAGCACTAAACCAGGCATTTTCCACCAATCGTTTAGTAAATGTTACTAACACAGTTTGTTCGTTCTACTAGTAGCCTATGTAAGTATGTACAAAATGATGTAGTCCTATAACTCACAATCAAGAACTCAAATTTCCGCACTGTTAATACTTTTGTGTGACCACAATAAGCAATATTAGCAAAATAAGATTAAATTCTTCTAAACCTTATTTTATTAAAGGTCTGTGGTAAAATGTTGTTCGACCGAAAATTGCCTTAAACCAATTTACAAACTATGTAAGTACTTGTGAAAGACCCCACGTACTCGTCGAATACCCATTCTTCGAATAGATCTTCCATATTATTTACTTGCAAAGAATAAAATTGGAAAACACCAAAAAACACGCGCACGTTCGAAGATGTCAAAGAACCTTGTCACGATGACAATAAATGCGCAAGCGCAGCAATAGTGCGATGAGCTTGACGATAAGTTTCGTTGCGCAGATGTCATTGCTAATGGTGCTTGACGACTCGTTTAGTTATTGTAAGTAAACGATTCGTATTAAATGAAATCGATTATAGCCAACGATTCGTTTAGTTAAATTGACTATACGTTCTTGACTGAAGAGTTTCATTATTTCTACTAAACGAAACGATACATTGTTTCGTCCGCATAACAGATAGTTTTGTTGGAATGACGGAAAAATGAACAACTAAACATGTTTAGTAACTTTAACTGCACCAGTTCCCTCCGTGTAGTAGACCCAAATTTGGAAAATTTTCCTGATTGTTCACTTTTGACCATTTCTCCCAAGTTATTGTTAAGGAACTTTATCGCCCTTTATCGCCGAAACCTCGGATCAAAAGTGAACCATGTTTTTGCCTTGGTAGCAAAAGAAATGTGATAATAAGGAGGAGAGGAAAAAAGTTGGACGAAGCCGCATTTTCGAAGAAATTCCTTGGAAGTCTGTCAATTCGATGGCGGACAAGGCGGTTGCAAGTTGGCCGCGGTGCTGCGGTGCATGTACATGACAGGAGTAGACGAAGGCCGGGATGTGTGTACGTACACCTGCATGCGCGTATGCCGCTTGCATTAACTAAATTACCGTGGCCACGGACCGGTAACGCAGGAACGCTGTTACTCGGTCTGCCAAGTCTTTCGTCGTTTCCGAGGAGCTGTTTTTCCCACTCTCTCGCGTGCATTCGCGACTCGCGGCCCAAACTCCACTCGTTTCACGGAGGAAGTCGCGTTTTAATCCTGAGCGCCTTCCCATGATCATTCCCCCCGTGCTCTATTCCCAGGCATCACAATGTGACCGTGGCCGCCTTGAGAATTTAAAGACATTGAGATTTTATAAATGTGCATGATAATTAAATCAAGGGGAGAACAGCACGAGGTTCACGCGGTGGAATTATACCCCGCGGCTCGAGTTTATCGTCCTTGTTTGTCCTATGGTAAGGGGACTAGCTGAGAGAATATTGTGCATGTGGAAAAAGATTCATACGGAAGTTACTTCCATTGTAGGTGTAACATGACGCACTTTTTTAGAATCTTAGGACGATTTCTGACAAAAATGGCATTTTTGTCGGTAATTACATAGGATTGAATACTGAAAAGGAAATCTTATTGTAAGCTTGAAAACGCTGATGAAATTTCGATACAACAAGATTCAACAGAAACCTTTGCCTTTATAATGTAAAGCTACTTTCATTCTGATAAACAAGTCAGAAATTGATTTACTCTACGTTGCATTTGACTGCAACATAGGTAGTTCGAAGCTGAATTTCAGCTGGCTCTTAGCTGTGTTTTCAAATACAGCATGTAAAACCAGATAATGAGAATGATAAAAAAAAATTTGTACAAATTTTCAGATAAGAAGATGTACTAACAGCAACATGAAAGCTGTTTTTCCAAACTGAATATAATGAAATCAAGCACAATCATATTTTTAGCTACATCGTAATTTTAAACAATGATTAAAATACAATTTACTTTTCAAAGTGTGTCCATTAATCACGTAATGCTTTTATAGGAGGGAACAAAATGTTACGTGTAATGTACTTAAATTTCTTTCTATATATTTAGATTCGCCCGTTAATCAAAAAATTGCTATTAATTCAGTTTTGCTCGAAAACATGTTTTTCCTATTTTATCTTTCAATCATGAAGAACTCTTTAACTCTTCGTAATTATTATAAATCGCCGAGAGTTCATCGCACCTCTGCTTAATGATGTTCGAAATCACTTTGATATCGAATCGTACAATATGATTTAGCCTATCAAAGATCGTTTTGTGTTTATAACGAATCGTACAACGTGATTTTAGCTATCAAAAGTGATATTGTAAACAACTCTCGATAAAAACTGGGGTCAATCGTCGAAAACAGACTCTTTACCTTAATGATCAAAAATTGTATAAAACCCAGAAAATCTCGCTGTTTCTGGGTCTTTTGGTTTTTTCTTGCATTATCAACCTGCCGACCAATTTCAAGCCATCGCCTGTTCCGATTTCGTCAAATAAACCTACTAAATAGAACAATTGCGCACAAGTTTCGTCTATCAAAAATCCCTAATCGCCTTCCCTGCTGACAATTAGGTTTTACGGTCTTACAATCGGAGAATTAGGGATCTCAGCACTTCACATACGTAACAAATTTTTAATGTTTCCATGAGCCCGCGATCGGTATGAGAAATCGATATATTTTTCAAATTATTCCATTTCAACGATCATTTTTGAGCCAAAATTTTTTTATTAAATATGAAGCATCAATTCTTTCAAGCTTTCGGCATTTATTATGCACTCTTCAGGAAACTGAAATACATTTTTTTCTATATAACTTTTACAATCGCAATATCATTCAATACAATTCTTTTAAAACTCTTTAAGAAAAACCAAAAAAAGGAAACAACTGTATAATTATTATTAATTTTTTTTCTTTTTTTTCTCAAACAGGTGCATAAAGATACAGATTATATACATTATAATCCCCGTATAGAAACAAGAGTTTCTATGCTCGGGTCTGCGCAAAAATACATTAAATGATACAAAAATATGAACAGATCACAAAAAAAGAATACAATTCATATTATTATACATTTCTTGTTCCTACATCACGATGAGCTCATTTTAGAAAAGGAGAAAAAAAAATAATATAAAAAAATTATATTAATTTTTTTTTTTTTCTACACTGTGGTAAAATTCATAGTATTTGTATGATCTAAGTTAGTAAGAAGAGGATTGTATTAGGAATTTAATGATAAATGGATGGAAATTGATGTAATTTGGATTTATTTTATGGGAAAATATCAGTAATATTGATTAACTGAGGGACTTATTACGAAATACAAAATAGGGAATGTAACGAAAATGTGTGACATTGGATATTTTTAATGGAAATGTTGTGTGCTACGTGAGTAACTGTAAGAATTATATTGAAAGATATTGTGATTGTAAAAATTATATAGGAAATCATGTATTTCAGTTTCCTGAAGAGGGCATAGTACATGTCGAATGCTTGAAGGAATGAATGCTTTATTTTTGATAAAAAAATTTCGGCCTCAAAGTGATCGTTGAAATGAATAAACTTGAATAATAATGGAGCGATAAATGACGATGTATTTTTCATTTCAAGAATGCTATGTAAATCAAATTTCGAAAACAGTCTATCGAAAAAAATTATCACGATTTGAAACAAGTGATTTTGATATTAAATCTTACGGATTTATTTTCTATTCAATTTTTAAGACAAATTCAAAAGAAGTCAATGGAATTCGCAATTCACGGTATATTCTATTACAGTATGATATTAGTTTTGCAACTTTCATTCATAATTTTAACTGCTTTGAAATTTTAAACTGTTTCACCTTAACTTGGAGTACATGATTCTGACTTCTATAAGGGTTACATGAAAAATTCTAAAACCATGGTTAATGATTTTGTGTGATAGTTCACAAAAGTTGTGAACTACTTTTATTTATTTTGTTCTTCGAATATATACTTAAAGAAGTTGCATTTTAAATATTATTAGCATAATATAAATGTAAAACACTGTACACTTATTTCGAATTTTAAAATTGTTGTAAATTTTTTAATGGCAACTTTTGTGTAATTACACGACGAATTACGTAGAAAAAAAATTAAAAAATGGAAAATTATCAGCAAGATTCAAAACATCTGGGACTTCTTAACTTAAATTTGAGTACATACCTAGTACGAAATTGAACAAAAAATTTATAAAACGTTAACAAAAGTAACTATTTATAGCTATATTAAATTTTATGCTCATCCCGAACGTGAAGTAATTAAATTCTAAATTATATAGATTGGAAACAATATTCCAAAAAGTTACAAAAATTTAAACAGCTTTATAACTTTTTACTTCTGCACTCAAATTTCAAGGAATTTATTCTAAATTACGATAACAGAACACCAAATTCAGAATCATTAACGATATTCGGAATCTGTAGTACATAATTTTATACCTTTCATTACAAAATTTTCATTCAATTCTAAACTAGGGAAATGGAACACAAAATTCGAAAATAACGAACAATGTGTAGAATACTTCTAAAAATTCTAGGTACCTCTCAACTTTAATTTTTTGTATGCACATACAGTCCGATTTTGAAATCAGTAACAGAGGCAAAAAATTAAAAACGATAAAGAAAATTTAAAATTTGAAATGATTTCGTAATATTGAGCCAAAAGTTATAGTTATTTGATTGCCTACACTCCATAAATAAGTAAAAAAATTCAAAAACATTTGAGAAAATTATAAATTATAGAATTAAGTAGTTCTGTTCTAGTAGAAAACTTTTATTATTATTTGATTCTGAGTTTCGGAAAGAAAACAAAAATCTTATGAGAAGTAGCTCAATAAAAAAATTGAAATAATTTTGGATTTTTTTTTGGAATCTTATTTAGATTTAAAAAATAAGACTAAAAATGACAAAATTTTCACAAACATTCAAAATTCGTATACCTTTTCAACATTCAGCTGGACACTTTAATAACTTTTGAAATTGAAATTTTAATAATAGAATGGAGTTACCAATGCAATAGTTAATTGAGTAAATTATTATTGATAAATTTTTAAAGAATAGAAAAAATACTGCAAAACTAGGTACAAACTGGACGATTTAAAAATTTAAATAATAACGAACTATTTTTTTTGAAACTTGGAAACAGTTTTTTTCGGGATTCCAGATGTTTCAAAATACTAAAAAATTTTGTTGAGCTCTCTCCTGAGCGTTTCTTTGTGCGTCGACTTAATTTATTAAATTACAAAAGTTTCTCGAAAACTTAATTTTCACTACAATAAAAATCTTAGTGCGTATATGTTTCGTGTTTTTCATGCCACTGTAAAATGCAAAAAATTGCTGTAAGTATTAATTTTTTTCTTTTGAAGACTGCGTTACGTTACACATTGAGGTAGGTTCAATCTCGTGTGACAGTTTGTGACACTTGGCAGGAGGGGGTCAAAAAATCTTGAAAATGGCGTTACGTTATTTATGGACGGCCCTCACAGAAAAAGGAATGATCTCAGGATTTCGAAATTTTCCCTGCTTTGTTAAAACTTTACAAAAACTTTGCATAGTATACGTTGCGACGTTTTATGTGAAATATGGACAAGTTTATACTCCTTTGCGCAGAAATAAAGACGTTGCGCGCCCGTGGTTTTTTCGTAGTGCGGATTCGGGCGTCCACGGAAAATTACCCGGAGGCTCTGTCATTAGTTTCGGAAGGCTACGTTTTCCTGGGCCTTCCTTTTGTCTTACGGAGCCGACGTCATTTTCCGCGGGTTCACCGCGTTCGTCCTGTTCCGGTCGTCGCTCGACAAACCACAGGGAGCTTGTAATATCGTCCTTCCCAGCACAACTTATCATTTTATCTTGGAGTATTTTTTTTTTTATACAGAACTTAATGATATGACGTGATTTGCGTTTGATTAAACTTGGATTTACTACGTGAATGGATGCGATCGATAAAAGACGATTACATAGGAAAATCTAAAAAAAATTAATTTGGAAATGGACTTGACTTTAGTAAAAAGTTCGATTTATAGACATTCATTCTTTTTTTTCTTAATAATAGGAGATCATGTCGTCATTGAAATATTCCTTAAATATTTCACTAACATTTTATGTAAACATTCATGTCACTTTAAACAATGACATTTATTCATCATATTATGATTATGTGCATATTTATTATGCATCAAATTTTCGATTGTATTTTTTTTTATTTCGGTTAGAAATGTTTTGAACCAAAAAATTAGCTATTCTATCCATGAAAAAGAGCATAACTAAGGATACAAACTTGCTAGTCACATATTTTTTATCAACTTAACGTGACTGCTTGAATTGTGTAATCAATGAATTATTTTTGGTTACAAGTAATTAGTATTGTTGTTTCTATAAAGATTATCAGCAATTACATACAGAAAAATAGTAGTACTCATCAACTCGTTTATCCAGTAATTTAATTATTTTGTGCAGCTCAACAAATTTATTTTTCCGCAGACGATGGAATCAAAGAATCACAAAAAAATGTATTCACGTCAGGTTTCCGTTCATGAATCGAGAATGAATCTGAATATTGATCGGAAAAATCTCCGCGTTCCCGTTGGTTTTTTTTCCTCAATTACGTAATGCAATGTCCGTTGCATGACGATCAAAGTGTTTGCGACTTAATCATGCGTGAAGTGTTTCTGAATCAAAATAAAGTTTAGACGTGATGAATTTGAAAATTATAAGCTTTAATTTCAGTAACGGATTCAGTATCTGATTTTTGTGAGGGACTTTATTTTAAGGATCACAATAATTTTTTTCGCATTTTCGAAAAATTGCCTTTTTTGTCCACTGCTATTACACGTGTGACAGTCATCAATCATGATCACTGCTTATTCTCAGAAATTCTTTGTAAAATACGAAAAAATTTGTTCTAATGTTGAAAAAAATTTGATTAGCCCCAAAACCATTGAAAAATTTTTTGAAACGAAGGGAATGTAGAAAAGCCTGAAACGAAGAAAGCGAACCTAATATAGATTTCTAAAATACAGTTTTTAATTACATATTTCAAAATTTTTTTCTATGAAGTAAAAAAAATCAATTACGTAATTTCAATATCATCGAGATTTCATTTTGTTTTTCGTTTTTTTATCATATAGAAAATCTTTTTTCAGGATCTATTTAGATTTCTTAGACAGAAAGAGGAAAAAAATATTCCGAAAATTTATCGAAAAATGTTAAAATTGATAGTATTTTATTGCAAGTTTCGTAAATCCTCCAAAAGCTGGAAAATTTCAAAAATATTGTAAAAACTTTAGCCAAAATTTACATACATATGAATCACTGTTTACTAATATAAATCTATTAAAAATTTTAATAAATGAAAATTTTATAAAACATCCAGGATTTTCCAGTCATTTATTGACATGAAAAACATTGAACTAACTTTATCTCAAAATTATTGAAAAATAAAAAATAAAAAACCAGCCAATACCTAGAAATTTCTTGAATAACAACAAAAAACTTTTTATCGAGTTTTCTAATCACCATAAAAATTACAGTCCAATAGATTAGAGTTTTCCCTTAATCTTTGAAAATTAATAAACTTATACTTTATGGTACATCATACTGAAAATTTGAAATTTTCAGGCCCCACAGCTAGAATCGCTCGCATCGACATAAATAAACAGTAATTTGAGAGTCGTATTTTGATTGTGAAAGGTTGAAACATGAATAACACAGAGATGACTCTGTGTTCGGAAAAACCAAAACTTAAGAAAAAAACGGTCCGACTCGAGATGCCACTATAGGATTAATGCCCGCTGTGAGAGCTCAAAAATCACGGTTTGTATTATGACGCATCATAAAATACGAGAAATAGCTCGTTGAACTCACATACATAATATATTGATATTTTTTTTCACTTATTGTCAGCCGTGAATGTCACATATTTTATAGATGAAAAAATTTATTTTTTTTTTTTAAATTATACCATTTTCTTAACTATATTCATTAGAATTTGTGAATTTTATTATTTATTTTTTTATAGTTCAAGAAACAGTGCATCCTCAACGTTACTGAATCTTTCGTGAAATCATTCCTGAATTCTTTAAAAAAATGATGAACATTTGAATACAGTTTTGTAATTGCTTATAATTTTTTGAGGAGACAGTGCATGAATATATATAATAGTTATGACTTATTTACGAGTAAAAAAAAACATAAAATATATGTATGCAATGTTTGCTTCAAAACATCAAAAATATAAATAAACACTAGGGTCATTAAAAAACTAAAATATTTACGAAACACATAAGAAAACACGCAGTTTAGTAGAGAAAATCGAGAAAAAAATGGGTGTGTGAAAATTTAAGCTCAGTCAGAGGTTAATTTAGAGGTCGTTAAAAGCGATTGATTATTTTTTGCATATCGCAAAGTAATAATATATAGCGATATTTAATTGTTAATAAGCTTTCTGATACCTTGTTTCTTAAAACTTATAACAGTTTGTTAATTAACAAAACATGAATTTTAAATAAATATTGCAGACAATTTTTTATTCTAGATGTTTCGAAATTTACAAATGTATCAAGTTAACATATTTTCTATTTTTATTTCTTCTAATTCACTAATTTTTCAAAACGTCCGGTACTATACTGAGCGAAATCAGATATTCATCATTGAAAAAGATATTTGGTTCCAACAACTATTCATTCATAACATGTGGACCAATCGTAATTTTGGGCATGACAACCAAACTTTTCATTAGTGCAACAAAAATCAGATTTTCTAAACGAAAACTGTAGTAGACATAATCAAAACTTAGGTTGTGTCATAGTTCAATTAATGATGATAATTTGGTTGCTGGTGCCAAATTTTTTTGGCGTGTTGCCTTGGCAAAAAAAAGTGAGATAGTTTTGTAATATTCGTTTATCAACGTTGTTGGTTACATCAGCTTTGTTACTGCATTCTCACAACTAGTTTCAATTGCTACTATAACTAATGAGACAGACTGATGAGTTCTGTAATTAGTAAGATCTGCGGATATACTTTGTTAAAAAAAAAAACTATGACAACAATAAAAAAAACAAAGTAGAACCTACTACTGAATATATTCAGTTACACATCGTCTGTGTATTATAAGTAAATTTTTTGAATTGGAGGATTAACAAATTATGTTTATAGTTCCAAGTAAATAATTAGAAATTTGAACTAGAAAATTAGTAAAACTACAGTTTAACCTGTAACTTTAACCTACGAATTACAGCTATTAAAGTTGGTTTGAATTGAAAACCTAAAAAAATTATATACTATCACATGGTAATAAATATTCAGGTGCATTTAAAAACTAACTAAAATAGTAGTGTAACCAACTTTCTCTTGAATTTTAGAATTGATAAATAATTTTCATAGTTTCAAGTAGCACGTGTTATGGTGTAAATAAAGATTATTAGCAATTTTAAGTGAAAAAAAAGTAGAACTTGCCATTGACTCTAGTTCAACCAGTAATTTCAAACTTCGAAGTTGAACTATTATTATAGTTTAGACGACTATCTAGTTAATTTGGTAACTAAAAAATGTCACATAATTTTTCATGCTATGTCGATAAATATTCAAGTGCATGTAAAACGTAACTAAAAAAGTATAATAACCAATTTTCCGCATATATTACACAACATATTAACAAATAATGTTTATATGTAGTTCAAAGTATTACGTTTTATGGTTTCTATAAAGATAATTAACAATATTGACTAGAAAATTAGTAAAACTAACTATCAATTCTAGTTCAACCAGTAATTTGAACCTCCTTACTTTATCCACTAAAATAGTTAAGATGACTTTTCAGTTTGTTGAAAAAATCAACTAGTTGCACTTATTTATAAATAAATAGTGAAATTTCCTATTTCTTTTCATCTAATCAACTCATTTCTGTCCCGTTCAGAAGCAAAGTTCCAATCACATTTATAAGTGCATACATTCAGTTACAGCAAAAAATAACCCAAAGTCCTCCAAAAAATTAAAATCAGCATTCCACAAACATCGGAATACCTATCCACCACGTGCAGCAAAACAAATCACGAACCATCGATCGCATAATTTTTATTTGTTAGTCTAATGACGCGCGAAAAACGGCTGTAACTGTTCGGTAGTTAATTAACGGGGAGATCTCTCGATTTTTATCCGTATCGACTGTGGCAACTCGCGGATGCATAATTACGCCGTGAAATAATATTAAAAACGTGCCAGCGCCTTGCATGATGAAGCATTGCGTAAGCCTTGTCCTTGACTTTGGTACATGATTACGAACGGTTTCGTAAGCTACAGCAGACACCTTTCGCGTCGCCGACACACAGTTTCCAACACGCCAAGAGACCCTGGGACTAGGAATTTTACATTTCCCGATCACTCGACGATACGAGTACATACATCTTCCACTGATTGAATCCTAGCTACATGCGCGTTTTGATCGGATATCGCGGAGCAACTTTTGTTTTCCGTCGCGTCGGCATCTAATTTCGCGTTATCTGCTTGCATCGAGTTGAAATTCGCAAACGGTCGTTCGATTCAAGGTTTTTTTCTCTGATTTATTGATGATGTGGATTCAGAAGTGCGTCGGTTACTGTAAAGTCGTTCTGCTGCATTGAGACCACTCTAAATTTGTGTTGGTTCGATCAAAGAAACGTTGCTATTTAACAAAATTAAAGTCTGGTTTACTTAAATAAATTTATGTTGCAGGTAGACAAATTTTGAAAGGCCAACAAATTCGGGTTTGGTTGAAGAAATTTACATTTTTTCTACTCAAATTTGTTTGTCCAAATAAAAAATATTTTACAGTTAAAACATTGTGTTTGTCTAAACCGAAAATTCATCGCAGTGAAGAAAATATTTGGTTGGTTAAATAATGATCAAACTTTTGTTAGAGCCAACCAAATTGGTTTTTTAGTATGGTTGTCGTAAACGTATGAAGTGTAGGATTTGTATTAATTTTTATAATGGTTATTACAACCAAATGTTGATATAACCAAATTTTTATGGTAATTGAAGAGTTCACGCCGAAGATGTGTACGGTCGTACTCAAAAACCAATTTAGTTTACTAAAAATTCTGGTTCTTTTCCAACCAACCAAATAATTGGTTCATTCTTATGAATTTCTGGTTAAATAAAAAAATTTCATAAGACTAACAAATTTTAGTTTAGTATATAAAATTAACGTTCTTGCATATAAAAGTTTGTGTCCGAGCTAAAAAAATTTTATTTGCCTGAACCACAAATTTATTATACATAGTGAACTAAAGTATGCATTCGGTTAGTCAAAAAATGACGAAACTTTTGTTTGAGCCTACCAAAGAAGTTTTTGAGCGTAGAATAGTAGTCGTAAGCGTATGAATACCAGCATAAGCAAAAATTCAAAGAATGGTTGATAGAACCAAACTTGGACTTGAATATGTAATTTTTTGTCACAGTCAAGAATATATTTATTTTTGTTTTGTCTCAAACGAAATTTCTATTGTTTTTTGACCAACCAAACATTTAGATCAGTTAAATAAATTGTAGGTTCAGTCGAACAAATTTTATAAGACGCCAACAAATTTGTGTTCAGTCAAAGAAATTCACATTTCATTTCTGCTGACTAAAATTTGTTCACCTGAATCAGTAATATTCTACAGCTTACTCAAATTTTTTGCCAGAATGAAAAACTTATTAAAATGATACTAATCGTTGGTTGGTTAAATAACGACCAAATTTTAGAGTCAGCCAAATCGGTTCTTAAGTGTGCAGAATTGTCATGGCAGAATTTAATTTTAATGTGAAATTCTTTTGAGTTTAAAAAGATAAAATGGCAAAATTCTAATAAACATATAGTTATGAGTATTTCAGCCATATTTATGGTTCATGCAGCTATACATTGGCTGTAATATGAGATGATTTCGTAACCTGTTTCAGAAAAAACTTAGGTTGTTTTAACTAAAACAGATATTATTTATGCCAGCTATGTTCATGGTTGCTAGAACCATACTTTAACTGTAATATACTTTTGAGTCTCAAATATGAAAATAATATCGTTGTCACAATCATATGCATTGTATGACTTGAGCCGAAAAAGTCGGATTTTAGATTTTCAATGGTTATTAACACAATATTTTGACAATTACCTGACAGTTCGTTGTGTTTTAATCAAGAAAATATTAAGCTTACCTTACTATGCAGATGGTAAGATTAACACCAAACATGTCTATGATTGGTAAAATTATGCTTTGGCTGTATCGTAACGTACTTTGGAATCTGAAATGAGAAAATGGTATGGTTGCCACCAACGTATAGATAGTATGATTCCAGCCATATTTTTATAGTTGATACAGCTATATTATGGCTTTAATGAGGGATACATACTTTAACACAATAATAAGAAATTATAATGGTTGGATGCCAACTATGCAGATATGTAATAGGATAAGTGCCAGTATTATTATGGTTGGTAGAATTATAGATAACTGTAACGTAAAGTATTTGCGTATTTTCATCGAAAGAATAAAATGGTTGCCCTAATAATACAGATAGGATGATTTATGTCAAATACATATGTTACTGATGGTTAATAACACCTCATTTTAACTGTTAATAAGTTACTTTTCTGGCTCAATCTTGTGAAAAATTTCAGAAACTTCAAATTAAGTTCTTTATCTATAAATATAGCTTTACAAATTAAAAAAGTAGTGTTTGTTAATTTTACTATCCATATAGTAGTAGCGACGATATTGTTTTTACGTATTAGAAGATCGCATTTACAGTCTCCATCCAACAGTCAAAATTATTAGAATGATCAACTTTTTCCATTTAAATTTGCATAGTTTTCACAATGATATATAATCTTGAAATTTTAAAAATTCTTTTTTCCGCAAAAACTGAATTTTCAACTGCTACACGGATATTGCAGTCTAAAATCAATTATGCTGCGATTCATAGTCAGAAAATCCCAATGTTATTGAAATATTAGCATCCGCATTTGAGAATTCTTCGTCAAAAAATTCATTCCAAAAAATCTCAAATTTAAAAAATAGCAAGGAATGAAAATTCTGCAGCAAACTAAATGAAAACCTGTACCAAGAACACAACTTGAATACGTTTACAGTCTATTTAAATCCATGTTTACAGTGAAGCAAAAGGAAGTAAAAAAGGTTTGACATTTACGGTTCCACGTCAGATTTACGATCCATCCCTAATTATTCCTAAAAGGCATCCAAACAAAAATTTCCCGAAGACCGATCAAAAAACGAACTTCGTCGCCAAACAAAATTCTCCGGGAGGCCCGACTAATGGCCATTACGTGACCTTCTGCCTTCTCGAAAATTGCCACGACGCATCCCAAAGAACGTCAGCAACTCCCAGCCCCATTTACCGTTCATTCGTCTCACGAATTTTCCCAGATTCGCGAGCTGATATCCATGATGAGAACTTTCATCGGTAACGTTCTTAGATAACAGTCGACGTAATCGTTGCGCGTCGTGGTCGAGGTCGCTGTCTTTCAAGAATCGGCGCACATGAAAAGATGGAGAAAGTAGGCTTCCCTTTTTCTCGCTAAACTACTTACTTCGCACCAGTGATTTGCTCTTACAACGATTACCACAGAAAGGAATGAAGTTAGTCGTGAGAAATTAACGTTTGGGTGATATGACCATTTCATCACTATGATCCTAGAGTCATGAAATTTGGAAATAAAAACATCTAAATTATCAAATGTATACTGTGAATTAATTTGTGTATCGCCATATGCACACGTTTATGGCATTTTGCGCAATCGTCCAGTGCACTATTAATTTATTCACAATTGAGACCATCCCGAAAGAACTATCTGGAACTATCGTTGTTATGTTTATTATTTCCACCTGGCTTGAAAGATTTTCCTTGCATTCATCGAATCTATCTGAAGTCTCATCTGGTAAGTACCTTAAAAAACGTCTCATCTCCTGCCTAAGTTACGTGAGTGCTTTATAATGTATACCGAGGTGTTTTTCCATTTTATTTATTTATTTTTTTTTTTCCTTTTTTTTTCTGGTGTTCAAGGGACGCCTCCTCTTGCCTGTCTCGTATATCAGGACATCTGGCTTGAAGCTATTCACGAAAGGACGTCGACATGCCTAGATTCCCGAGCCGACGATAAATAAGCACCTGATTCCTCTTCTTTCCCCGTGTCAGCCCTGTTCTACCTGCTTTTCCGTCCCTCCTCCATTAGAAAGATGGAAAAAAAATATCTTGTAAAGAATGGGATCGAATTCATCGCCCACTTGCGGGGGGTTTTTTCTCTTCTTCTTTTCTATTCCGCCTTTTTCGAAGCACTATAGTGGTAAAGTTATGGTCCCTTTCAAATTCATGTTACGGGGTTTTCTTTGATCGAGTTTTGTATTCTTGTTTTCGCTAATTACTGTTACTAATAGCTGTTATTTAAGATATCATGTTTGTAAAATCATATATATGTATTTCAATTTACGGTCTTTTGAATGTTACAACTATGTACGTAGTAATGAACATTCTAGGAAGTTTATTTACAATTTTTACAGTTTCCCAATTTGAATACTGTCGTATACCATGTAATTTTTGTATCTTTTATCTACTATGTACTAAAATTATTTTTAATCTTTTCTGTCAGTCTTGTCCTTCACCATTAGTAAATTGCGAATCTAAATTTTGTAAATACAGTAGAAACCCGCGCAGCCGGAAAGCTCGGGGGATAATTACGGACACACTAAAAAGTAAATCTCATTTTCAGCTTGAAAACGCTGCTGAAATTACGATGCAACAAAAGTCAGCAGAAGCTTCTTATTTTACGCAGCTGGTTTCCATCTAAAAACCAATTATAAAAGTTCCTTGTTCTACTATACAACTATCTGAAATGTAGAAGGCACTCGGCTGAATTTAAGCGAGTGGCAAGCTGCAATGCAGTGGGCTTCGAGTTGAATTTCTTCTAACTCTCAGCTGCAACTTCAGTGAACTCTCAGGAGTAAAGCAGAAGATACTCCGCTGAATTTCAGCGTACTCTCAGCTGCAATACAGACGGCACTTAGCTGAGTTTCAACAAGCGCTAAGCTGAAATACGGAAAGTCCTTCACTGAATTTCAGCGAACTCTCAACTACAAAACAAAAATTGGAAAAATACATTTAAATAAAAAAAAATGTTAAATTATACTCTTACTAAACGTTAGTTGGGTGATACTTAAGTTTTTAATATACATGCAGGCACTATACATATAATTTGACAGATAATCATAATAAAAATCTCGCACTCGCCCAGATTTGAACCGAGGACCTCTCGTTTCGCACGCACCTATTTTTTCACAAAAGCGCACGCTACCTAGTCAACTACGCTATCAGACCTTACGTGGAGTACCATTTTAAAACCTCGCTATGTAAATCAAAAAGTGTTTCGGAACTGAAACCTTTACTACGTAATGGGAAAATTAAAAATGCGATGTTTTCACTTACAATTAGTTTCCTGCAAATCACATTGCAGAATTTTTTGTATTATTTAGTTGCTCTAAAGCTTCAAAATTTCATGTCTTCATATATACGCATACGGGAATCACGTTGCCAAGTCTGGATTGAAATCGTACCGAAAATTTTGGAAGCATGAAAATATTTTTTTTCAGAATAAATAATTAATGATTCTGTACAATGAAAATGTTTTGCACTCGAAAGAAATTTTTCGAGATTATATATGGAAATATATTTATGAAACTGTATGTGAACTCAATAAATTGAAATATTTTCGTACAGATGCATAGAGAATCTACATTATTTTTGAGACTGTATGGAAATCCATCTAACAATAAACAAAGTAGCATAATTCAATTTTCGGAAATATTTCCATACGCTATGAAAATCTTCCATAAATTATAAGAAAATGTCCATATATATTTGATGAAATTTCCATAGTGTAATGAAAATATTCCAGATTTATTAAGAGGGAAAATCCCCCTAGATATGTGTTGTAAGCTTCCAAAATTTTCATTGAAAATTTATCTAATATTTTTCAACAATGCGTTTTAAGAAATAGTAAAAAACGTTTTTCTATACAACCTTCAAGATCACATGGATATTTATTTACACTAAAATGGAAAAACTCAATGTTTGGACATATTTCTATACTTATGAATTGCATAATATGCATGGAGATTTTCCATTCCCGATTGGCAGTGTTTCGATACAGGCATCGAAAGTTCTCATGTTTGGAAAATTTCCATACTGCGATAAAAATTTTGGAGATCATATGAAAATCTATCAATAAAGAAATGGGAAATCTCAATGTTAGTCAAAATTTTCATAGAAATGTATGGAGGTTTTACTTTTTTTTTTTCAGTGTAAGTTTCAACAAGTGTCAAGCTGCAATGCAGAAGGTACACCTCTGAATTTCAGCGTACTCTCAGCTGCAATGTAGACGGCACTTAGCTGAGTTTTAACAAGCGATATTAAGCTGCAATGCAGAATGTACTTCGCTGAATTTCAACACGATTTCATGAGGAATTCAGCATGAAGTTGTGAATTTCAGTATGTCTTTGCTAAAATTCAGTTCAGTGTACTGAGCTTCCGTGACTGTCTTAAAACCAGATAACGCAGCTAGTTTTAAAAATTAACACTGATAATAAGATACAAAGTCGCATTTTGAAGAACGATCATTGCTACTTTTAAGGACTGCATACGCTGAAATTCACGGAGATCGTAATTTTAGCTAGATCGTAGTTTAAGACACAGCTGAAAATTAGATTTACTTTTTAGTGTGTATGGCTGGATATGTTAAAGCGTGAAGTGAACCAGTAGGTGTTCCGACCCTCAGTCCTTCGACAGTGTCGTACCTATGTGCTGAGTGATCAAGCCTTTTCAAGCGTCGTATATTTTCGTAAACATTAAATATTATGAACGTGGGGTCAGTTTATTTAAGCAACGTAATAAACCAATAAAAAATTCAAAGTTTTACACGAAAAACGCAAATTTTTTAAATTACTAAATTCAGATAGCGTTCATGTAAAAAATTAATTACTCGAGAAAATAAAATAAGTTGTAAGAAAATTGCTTAAAATTTAAAAAAGTTAATAATTTCTAACATCGTAAGATTGTTAACAATAGTTTAAAGTGTAAAGTTCATAACGACTTTTTTGAAATATTTTAAAAGTATAGAAAATTGAAAAAATTGTTTTAATTTCAAAAATTTACAAATTCTTCTACGTTTCCCAGATCTTAAAAGTCTAAAAAATTCTGAAAATTTATACAATTCATGATATTATTGAAATTTCGAAAACTTTGAGAAAATTGATGATTTCGGACATTGTAAGATTTTTAACGATTTACAAAATTTTGAAAGCTTGATACAATTTATAAAATATTCATCAAAATCAGAACTGCTGTGTCATATTATATAACTTACAATAAATGATGTTCCATGAATATCCTTGCAGTATATTTTGGCTTTTTCTTGAATCATTGGTCCATTTACAGGAATGTGCATATCTCTCATTTGATGAAAACCATTTTATTAGTGCACTTTCCACAATTTTAAAACGCGAAGATTGGTTTTGTTTTTTGTTTTTAACTCAAAACTATCACTACGAATAGCAATTTCAGCTTCATTTTTGATAATGTCATAGTAAGTAGATATTGACAAATTAAACTTGCGCATTATTTCATCGCGAGAAACACCACTTTTCTTTTTCGCGATAATTTCGCTTTTCTCTCGGTAAGATATACAGTGTCTTTTTTTTCTTGTCGCTTGCATCGCGTTGACGCTTCGATAGTTCAACGAAAACTAACGAAAACTATTTCAAATTTGCCCACGTTCCCTTGCTTATGAACCTTGCACTAGGTACGACACTGCTAAATCAACAAAATTCCGAGATATGAGACTCGACGGTCCATTAGTAAAGGTTCGGAACGTGTTTTTCTTCCGTTCCACTTCATTACGTTACATATGGATGGATTCGGTATGGACGGGTTTCTACTGTACATTTGAATGCTATTTCCGATTATGAATACTAATTAATATATTTTTGTTTGTTACGTTTTTCTTCATTAGCATGTACATTAAAATTTTTAATGAGCCTTGTCTCCTATTCTAAATACAGATCGATGCATTTTTCGATTATAGCTTCTTATCACTCTATTTTTTTGCTTAAAATGTAATTTCAACCCACTTTTACTATTTAATTACTAATATCGTATTTCCGTCGGGCAAAACGTATTTTTCAAGTACAAGTCATAGGATTATTTCTTTTTGATAGCTGCATTTTTCGAGTCACTAATAAGCAAAAACGTGACTTTGATCTACTGTTGTTGATAATTTTAACGAAATTTTTTAAAAGTGTTATGTTATTGAGAGTGAGAGCTCAAATTTTGTAAGGTTTTTAAGAGTTTTCGAAAGGTGAACTTCGATTTGTTAGTTTTACACCTGTTCATTGAGTGCTTCTGGTTTCCTGTATTTATCTGTATTTACAACTGTACTATCAGAAAAACACTTTTTCATATTTTTGAGGGTTTTAATAGTTTATACAAGATTTGACAGTTTTTAAAAATTTGGATATTTCTTCCTTCGTCCATCAGTTTTAACAGTCTTTACGGCTTCTTACGATTTCAACAGTATTTTTAATTTAAACTTGTTTTTAAAGTATGAACAGTTTTCAACAGCTTTTACAGTTTTTATGTACAATTTTTTTAAATCTCTTTTCATTTTGCTAGGCTACTTTACTTACTGGTTTTTTTTTTTTTTTTTTCGAAGATGACAATACTCAGATTTCGAACATAACGGAGCTTAGAGAAAGGAATACATTTTTCTTGAAAATTTAGTTATTAACATAATTATCATTTTAATTAAATGGAGAAACTGAGGTAGAGTAGAATTAAGCTAGAATATTTTAGGAATGATTTCATGGTTAAAAAAGTTCTGGACATATCTGTAAGCATTCAAAGCAATCTAATACTAATGGATTGGATTGTTTGAAAACTTCGAAAAATAGTTTAAGTCTGTAAAGTACGTTAATTAAACTGCAATTTCTGGAGGTACTTTCAATTAACATGATTTTTGGGGTTTTCACAGGTTTTCATACCTTTAACTTGTCCTAGTTTTTTGAATTATTGATGATCTACGATTTTCCTGTTACAAAATTAACCTTTCTGAAATGTCTCATATTTAAGGGGGTTTTATTCAAGTCATGTCGTTTTTTTACTTGAGTTTATTATTACATTAATTTACTTTTTAGCATGTAAAATCAATAAATCTCATTGACGACAAAGATGCTGTATTACAGCTCCGATAAAACATTATTCAGAAACAAATTTATGATAATTTATAGTCTGAAACTTTATACGGAAATTTGTTATGTACGTACAAATACCGTGTCTTATTCTTGAATAAAGAAATAATGCGTACTTCGCATAATGGAATTAAGCTCCTTGCATGCTTCCTGTTGTAGATTCGTTCTTTTTTTCTCAGTATTTTTCTGCGTGAAAATTGCGGTACAATTTGTGTTTCCTGCAGATGCTATTTTCAAAATGAGTCAAAATAAACATGTGTACATTTTATATGCCTGCTCAGTAGGATGCTAAAAATAGGATGTTAATTCAATTAAGACTATCAAAAAAATTTAGATCGTTATGTATAATAGCGATTCCTTCATTATGCAAGAAACCAATCTTGCATCTATAAAACTGTTTGAAATTACCTGAAAATATCTACCATTGAGTAAAACAGACTCTACTTTTTTAGACCTGATTATGATATAAATCGATCATTTTTTTTATTTCGTGCATATCTATTAATTTATTTTCTGCTAGGTGTCAGGAAATATTTTTTCATTGATAGTTCTGATGTGTTTCACTCCTTAAAAATCACAATAATCATTTATGAATTCTATCGAAAAAAAATTTCCGAGGCCAAAATAAGATATAAATAAATAAGATAATATTAGGATAATAATAAAATAAGATAAGAATAAAATTCAGCTTTTTCAATTTTTATCATATACCAAATACATCTCTAACTTATTTTATCATTCGATATATCTGATAGCAATTTCAAATTATTTTCTAAAATTACACAACGATCAAACAAGTTTGTTTACATATGAACATTTTTTTCTGGTCGGGTTTTCACTTGCCACGCTTAAAAAAACAACTACTTTTCCAAAATTTCCATATCAGAAACGAATTGACTTCTGATTTCAAGAGTTTACGGGATCATAACTGTAATTTTGTCGCGTCGAGGTCAAGGCCGGATGAGCACATTTGCTCAAACGTGATTGAGAGAATGTGAGGGAATCGTATCACTTTATCAGATTTTATCGCTGTTTCAATAAGTTTTTCCGACTTGGTGATAACTTTGTTAAATCTACAAAAATTAATGGAGATTTTTTTTGATGCTACAAGTTCTCAAAATTTTCGTACATATTTCAAGAATTATATCATTGTATGAGAATAACTGAGTATAATATACTCTTTATGATATACATTTTGAAATTATAAAAATTTATAAAATCATCAAATATTCATCATTTTTAAGATTGTCAATAATTCTACGGAATTCGGAAAAGTTTTAGAATTTCAGATTTTAATTATAAGTTAGGTTTTTTATCGTATTCGTTTGGGACATGCATGATAACGTTTTATTCATTTTTTAAGAAAAATCTAACAAATTTGAAAAAAATCAAAAAATAGCTAAAAATATTTAAGCTAAAATTTTTTTTATAACTCGGCGAAGTTTTAAATGCTTTGAATTACATACATGTATGTTTCAAAAATTGAAAAACTTTGAAAAATCAACGAACAGAGATCTTTTCGAAAACTGTGGTTAATTCCATAATATTTTGGAAATTTTTGTAATTGTAGATAATTTTCATGAATTTTGTGGATAATGTTTTTTATCGTATTCGTTCGAGATATGCATGATGTTTTTTCGCTTTTTCATAAAAATCTGAAAAACTCAAAAAGTATTTGAAAAATACAAAAAATCTTGATTTGTTGGACGGATTCTCATCAAATATGAAAAGTGATTAGTTGAATATTGTTTCAAATTTTAAAAATTTCCGAACCAAACGAACTTATTAAAAATTTGGAAATTTCTTACTAATAATTCTATGCATAAAATTTGAAAATTTGTTATAATGTCAGACAATTCCAAAAAAAGTTTTATATTGTATTCATTGGTTGTATTTCTTCGAATAATGCAAGATGATGGTTTTTTAACGTAAAAAGATGAAATAGCCGAAAATTATCGATACTTAAAATCTGAGATTTCTACAAATTTTTAGGAAATTTGCAAAGTTCTGAATAGTTTAAATATTTTTTCCAATTTTCAAAATTTGAAAAATTTATCAACATAAAACATTTTTAAAACCGCTAATAATTCTATAAAAGCGGAAGAATTTCTTAACTTCTAGAAAATGTTTATAAACTTTTTAGATTCTGTTCATTAATAATAAGAAATACTAAAATATTTCTTTGACATATGCGTGCAGTTGTTCTTATATTTTCAATAAAGATGTGAAAAAGTTAAAATTTTGAAAAAAATAAGGAGTCTTTCTGATAAATTGGACAAATCTTCATGACATTTCGAAAGTTTTGAATAGTTTCAATCACGTTTGAAACTTTTAATACTTTGAAAACTAATTAAAATCATGTAAAATATTCAAGATTATTAACAATCCTGAACAATTCGAAAAATTTGTAAGATTTCGGAAAATAATCGCAGGTATAGTATGTAGTATTTGTTCATAATGATATTAGTTTGAAATACTCATAATTTTTTTATTCCTTGATCACATTCTGAAAAAACAAAAAAAAGTTATTGTAAAAGTACGAAAAACTTTTGTGATTTCGATAAATTTGTTTAAAATTTGGAAAGTATTCATCAATCGTTCGTATCTTGTTTGAAATTTCTAAAATTTAGAAAAATTAGGAAATTCATAAAATTGTCAATAACTTCATGAAATTCGAAACGTTTTTCAAATTCCAGAGATTGTTTATAAATTTTGTAGATAGTGTTCATTATCATACTCCTTGAATATACAGGGTGCCCCAAAGTCAGCGGATCATTCGAGAATCATCAATTCCTCAAAAAATTCTGTATGTGTGTACGTCCTTTTTTCCATTTATTTTTTAATTTCAAAAATTTGATAACTACATATTGAAAAATCACAACAAATCCTTATGAAACAGACGAGTTTTTACTATTTGCTCTTTAAAATTCTTTAAATGGATACATTTTCTAAAAATAATTAAAACTTTTAAGGATTGCCGTGAATTTGAAAAATTTTTCAAATTTCAGAAAATGTTCATACTGTTCAAATTCCGAAAAATACGGAAACTGTTTTATAAAATTGAAATTTTTTTAAACAAAAAATTATTCCTTGTAGAGAGATATTCTCTAATTTCGGAAATCTAATGAAAATCTAGGATTATAGATGATCTAAAAAATTTTGTAAATATCGTATTTTCGCGTGGGTATTTTTAGGTATTTCACACATCCAGAATTTTCCAGGTTCTTACAGTGCTACCCACCATTCCCATCATCCCATCATTTGCCAACCTGCTTTAAAAAAAAAAAAATTCCTTGAATGTTCAACAACCATTCGACATCCAAAATAATCCTCGGAGGAAAAAAAGAACCCGAAAACAATTCGTGCTCGGGTTTACCGACCCGGTGAGGACAATAAAATTCCATCGCTCGGCGTGCCCAAATCGGGGCCCGAAATCCAAATGGGCCCGTGATCCGAGAGTCGAAGCAAGGAAATGAATTGGAAATCGGGATACACCAACACGGGGGCCAACGAACTTTTCGTCACGTCGTCGCCACAACGTCGGTTCGTTACAGAGGCGTAACGCACCGCGAATATTAAAGCTCGCGCTATTCATAAACATCGCGCGGACGCGAAATTACGTAGTTCGCGCCCGCTATGTATGCGCATACACCGCTGGGCGACGTAACCCACATCTGCACAACGTTAGGCGCACATCACGTAACCTTGTTGGTTCCACTAGTCGTCAGTTCGTCTACCTATAGAAAGGATTGAGCTCCGCAGAATCCATTGCGTGCATAGATGTCGGCTTCTTTGGCGACGAAATGTGGCGTCATGATTTATAGCACTCAACCGAGGGGTCATTGACTCTGGAAATCAATGATTCTTTATGCTTAAAATCGATTCAAACTTTGATCGTACTCGAGCGGATCTGAGTGATTTAAGCTTGTACCGATTCGGAATCAGCTGGAATCAGCCGAATCAACAATGTACAACTTTTGGAATCAGCCGAATCAACAGTGTGCAAGTTTTGGAATCAGCCGAATCAACAGTGTGCAAGTTTTGGAATCAGGCTCCAAGTATATTGAACCATGCTGAATCAATCAAAATCAATGAGAAATGAGCCACTCAGTTGGAATCGATTTTCGAGTGAATGGCCACACGCACTCAACAAAACTATTTGGTTTCAGTGACTTAGTATTTGGTTGACATGCCTGTAGAGAATGAGGACATATTGATTACAAATAACTACTTACGAGATGTGAAGGACATAATTAAAATATATTACATTATATCAAGCACATAGATGCATATAGATGGTGGTCCTATTAGAAATGTAAGATGTTTATGACGCACCTGAAGCTACGAATATGGCATTCGTTTGTCGTTTGTATGTCCATTTATATGCCATTCACAACTTGTACGTAAGGAATTGATGTCTTGTTTATAGGTCAGTAAACGTCACGTCGTTCATAGGAAACCTTCTTGAAAAAGACTTCCGTTCCGACATTTTGAAGCTTGATGATACAACTTGAAGCTTTTTTTGCTGCAACCTGAATTTGGTTACTGCAAATTAAAATTGGAATTTCGGCATCTTGCATGACAATTACAAAAAAATTTCAAAAATTATAGCGTGGAATTTTCGAAAATCCTAGTGATATCAAACTTTTTTTCAAATTTTATTAGATTCTTCAAATTAATTCGTAATTATTTAGAAAATTCCAAAATTCATGTAAATTTTTAGATATTTCAAGAACGTGCATTGAGTAAATTTAGAATTCCCTACAATTAATTTCAAGTAAGTATTATTGTTAGTCGACTTCATACTTTTCTTATTTTTTCTGAATTGTAACTTATTTCGTTATTAGGATCCTAAGTCTCGGTTTCTTTCTACAAATATTACGCTGAAAAACATTAAATACCACGTATTATTCAAACTTCTGTACAGTCTACGAAGAAAAATACAAATATACAATATTTTTTCTATCATTTTTCCATTCTTTTTTTTTCGAATACGTTTCAAAATCGTTCAAAGCTCTGTGTTTTTGAATTCTTCGGCGTTGTCGTTCCACAATTTTTTATGAATTTGGGCAGAATTTTCCCAATTCCACCGAGAGTGAGAAAATTAAATAATTGCATAATCAATCTATAATAATAAAAATTCACATTTATGGCAAGACGAATTGGCAAATTGGCATTTTGCCAATTGGTCCGACCATTTGGAATTGCCGATTGGCCCGACGATTATGATTGCCAATCGGACAGAACATTAAGTTTGCCAATTGGTCGGACCATCGTCGGGCCAATTGGCAATTCCAAATGGTCGGACCAATTGGCAAAATGCCAATTTGCCAATTGGTCGGGCTATTGGCAAAACCAATTGGATTTTTTCAGCTGGGTTTTGTACAAAAAATACACAATTTTACAAATTTTTAATTTTCTCGACTGTCTTTTAATTTTTTTACTTATAAAGTATTACGAACTTACTTTAAGTTTTGAATTTTCTTGCTTATTTTAAATTTTTCGCTTCTGTTGCTGGATTCAAAATCGAACTATATATGTACATAAAGTTCAAGTAGGAAAGTAGAAATTTTAAAAGGATTCTGCATTTCGTTTAATTTTTTCTAATTTCGTGTTCTAATTTCCAATTGTCAAATTGAAAAAAAGTTGATAATCATGGATGTAAAATTACTACATATTCCGAATTTCGTTCCTAATTTTGATTTTTGTGTTTTATTTTTGAAATTTAGAATGCGATTCCTTTTGACATTTGAGTTAAGAAGTAAGCAGTTTTAATGTTTTTGAAATTTCCGTGACTTTTTGAAATGTTGTTTCCTTCTGGTAAATAATTCAAAATTCAATAACTTCGCACTGAACATACCATTCAATATAGCTATAAATTTTACTTTATTTGTTAATGATTTGTAGATTTTTCGTTCGTTTTCTTCAATCACATTCAAATTATGTACTAACATTTGGGTGAAAACTACAAATTACGAGTTTCGAATTTCGCCAGTACATGGCTTTCTATTTTTATTTTTCTAAATTGGTAGCGTAATAATCACTAAAAATCGCAGTTTAAAAATTCAAATCAATTATAAACCTATAAATTCGTGTATAATCTTTCACGTTCCTATTAAGTATATTCAGTAAATTCAAAAATTTAACCAATACAAAATCATGTTCGAAAGTACACAATTACCATAATTGTTCTCAATTTTTATGACTTATTACGTAAAATAATTAACAATAGTTTTAAAATTTTTCGTGTAAACCTTCAAACTTAGAATCATATATGTACCTACACCAAGTTTAGGTGAACAGATTTTAATTTTGAAGTCAGTGAAATTATAATTAAAAGTTGATAGACTTACATTATGATAATTAATTGAAAATACTGCGAATTTCTAATTTGATAACTGCCTGTTTCAGATTTTATATTTTTCGTTGAATTGAAAATTAAATCATTAGGATTCGGGATATCAATTACTCGTTCGAAACTGTGATGTTTTTTTTAACAGACTATTTCAAAAATTAATAACAGAATTCTTGAAATGAAAAAAATATCGATTTCTAATGCCGATCAAAGGTACATGGAAACATTTCAAACGTTATGCTCGCTCCCCTCCACCGATGTCACAAACTGTCGCATCAAACTGGACCCCCCCCCCCCTCCACCCGTAGGAGCGTTATGTAATTTATGGACAGCCCTTAAAGAATATCTCCAAAGCATGGTAGAATTAACAAGGTATGTTCTTGCGCAGGTATGAGTAGAGGGGGGTTTTCTCTGTCGTTTTTGCACCCGGGTAATCTCTCTTGCTCTTTTCACCAGCCTCCGCCATAATTGTTTTTTATTTACATCCGTCACTACATTTTATCAGTGTGATGCAAATGAAAAATTGTTTAAAATGTCGGTGTGCCGGGTTAAAAGTTGTAAAAATCATTAAAAAAAAAAAGGATTGAGTGAGAAAATGTATTGAAAAATTGAATGCAGAAAATTATGTCAGGAAATCAAATAAAAAAATTCAAAAAGTGACCAACAAAAAGGTCATAACTGTTTAATAAAGGATTATTGTTAGAAGAAAATTATGTTAATTTGACAGAAATAAAATAGTTTGACAAAGTTCCGACAACTTTATTGCTTCGATTTCCCTAAGGATCTTTAGTGAATAATAGATATAAAAATAAAAATGTAAATTTGGCATTAAATAATAATAGCGACAGTATACTATATACATTTGAATTTATTTTTAATGTAAAATTTGCTGTGAGTATAGTAAGGAAAAAATTTAGATAAACTAATTGAATCATTATACGTAATCATTTAAATCATGTTTTTATATATAAATATTTGTGTTTTATAACTTTACACAACTATTCATAAAATATTTTTGTAAGAACTATATTTTACGAAATAATTTCAAGTTTTTTGAATTAGTGTTAATATAATTAAATCAGCGAAAATTGAAAAAAAAAAAAAATGAAAAATGCACTATTTTCATTTAAACATAATCATCGATATTAATTTTTTAGCATTTATACAATGATGTTGAAATCAACTCTTTAAAAACGTATGACCAAATGAAAATACTCGAAATTATTTGCAAATTTTTGATTAACAGAACATGATCGATATCAAATACTACTTATTCACTTCTTCATAAGTGAAAATGGCAAGTATAGTAATTTTTTTAATTTATATAGACGAGGATTGTAGAAACATCGACATTATAACTTTTGAAACATTTGAATTCGGTGGCGGGAATGAGCCAATATGGCGCCGACTGGTGGAATGCGCAAACTGAACGAAAACTCGTCCGTCTATCGAACATACGTTGTTAATTCTACCATGCTCCAAAGTTAAGCATTCCGGAATAATTTTGTTAAGTATTTTTAAAAGTATTCAACATTGTCAAAAACTTTTATAATTTTTGGTTAGTTTTTGGAGTTTCCAGCATAAAAATTTACGATTCTGGATATTTCGAAACATTATCACTATTTATTCAAAAATATTTAAATAACATCCCTAACATAAACTTTCCACCCTTTGAAACTTTTTTAAAAACCTGACAACTAACGAATTCTCATTATTTGTGATACTTCAAAACTTGTTACGTTGAAAAGCAATACCACGTATTATTTACTTTCAATCCCTGAGATGCAAGTCGTCACTGTATTTTTCATTTCTATGATATGAGTCAAATCGATTTTCAATTTACATCAATAACTTCCTCACTGATGAGGGCCTCAATTATGAGGCCAACAATAAAATGCAGTTGACTTACAATTAGAAAAATTATTTCTGCTAGTCCCTTTAATTTCCATGATATGCACCTATTTTTCCAAAGTCAGAAGTCAGACGCATGTCAAATTCTGTTTCTATTTTGTTTATCTCCAAATGTTTTCACATGATTTCGAATGCACCGGAAATTCCGATCACATATTCATATAGACCGACCGAGATTTTCTTATTCTTTGACGAACATCCAAGATGTTTTTTTTCCTTTTAGCTAAGAATAAAGCGAAGAAGTCTTACAAAAGCAAAACAGGGAACTTTTGGGAAACCCTGTTTTTGAAGAAAAATGATAGCTTGAAGCATGATAAGAGGAACTTTCGATTAAATCAGCTACATCGGGACTACAAAGTTCTCTTTCTTGACACAATAATAACACACTAAGAATCGGCCGTTGCATATGAAATCTACGAAAGATAGTGTATTTCACAGGATCCTCCATAATATAGAGTATTACTGATACCATTTAGACATGACATGCGACACAAACATTTTTTACCACCTTCAATTCTTTCATGCTAATTTTATCCAATTCCCAGTTTCCCTCCTCTCAAAATCTACCTTCAAAAAGGTTAACGGCTCTTTTTAAACCACTTTTAAAAAAAAAAGTAGAAATCAAAGAAATTGCTTGACTAGATTAGCATAGCGTTAGAAGGTAAATAATCTGTCAATACACTTTCTTCTGAAAAAGTAGAACATACTTTCTGGGTCAAAAAATCTCCGAAAATCTTTCGTCATCTCCTTCCACTTGCTAAAAAATCCGTTGTAAAACTCGTCGTGGGAAGTTACGCAAGACGAATCTCCAGAAGTGAAAGAACGAAAAAAAAATCAAAGGCGAATCAAATGTGATCGGTCACTTTCTGTAGCAATCGTATTCAAAAGTGAAACCTAGATTGGGGGTGGGATGGGCGTTATATTCAAGGCTGTGCATTGTGTGGGCAAACAGGTACATACGTCAATATTTCAGCGGGCCCCGAGAAAAAGGGATTTCGTCGATCAGAAAAAAAAAAGATTTTCCAAACTCGTGTAGCCGGGGCAATCAGTTCAAACAACGCTTAAAATCAACGCAAACACGGCGCGAGCAAATATTTCAAAAGTCGGGAGGATCCCGAAGTACAGAACTGTCGAAATTCCCTCGCAAAATGGCAAACGGGTTTTCGGTCCTGAGAAACGAGAATTCGCAGCTGAATGAGAATTTTTAAATTCCTTGTGACGCAATGGTGACATTTTTGTGATTAGAAAGTGCTGCGTGCTTTTTGAGTACGCCCGAGTCGAAAAATAAGATCTGAAATACCATCTGATCCATTTGACAACCCCTGAATTTCTATCTGACGCATCTGACGCCATCTGAATTTGGGTCTGATCCATGTGATGGATAGAATTTTTTTTTCAGACCGTGTGAATACAAGGTCTGACTCGAAAAAATTTGTTAGTCCCTCTGACGAGGGCCTCTGAATTTTTTTATAATGATCATTAATTGATGCAATGACGTCATATATCCAATTGGACCTAGAATATTTTTGGCTATGGAGGAACTTAAAATATTTTCGATCGAGGTGGGACACTTTAAAAATTTTTTGCTAAGGTAAAACTTGAAAAATTTAATGTTCAGAGTGCCTGACTTCAATTCATTGCATCTGACTTTATTGTTATAAACAACGTTTCTTCGTTTCTTATTTATAATCTTTAAAATAGAATTTATATATACATTTATTTAATTCACGTTTAAAAAAAGACGCAATACATTTTTTTATTTAGGCATGCCAATTCTGCCGTCCTCTGCATAAGTGTAGTTAACTGCATTCGGCGAAAGAGTTTCTTTTGTTCCGAAATATTGGGCAAAAAGAACCTTAGCGCAGAATGGAGTTATGTCATTTATGCAGAGGACGGCAGAATTAATAGTCGGATGTAATTAAAATAGTAAAAATCGAACTAGGAAAGAAACAGAATTAGAATAAGAATATGTGACTTGGACTCAGGAAATGGGGTTTGAGAGGCAAAGCCGTACGGCACATTTCACTTTTCGATGCCCTCTCTGTCTTACTCACAGTAGAATAGGAAAGGTTTCCCGAGTATTCAAGTTTCAAAAAATATTCGGCCTAAAGGGCGAGGGACAATAGAGTTACCCGTTGCATGAAAAATCTTACATTGATAGACTTTTTTCTTTTTTTTATTTCCTCAAGTCATTCTCCTTCATTTTATTTTTCATACCATTATAGTTGTTCAAAAAATAAAGTCAAGGAAATGAATTACTTGAGAAAAAAAAGGAGGAAACAGGTTTATCTGGGTCTATCAATGTAAAATTTGCAATATTACTAGTAACTGTACTGTCCCTCGGGCTCTGATCCGAATAATTTTCAAACTTTGATACCCATGTTTCCTTTCAAGGGGGACCTATCCTATTTTGCTGTGAGTAAGACAGAGAAGGCATCGATAAGTGAAAAATGTGCCTTACGGTTTTACCTCTCAAACCCCATTTCCTGATTCCAAGTCTTATATGTACTTAGAGTACGCATAGCAAAGGGGGGGGGGGGGGGGCAGGATTAGGGTTCAAAAATCAATAAGTAGTCAAAACACAAGCATTAAGAATAATGCATGAAAATGTAAGCAATATATGTGGTATATTGATAAAGAAAAAAATTAACATATTAGTATTCCATACAAAATTTAAATCTATAAAATTTTCTCAACCCAGAGAATAATAATAGAAAATTAAAATTGACGATAATAATAAACATATCGAAAACTTTGAGTTTCATCTCATCAAATTCTGTAGATCTACATTCAATCCATATAAAAGTATTATGAAATTGTTCGAATTATACAAACTCTGCAGAAATACGTATTTGTAGTACTACAAGTAATATAAATGTATGAGAAAACTGTCTTCTGACAAATTTCAACAAGTGCCTACGGTACCTACGGTCTAGAAAATTTCAAATTTTAGAACATCAAAGTTTAAAAATACTTTAACAGCAATATATTTAACGTATGGTTATATGTACTATAAATCTATGAAAATTCTAAAAAAGCTGACATAATATTTTAAATACTTATAAAATACAAAATAACAAGAACTTAATTATCCATATGCAAAATTTATACGTGATTTTCTCATAAATCTATGAAGTCACTGAGAACAGATCGAAATTCGCATTCTGGAGCATCGAATTTTTAAAATCTATGAAGCAATGTACAAAAATATTAGAACTCTTTCAAAATACAGAGAAATTCTGCAAGGTTTCGTATGTACTAGAAAATGCGGGAAATACTAGAAATTTTGAATACATAAAAACTATGTTAGTATAATTTTCTCGAAAATTTATGGAACTTTTAATGTTAGAGAATATTTGTGGCGTGGACTGAAGAAAGGGTCCTAACAGCACCAAAAATCGAATTCGAGATAGTCAGTGATTCTGAGTATAGAAATCCTGCTCTATCGAACGATTCTACTCTTGAAAATGCATGATTTTTTCATTTCATAAAAAATTGAGGTACATAATTGGACGGACATGCTACGCTTAGAGACTTCATCTTTTCAATCTCGTTTTTCTCGAAAAGCGGCGAGGTGCTGTTAGGACGCTTTCTTCAGTCCACGCCACATTTATTATAACAGTACTATATATGATTAAATAATGATATAGGTATGTAATCCTAGATTTTATTCTGGACATTCATATGCAACACTATAAAAATATGTATAATTCAATATTGAGTATCAATATTAACGTATTCAATTATTACTATAAATTTAATATTAATAATAATTTAATATTAATATTGTAGCGTCCATGCCAATTGTCACGCTAGCCACGTCCTCAAACTTTACATGAGTATTATGAAGTAAAAAATTTTTTCAATTGTATTTATAGGTACCTACAAAAAAAATATGAAAACAGAGACTGATTGTCTACATAAAAAAGACCATTCTCTGAAAAATCGAAATAAATATTCAAAATCGTTTATAGCGTCAATTTCTATAAATATACAGATTTATAGAAATTGATGGATTGCTCAATATATTGAGCGATCTATAGGAATACTTTAAACCTATAACTATACTTGAAAATCATACAAAATTCGATGAATAACATACAATACGAACATTCTAGAAATCTATGAAAATACAAGAAAGATTTAAAATTACGAAATATTGAAGGAAAAATACATTTATTTGGAAAACTCTCACGTAATAATTGATTTTAAAAATTTTGAATAAATTGAATTTATATGAGATTCTTTTCTAAGTATGAAATATCTTTCTCATCTAAAATTTCATCATTGATTTGCATTGAATTCTAATTCAGATTTCGTGCATTATGTTTAATAACAGTAATTAAATCGAATGTTGTATAAAAAATCTAGTACATAAATATGCATTGTAGTGTATTAATGAGAAATTTCAATCGAACTATCGTCACCGCCAGGGATCGTCTTCTAAATTAATTTGCATTTAAAATTGTATCAATAAAAGTTCATGCATTATTTCTTGCAATATTTATAGGTACCTATAACTTGTTTTATTTTTAGATACAAAAATAATAATTTTATCAGAATTTCGGTAGGGGTTTGAGCCCCTAAAAATCCCATCTATAGATAGGTATATCTACGCGCCTGATTTATGTTTATACATAAAATTACATAAAAACTTATAATGTTGTATATTAGGAATCAAATGTAATGAAAAAAATCTTTGATTCATATTGTATGGAAAAAGATTTCGGTTTCCTTTATAAAGTAAAACCTAATCTTCTATATTTTTATTCTTGTATTTGACAGTATGTACGTTTCTTTTTAAGGGGGTATTCTACCCGAATCGGTCCGAAATATCGATGTTTTCAAATCGTTGTAAATAAAAAGCTTTTCAATATTTTTATTCAAAATTTTTTGAAAGTTTTTCTACAGTTTATAAACATTAATTTTCGTTTTTAATGTTAAAAATATCTTTGTTTTTAATGGTTCATTCGACGCCTTAAACTTGAGCCTGCCGAAAATAGTTGCTCCATGGTGGACACGATATCTCCGGTTAAAATATTCTGAAACACAAAATGTAACCCATTTTGTAATCCTTAGACTTCCTGCTATCGCCCCTTCTAGGGAATAAGAAAAAAAAATTTTCTTCAATCAAAATTAGACAATTGAAAAAAAATTACGATTTTTTGCCTTGTTTTTGTTTATATTTTGCATTAAAAACATTAGTTAAACAAATGCTTTTGCCGTTATCCTAGAAGAGGCCAAACCTATACATTTGCTTAGTATCTTTGTAAAATTTCAAGTCAATCGGACAAGTGGTTTTTTCTGGATCGTGTCCACCGTCCCAAAAAAAATGGTTTCGAGAAAAACGAGTTTTAAGATTTACAAACATGGTACTAACAAATGATGTAACTTACGGTTAATCAGCGATTCCAGGACCATACATTGCTCCCTCTTCTTTCTCGTAAAACTCGTTCAAAATCGAAATCTGCTCTCTTTTTTCAATTTTCGCCCTCTTGGCTGCGTCCGTCATGCGATGCTCGGAGCGTGCGATGCGTTCGTCGTCTCGTGAGTCGGCGTACATGCTTGCAGTCAGCCCGATTGTCACTCCCATCGTTTAAAGTACTTTTAAAATGTGCGTGTATCCCTCGTTGAAGATAATTACAGCAAGGTAGTTGAACATTTCTACAACTTTACTTCCTGAATGTAAATGTTTCGGTGAGAATGTCCAAATAAGTGAGTTGAGGGATTCATTATTATTTTGGGTCTCTGCTCCTAAACATCTGCTCAGTAGATCTTCGGCTGTCAGGGCTTCATAAATTGGCTTGATGATTTCCAAAACTGTGTTATTGAGAGGTGGGTCGTGTTTGAATGATCCAAGTGTACCTTTTGCTTTCGCTTGCTGCCAACGACACCAGCTATTTTCACCTGCTGGACAGTAATCGTGTCTCGGATCTTTGTCGGTGGAACTTTTATGATTGAAAGTAGCCCAAACTGCCTTGCGCATTTCTTCGATGGAATCAGAATGCCTGCGAATCGCGAGTCCGTAATACACTGTCAATTCACCAATGACTTTATCAGTCAATTTTCCTTGTCCCTTCCCGCCAACGCCTTTGTTCATCTTCTTGATATTTCTCAGTCTGGCACCCATTCTTTTCTCGACATGACCAACACACTCTTTCTTCAGCACAGTCACCTCATTTCCGTATGGTAAAGCATCCGAAACCCCTTTAAAAGTTTTGCTGTCACCATCGCCAATGTAATTTTCGTAGCAAACATCGTACTTTTCCTTGGATCTCAAAAACATTTCAACGATAGCATCAGTCTCCATTTTTCCTGCACTGCCAGAGTGATTTATTGTGCAATTCTCTGTATGATTTTCGTACCACTCTTCGTAAGCTGTAGGCTCGGAATTTTTCTTTGACTTCCACAAATTGCAAGCTTGGAAAAACTTGCTTTTCACAATTGAATCAACAACTTTTCCAGAATATTTTCCGATCAGACTCGCAGCACCGAATAGAGAAGAAAATCCTCGCTTCTTCCACGTTCCATCCCGGGAAACTGTGAGGTTTTTTGACACGTTCCCGGCTTGAGTATTTAGTTCGATTTCTTGAAAAACAGATTTTGAAATGACGGTATCATAAACAGTGGACGACGCGTGATAAATAATTTCCAAGCACGAGAAATAAGTATTCCTTGCCATTCCACTGCAAATATCCATTAAACTGCAAAACATTTGGAGCCATTCTCTGCCAACACCAAGAAGCCGCATCACGAACACAATTCGGCGGTTGATTTCATACGAATTTTGAATCAACGGACATGAATCAATGCACTTTTCACCACATTCACAAAGGATGGAAATTTTGAATCCTAATCCACGAGGGCACTTTTTTGAGAACTGCACCTCCTTTTTGCAATCCTTGCAAATGAGCAATGAAGAAATCACAGAAAAAACAGCAAAAAAATTGATAATACTGTAAGCGAATTCTTCATCAACGTTGGCTTTCATGCTGTTTCTGTCTCGAAGTTTCTGAGCAGATGTACTAGCGAAATCTTCATTTTTCTGAGCAGTATGGCGATTTCCAGAAAACTTCTTTTTTCGCTGGCGAGATGGTTTTCTAGCGATTCCTCTCCCACCTTTTTTATCCATTATGATCACAAATCACTCGAAAAATAGCACGCAAATCACTCGTAAACCACTCGGAAGAAAATACTGTGAATAAAACGCACGGATCTTTCTCGTATTAAGGCCAGTGAAAAACTGAAGGAAAAAATAGATAGGTAGCAAAAATCACACAAAAACAGATGGTTGCAAGTCACCCGGATGCAATCAAGATAAGATAAATTTATCAGACGAAACAGTAGTTTTGTATTACCTGCGACGCTATAATGGATGGCGGGCGCCAAGCGTCGCCCGATGCATAGTCTTAAAACTTGGAAACTATTCGTCATTGAGAAAAATCCTCTTGCACACACATTCCTCTTATTGTCTACATCAAAAATATTGAGTAAAAAAAAAATCGATTTTTCGGACCATCTCGGATAGAATACCCCCTTAAGTTGCATTGAGATGGGTTTACCCTAATTGAGAAAAAAATTTTTTTTTGTGTAATGGAATAATTTTGATTCAAATAATTTGAATAATGATGAATTTTCATCCACTTCCATGCACCGCCCTGGTATCCTCTAACAAAAACTTTTGTTAAGTCGAGATAGACATAATAAAAAAAATAAACTATATAATAGTTAATCTTCATTATATAGCCGGCAAACATGAAAGTTTTTCAAAATACTCAATCTACTGAATGGCTTAGGTACCAGCGACGCAGGTTTTCACGGCTCAGCGATCCGAGTTCGATCCCCGCCATGGTCAAAAATTTTTTTTTTTCAGGATATTTTCAATATATTTTCAGGTATAATCGTCGAAAAAATCATGATAGCTTATACAATTTATCAACAAACAAAACTATAAATTGATTCCGGTAATTGTTTCCACAAAAAATAAATTAAAGTACAAAGTGCAACGCAATTTTATTTTGCTCTTTTGGATTCTGGTTTTATTTAACCCTCTGAAAATAGTATCAGAGGGTCTGAAACATTCATCGACAAATCTTCGAAGATGCTCTGGATCAGAGGATCTGACAAGTCCGTCTGAAAATCCATCTGACAATATGTCAGAGGCTCTGAAAAGGTATTTTGCCATAGTGTCAGATGGTTTTTCAGACGTCTGAACTTCAGTCTGACCCATGTGAAAATCAAATGGATCAGATGATATTTCAGATCTTATTTTTCGACTCGCGCGCGGTCGAGAAGGAAGACTCGTTTTTCTTTATTGGGAGATGAAGTTTCTTTTTCTCAAATATCTGAAATAAATTATCGACTAGGTAATTTCTATTCGAGAATTTATTCGACATTTTTATCACAATGTGAGCTATGGCAAATACTGGTATTCAATTTAAGGGGGGGGGGGGGGGAGGTGGCAATAAAAAATGCAGAATTGAAAGTTTCTTACAAAGTTTAGAGTTTTTGAAATTTCATTTTTAGAAATCAAAATAATAGAATTTTATATTGGGTAATCGAGAGTTTGGAAATATTCTTTTTCAGAATTAACGGTTCTGTAATACATACACTAGTTCTCTATTTGAAATAGTCGTACCTTCAACTTCAGAGTTTGTATTAAGTATAACATAAAACTACGTTCTTGATTTCAATACATTGAAACTTTTGTTCACTCTAGAAACTGGAATTCGCGAGTTTTGTTTTTTATTTCCATTCGTTTCGAATTTCTTTGAAAATTTGAAGCCTTTAACATCTCTACTGAATTATTTTATTTTTTAATAAATTTTCTGGAAACTTTACATAATACAAAATTTACAGAAACTGAATTACCATGATGAATATGAACATTAAGCATCAGCAGAGATCAACAATTTTTCAAAAAATTTTATCAGATGCTTACAATTTAAAATTTCTGTGAAAAGCTATAGGTTATGAAAACTTCAAACATTTCACAAACATTTTGAAACTTTTCTTAACATGCACCTTTTGGACAACCTAGAAATACATATATACTTACGTAATAAGAGATACAGTTAGGCAAGAACAATTTATTTTACTGCTTTCTAACGTGAAATTTCGAGGCCAAGTACTGAAAATTCCAAGTTTGGATCAGTTCGCAATGAAACGTAAATGTTTAATTTTTCCTCATGTCATCTTGATGTTTAAATTCAAAATATTTATCTGGAATGGTTCCAGAATTTTTATGCACATTATGTTTTGAAGGATAATTTGAAATTTTATCATTTATGAGTATTTAATGAGAGATGCTTTAGTTAATGTAATTTTCCTTGAAAATTTTCCTACGAATTTCTATTACTATTGGAACTCTAGATATAGCTCTTATCTAGATATTATCAGTTTTTGAGGGGACTATTATCATGATATTTGCGTATGCTGTCGGTCGATTACAGGTGACAAGAATTTGTAGAATCTAACTGCAATTCTTTCTTTTTACTCTAAAAAACTCGACCAGTAATAATTTTTTTGATCATGGTTCCGCATAAGGTTATGTACAAATTTTTGAATGAGTTTCTCAACATTTCTGTTTGACGAAATACTATTGTAGAAAATTAACGCTGAACTAAGGAAGGGAATAAATTTTTTATGAGAATTTGCTACGTCATTAAACAAATTACTTTTGCAAGTTCCTAAAGAAAAACATGCATTGTTGAATTTGAACAATGAGTAACATTAAAATGAACGATGAAAAAAAAAGGTATATAACTTGTTATGTTAATTATTTACCATTTGAAAAATTTTACACCCTACGCTTGAATCAAATATTCTCTCTCTTCAAATTATTATTTTATTCAAGTATAGCACATTTTCCATAAACATAAATATATGTTTATGATAAAATATTGTATGACAACTACTAAGAGTTCATTGAAAAATCTTTGACCTTCCAATCTTAAAAATTGATTTCTCATGAACGTTATTGACAAAAATGATTACTGAACAAATTATTGTTATAGACTTCGAAAATTTTATACCCATGAAAATATGCCTGAAATTTTTATTAACTCTTACGACCCGCCCACGAAACCATCATACTTCAAACACATCCTCAGGCGTATCACGAATCTCCTCAATCAAGTACCTCACTCATACAACGGAGGCGAAGAAGAATTCTCCGTTAGTGCATCGAGCGCTGGAAGAATTGTTTCGGTCTCGGTCTCTGTTGCGAGAAGGGCCTCCAGACTGCTAATGCCCAACACCACCTTTCCATGCAGCCAACAAGGACATGGGAAAGGAAGAGCATGGCTTTCAGAAGGCAAGAAAAAAGACAGAGAAACTAGAAGAAACTTACTTACAACATTGGTTTACATGAAAAGTGCACCTTGTGAAAAAAGTTTTTTTAGATAAACTTTGGGTCGCTGAGTACGAAAATGGCTGTCATTAGTTTTTCTAAAGAAGGGTTTTTTCTGCAAATATACCTTTGAAAAATTTATTTCGGGGCCGGAAAAGTATATTCAAATGGTGCCCTCGATTTGAAGTTTTAACATAATCCGATGCATTTGAATCACTTCATTTATACTACTTTGTTCATTTTTATACTTTCATTCAACTTTAATCAACTCAATCGTTATACGTTAATTTAATCATGATTGTTGTAAGCATGCAGTTTTTTTTAATTAATATTTTCCTACATATTTTTTTAGCATAATGTTCTAATCATTTTCTTCGTAATTGATTAAATAATTATTCTTCATCATTCTCAAGTATCTGGAAAACATCAATTCTACTCTAGCAATATGTACTCAAATGAAATATAATACGACCAGATATTTATAATTAACTTGAACACAAATTGACAATTTTGTTATTCTGAAATCTTACAAATTTACAACAAACTAAATCAATATTCATTTTTGATATTTTGTACAGTAATATTTGTAATTTAAAAACAATTTATCTCGGTCTAATTCCCTCGATTCCATCAAAACTAAACTCATGTCGAGTCTTTTTATCTGTCCTGCTGATTAATCTATGATTGGAAAATAATTCCCTTCATTTCAATTTTTAATAATTTATCCCTCACGAATAAACTTACTTTAAACATGCTTTTTTGTTGAGATTTGTTTAAAAAAAAAAGGTATATGTGAATTGAAAAATCGAGAGCATTTCATATGTTATTGTGGCTACAGATATCTATTAATGTCAATGTACTGAAATGATCTTCAATTTTATTGCAGATGATTTACTTTACGAAAATTCAATTTTTTTTATATTACACTTTTCTTGTTTTTCCAAACATTTTATTATTCAATACCTACTAACCATTTCTTACGAACAACCTGCCTTCATCACACACATAAAACAAATGAATATTTTTAAATTTAACTACGATGCTTAGTTTTGAAACCACTATTTTATCAATTTGGAAAAATTATACAAAATAATAACATTAGATCGTGTTATGTTTACATGCATATTTTTTTCTTTCTGAGCTGTCAGCTATCACTTTTATCGCTTGCGTTTTACACTAGAATTTCAATATAAACCTTTTAAAACTAACAAGTTTCATTATCAACGCGCAGTTTCATAACATTGATATTTTCCAAAACGTTTTCACTTCGAATTCGAATTCTACTAAGCATCAGACTTAACTTTTTTATCGGCCAATTACATCGTGAATAAAATATCAACCACTCTGAAGTGCTCAAACTATCATCAACTTTATTAGTATGGATTTGAAAAATTTTGTCCCGTATTCTAGAATTTTCAGTATTTATAGTATAACTATGCATTGATATAAATGTGATGCTCTAAAATTGAAACTATATACATATATAGATGGTAGGCGTTTGTTGAGGTCTTTAGAAAAATCTTTTTTTAAAGACTTTTATTACTTTTTGTGTTTCTTTAGAGTTTGTATGATTTGAAAAATTTTCCAATTCTTTTGTACAGATTCTACATAGATTTCTAGATATTTTTGTTCTAAGATGCTAAGTTTTTTAGATTTTTAGCATTTTCGTAGATTTTGAATTTTTATTATTTTTTGAAGTAACTTTTTCACTTCTTACATGGAATAATGAGTGTTTGATTTGATTAGAATTTCATAAGGAGTTTCAATTTCCAAAACTCCCCTCTGCCTATACGTCTGACTTGGACATTATCAGAATATTCTAGAAATATCATCAAAAATCTTCCCGTCAATGGGAAACCCAAAGAATTAATTTCTCATTTCAAAATGAGTTCCACCTCGTCTCTAAAAACGATGTCTCGAATCTCTACAATACCCTCTGTCCCTCGATTTTAAAAAATCCATTCATCCGAATCAACTCTCTGCTGGTTCGAGAAACCCGTCATCCTCTCGAAGCCCGTCCCTGAGAGAGTACATATATCGCGGATCCTCGCTAATTGAGCCCGAGCAACGAAGAATTCTCCGTTAGTGCACTCGAGCTCTAGAGAATGGTTTCGGGCCCGGGTGTCGGTTGCGCGGTAAGGGCCCGAGCGAGGGCCTCATGCGCGCCACCTCCTCCCTGACTCCCTGCTCGTGCGGCGGACAAGGACACGCAACGAAAAAGGACGAGTTTTGCAGGAAGCACAGCGAAAGAGGAGAAAAGACGAAGAGAGAACGAAACCCGTTGAAGAAGGACAGCAGGAATGCACTCACAATCAGTGTATAATACTCATACAGTATTATATACCTGTGTGGTGTCGTCGCGGTCGGAAGGTTTAAGGTAATGGTCCGCTGGAGGGGAGGGCAAGAGAGTCGGCGGAGGATAATAATATAGAGGAGGAGGCGAATGTGCGAAAACCCTGGAAGAAGAGGGACAGCTATTCTCGCAAACACGGGTGATGCGGACAGGGAGGGGGGAGCCAGGCCCGTTGGTAGTGGGGCACGCTCACGGTCGGGGCCCGAGGTCCTGGCCGAGATCCGCGAACGTTTCAGTCTTCAGTCGCGCTCGTGTTACCGGATTATTCTCCCGTGCTCTGTCCTGTACGTCACGTACGTAGTCAGCTTTTCCGGCATCCATATCCCGGAAAAGCCGCGCGTGTGCCAAAAGAAAAACACAGGGATTACCCGGATTTAAACCCATTAAACGAGTTATTCACAACGTCGTTGGTGAAAAGTGGACGAAATCGTGGTCCCCGCGGACCCCCGATGGTGACGCAAAGTTAGTGACCCCCCAGTTTACGCGTGAAGAGGCCCTGAACTCGGGACAAGATGCCGAAGATCTTCCTCATCAAGAATCGGTTGCATCAGCAGCAGCTGAAGCTGCTGGAGGCCCAGAACCTCGGCAACTCCGGGGGGAAGGAGACCCTCCTCGGTGGTAACTCCGAGCCCCTCAGCCTCATCGTCAGCAAGCACCAATGTGAGTCCCCAAGGAATAGTCCTGGCCCTTTTTCACAGCAGGTTTTGACACCTTTCGCGACCTTGGCCCTCCGGCTCAAGGGCACTGGTACCAAAGAGCGAGGGGGGTGGGGGAAGGGCCCGCAGGTGCTGGCACCTGACCCCTCGCCTCGCGAGCGCGCAGGTGTCCATTTTGAAACGGATCGGGCCCTCGTTAGCCGCTCCAAGACGGCGATTACAAAAGCCCCGCGAGTAACGATGAACCTGCCCTTGAAGCCGAGCCGAGATTCCCGCGATTCCGCGAAACTGCGCAACACCAGGACTTTCTTCCCCCGTTTTTCCATCCTCCCGAAGGTCGCAGATTTTTGCCCCGTGACGCACTTTGCAGAGAGACAAAGGGTAATTTTCGCGCGGAATCTCATCTCGCCTAAGGATTCGAGTTTTTTTTTTATTTCTTGATCGACGTGGCCGCTTTATTTCGCGGGCAGAGAGCGCATTCCCGAGCAACGGTAAAGCGAGTAGGGAGGCGTGGTCCCGCCAAGTTCATCCTAAAACTGGTTTAGGAAGGACTCGAGCTATTCCTCTCTACTCGCCTCGAGGGGCAGGAAATCCACCAGGATCGACAAAAATCAATGGTCTCGCCGGGGACATCGCACTTTAGCGATGATTTCGTAAGAGGCATTGCTGATTACACGAGCCACCGATGAGTCGATCTTGAGGCGAGAGAGAATTAAAAATTCATTCAATTTCTCTTTTAAACGTTTGGAAATTCAGGTACATACAATTTTTTCCGCTCAAAAATTCTTTATCGAAAAAATCGGCTATATTTGGCAAAAAACGAAAAAAAATTGGCCATTTTCGGCAAAAGTGAGAAAACTGATGGATAGCCCATTTTCACTCAAGGTTAAAATGAAAAAAATAGTTGGGAATTTTAGGTAATATCTGTTGAACATCAATTTAAAAAGAAATTTTTGGTTTCAGCAGCCATTCATTTGATAAAATAACAGGTTCAGAGCCAGAAAGACACAAGTATTCCCAAGAGAGAGAAAAACTTATGTGGATGAGGATATTTTTATCCTCACTCAGGAATTCTTGTGTCTTTCTGGCTCTGCACCTGTCAAATATGGACCATACAAAGTTCTCGTTATGACAAGCAATATGAAAGTTTCAAAACGAGAACCTTTGCTGACGTGGCCAAAACTTTTGTTGTCATATCTGAAACTTTGGCTGGTCCACATTTTACTCAATGGTTTGGTTGCTCATAAATAATTATTTATAATTTTGAGATACTATAGAATACAATTTTTTTCATTTTCAAACGTTTGGAACTTCAGAACCATGAAAAAATAGGGGAAAGAGGCTGAGAAATGAGGTTTAAAATTTAAACTGGTCGACTGTATTTAGATAAGGATGTTGTGGTATAGTTTTGCCAGATTTATGGAATATGGGGTTATTGATTAGAAACTTCACTTAGAAACCCCAGTTAAAAGCTCTAATCAGAAACTTCAGTAAGAACTTTTTTTAGCGATCTTTTACTCAAATTTAGTGAATCAGTTTTCAATGGAAAATAAAAATATCACTAAATTAAATTTGAGAATGAATAATAAATTTGAGTAATCCATAGAAACGACGTAAAATTGATAAAATAAATCGATAGATCTGAATTGTTTTTTTCAACTTGGAGGAACACTCACTCCCAGTTGCAAAAAAACCTAAACTCAAGGTAAAGTTTTAATAAATGCGATCGATATCGATAAATCAATAAAATATTATTCGAATACATTATAAAGAAAATAAAATTGATTATTTTAAGTTCTAATAGTAAATTCAAACTTCATTTGGAAGTTTGTATTTGAAGAAAGTTCCTAAATATGTAAGAATTCATTGGAAATTCAAAATAATGTTAAATTTAATTCAATACAAATCAATAAAATTATAAGATGATTTACTTGTGAAAAGGGACAAATTAAATCCAATTTTAAAAACCAATAGGTCACATCGAATTAAATTCTAATATAAATATAGTCAGCTGGAAAAATTATCGAATTAAAGTTCTAGTTTTAGAAATTTTATTCTTAATTTCAAAGAATATCAATTGACATTCCATTTGGATACTTCAATCGAAAAATCTAATTGATTCATTAATTTAAAGCTTGCACTGATGGAAATGAACTATCATTTTTTACAGTACATATTACATACAATTTAAAAAATCACTTTTGAATTCAAATGGTTCAAAATGAATGAAATTATCTAAGAATGAATATAATCTTATTGAAAAATTTGATGATGACCTACAATAAAAAAAAAAAAACTATTCACTTGTCTAGTCCTATGTACCATGTAGAAACTTGATTTGCAATCCTCAATTTAAACCAAATTCGTATACTCTAATTTAAATCTTGTTAATTATGTCATTAAGAATCTTGCATTGAAAAAATACTTCGTTGCTGTAAATAATATAGGCTAAAATGAAGTTTGTTTGGTTGCTGTAACTCAATTTGTTCTTTCTATATCAACCAACTAACGTAGTTACTGCAGCAAAAAATTAGCAATTTTTGACTTATATGACATAACAGCAAATGAAATTACCGATGCATGTTTCTAAATCAAGTTCCACATTATGTATTTATAATGTACAGTAAAAACTTTCAAATTTCAATCGCTATCATTCTATTTTATCTATCTTTCTGTCAAAATGAGATAACTTGACTTGATGCATTCATCTACATTGTAGATTCTACAACTTTGACATGAAGAAAAGTCATTCCCTTTTCTTTCCTTTAATCCTTAAGACGACTCGCAACCTACTGTAGTGCGAGAAAGACGCCTAGAACGGGATTCAATTGAAAGAAAGAAGGACGAAAAGAGAAGGTCTTGCGAGTCGTCTTAATCCCTTCTAAAAAAACACCATACCAGAACGACAAATAACAAAATTTTGGTAGATGACCTGCCCAAGGGACTGATTGATGATGAATTTTCGATTTTTCTTTGGAGACTTTAACGCCTGTTGGAGCATCATCCATTTTCTTTCATCCTATTCCTCCCTTTTCGCTCGGGAATCCGCGTCGCTTTGAGAGTTACTTCACCGAGAGAAAAGAAAACCTGCTGCCCAAGACCAGTTCTCCGAGCCTTGTACCGCTAAAGCTTCAAACAGGTCCTTCGCCGCGATTAGTTTCGATACGACGAAATTTCTTGCGGTGCCCGTTAAGTTGAGGAAAAAGTTGATGGCTTCTGCGAATGATTGAGGGTGGTTTTCTGCCGGTTTATAGGTATAGGCTGTCGGATCTACGTACATGAAGTTAGTTGATTCGGTTCTAAACTTTTATTATCTCAGAATACTCCTTAAAAAATGTACTTTATCAACTTGAGAAAAACGTAGTTATGTTTTGATAGTTTTTACCTTGGTTCTATAAACTCGTGGAGCAGGAGTATAATTGCCTGAAACGTTCACATTGCTAGATATTTCTTAGAGATCATGAGAATTAAATTTTGCAGAAAGTTATGATACAAATGTTTTGAGGATATCAATATGCAATTTGTCAGAATGAGAATAGTTTCGGTTGAAAAACAATTTGTTCATCAAACAAATTTGTAACTCAAGTATTATTGAAACTAATTTTTGAAAGCAACTACTTTGAATTAATCACGTTTTCGACTAAATTAGTAGTCTTGATAACTATTTTAGTATAAAAAATTACATTTATTAAATATTTGAAAATGTTTTTACACTTTCAAACAGTGTGAAAAAAAATATGTACTTGAAAATTTTTTTTAAATTTAATACACTGTAAATTTATTTTTAGTATGTTGATGCCTCCAGTGGGAAGTGGCTAAATATTTCTTGAATTGACCAAGATTTTGAATTATCGGTTCCTGTATCTGATTAGTCACACGCATCTGGATAAACAGATGCGTTCCAGGAAAAAACTTCTCTAGATTTCACCGACTATTGAGTCCAAAATTGTTGACATTGCACGGACAAATGGATACATGAATGGAAAAAACGTTTCAAAATGTTTCGAAAAAGAAACTGATGAAATTCATCGATTACCAAATTTTTGAACAAAACCAAATTTCTATTTTGCTTAGCCTGTTATTTTCTAAAGCATTATATTCAGAAATTTTTGTTATAACTATCCACTTTTTTTACTATGCTTTAAAGTTATTACATCTGCACAGAGAAAATAGACTAATTTTGTAGGTTCCCAGAAATTTTAAAAGCGTTTTCAAACCTTCACAAAGATAAGAAATTTACTAACACTTTTGTCATTTTAATTCTAAATATTACGTGTTTCGCCCATGATTAATTGCAGTTGAAAAATAATTCTTACAATTGATAATTTGCAAAGTCTTCAATAAAACTGAAAAAGAATGGATGAAAAATATATGTAAAATAATCATTAAAACCTTCATTGGCATGTACTTTAGTACACATGAATAAAATATTACCAAACCGTTGGTAAAAAGTTTCTGAAAAACAACATCGAACATGCCCATGTGCCTCAAGTTCCAGACGTTTAAAATTAATCAAAAAAAATTTATAAGTTAACGTAGGGGAAAAAATTCTCTAGCTACTTTTGAGCACTTTTTGATCGTAACAACAAACTCGATGCTCCCCAAAAAAATATTCGCCACACTGCCCATAATGATAAAAAATCAAAAAATTCATATAATTTTTATTTATGTTTAATTTTAAACGTTTGTAACTTCAGGTACACGCCCCGAACTTTTGGAAAACGTTTTTCGAACCTTCACAAAGGTATAACTTATCTTTATAACACTATAAAAATCAATTTTTTTCCGTAATTCATTGCAGATTGGGCTAAATTTTCATACGCATCATTTCATTATTTTATCATGAATTTTGGCAAATTTTTTTTTTATACGTGCATTGATACCTGTATGGCCTCAAACGCACTTTTTCGGAAAATTTTTTGTTTGAAGGTTGTTATGATCTACAATGTAAAAAAATACGGAAATTTCCTATACCATGGTACTGCACATTTACTATTCTTTCATGTTTCACATACCTACTTAAATAAGAAAATGTCGTTAATATATGGAATATTAGTATAAGTACACTAAAAAATTCCAACTGCGTATAGTAAAATTATGGTAAAATTTCACTACAAGGTCATTACCTTGGTTAATGAGTTTCGTAACGGTACAGTAAAATTACAACAAATTTTTTTTAGAGTGTAGTGCAAACGAACATTCTGTGAAAAAAATATGTATGACAAAAATTAATATTTTTTATACCAGTGGCTATCATTTCTGTATATTGTGGAGAAGAACTTTTTTTGCCTCATTTTGCTTCAGTTGCTAAAGCTTGCAAAATGTTCAGGAAAAAAGTGAGAAGGATAAGTAAAACGATAGAGGCTTGTTATATCAAGATCATGAAGAAAAATTGAAGTCTTGAATCAATAAACTAGTTTTCTAGTTATCATGTAAACCAGGTACTAAAACGCATTTTTTGGAAACTAAAGTTTAAAGGAAAATAAAGATATATAGAGATAATCAGGAGATACTTTCGATCATTTTGCAAACTGTACTAGAGCTCCAAAGTTTCATTTTATCATATAAAATATTTCTTCTAATAACCCTACTTCACTGCCATAATACATACGTAGGTATATTGTAAATATCTTAAAAGAATGCATACCTGATATAGTCTACAGCGGGAAAATTCCAAAAATGAGAAATCGATTTTCATAAACCTCATTTGAAGACCTTTTTAAGGGGTTATACATTGTATATCTTTTTGTGCGGAAAAAGTGAGGACGGTTTGGAGTAACTTTTAAGGCATGTAGCTGGCAATGTCACAAAAGTTATAGTTTTTTAATAGTGTATTGTTCACTTAAAAAACAAGTATTTTTTCATAAAATAATATCTATAATTGGCGGAGTTATGGCCCTTTCCTCGAAAAATCATTTTTTTAAAGAAGCTTGCGGTGGCCACGATGCAAGTCGAACAAGTCAAGTTAAATCAGAAAATTCAATGACTCAGAAAAACGAAATCTCGGGGAAAACGTTCTTGCATACAGAAAAAACGTAATATTTATTTTTTCAATCGTTCAAGAACTAGATACATTCCAATACTAATGAAATTTTTTGGATTTTCTAATTTAACTTGACCTGTTCAACTTGCAAAAAGTTGTTTCGGGGAAAGAGCCTTAACTCCGCCAATTGTCGATATTTTTTTATGAAAAAATACTTGTTTTTTCAAGTGGACAATACAATATTAAAAAACAAAAACTTTGGTGTCATAACATTATTGCTACATACTTAAAAAGATACTCAAAACCGTCCTCAATTTTTCCGCACAAAAAGGTACATAACCCCTTAAGATCGCATCCTTCTTAATACGTTAAAAGTACCCACATGAACGTTCAAAATTTTGATTCGAAACCTACTTTCGACTCAATCAGCTTCCAGTACACTCGCAAAATTCCAGTCTATCAGTATTGAGATCATCATGTCCACAAGAAATACTTTTCACCTGCCACATAGCGGCGTTAAGAAAAAAGACAAGTCCAAAAACTCCTCAAACAGTACTTTCAAAACTAGTATGGGCACATTGCCATGGTTTTTTTTCTTGCCAAGTGTACATACAAGGCGGCAGCTCCTTAACAAAACAAGTTCCTGCAATGGCAAAAGAACCCTTGAGACCCAGTTACGCCCAGCATTAGCCATGCAACGCGTCGCTTTTCGACTTGACCGCGGAGCCTCGTATGTTCATACGATTGTAGACCAGGCGTACCGGAAGTACAGCCCCGATTAACGCGCACGTAACTCGTTTGTAGAAGGAATGCCCGATGCGAACCGAAAATTCTCGCTCTTTGTTAATAAAGGCGAATTCTTCCGGCGAATCGCGAGGCGTGTCAACCTTGTCGCGCGAGCCCACGCACGGTACCGCTATTCGGCGACGTCACGCGTCGCGTTTTTCCCACGGGGGCTTTTCATTTTCCCTCCGAACAACCGCTCGCTTTTATTTCCCCGCGCAAGACGGTCGGTGAACGCTCGCGACATTGAGAAGCTCTCGTTCGCGCAAAAGTAAGCGCCGAAGGCGAGCGCGATTCCACCTGGCATTGACCCGAATTTTCGACGGCAATTACAGGCTGGATACGTACTTGCGACACTCGCTGAACTCGGCCCTGGATTCCGGGTGTCCCTCGAGAAAGTGCTGCAATGACGAAAGAGGGTTTCGTTAGAGGCCCTCATTTTCGTCAAATCTTCTTACATTTATCTGGACCAGTTTATTTTTATTGTTTGATACACTGTCGGACAAAAATTTGAGGTCTCAAACGTCTTTCATAGACTTTATCTTGAAATTGGGATGGTATCGTTTGTGCACAAATTTATTACGCACCGTATTTATTGTGCACTGGGCGATTGTGCACATTTTTAAGAACTTGTACGCAGGGTGATAGAAAAATTATTTCACAGTATAATCTTGAAAATTTGTAAGTTTTCATTTCTGAAATTGTTTTTTCAGGATCATAGTGATGAAAATCGTGAAAATGTGCACAACCGCCCGGTGCACAATGAATACAGTGCTCAATAAAATTTGTGCACTATCGATACCATCCCCATTTATTGCAGGTAGTAACAGGAATAGTTTTCAAGGTGAATATCTCGAAATATTGTGCATGCACGTGTTTCTGAAATTTACACAAGACTTGAAGAAAACATATAATATTTGAAAAGTAAGAATACTAATATGTAGTTATATGTACTTGTAAACTCAATACTTCACCAAGTCGTACTGCGATTCAATTTTGATACACTTGAATGCATTCATTATGGGTCTGAGTTTCCCATAGAAATGTATTTCTTTCCCTCGCACTGAAGTCCCTTAATTTGTGAGTTTGTCTCCAAATTAATCACTAATTACTAATAAATATCATCACAATCATTTTATATACTTTTTATCTGATACCATGTATTTCTTTGTATTTCCTTCCCCTAACAATAAAGTGTCGATATTTAAATTGCTAGGTAGGTAGATCAGCAGTTAATAAGTCACGAGTTCAAGTTCAACTGTTTGCAGGTTTTTCATAGTTATGTACGAATGAATGTAGACCTTTTTTTAACGTGAAAACAATTTTCATACAATTTTTCTCAATGAAACAAATGTTGTATAATTTAAAAAAATTTGCTCTTCATAATGTCGAAATCCACTTCAATTTGAAAAAGGTTTATTATGCATTTACATTCAGAAATAATTATGCAGTTAAAATGATTCAAACTTCTGCTGTAAAGTAAATCAAATCTTAGATTTCATAGCACGTTTAATATTTTCATAGACAGTGTCTATTTTTTTATAGATGCTCCCATTACTTTTTTAGACAGTATGGAAAATCATGTGCCTGAAGTTCCAAACGTTTACATTGAACGAAAAAAATTTATTATTCAATATTAGAGAAAAAATTTTTCTGGCCGCTTTTGAACACTTTTTAATCGTAACATCAAACTTCATCCTCCTTAAAAAAATATTCGTCACACTTCCTATCATGTTTATAAATAAAAAAATTCATATATTTTTATACTGGTTTAATTTTGGAACTTTAGGTACATTGGAAAATCTGCTACAAGGGCGATCTCCTAAATTTAAAAAAGAAATTTCGGACAATGAAGTCGAATTCCACTCATTGAGAAGAGAATCTAGTACTATATTGTAAAAAGTATGTAACAAATTATTGTTATTTTTACGATAATACTTAAGAAAATCTTTGTCATTCTCATTTTAATAATGTAGCAATATAATATGTAGTATTGCAAAGGTTTTTGTATGGTACAATCGGCAATACGTTTTCCAGTTTTTGCTATATAATTTCGGAATATTCGAAACTTACAGAATGCAAACTTGACTGTATAAATTGTTATTTTGTCAATTTTAGTACTCAGTATTCAATATCCGTGTATTCTAAAAAAGAATTTATCATTAGGGCGAAATTCCCTGTTTTTCGAAAAAGGGCTCGTACGTTTGAACACCACATAGTTGTGTCTAATTTAAATGAAAGTAAAATGTTTGCAGTAAAAATCTTCGATAGAGTTACAGTAGAAATTTTTTGAAGTTTATTAGTTAAAATAGGAAAGAAGAATTCTCTAGCTGCTTTTGAACTCTTTTTGATCGTAACAGCAAACATGATGCTCCCCAAAAAATATTTGTCACTTCCTATCATGATAAAAAAGGTACAAAATTTACATATTTTTTATTCTCGTTTAATTTTTAATGTACGGAATTTCAGGTACATGTGCATAAGCTTTTTCTAACTTGAAAACTTTCACTGTTCCAACATACAGCTTTCAGAATTTTTTAAAATGAGGTATGTGAAAAATAGTTGCTATTAAAATATTTTTATAATTCACTTGAATCGCAGAAAAAGAATAGAAGAGTAATATTGCAGGCAAAAATTTTTTGAGGTATCTATACTTATGTAAAATTGACCTCATAAACGAAATTGTGAAATTTTTGTTGAAAAAGTAACATTGTATTATCAAGACATGAAGAAATGTATATTTAGAGTTTCCATAATGCAAATAAGAATCACAAGTTATAATAATGAAATAAGTAAGAGAAAAAACCTTACAGTCAATGGTAGAAAAATTATGAAAAATTTCACTGTTGCAACCTACAAGCTTCTTCCATACTTTTATGGTGTATGAACATAAACCAATGACTTTCAAATGGTCAAAACATCGTTTTATTCGATATACATAATGACCACAATATATAGTAACGTTAACTGATTGACACAGTACTTTATTGGGTATGAAATATTATTTGTTGAATAATATATTTAAAAAAATGTCGGGAGAATTCTCGGGTTTCAATATTAGATTAATGGAATCTAGAAAAAATTTCGAGAATTTTATAAAATTTCGTACTTGTGAATCTTACGATATAATAATTTCAGAATTGTAAACCCATAAATCATTTAATGAAGAATTTCAGGAATCTACCCTGCAGAGCATAGAACTCTATTCTCTTGAATTCTGAGAATAAAATTTTTAGAGCCTTGACCTCAAAAACTTTCAATTCCATGAAATTTTTGAATGTCCCTTTCTCTTCTAATGAATTCCTATGCCCGTTATTGCATTCACTCGCATAAATTTTCACACGTGCATAGGAAATATTTTTGGACCTGTGTATCTTGGAATCCGGCTGGATTTCGGCTGTTGCTGCAGACAACGTAGGTGATACGTAATTCTGAAATTAATGAAAAGGAGATTTTGAACTTACGTTAAAAAACTTACGAGCAATATTCATCATTCTACGACTAATTCGGTCATCACTGAATATAAATTGAAATTCAATCATGATTTTAAGAGGAAAGATGTTAAAAATTTAAACGGAAAAAAGAAAGTACTTAAAAATGTCGATATGTAACATGATTTTCTTTGAAAAATTTTCAAATCATAGTAATAGACGAAAGAAAATAGAAAATAATTATACCATTTATTATCAGATTGATGTATTTGGTCACTGGAAATTTTATTTTAATTTTTGATTTGATATCTTAGCCTGTACGTCTTTGGACTCCAAAAGTTAATCAGTCCCTGAATAGCCACGAAGGGGTACAATATTGTTCTCCATTACAGTAATTTTTCAAAATAAATAGAGGGGAGTAGTTTTGCTATCAATAGTATATTTATCGACTGATCAATGATTTTACAGACTTTTGATTGATTGGTAGTTGTGGATGTGAATTTTTGATACTTTAGTTTTAGAAAACGATGTGTTATAAACCTGCTGTGAAATGTAAGTAATTTTTGAATATACAAGGTGTCCCAAAGTCAGTGGATCATCCGAAAATCTTTAATTCCTTATAAAATTCTAAGACACTTTTTCCTTCGTATTTTTTAAAAATTTAAACTCTTTGAATTGTGCGAATTTTGAAAAATTGTAAAGGAAAAAGTGTTTTAGAATTTCATGAGGCATCGATGGTTTTCTGATGATCGGCCGACTTTGAGACACAATGTATATCAGGCATTAAAATCATTTTTACTGCAAATGATTTCTAAATATAAATGAATATCAAGACTTTTCTAAAATTAAGTGGACTTGGACAAAATAAATTTTTTTTTCGAGCAGATTTTTCCTTATTAATCAACAGCTGCTTCATCAGTAAAAAAGGCTGTATGAAAAATTTTTCACATTCAAAATATGTCTACGTCTATTTGTGGATTACTATGAAAAACCTGCCAACAGATGGATTTGAACTCGGGACTGTATTAACGACTGACTTACCTACCTAACCATTAGACTATTGACACCTCATTTTACCAGAAAGGAATACAAGGGTCTTCTAATAGAAATACATATCAGCTAAAAAGTTTGTGAAATGATTGTTAAGATATTTTATAAATGATTGATAATTAATTTGGTGATTATCTCACAATATTAGGGGATTTCGGTTTCAGTGTGAGGGAAACAAGCACATTTCTATGAGAAAACCATATTTCTACATGAATGAATTCAAGTGTATAAAAATTTATTCACCGTACGACTTGATAAAGTATTGAGCAGTATTGAGTACTAGCTGCTACCCGCAGGTTTCGCCCGCGGTCAACAGCTAGTTGGCGGCGGCTGTGCCCTATGGTTGCCTCATAATATTAATATATTGTATTGCATTTAGATTTTTATAGGATGCTATGTGAAATGGGTGTTTTGGTTATACTGTCAATGTTTCTAATGGTCTTATATTTTTGTCAAACTTGCATCGAAAAGAAATAGACCAATTAATCAAAGAATATATATTACTGGATCTATAATAATAGATGTGGGAGCCCCGGAGAAAGAAAATTCTCCTGTCGAAAAAAACAATAAGTTTCAGGTCAAGTAATGAAATCGGTGTGCAAATGAAAATTATCAAATTTATTGTCGATAAAAACATAGTTAAAGAGCTATATAATGAATGTGCCAAATTAATCCAAGAACATTAAAAGAGCTTTTTTTTATAGACAATTCACACGAATTTTTTTTTTTTTATTACCTTAATTTCCTAAACGGTAACAGCTACTTTGATGATTAATAAATAAATGTCGCCCATACATCTTACAAAAAATTTCATTAAAAAAAACTCAGAATCGCAAATGATAAATTAAAAAAAAACTAAATTTTGAATGTTGAACTATCGAAAATGTAATAAAAGAGTTCTTTGAGAGAAATTGTCTGGGGACCTTTCATCTATAGTTACGCTACAGTCTCATTAGGTCTGCGATCAGCTGCGATCTAGTCAGCTGATATGTATGTATAGATATATAAAATAAATGCATCCAAGTTTTTAAGTCATTTTTCGAAGAATTGTATAGTTTTCATCTTATATTGAATTTTATCTTGAAATCATGTGTCAATTTTTAAGACACATTCATGTAAAAAATCAGATATTCACCCTTAAAATTATTTCTGTTACCACCTACAATAAATTCAATACATAGACAAATTTTCGAAAAAAATCTTTTGAAATTGAATTATTTTGATGGAAAATATTAAAATGATGCATCCAATATGAAAACATTGAATTTATTGAAGATTTATTTTTTATTTCTTTTTCACATACGTGTCCATGGAATTTCCAAACACGATTTTCAGAGAAAGTGTATAAAAGATGTTTGAAATTTCAAATTTCCGTGATAAATACAGCCTGAGGATACTGCTGGTCCCATCAATGTACCAAATAAACTTGAAATAAATTTGTTATCGTGTAGTCCCTGAATAGAGCCACAAATTCTGGCCAAAATCCAGAAAAAATATAAGGACTTGCAAAATTCAATCCATCCGTCTATTATTTTTCACTCCAGAGAACTATTACGTCATCGAAAATTAGGATACATTCTACTTATCAATATGAAAAATCCACGATCCTTCTGTACTTGTAAATAATAGCGACGATTTTTCATCAGATAATCGGTTGATTTGTTATTCAAAGAAGAATAAGAAGAAGAAGAGTACTCGGGGTTTCGGAAAAATATTTTTCACCGCGGCTTATCGATTCCAGCGGTTTATTCCTATAGAAATACCGGTTCTCATTCCGTTCTCTCTTGTTTCGTTGGCCGAGCACGACCCTTGCCGATCCTCCTTTCCTCCTTCAGAGCCAGCTCTCGGTGCTCGGTACTCGAGTCACGAGGCGAGTTTGTATTTATAGCACGCATCGGCCAGCTCGAGGACTCCAAGCAGAATCGAGAGAGCCGAGTTCTCTCGCTGTATATGCCGTTGCCGAAGGTTGTCTAACGAAACCGCCATTTTGGTGCCCAAGCGTAGCACTGCTGCATCCCTAGGTGACGCAATACCTCGCGAGAACAAAATAAACGGCAAAAAATTTCGCGCTCACCAAGTTCAACATCGTCTCTTGACTTTGACACCGCGAGATTGAAATCGCTGGAGCGGAAACGACGGCCAAGAATCGATTTGCATACGGCGGGGAAACCTTTTTTTTCTCCCTCTCTTTATATTTTTAGCTTTCCACTGATAACGAACGCGTGTAGGCAAATAAAGGCGGTTTTGGCTTATCGGAGAAACGCTCTTCGATATGGGAAATGCTGGTGGCAGCATATTTACCGGAGATGGGGGCGATTTTGGGTCGATTCGAATGATGTTCGAAGCCATATGAATGGAAATATGGTCATGGTTTTTAGAACCATGTTTGCGGTTGGATGGCTGAAAAAACAATTCAAGATTGTTATAAATAAGAGTCATTGTCCGGACCTCTTGTGATGGGCATGCGAACTGTTTAACGGAAAGTGATTTAGGTCAGTTGTTCAGCAACTTAGAATTTCGAGATGTTACTGTTATGCCCTGAAGGGACACAGCAGGATTTGATAACTACGAAACTATATTTTAGGATTTCTGAAGAACCATAGAAGCCAATCGCTTTCACAATTTTATTAACATCTTCAACGTGATTTACAAAAATCAAATATAATGTCTACATGGAATTATTCACAAAGGCACAGATGAATGTTCGTGAAATTTATAAAGGAAAAATCATAAAATCGTACAGATGCTTACAGAGTTACAACAAAGATAGATATTGGTTGGATGTCGAAGAACAAGAAGAGCGTCGCACTGGCGAAGTCCGCTTATTATTCACAAAAATCATCTTATCGAAATAGTTTGTTGGTGCATTAGCTTTGTCGAAGACAATGAGCAAGCAGATTTTGTTTTTGGTGCCATTATAAAGATACCTGTCGTACCCAAAATACATTTTTCTTTTTCTTTTCTTTGAAGATTAACGATTTACATGGAAATGAATTTTACAGTATGTAACATCATTGTACTTGCTGTTGTGGATTTTGGACATGGGGATGGTTGCTCAAACATACATATAGGCTGATATATATTGGCCATTTCAAGAAAAGTGTCAAATTCAAGGGAATTTTCAGAAATGTCTAATGTGTCTTGAACACGGACTTTACTTTGACTTTGTTATCTCGTTGATGTTTTACTATTATCATCATGAAGATACAGAAATAGTTTTACGATTCTGACGACGTGAAGAGTGACTGAAGTATCAGGGATTTTGTTAGTTGTTTGTTAGTCTTGAAAAGGATCCCATGCATGGGGATCGAAACATAGAAATTTTAATCGATAAATAATGATTTGACTGGGAGATCGATGCTGTTTCATTTAATTTCAAGAGAGTTAGTCGCCTTGGTTTTTTATTGTTTTTTGGCCCCTATGGATGAATTTCCTTGGTTCTTGAGTTTCTTTATTCTTAGTTCTTGCTAAAGGGGCTGTATGTACTTATGTTTTGGTTCCTGTTCCTGATAATTATTTAGAAATGATTCTAGGTCTGGAATTCTGGAACGTGACTTACGTATCAATTTTCTATGGTAGTAATTATTGATCACGATTTGTATTTGATACTTCGGATATTTATTGTTTTTTAAGTTTATTCCTGAAGACGTAAATTGGCCTTTGTTAGACTTGATAGACCTGATTTTGAGTTCTTTAATGATGGGATTGTGAGTTACGTTTTGGTTTTTTTGATAGTACTTAGGATTTGTAATTTATCGGCAAGAGATTAGTATCTGATGTTAAATTTTGTATTGTTTCTTTGTAGTTGCACTGGAGATAGTCTCAATATAGACCGAAAGCTTGATTTGTTTAATTAGAGTGCAATGTTAGAACTAAATTTGAAAGAGAAATCACTTTTTCCATTCTTGCTCAGATTGACCGTCTTTTTGGATAATTATATTTCCTTTGCTTTATCACTAATACTTTTTGTCACTTAACAATTTCATCATTACGTACTTCTTTTTTCACTTATTATAAAGCAACTTCGATAATTTTGTATGTTAGCAGCATAATATAGCATAATATATAATGCATTTTTGTTCGGTGGAAAATGTGTGGTTTAAACGGATTGTTAGAATGTAATAGGTAAAAAGTTCTTGTGGAAAAAAAGTAAAATGATAAAAATATCCCTCAAATATTTTTTCTATACATTATCTGACGTAAGAATGTAACTAGAATAATATATATTAATAATATTATTAAGCGTTTAGTATTAAGAATGATACATTATTTATTGTAGGGTGAAACTGAATAAACTTAAAAAGACACACTTAATGTCGAAATAATCGCTTTGCATGGTCAAATAATCTCCCTCAAATAAACTGTGATATCCAGGAAGGAAAAAAATATAAGATTTTGAACCATGCAATATTTATTCTTTGGTAGGCTCCGCTGTTGCTAGGTCTTACTTATTTCTTTTTGATAATAACAAAACTCAGCGGTTTTTTTTAGTCTGGACTCCAAACCTTGTACCATTCATACAAATTATTCACTTTTAAAAATTCAAATCGAGCCCAAATACCTTTTTTCCTTTGTGATGAGCTTCCTTTCTGGAACTCTTAAAAAAATCATACAAATACACCACACGTAAAAAGACCTGTTTTTTTGGTCCAAACGCAATGGATTTCGGTTAAAATTATGCTTTTCAAGGTTGCAACCGCATCCGTAGAATGTCGTCATCTTGACCACAGAGCTTGGAAAGGAATGTATAGGGTGTCCTGAGAAAATTTACAATTCTGGAAACTTCATGGCTTATATGAAATTATGTATAAATGATTGAATTTATATGAATGAAAATTTTCATGATATTTGAATAAGTTGATAATTTCATCTAGTATTATGTTAAAAACCACCAAAATCGATGTTATGAAATAGTACGAAAAACTTTATCAATATTCTTCTTCGCTTTTGGGAAATTCATGGTATAATTGTACATGTTACAATCAGAGTTTTTGAAAAAATTTTCTGTAGATCGTTGCACCTTTGATTTTATTTTGCTTTGTAAACAGGGAGGGTTGAAAAGTACAAAGTCTTATCGAAAAACGTATTTTTACAAAGCTTTAAAAATTTTATGCAAGTATTATAAAATTCAATTCAATTGCAAAATTATCATGTATGTGAGTAGGATGAAAAATGTCAAATAATATTGAACAATATTATTTAACTATAACTGTAAATTATTGTATGAATTGGATGTCATCCACTTCAAAAAACATTGGTAAAAACAAAAATAATCTTTGTTTCTTGTTTTATTAACAAAAAAATAAAAAGTTTTTGAAATTCTACAACTGGAGTAGAAAATTTTTAAATGTATTCTGAATCTAAAAGGTTTAAAATTTTAAAAACATACAAATTCGAAAAAATTTCTTTCAAGCATGATCGAAATTACAATTATTCATAAACTCTTTTTGATCTTACAAGTTAAAACATTATCAAATTCTTTGAATTTTAAATACATTCTACGAATTCTGGAATTCACAAGTGACGTTAAAGGTTTCGATATTTTGAATTTGAACACACTATTATTTATCGGAAGTAAAATTCGGATGATTTCAAACACTGTACATATGGATATTTGATAAATAACTAAGATTTTACAAAAGATTGCAAAACCAGACTTACGTACATTTGAAGAATATTGATAAAAATATGGTTTGAAAATTCGTTCATTAGTAAAAATGAATATTTCAGTAGTGATAACAAAATTTTTCTCTTAACACCAAAAAGGTTTGACGTAGAAAAATGTAGAAATGCTTGAAGAATTTCTTCAACGCATTTTCGTAATCATTATCATTCATTTAACATTAATAAGTCGAAAAATAAAATAAATACTCAGAGTCTCAAATTTTCTACATTTCCCAAAAATTCTTTGAATCCGTAGATATGCAGAAAAACTTTCAGGCTTTGATATTGAAATCAGACTGAATGATTTTGAAAATGACTAAAATATTAAAAAAATTGAATGAACGTTTTTACGTAGTCAATTATTTAGATTATCTGGGACTTCAAAATGAAGTTTTTTTCCATAGAAAAGAATTGAAACGTATATACTTCAATGGTGGATAACAAAATTTGGATGACAAGTGTATCAGGAAAAATTGATTATTCTAACTAGTTCAGACTGCTAAATAATATAGTAGACTTATTTCCGTTTGTTTTCGTCCGTTTGAAATGTTTTCCCGTCGATTGTGTACAGTGCTTTATCAGAGATACAGTAAATAAAGATATAGCGTTTCCGTTATTTTTGTGGGTTCTAGATACAGGTCAAAGAACATTTTTGAAGACTTAGGAAACCTAACCTACATATTAATGCATTTTTTTTCGTAGGACTGTGCTTTTTTTTGTAATTTAGACATTTAGTCCAATGATTAGCAATAAATATTCCAGAAGAATTTTTTATTTGAGTCGAGGGAGCTGGATAAAGTTTGATTAAAATAAATTTTATTTATACTATTGTAAGTCAATCTTTGAACATTTTCTTTCGCAATGATATTTTCCAATTCCGAAAAATTTCAATGAGAAAATATTCAAATCAAGGCAAAAAATTTAACCTGATTCACGAAAAATTCCGTTCAACAATCTGAAAACGCAAATTCCTGAAACGAAGTACACGTAACTTCGAATTTTTATTGCCTTGCTTGATGGTCACATTTATTGTATTGGTCACTTCTAGAAAGTTAATTACGGAAAGTTGCGCGAAAGTTTGATGAATGAATGTTGGTATTTTTAAATATTGGAAAAAAGCGGTTTTCCAAAAAAATTACTTTTACTTCTTCGGGAAAATATCATGAAGAGTAAAATAAGCGTCATTTAGGTAAAGTTTAAAATTTTTTGTAGATATTTACAGACGATTGATTTTGACTGTATTTGAAAATACTTAATTTGAAAAATTACAAATTAAATGCATTTCTATAATACATATATGAAATTGTAGTCAGTGACAGATGAAAAATTTAGTCATTAGTAGGGATACAATTGATTCCTATTTTTCACATTGATTTATTTTTTTTACTAGTCATTTTCGTAAAAGATTCGTAACATTGCCAGAAAGTTTGTTCGACAGCAATTGGAATTAAAAACTAAAAATTACAATTCATGTATGAAAATACAATTCGTGAGAATTTCAAAAAAAAGATTTAAAAGTTCATAACTTAAACTTTTGGAGAAAAACTTGAGAATTTTTTATTTTTACGATTCTAAAAATGTTCGTTACATTGAAAATACAAAATTTTCGTACTATTCAATTCAAAATTTGTAAGATAAAAAAATTGAAGTGGTTGAATTAGATATTCATAGATATTAAATGCAGTATTTTTGAAGTCCTTTAAATTTTTTGTATCCTGAAATTTCTGATATAAGACATTATGACCTGGAATTTGACATCTGTGACGTTTTCTAAATCAACGTAATTCAGAAAAGTGAAGGATTTATTACTTAGATTTGTTTAATTCTAATATTTATGCTCAAAAAGTTTTCTAAACATGTTATAAAACTTTTAATAAATGATAATAAATATTTATTCAATATTAATTTATTAAATATAAATCACCTTTTTTCATTTTCATTAAAGATGATGCTTAAAATAATTTTCTTTTGACAGAAGATTTCAAAACAGTGAAAAAAGTAAAACTGAGATATTTGATGGAGAAAGATTACAATTTTAAAATTTTTATTTTGGTACTTCATCTGACCTAATTACGAAAATACATTCTCTGCAACATGCAATTGTCAATTTATCACATTTTCAAAATCCGAAAAAATCCAAAAATTTTAGAATTCAAAGATTTGTCTAGAATCCGAGACTTTTTTGTCTTAGTTCCTAAATTGTCCGAAATTTTTAAATAGTCGAGAATTCCTAGTTAAGAAGTTTTGTTCTAATGTTTAATTAATAATAGAAACATGAATATTTGCGAACCTAGAAATAACAGGTGTTAGTAAAAAATAAAAAAAGTTATAAACTAAAATTATTAGGTACCAGAATTAATAAGTACCAGTCCTTTGTCGCTTCGTGAAATTATGAAAATCTGCCGATTCCCTGGCATTATATCGAAAATACTAAAAAAATAATATCTGCAATTCAAGATTCACGAATTGAAAAGAATCTAAGAATGTAGACTGATAAATTGTTAACTTCCGTCTCTATTTTAAGAAACATATTAATTAAAAATTGCTATTGATGGGGCAAAATTTTTGCTGAAATTGCTCTATTTACTAGGCAGTTCAAGAAAAGAATTACTGAAGTTCTTCGTTTATTACGACGTGTTATTATTCACTGAAAATCTCGACGTTTGGGGTAATGCAATTAACGAGGCACTGCAGTGATAAAATTGTTCCACATGATGCATAATTTGGGATTGAAATATGTAGACTGAAAAAACTGTTCAACTGATGATTTCAGAATTTTTCGCATATAACATAAGACTAATTTTCGTTACAGTAATCATCTTAAACAATGGTCATGCATCAGTGACTGAAATAATAAGAATTTTAACTGGGAGAACGAGAAATCGTTAATTTATAAACTAGTCTAATCTATCAATCGTTCAAATATACCATTTCAAACATAAAAATAAAAGGAAATAAACAATCCAATAAATGATATAAATCGAATAAAACGAAGACTCCAAATGCAAAGAACTAGTCGTTTCCTCGACACGGTGTATTTTTTGCACCTTGGCGCTCGGTTAAATAAAAAAAAATCGCACACACGCACGCTGCAGCAGGCCCGTTAGAGCGGTAACGAGGCCATTTCCGGGGCGTTGTTGAGTTGGTTTTCCTGAAGAAAAACATTCGATTTTGCAGACAGGGACAAGTCAGATGATGACCTGGCGACGTCGCCCGAGTCGCTGCGCAGCGGAGGAAGCCCCGCGAGTTCGCCCCCGCCACCGGCGTCCAAGAGTCCGTCGAGCTCCGGACAACCCCGGAGGTTCATCTCCAGCATCCTCGGCGGCGACGTGCCCTACGGCAGCAGGAGCCACGTGCTCACGCGGGCCGAGCGCAAGGAGTATGCTAGTCCACCGGTGCCCTCGGCGGAGCCCCAGCTGCCCGGGGCCACGGAGAAGATCGAGCTACCAAGGCCCAAAACGCCTCCGAAGACCCCGAGGCCCGAACCGCCGACTCGTGTTTCCGTCATACAAAGGGTACCTCCTCAAGTCTCCCGTCGCAACTCTCTCAAAATCGAGCTTCCCCAAACCCAAGAGCCCGAGCAGGTAAATGACATTTTACACTTTTATGTAAATCCAAACGTTCAAAAATGAATAAAATTTACAACAATTGCTTTTATGACATATTATAATCGGACTGATGAATAATTATTGAAATTTGATCGATACCATCTAATGTAACTAATTATTTTCTACTTGAATCTAAGGTAGAGACTGAAAGTTTTTTTTTAGTTATTTTACTGTAAGAAACGATTTCTACCAAATCATATGATCCCACTGAATTTTAGTTAGAATATCAGTCTTGAAAATTTTTATCTTGAATATAATACAAATGAAAACTGTATTAAGATTAATAAGTTTAGGAAAAAAAAAACCTGGACCAGTGATAGAAAATCGAATAATTATTCCAATTGTATTAAAATTGTATTATCAATATACAAAATATATTGTATTAATTATGCGTATATTGACACTTACAATACTTATTGCTAAAAGGGTATCTTAAATTTTATACATGTATGTTTCAAATTGTATACGAAATTATTACACACACACATTAAAGTCAAGGCATAAATTTAACTCGGATTTGTGTTACATACATACAAAAATATTTCAATGGAATCAGCTTTTGAATACATTTCATACAAGTTACATGAAATTTGCGTTATATACAGTGTATCAAATTTTATCTTTCAGAAGTAACTTGGTGTTTCCATAATTCTTATTTCTTTTGTATTTCTTATTCCTTTCACCACTCTCCGAGGTCATTTTTCTATCAGAAAAAAATCCACCCCGCCCGAGACGGGATTCGAACCGCGGACTTCCCCTACAAAATCTAGTGGCTTAACCACTTCGCAATATGTAGAAGCGATCTCGTTTAGTGCGATCTTAGGAAACTAAAACTAAATTTTTTTGTTAGATACCGGTTGCATGAAATCCAAGATGAGTTTAAAATGTTAATGTGGGTAAAAAATGTGTCAAACTCAAGTACATGTCTCGAAATTACACACATATAGAGGATGCTTATCTTAATCATGTTTCAAATATCCAATTTATTAAATTTCAGGTACATTTATGTGTCTGAAGTTCGAAGTGTTCAAAATTGAATGAACAAAATTTATGAGTTATTATAGGAGAACAAAAATTTCCAGCTGCTTTTGAACATTTTTCGATCGTAACAACAAATTTGATGCTCTTAAAAAAAACATTCGTTACACTTCCCATCATGATAGAAAATCAAAAATTTATATATTTTTTATTTTCGTTTAATTTTAAACGTTTGGAACTTCAGGTACATGTACATTTTCAAACATAACCTATGGAAAATGTAGCTGTCACTTAATGATTATAAAATTTTAATATATGTGTATCTAACTTGAATTTCATTAGGCTTACAGATTTAGATTCATTTTAATACATTAAAAAAATTAAATGGAATTTCCAAAATTTTTAATGTATAATTAAAAATGACCATCTATTTGAAATATCAGTCGTATCGATCGAATTTTCAGTCGCTTTTACGCTGGTGCTGTTAAAGAAATTGTCATTTACCAGTTAATATAAAAAAATAAACCTGGAAAAAAAGTGTTTATTTATAAGACTTATTTTGGGTTGCTGAGTAGGAAAATGAGTTTCATTTATTTTTTCAAAGAGACGTTTTCAAAATATTATCAAAAAACTTTTTTTTAGCCTTTTTCTCAGTTTCTGCCAGAAATATCTAGAAAGATCGATTTTATGCCACGAAATATAATAAATATATCGTTCGAAAGGTTTACTTGTTACCTTCACGACGATGTACTATTTTCATCAAACGAAATAATATTTTTTAATGGACAGTCTTTTAAAGTTGAAGAAAAATATAGTAAATAAGCTTTTACGAAAACTACTCATCTTTATGTATGCATTTTTTTCGGATTTGAACACTTATAACTGATGAACTACTGTTTTTTTTGTGGCTAACATTATAAAAACGCTAATTTAGGATAATGAATGACAGTTACTTAATTGTTAAGTGACCCTTAATCAGCCTACAAACTTTTTACCGAGCTAGTACTTATATCATGTATATGTGTTCTATTCTTTTCATTTGAAAAACAATGCAATTTTTATAAATAGCGGTGTATTCTCGTAGCAATAATAATATCTCTACAGCTACAGAAACCATTTGTGTAAGAACGATTACACTGTCAAAAAAGTCATTTATTTAAAAAAAAATTAGAGAGCGCAGGCACTCGTATTAGGATGTGTAAACATTGTACACAGAATGTGGCTATATTTTCCTCAATTTTAAGACTATAGTTTACTTCTAAAAGCAAGATTTTTTATTGAATTTTTATTTACTCGGGCGTGGATATAAAATTTTTCTAAGGACACTACAGACTTGGGTACTTGAGATTTTACGTTGGACACTACATTTGTTGGTTTCATTTTAAAATAAAAATTCCAACTTTTTATTACATTTTTTCTTGGACACTGCAAATTTTTCCTGAAACTCTATAATTTTTGGTTTCAGTCTATCGCAGAAATTTAAACTTTTATCATGCTACCCGCGAGTAATAGTATATTATTGACAGTTTTCTAATTCACGCCCAAATGTCCGATTATTATTTTCAGTAAAGATGTATACACATCAAAACTCTTTTCCAATTTTTTTTTACATAAAAGTTTAATTAATATCTATAAACTAGTATGATAAACTGAAATTAAGTATGGTAAACATGTCGATTGAAATTCAATAACTTCAAGTTAGGTTCATCAGAAAGTAAATTAATTAATTCAATTAGCATATTGATTCTTTAACATCTTACGTTATACTAATAGATGTACGAGTATATAAAATTATATAAACTTTTTCATGAAAATTCCAGAAAGTTTATGAAAGTCAATTCACACTTTGCATTATTTTCAAATAATATATTTATGTCAAAAACCTCTAGGTCTGTTGATAAAAATAAACACGACAATTGATATCGATGTAATAAAAGTACTGTAGTGGGTAAATATTCAAATAAACATTTTTGAAAACCAATGAATTTAAGAATTTCTATTTCCATCCTCAATACATTTTTCAAAGCCTGTCAGACATTAAATATAAGTATAAATGTATCATATAATCTTTAATTATAATTAAAATTGTTAAAATTCAGAATATTATTTAAAGTAACGATTTCCCGCTAATTTTTATTGTAAGATTGAAAATAAATTAATAATATTTTGTTGTCTTTAACTAACATTGTAGAATTGAGGGCTCCTAAACAAGCTTATTGATAATTCACGATTCTGTGATTCGTCATTCTAAAATTCTAAGTTCTACAATTTTACAATCGGAAATCCAAGATTTTATTATTGTTTCGATATTTTTACTCATGTATTTTATTCATTTTATCGAAAAAAGTTAGCTTCAAATTATTTCGTGTAAAGAAATTGTCATTTTTTACAAAAATTATTGGAAAAATCATTCAGTTAACCTACTAATGAATATTGTGTGCAGAGCCAGTCGTTAAACAAAATTTTTTTACTAACAACAAAAATGTCTTATCAAGGACCATTTCAAAATGAAAAAAAGGAACAACAATTAGATCCAACTGTAGATATGTGTAGTAACCCATTACATAAATAATAATAAACATAAAAAATACAGCGAAAGACGATGTTCCTAGATAAATTAATTATTTTAAACAAAAAAGCATTTTATAAATAATTACAAACAGATACTGTATTTTTTTAATTTCCCTTCTATACATCATTGTTTTATACTCAATCCCAGAAACAACTTGAAACATTAATCTCTGTGCAAGCACAATTTTCGATTCAGATTTCAATTGTATTCTTAAGTAGAAGGGCATTTTTTATTTTCAACTGCATGCTTTGTGCATTGTATTCTCGGCCTTGAATCCAAAGTCAGTACGGTGTCGCACTTTCACAGTTCGAATTGTGAAAGAATGAGAAAGACAGAATCTCTGCCCTTCCGAATCACTTAACTTGCACTCTTAAAAAAAATATGCAGAGTTCTTTTTGCGTGTAGCAACTTTTATGATCATTCGGGACGATAGCTACTTTTGTAGAGGGCAATGTGCAAAAGTTTCGTGAAGAAATAGAAAATTTCTCATGTCTGCATTGGAACTATTGTATTCATTAGAAATTTTGACATAGATTTGTATATTTTTTTTAAAACATTAACAAAAAGTGATCTTCAGTGAAAAAAATCAGGACCAAAGAATATACAGAGATTATCGAAGATTTAATAAGAAATTAGGAAAAAGTTCCGAAAATCTCTTGATTCAAAATGAATATTGAATATTGAACGTATGCTGCACATTACGTCGTGTTCAATGCGCATTAATTCCAAACAGGTTACGAAGTGTGTAATTGATTTTCTTCAGCTTACATAACGTTATTGAACAAGACAATGAAAGAGCGAACCGATATTTTTAGATTTTCTGATATTTTTGATTTTTCTCTACATGATGATTTTTTTTCATTTATCCATCTAAGTTTTTGTTTCCTGACATTGGTTATTGTAATTATTTGACAACTTTATTTGTCTTTGAAGATTGTATGAAACCTTTTCAAACACTCTAAAAGTATTTAAAAAAAGTGATATACAATCTTGGAATTTTACAAAAATTTCTTGCATTCTTTGAAATTTCGCGAAATCAAGAGTGTTTTGCTTTTAAAATTCTCTGTTTTCACATTCCAGTTGTAAATAACAAATCTTTTACAAAAGAAAGCGTAAAATAATTAAGAAAGCTAACGTTGGAAAATTTTTATAATTAAGATTTTAAAGCTCAAAGGTCAGGTCCAAAAGATTCTTAGAATTTCTTGGAATTAAAAGTCAAATCAAGTAAATTCTTCAAACCTACTTTACTGCATATATTGTAATTTTGAGAATTATATTGCGATCGCTCTGGATTTTAAAAACTTTTAACCATTTTACCTAATTGTCATGAACTTTTCATGTACACATAAAATAATACTTAAATTTAGCAAGTTTTACTACTTTTACGTAAAAAATTATTAAGGCAGCAACAGGTTAGAAAAAATTATCATTTGGTGTGAAACAGGTTCAAACAAGTTGAACTTTGATTTAAAGTAGGTTTAGAATAGGACACAACAGTCCTGTAGACTTTTTAATCTAGATTTACACTAGTAAAAAAAGGTTAAGATGACACGGAAGTCTGTTCTTTCTCGCACTACAGTAGATTTCGAGTCGTCTTTTCAAACCTCAGATCAAGCTAACATTAACAGCTTGAAGCAGATTGAAGCCTGTATTTCAAATTACTTAAATAGTATTATTTCCTTTTTTTTAAGAAGACATGATTTCTGTCCTAAAAGTATACAAGAAAAAAATGTTCTTTATTCCTGGAAGTTCACTTCCCTAATAAGTTGAACAACACCACTTCCTAATCCTCACTTCTTCTTCGTGACCAACGAAAAATTTCATTCTAAAAAAGCCCTAGCTCCGCTATCTAAATACCTTACATATTTTTCTACTCGCCATATCTTGCGGTAAAATCAACAAAAAATCACCGTGTATTTATCTCGAATCTTCGTATTTCTCTTGTTTTGATAGGAACAACCGATAGATTATGCTGTTCCCAAGAGAAAGGAAGATTCCGACGATGAGAGGGGCCGGGAAGGGGCGAAGGTGTGTTCCAGGACGATAGGGAATTCGATAACGAGGCCGTTTTTGTCTATGAGATTGTCATGTCCGCAAACGATCCAAGCTGCCGCCGGCCACGGCAGAACAACAAATTCCGGTAGCAGTTCCGGGGGTGGCGGAAACTCCAACTGCGGCAATTCTGGGGGCAATTCCGGTAACGCTGGTGATTCCGGAGGTGGCTACAGTTCCAACGGTGGCAGTCCCCTCGGGGGCGGCGGTTTAAGTGGTGGGGGTGGCGGCGGCGGGGGTGGTTCCATCGGCGGCGGTGCCGGGGGCGGCGGAATGAACCCCGGGAACAATGGCGGACGCAGCAATTACGGGCCCAGCTCGCCGCCCACGGGCTCGCTGCCCCCGTTTTATGAGTCGCTCAAGGGAGGAAACAACCTCACAAATTTCGCCAATCAGTATAATGGTAAGAGGTAGAAATATTGGAATAAATATCGATGGTTCATTATTCATTCAGTATAGTTAGGTTGAAGATGGTTAGATAGGTATTTATTTTAATTCATATAGGGTAACGTTATTGCGATAAAACAAAGTGAATGTAAGATATACGATGGCCGTACTCAGAAAAATTGCTTTCTTAACGGGGTTTGATGCACTTAATGTACACAAACATTGTAAATTTACAAACTTCAATAAATTATTTATATATTTTATATTATATTATGTAATATTCCAACGTTTGAAACACATCACAATATTGACAACAAGAGCAATTATCACAAAATGTTATAATAATTACAAATATTATCATCACGAAATATCAATACAGTACTCTTTCTGAATAGTGCTGCGGTTATCCTTCTCTAACCAATTACCACTATTCAGAAGGAGTACTGTATTACAAAATATCACGATGGTCTCGAAATATAATAACGACAGATTATTCAAGCTCTATAGCATTTCACAGATAACGTTAAATTCGCAGGAATCGCAAAAGACACAAAAATCGTTAATGGCACGGATAACACAAATTCGCAGAAACTACATTAATAATTACAAAGACCGCAAAAGGCCGCAAAGATCACAGACAGCTACAACATGACAATAATGTATACAATAAATACTCAAATAATCGCATAATATCAATTCTCGCAAAAAATGAAAAATATTTTGACATTGCGATATTGTAAAAATGTAAGAATTATCATTTTCAGTAATCACAAGAGTCAAAACAATCTTTCAATCAAATAAATAATAAATAGATCACTGCGACTACAAAAATCACAAGGATCATAATAACCACGAAATCAGGAACATTATCTACTATATAAAAGTGAAAAGTCAAAACTTTGAACAGGGTACAAATCCACATTTCGCATTCGATCGTCATGAAATTTCGCATAAATATTATGCATGCTCCCGGACGTGTCGACGTGATATCCATTTGTCATAATTTTGCATGGTTTTTTTTTAAATAATTAATCAAAGGTTCCATGTGGAATACATTAAGCAATATGGCGGACGGTATTGACCGTATTGACAAGCACACTATCGATATATCGATTATTGTTCAGGTACTCTATCGATCGTCCGTGATTTAAAAGATGTAAACGAATGTACAGAGCAACAGAGATACATAACTTACGTAACATAATTTTATTAGTTTTAAAATCAGTATCAATGATCAGTGATAATTGGTAATTGATAATGTATTGATCATTGATCATTGTTAAAAAAAAGTGCAATTGTGTAGTGGAATTCCGTTGAAAATCAAATTTGAGACTACCAGCAGTAAGTAAAATGAACTTTGTTGTTCTTTATTTACATGCTTTATGATGTTTAGAAACTGTACGGTTTTTTTGAACGTTTTTTTTTGTTTTGACAATTCGAAAACAGATCGTAATTTTTCGAAAGTTTTTCTGGTTATACTCATGTGTGCTTCAGTGTAACGGCTTTTCCAAAAAACGAGCTGAAAAAAAAATTTTTCTTGCAAAATCGACAGAATCCAGCATAAAATTTGGAAAATAATTGAGAGAAAATGCCGAAATTGATGTAATTTTTTCAAAAACAATGCAAAAGTTGTCAAGTGACAGATGCAAAGTTCGTACGTAAATCAACAAAAATCTGTCAAAATGAAAGTCCTACGGTAGTGATATTGAAGTCTAACGTTCGTTGCATCAATTTTTCAAGTTATGAGGTGATTTAATCCATAGCAATAAACAATTTATTGTTTACAAAAAAATACAAGAAGGAGGGTAATGTGTATCTTTTATTATGACTATTTGAGTGACTTAGTGACATTTAATGAGTATTTGTGAGTATTTATCCAATTTATCCGAAGGGAGCTTCGGATAAATCGGATAAATACTCACAAATTTTTTTTTTTCGCTGGAAAATCCGCGACACTTAAATTTTAGATTTAAAAGATTCTTACGAGAAAAGACTGTTAGTCGTTAAGGTGACTCGGAAACTACTGTAGTGCGAGAAAGACAAACAGAAAGGGAACCGGTCGAGAGGAAGGAGGACGAAAGGAGAACGTCTTCCGAGTCACCTTAAGGTCTTTTTTTAATTATGTACGCTTAAAGGAAAGATTACTGGATCTGAAGTTTTATAAAGTTGAATACGAGCCTTTGTAATGTTTTTTTCAAATAACTTGAAAGATGTAATCATATCGACTAAATTTTGTAATTACTTGACTAAATATTTCATTAGGATGAAAACACTTGACAATAATGCGCTGTGATTATCAAAATACGAGATCGACGTTTATTGTGTTATAAAGTGAAATGTCAAATCAGAACATCCTTTCACAAAGTTTCTTGGAAACGAAGTTTATTAAGGTTAGTTAGTATTTCAGTGAACTGATTTTATAAGCAACACACGAAAAGACTGTTCAGAGTTAAGGATTTCACATAGTTAAATAAACATTAAATTATTACTGGAAATATCTCCTTCATTACTACGCTTTTCCTTTTCCAACCTTCGTCCTGACAGATGATAAAAATTTATTCATTAATTAAAGATATAAACATGCTAATCAATATACAAATGACCAAACCCAAACCAAGTGTCAACGCGGAGCGAAGCCCGCGTGTGCCAGCTAGTACAATACAATTATTCCGAATCATCACAATAAACGTTAAACCTCGCGATGACTTCAAAATATCATGATAAAAAAATATCGTAAACCACAAAACATCAAAAGTTTCAGGATACTGATATGCACATTCACAATATATTATCAGAATGTCAATATTACGACAGCCATGATGTATCACAATTATCACAAATTTTCACAAACAGCACAAAATTACACAGAAACCACTAAATTCACAGAAAGGACAAGAGTCACAAGAGTATAAAAAGTACACAGATAATACAAATTCAGTATTAAATTACAGTAATTATGAGGATTAACAAAGCTCACAAAGATCGCTAATAACAATGACATGACAATAGTTGCAAAATATTACAATTATCATAAAAAATCAATAAAATCATTGAAATCGAAAAAATAAGATGAATTTGTTCTTTAGGCACCGGTTTCCTGACACCGTCATCATCCATAGGCATGGACTGCGATACGAGTCAACAGGACCAAAATTCGCCCTTTAGTGCTCAAGATGGCAAACAGTACTCGCTGCTGCAAAACGTTTGCGCGTCTTATGGCATAAATCTCAAAGAGGAAGAAGACTTGAACTACAAAATTCAACCAGATCTGTTGGGTGGCCAATACGGGGAGTATGATGTCACGGACAACGGAATGACCGGGATGATGGTGGACATGATAACGTGTGCAGGCGTCGTAGACCCGATGCAACTGCAATTCACGGCTCACACGCTTGCGTTCAATTCGCCTTCGGAACAATCCGCCCTGTTCGAGAGCTTCGGAGAAAATCCCGAACTTTTCCTGCCGAGACTCTCCACGGATGACACGGGGAATGACCTTCTGGAGGATTCCCTTCGATGTTCACCATCTTCGACGGACAGCATCGTAGGTCAGGATGGCCATATCGCTGCCCCAGTGGAACCCAGCGTGGACCCGTTCCCGGAACACGGGAGTCTTGGTATTGCCCGGGGTTTCGACACGTCGAGGTTAGTTTGAAGATGTTTACACTTGTCCCTTGATTCTTGTATTCACTCTGTTAACTATGCTTGAAGTTACTTTTTTGTAACCAATTGTCCTTTTGTATTTGACAGTTTGATAGAATGAATTAGAAATATTCTATTTTCGAAACATCTCTAAATAAACAGTCTTGAAATCATGAACAGCTCATGTCATGCACTGTAGGGGTACCAAAAATTTTCATATTTGATTCGAAACTATTTTTTTAAGTTGTTACAATTTTTTTTCAGGCACTACGTAGCGTCGCCTCCATTCTCATCTGGAAAACTGCCAGGACTACCTTACCCTACAGAGGACTCTTACCAAACGCTTTCTAAAGAGCGGAACGAGTTACTTCAAGTGAACCAGAACCACAATTCTGAGCCACAACTGCAGCAATTGCAGATCCAAGTTCAATTGCAGCAACAATCGGCGACCTCGCCCCAACATCACCACCACCAACAACAACATCATCATCATCAAGGACTCTTGAGTCCAGGTCTCAGCTTCTCTGGTAACGGTAGGATTTATACTTTTTCTGTTTTTCAATTTTACACTAAATTGAAATCAATTATTATAATTTTGTTGACGATGCATATTTTTTTTGGTTTCCCTAAGAGCGAATTTTCATTACAGTGGTGTGAATTTTTACACTTTTCTAGTTAATTACACTACCCCTTGAAGTAGCGTTATTTTGACTTGATGTGGAGTAAAAATTCACTGTAATAAATTAAGAAAATAAGGACTCAACACTGAAATTTCAAGTTCTTTATTTAGTACACTTCCAACATATCTAGTTGACCATGTTCCAAATAATTCATTTCCATACATAGTGTTCAAATCCATACGTTGGAAGAGTATTTCAATCGGTTACAGTACGTCATTTCCTCATATTTATCTTCATTGAGTGAAAAAACAGTGATAAGCGAAAGGACATGTTATTGACACAAGTATTAAAGGTAATTGTACGATATTTGCTTGCAGGTTTGGAACTAGACTCTGGAAGTAACTCGGCAGGAAGTTTGCCAAGTCCGGGGGCAGCAAGTTGTTCCTTGGACGCGGCTTCAGCAAGAGCATCTCCCTCGTGCGCTCTCCTCGACCACGCTCCAAGTCCTTCTGGTGTTGCGCCAAACGCGACATCCACGAGTGCTACAGAGCCACTCATCACGCAACGGGTAAAGGTTCCACAATGATGATCAAAAAAATTAATTTTGATTAACGCGAAATTAGTGTAAATAACATTAGTTGACGAATTTTTTTATAATTCCAACTACCTCGAGTTTTGAGATTAATTTAGGGTCGATAAGTACAAAAAAAACCATTTATCTTTGCAAAGAAGCATTTACAAAATATAAGCAAAAAAAGTGTTTCTTGGCTCCTTTTACAGCTATTGCCAGTAACATGAACAACGATCAATTCTATTGATGTAAAGTAAGTTTAATTAAAAAGCTATACTTGTTACCTTCACGGCAATATGGTTTTTTTTGGAAAATGATCAAAACACTAGTTAGTGAGTTGCAGGAGTTGAAAGTTGAAAAAGTGCATACATAAACATGAGCAGTTTTCAAAAAAGTTCGAAAAATAAACTCTCAATTTTGAACACCTAGTTCGAAGTTAGTCATTTAGTCAGTCGGTCAGTTGGTTGTTTAGTTAGTTAGTTAGTTGGTTAGTTTTCAAGTTGTTGAGTTAACGAGTTTATTATTTAATTAGTTATATAGTTAGTTGGTTGGTTAGTTAGTTTGTTTGTTGGTAAACTACGATTTCGTTTGACAAAATCAGTATATCGTCGTGAAGCTTAAAACAATAACTTTAGAAAAATATATATTTTATGTTTTAAAAAAATTGTTCTTCTTGATGTTTTTTGGAATACCTGAGAATAGAGCCGAAAAATACGTTTTTTCAGAATATTGCAGATGCGAATCTTCGGAAAAATTAATTATGCATAATTTCGCATTTAGCGACCTAAAATGTAGTTGTCTCAAAAACCGTTTTTACGAGGCAATTTTTCATGTAAAATAGTGTTAATTAGTTGCGCAAGAATAATTATTTGAGAAAAACTTGCCTGATAAAATCCAGATTTTTCCATTTTATAATTTTCGGAGGTTCAACTTTTTCCCCAATTTTTAAAATATTTTTTAATTTTTTTTCCGAAATTCCGTAATTAAGGTTTTCATGAATAACTATACGATATTATATAAATCATGTTAATAATATTTTTCAAATTTAATCTGAATACCACTCGAGCTTTTCTGTTTTTTTTTTTTTTTTTTTTTTTCAAATTTCAAAACAGTTGAATATCATTTGCTATTAATACATGTTTAATAGTTGTTTTTTTCAATGGGCTAAGTTATTAATGTCATTCTCATTCGTAAATTTTCCAATCAAATTTTATTTACAACAGTGGATTGTCCACATTAAAGTCATATTTTATATCTATTCAAAGTAACATTACGATGGGATTCGTATTGGAAAAACAACAAAAGAATATACAATGATATACTTCCATAAAAACTTACAATATTTGCTCATTGTGTCCCTCATTATATGCAATAATTCTTAGTCAGGTATTTTCTACGACTCGTTCCGGTTATTGTCATTATATTTTGAAATCAAGAAAAATCTTCCATTCACTTGAATGCATTCAGTGTCAGTTATTTTTATTTATTTTCTTATTATAACAGGCTTCTGTCTACATGACTAATTGTAAGCGTAATAACAGGCTCTGAATTTGATTTGGTATCGGAGGCTTTTAAGGATTTATTCCTGATGGCAAGTTCTATAATTCATTCATCTCACTATGTTATTATAACTACAATGGCGAGGGAAAATGCGAAACTTTAAAAAACATACAAATATATCTCTTAAAAAATATCGAAGGCCAACCATTTCAAAGTACCATCCGAATTGGCTTCATAATTTTTTTTTAGAACTTTTATATGTATCAGACTTCTTTAAAAATGCCATTTCTACAAATAATTTCTTATTACAAAAAGTTTTTATGCTTAGACTTTCAAATTCTCCTCATAAAATTCATGCCCCCCTTCTCTTCTCAAGTCACTTGAAGTTGAAATTTTTTATCACTTGAATATATAACATCACCATAAACGTGAAGTTTATTTAGTTTCAGTACACTCCAGTATCATAAATAGATTCCTTAACCTAAAATTTTTTATTTAATATAGTGAAAAATCATTAAACATCGTTTCATTGAAATATTCGAATGGGTCTCCCTTGAATTTTAACATAATATATAAAAGTAATATGTATTTCTATATTTTTTCTTTTTAACGTTACAGTTGGGTCTTCCTGGTGACTGTCAATTAGAATTCGTCAACGGAGGACATGGCATTAAAAATCCTCTTGCCGTTGACAATCCACCAAGAACTTCTGTGACTGGTCGTGAAGAAGAACGAGCTGCTAGACCCGCTCCAGGAAAAGTAAGCCTCATCATATTTTCTCAATAAAGAACCTGTCATTTCTTATTCGAATTACTATACATTTTAAAGCGAAAAGAAATTCTGTTTGTAAATTTATCTTAAATTCAGTTGCAACATCTGGAAGAAATCTATGCTAAAAATCTGAGTTCCACAACGAATATAATTGTGAAAGTCATACGAATCCATTGAAAAAATTTCTTATGACTGTAAATCTAATATCAGAGAATGACGGAATTGTTCATTCTGAAGAGGATTATTGGAGACTTCTGAACTTCAGTGTAGAAACTAATATCTTTAGTTTGATAAATATAGTTTCTACATCGGTGAACTCTGAAAATTTTGATTCTATGCGATTTGTGATCACCTCAAACGATTTTTTTACAAAGTCGATATTAAATAAAAACCTCTGAATTTTTTCCAGGATGATGACCCGAGTAGATTTGTATGTCGAATCTGCAGCAAACATTTTAGCCTTCAGAGACTGCTTAATCGGCACATGAAGTGCCACAGCGACGTCAAGCGCTACCTTTGCACGTTTTGCGGCAAAGGCTTTAACGACACCTTTGATCTCAAAAGGCATACGAGAACGCACACAGGTGTGAGGCCATATAAATGCAACCTTTGCGAAAAGAGCTTCACCCAGAGATGCTCTTTGGAGAGCCACTGCCTCAAGGTTCATGGCGTGCAGCATCAGTATGCGTACAAAGAACGTCGCACAAAGGTATATATATATATTTCTATACTTTTTTCAATGGAAGTCAAAAAACAATTCTAAAGAAATCCATCAACTCGAATTTTCTAAATTTTGTTGAAATGATTTGAGTTTTAAGAACGTTCTCCCGTGAAATGTATGTCATACTTGAGAATACCTGAGTAAAAATGAAAAATTAAAAAATTATAGGTTTACGTTTGCGAAGAGTGCGGCCACACAACGCAAGAGCCCGAAACCCATTACCTGCACCTCAAAGAGAAGCACCCTTACAGCCCAGCGCTTCTCAAATTTTACGATAAACGTCATTTCAAATTCACCAACAGTAACTTCGCAAACATGCTACTTACTTGTCGTCCGTAACTAGTGTCCTATTGCGCAACGAGCCAGCGCGAAACGAACTTTAAACGACATGATAATCGCATTTACAATTACAAAGAGATGTAAATAATTCTTGGAACTTGGGAAGAGCGGGAAATCTCTTTTACCGGTATTAGAGTTTAAAGTGGAGGTTCTCTGAAATCCCCTCTCATAGCAACAAATAGAAAATAGCTCTATGTACATGTATATTTATTCCCAAAGACTTGGATTCAACGTTTCAGGAATGTTTGTAGCGGCGGGAAATTCCGTACTGGATTTCATATGTATTTCACAAATTTTTTAAAGCATAGATTTCGTCGATGTAAGCAATGTTATTTTGTGGCTTCGTTTATTGAGATATTTGGAAAGTTACGTTGCTTTCTGACTCTAAGGGCGAGGGAACCGTGATGTTGCTCAACAACATGTGCGTTTTCCTCGAGATGTTATTTATTTCTGTGTTGGGTGTTGGCATAGATGTAATACTCCTATATGGCCAGCAGAAAGAGAGGCCCGACGAATTTCAAACGGTGCAGACAATCGTTTCTATCTCGCGCAGTGGTAGCCGCGCATCTTTTGACCATTCTCGTGTTTATTATTTTTTTATCATTTTTATGAGTTTACTGGACTACAATGGAATTCACATTTTCTTATTTTCATTCTTTTCGAGTAATTAATAGGATCAAAATGGGTTTCGAACCATGAATGCAAGTCACAGCCATGAATAGTCATGTTCTGTCTGAAAGTGCATTAGATAATCATTGAACATGACTATATTGATTAATTGCCGAATCGTCATACGAATCGTAATACTCTTTTATGAAAGCTCGCAAATGTCACGAAAAATACCTATCTCTGGAAAAAGTACACAAAACATATTTGACAATCAGTAATTTTTAAAATGAAAAAAGTTTGTGGATTTTGGACAAACTGAATGAGAATATAGATAATAATTAACTGCAGCGTGTGCTATATTTTTTTTATTAATTATTTCTATATCAAAAAGTTACAAGCTTAATTCCTGGTCGTCTAAGTTGGGAAGGAAATGACATCCACAGCGAAATTTCAAATTATACTGCGCTGCGCACACGCATATTAGGTAAATGCTACCTATTTGCATCGCACTCTTCCCGCGACTGTTCCTCTTACGGGCTTAAATGGACTGCTAGCCATATAGAAGTGTTACATAATATGGGTGTGGGCCAGTAATAGAAGTGTTTAACAACGAACATAAGTGGTAGTTTGAATTGATTAATACCAATAATTACCAAAAATCTTCATTCTAAAATTTTTTTTTAACTGATCAAGTTTAAGTTTTCATGGTCATACGAATAACTTTTCATGTGATTCAATTATAATCAACTTATGAATTCTTCCTTCTCTATATTTTCATTTAAAAACTCTAAAAATGATAAATTCAAAGACTTGAAGTGTCAAAATCTTACCTTTGAATTTTTTATTTCAAAATTTTTATTCTTTACCACCTTCTATTCGTGAATCCTAATCTTTGTGAATATGTTACAGTAAACAAAAAACCGTTTACATGATGTGTACATCAAGTTCACGTAAACATTTACACAAATATCAGAAATTCATCTTCTTTAGCTGACCCCGAAGCTCACTGGCCCAAAAGTTGGCAAGTTCAAAGATACATTCCACCCCATCATCACGACTCAACTTCTCCATTCAACCCAACTTCAATAGTTAGAATAACCTGTGATATACTTAGAGAAAAAACAAATGCACGGAAGAGGTACATATTCCACGCTCGAAAAATAGGGATTCGTGCAATTGTGCGAGCAGGCGATGTCCGAGAAACTGAAGAATGCCCGTGTCATCGTCTTCCCGATATGGCGAGATCGAGGACTCAAACGACATCGCCAAAACACGCCGCTGGTGCATATTAAACCCGCATAGTATTAAAACCCGCGCACCATCATGTGGGTCCATTTTACAACGGTGAGCGCAACTTCTGCTCATTTTCGGAGTGTTTTGACGCTCAGTAATATGTAACATGCAATGCGATATTATTCTCAGGCTAACAGAATTAATTCATAGAAATTCGTAAGTCGATCAAGTTTGACATTTATCTTGTTTTTTATCATTAGCAATCTACGAATCATAAATAAGACTATTTATACGCAATTCTCTCAGCAATAAACACATCAAAACGTTTTATACTCTCTGATCTAACATTTCAGTTGTCGAAACGAACCATTACAGTTTGATTGTATTTATCTTTATTATTCAACAGTTTTCTTACTTGGAACTGTTAAATTTCTCTAATTCTGCAGTAAAAATTTATAAGTTTATAAAACTCCAATGGCCTATTGTTAACAACTGTTTTTTCATTCAGGCTATCATTACAAAATATAACAGATTTGTTTTAAATCAGACAATGCTCCATTTCGTTTTAATTTGTCATTCATTGTCGCGTTGCAAGTTGACGAGGAAGGTCCCTTATATTAATTTTGAAGTGCTATTGACAGAAGTTGATTCGTAATGACTTTCCAACTCAGAATACACTTGCTGTTCCAATTTAGATTGTGTAATTATACAGAAATTTTCTTCCTGATGAGGGCTGAATAAACGGCTAAAAGCTTGAAAAGTTAATTTCAATGGTATTCAATTAAAACCCAAAATATTAAAATACATTGGCTCCGAGAAAACAGTTATTTTCGCAAACAATAACAGATTTGGATGTCAAGTTCCATCTTTAGTATAAATTTTGCGAATAGTTGGAGGAGTTTCAACTTAGACTCGTAATAACACGTTTTATAAAGTAATCACTCACAAAATAATCACAAAAAATTTATCGATTAAAAAATAAACGACTTTTTCATGGTATTCGAACATTTTACTGATTACTCGCACAAAAAAAGCTCAAAAAATAGTGAAAGATAAATGATTGAACTTGATATTATTTGTTACGTTCATCTCTGAATTTATTTCTGCTTTCCCCAAAATCAGATTACATTGCATTTTGCTCATTACTTTCATTGCGACTTATCGTCCGAACAGGTGTTAGGTGCTTTCGCGAAAAAACTAAGCCTCTTCGACTCTTTATAGATAACTCGTTATATTTTTGGTAAAGGGAATTTTCACGCAAGTGCAATAGTTTTTACGAATAGTTTGAATTATTTATTACCAGGCGTCGAATCGTCATAGACATACGAACTCTCCACATATTTTGTTTCTAAGTATTACATTCTCTTTTTCTACATTATACTGGAGATAATATTACCATTATTATTCGCTCTATCGCTAACAAAATGCCGAGTCTCGTGCGTTTTATTTTGTTGCAAAGGTGTTGTAAATATATTGTTTTCGACGACAGAAGATGGCGGAACTGATTGATGACTTTTCTCCATCGACGAGAATTTGTTGTATATTATTTATTACTCGCCTTACGAGTTTACTGGCGCATGGACTGTCGTATTTACGGTGACAACTGTACATAGTTTTTTACATTTTTTTTATACTTGTAATTTCGACAAAGCGTTGGTTTATTCGCAACCACGCTCCTTCTTTGCCAATACTCACGGAAGAAAAAAAATAAGACTTTTCGCGCGTGACCCGCTATTGTTTAATCATTTACTTTACGTTCAGTATTTTCTATTTTAGTTGTAATCTATGGCTATTATCAACATTTTATAACGGTATTCTATTACAATGATAATTACAATTATGTTATCATCGGCGTTAGCATCGTTATGGCCATTTTTTCGCCTGGAAAACGGTCGCGACGAATTTGGATGGCTCCATTTCCATTTTCGCTAATCTATATTTATATATTGTTGATAATATGAAAATTATTATATTGTCACAGTACATCGATGATATATTTAACGACCTATTGAGGCGTCGAGAGGAAAAACGAATTAGTAAGATACAGAAAACAAGGTGTGCTCGATTTATTTGTCTTTAACTAGCAGAGATGGGCCCCGATTACATGTTGCTCATTTTCACATCACTAATAAACTAAAACGTAAAAAATAACTCAAATTTCTGTTGGAGAAGAAGGAAAGTTTTCAGTTTGAACAGAAATTATAATTTTCAACAGAAATTTTTCAGGTTCGTATCGATTTATCGGTATCAAGAAGGAAAATACTCGTTTTTCAATGTACTTTTTCTTCCTAAGCTGAAAAGTTTCCGTGCTTATCGACGAATAATTCCCAAAATTTAACTTGTTAATGTCTTCCAGTATAGAACTGGAAGTTTATTTTCTCGGTGTATCTAAATTTCGTCCTAGAACCGTACAAATTTGTAGACAGATGTGTTTTTACGGTTGTGCAAAGAAATTTAGATGGTATATAAGTGACGCGAAAATAAACTAAATGTAATCAATGTTCATTTCTGTTTCCTAGTTTCTTCACTCCTCTCACTGCCTTAATTGTCAAATGTGTCATATAAAGCCCGCTTCAAACAATGCAATTTTTGCGGCTGGATTGCACGCAAAAAAATGTAATCTCTTATGACATGCATGCAATCGAGCTGCAAAAATTGGCTGAAATTGCATCGTGTGAAGTAGGCTTGAGAGATGTATTATTTTTGAAATTTATTTTCGTTGCAACATTTTATACAAGCTTTCAAAGTTGAAATATATGATAAAGAGATATTTAGAGGAGGAAAGGATTAATATATACATTTTGTTTCATACTTGAGCTGAGATGAAAACGACAATCGAAGCCTGCTTCACACGACGCAATTTTTCCCAATTCGTTGCTGGGTGCATGCTCGCCATAAGATATTACATTGCTGGTATGCAATCCAGCAGCGAAAATTGCATTGTGTGAATTAAGCTTACTGCTTCTCTTTCGAATTTATCGATCTTGGTTGTTGCGTGTATTGTTTAATTGAAAATAGCATTTTTAGCAATGTGTTAGGGAGATATTTGGAATGGCCTCGTTTATAGTCGTATTCTCGAAAAGCGCGATTTTACGATGTATTCATAATTTAAACGTTAAGTTCATTGTGCAGATGCACGCTCAGTGTATGTTGGAATTTCAAGTGACAATAAAATAATGTTACAGTACACAATGCAGTACTTTATTTTCGGCCTTATACGAACCTCTATTCTTGACCCAGATGAGGACGGAATTGTAACTGTCCATGCATGTTTTTAGCTACCTAAAAGTAGTGCTTTAAAAGCGAGATTATTCTTGATTCGATTCTAATCGAACGCATCTCATCGGTTTTATAAAAATCTTTTTAAACCGCAAAAAAAATCTCGTACCTCTGCCATGCATATGTATTCAGAGTTTGAAAGTAAAGTGTTACTCTAAATCGTTACATTTTTTACTGTAACGAAAACGTAACGCGTTACATTAATTGACGAGTTACGATAACGGGAACCAGTCACTTTTTCTCGGTAACTAGTGACGAAAATCCCATTTCTTCATGTTACTTTTATCAGTTCCATTGTGTTTTTAGAGCGATTTGTGACTTTTACAGGAATGTTCTGAAAAGTAAGGTATAAGTAATTTTTAACTTCGTCATTTTCGGATAAAAAGTTTCTATATTCATAATTTTTCATGGAACAAGTGGAATATTAGTAATTTGTGCACAAATATCGACAAACCCTAGCAAAGGCGTGGATTGAAAAAGAATTGGAAAAGGATCGTGCACTATCCTTTTCCAATACTTTTTCGATGACTTTATAATCCATTCTCGAAATCCGTTTTGGATCGCGTCAAAATGCATTTTTTATCGTCATTATGTGAAATTTTAGATTTCTTTTTCATTTTGACGCAAGTATCAATGGTTATTATTTATTTTATATCAATTTATTTATTTGTTAAAACTATTTGTGTCAACAAAATATGAACGAAACAGAATTTACTAAGACGCATATGCATTCCACGGTTTTCCAAGCCGCTGAGCGTGAATCTGAGGTCAGATTTGCCAAATTCGATTGTTGAAACTATTTGTTACTGCAAATTGTGAACAAAATAGAATTTACTAAGTTTCATATGCATTCCACGGTTTTTCAAGCCGCATAGCGTGAATCTGAGGTTGAATTTGCAAAATTCGATTGTTTACACTGTTTGCATAAACAAATTTTGAAAAAATATATTATATACTACAGTTCAATGTTACGCTAGTTGAAATTGGGCATTCGGAATAATGCAATAAATTCTCTTGCAGTAATTGAACAGATATTCTTCTTTATTTTCATAACATTTCGATTACATAATGAAATTACTCTATAATTTGTCCAAACAAATAGCATAAACAATCGAATTTGCAAATATGACCCCAGATTCACGCTCAGTGGCTTGTAAAACCGTGGAATGCATATGCAACTTAGTCAATTCTATTTTGTTTATAATTTATTGATACAAAAAGTGTGAACAATCAAATTTTGCAAATCCGACCTCAGATTCACGCTCCGCGGCTTGGAAAACCGTGGAATACATATGCGTCTTAGTAAATTCTATTTTGTTCATAAGTTTTTGAAAGAAAAAGTGTAAACAATCCAATTTTGCAAATCCGACCTCAGATTCACGCTCTGCGGCTAGGAAAAGCGTGGAATGCATATGTAACTTAGTAAATTCTATTTTGTTCATAATTTATTATAACAAATAGTTTCAACAATCGAATTTTGCAAACCCGACCTCAGATTCACGATCAGTGGCTTGTAAAATCGGGGAATGCGTATGCAACTTAGTAAATTTTATGTTTTTTTTTTCTATAATTTGTTGATAAAAAAAGTTTAAACAAACAAATTTTGCAAATCCGACCTCAGATTCACGCTTAGCGGCTTGGAGAACCGTGGAATGCATATGCGACTTGGTAAATTCTATTTTGTTTATATTTTGTTGTAACAAACTGTTTTAACAAAGAAATAAATGGATATAAAATTAATAATAACCAACGATAGTGGCGTCAAAATGAAAAATAAATCTTCAATTTCACATAAAGACGATAAAAAATGCATTTTGACGCAATCCTAAACGGACTTCGAGAATGGGTTGTAAAATCATTGAAAAAGGATTGAAAAGGATCGTGCACGATCCTTTTACGATCTTTTTTCAATCCGCGCCTTTGCTAGGGGAGAATATGGCTTTTTAATTTTCATTAGAAACTTTTACAATTCAGTGTTGAATTTTGGAAATTCGCACAGAAATATACACTCGAGTCCCACGCGAAGAGCAAGCCTTCTGGGCATGCTCTTAACTCCAAACCGTTCGGAAGGCTCTGATGTCTTGCTCTCGAACCGTTCGGCAGGCTCAGATGTCTCGCTTTCGCAGCGAGCACGAGCGAGCAAATTCTGAGAAATTGCTCTTCGCTAGGAAGCTTTTCGCTTGGAAGTCTAGTGTATGAAAATACTTGAAATCTATGGATCTCATAATCTACCCTTGTAAAGGCGCGGATTTAAGCACGATCCTTTTTTCAATCCTTTTTCAGTGACTTTACAATCCATTCTCGTAATCCGTCTCGGATCACGTCAAAATGCATTTTTTATCGACATGATTTGAAATTTCAGATGTCTTTGGCATTTTGACGCAATTATCAATGGTTATTATTTACCAATTAGTTAACAGAATCACAAATTATCAACTTCTCCAAATCGTACATATTTCAAGCGCTTGGTCGGTACATTATAATGTAAAGTAACATGATATCTATAGATATCGTGTTACTTCCAGAGATTCACAATTATCGGCACAATACAAACGCCAGTAAAGTTTCAGTTTGTACTAACTTGTACATAACCATTGTTGATTGCGTCAAAATGCATGAGTCATCTAAAATTTCACATCATGCCGATAAAAAATGCACTTTGACGCGATCCGTGACAGATTTCGAGAATGATTGTAAAGTCATTGAAAAAGGATTGTGCACGATCCTTTTCCAATCCTTTTTCAATCCGCGCCTTTGCTAGCGTATGGCAAAATTTATAGGATCCGTAGATCCTGCTGGGTAATCTTATGGAAAATAATATCTCCAAAAAAAAAAAAAAAAAAATCACAATATGAAAAATACAACACTGAGAAAAAGGTCATTACAAATATGCCGCCTAATTTGATATTTTAAGAAAATTTATTAACTATTAAAAAATTTCATTTCAACGAACTGCTGCCGGTATGTGGCCAGCTTGCTGCTAGTTGACCTTCATTAATTGTTTTAATTCCTTTTCATATCATGAATCACTAATTTTCATGTCATTAATAAATGTAATTGAATCAAAATGCACTTTATAGTACATATTTCACCTGAAAAACACCTATGGGAGCTTAGTTTATTTTTTTGGGGAATTTTAAGACATTTTTCCGACAGTTATATGCCAAGACAGCGATTTAAAAATGAAACTCCGAGACCCCATTCAATGCGGTAATTAATGAAATTTCGGCACTTTTGCGCATATATTGTTACGAGAAAACTCCAAAGATAATGCCCTGGCATGCATTTGACCTCGATTTTGACTTTATAAGCACAAAATCAATGAAAATGAACATACACCAGATATATACCAGATATATACCAAAACTGGTGTATAAGTCGTGTATGCTTGAACGCCAGGGATGATAATATTACTAAATATGTGAAACGTGAGGTAATCATACATTGAATGGGTAAAAAAAAATCAATTTACACTTATAAATATATTATTTTTCGTAACATACCTTCGACTTCTGATTCCGAAGTTTCTTCCGTTTCTTCGCTGCCACTAGCCTTACTAGAAGAATAACTTTCTTCGCTATCATTACCATTATTGTTCAAAGATTCTGAAATTATCAATGAATCATAAAATTTATCATCGAGAACGTTACGTAAAAATTTGTAGGATGTAAAATATTTGGTGAAAAATAATATCTTCAAGAATCTATCGAAATATAATATAAATTTTCTACACATACCATCTGAATCGTCCATCGTATTCATTGTCCAGCACTAATATAACTAGTATTACCCAGTAAACCTGTGGGCTCACTGTGAGCTCACTGTGAGCTTAATTGTGAGCCCACAGTAAGCTCACAGTGGGCTTTCAACTTCCACTTTTCAAACACGTGGCGTGAGCGTACTGTGAGCTCACTATTAGCTTCCATGGAAAATCTTGAGGTGAGTTTACTGTCGTTTTTCTGTGAGCTACTTGTGAGTTCCCCGGGAAAAAAAAAACTTACATTTTTCATGTATGCCACATGCATCAGCATGCATGTCGAAATAAGCGATTTTCTTTCTTTCTTTTTTTTGCATGGAAAATTGCAAGTTAAGTTTGCAACCATGAAAAATTCATCTACATTTGTAAAAAGTAAAAATAAACATATTTGACTTCAAGCTTCCTAGTGATTGCGTCTACCGCGCCTTTATGGCACAAGTAATGACACTTACTAAGAAAATGGGCCAAAAAGTATCATATTAATTAACATGAGACATGTACTTGATTTAAGCATTCTACACAAAACTTGAAACATGAGAAGGGAGAGCGCGCGAATTTTCAAAATTTGAATTATATTATATATTAAAGTTATTATAATATAAATATAAATAATAATTATATAGAATATAATTATAATTTATATTCGAATTTTGAAAATTCACGCGCTTTCCCCAAGCGCTCACTAGATAGCTGCTGGTTTTTTTTCCTCATGTTTCAAGTTTTGTGTAGAATGCTTGAATCAAGTGCATGTCTCATGTTAATTAATATGATACTTTTTGGCGTTCAACTCCACAGAACACGGGATCGAGTCCCACCCGGGAGAAATTTTTTTTTTATTAAATAATCGTTTTTACAGCTTTATTGTGATTACTTTTTACTGTAAATAATGAATTTTCTTTTTTTTGTCCTAAAATATATATTAATAATTATCAACGACTGGAAGTACTCTGTCAGCTCGTGGCGAGTAGTCTGCGAGCTCGCTGGCGAGTTCGCGGCGTGTTCGAAAAGGGGCGAAAATAATGAAAAAGCTGCGAGCTCGCAGCGAGTTTGATTTTCACGCTCGCCGCGAGCACGCTGCGAGTTCACAGGTTCACTGGGTGCGCACGAAAATTTTTGATGCAATCTACTGTGGTACGACTGAAAATTTCAAGTTCAGAAACCAATGGTTAATGATTTCAAAAAGAATGGGCAACAAGGCATCGCAAAGTTGTTATCGAACAAAAGAAATGACAAAGTGTGAGCGTTAGCAATCGTAAAACTGCAATTGACAAAGTGGTCGATTTCTTACAAACAATGGCGTTATGATGTTTTCAAGCTGTGTTCTTAATAATTACATTTTGTTTGCAAATAAAGTGTTTTGAAACTGTGTTCTTAAGGATTAAGTTTTGACTGCAAATTTCATTTCGATAATTTTTTACGTTAGATAAACTGGTGCGTTTGCTAAATTTTATTATTTATTACCAAAGAATGCTGCTGCGAATTTGTTATCAAACGAAAGAAATGAAAAAGTTGGCGGTTGCCAATCCTTTAAAGTAATTGACAAAATGGTCAATAACTTGCAAACAATGATGCAATTATATTTTCAAACTGTGTTTCTAATAATTAAGTTTTGACTGTAAATTTCATTTTTGTTAGATAATTTTCAAAGTGAGATAAACTATTTCATTTGCCAAATTATATTATTTAGCACCGAAGATAGTAGAATTTATATTACGATTATGCATCGCTTCGAAAGTAAGGAAAACAATATACATATTGTCGGACGGTTGTTAAACATAAGCCCTTAATGTTACAAATTTATTTTATAATTAATGTTATGTAAGAAAAAGTAAATAAAGTTGCAAGAGCAATTAAAAACATGTATATTATTAACATATTATTCAAGACGCAAAAAAGATATTTAGATATACTATCGTTTCTGGAAATTCGTCGCAGAAAAAAATGTACTCCTTCGGATGGAAATCGATCCAAAATTTCTAGTACGTTTATGAAGATATATAACGGTTATAATATTATGAACATCAATAATCCCTTTTTTGCGTAAATTTCCTCGCATTTCACCTTAAAAGTATAATACTTAATAATATTTACAATTCACAATATTATACGACTGGATGATCAAAATGAAAATATTGATCTGCATGTCAATGAATCCGTATCACACGCAACTCTTTTGTTTGCGGCGTTGCCGCGTTGCTCAAGTGCAAGTGTTAAATTTTAAATTTCGTGAACCCGCCAACAAAATGCACTATTCCTTTTTTTCCGCAGACACAATCTTCTTGAAACTTCAAATAGATACTTTGAAAGGCTATACTTTGTATCACAAACTCGTTTTTCGTGGCAATCTCATTTCTACAAATAATTGCACAGCAAACGAGAAAATATTGGATGATCAAATCCTCAATTCAATTTCGATGACTTTGAATACTTTCTATAAAAAGTCAAAGTGCCGACATCAAAAGTATTCAAAGTTATCGAGTTTGAATACTTTCCATAAAAAATCAAAGTGCCGACATCAAAAGTATTCAAAGTTATCGAGTTTGAATTGAGGATTTGATCATCCAATATTTTCTCGTTTGCTGTGTGTTTTGGGTAAGAAGAAAGAGTAAAAATTCACGAGCTACCATAAGAGCCTATTTATTTTTGCTCAACTTTAAGCACTTATTGCTCGAAAACCTAGGACAAGATCACTTTGAAACTTTTACGAGGTGATGTGATGATATTTGTATGTGAAATTTGATCGATTTCTCATTACTCGACCCTAGCTGCAGGACAACCTTAATTGTTATTTTTTTTTTATGGCTGGAATTTTCTTAATGTACACGTATCTATTGATAGCTCACCATTTTCTAATAAAAAATATTAAAAATTAACGCATCCTACAACGTAGAGCGTGTCAAAATGACCCTGGTACGTAATGTACTATATTTTTTTTAAATTCCTTTATGTAATGGAATTCTTGTGACACAGTTGATGTGATTTGACTCAACAGCAAGTTGCAGCACATAATTTCCTGCACTCTAATTTTTTCTTTTACATTCACAACGAACGGAGCGTAAAAAAATGGTATAGTCAAACCTCCCCCCCCCCACAAAAAAACTTTTCTGCACTCCACCCTGGCTTCATATGTTTACTAAATTTGAAATTCTTATATATACGATCAAAGACGTTAAAAACTTGACTATAAATGTAATGAAACGTCGAATAACGTTCGGTCAAAATCGTTCGAATTTCGCTTTAGAAATTACCTAATATCGCATTCACTCAAAACTTTTCAAAGAATGCTTCAAATGTATGGATTTTTGTTCAGATACGCTCACAATCGGTTGAAAAATTCTGCGAGAATTTCGAAAATCCTTCTGGATTTTGACTCGGGCATTTTCTAGAATATAAGTCTTTATATTCATGTGGGTCTAGTCAAAGCACATTTTAAGAAATATTTCTACATACAAGACTTATATGTGCTTATGAACTATTTTCTTTTATGGCAAAAATTGAAGCCCCAACCTTTCAAAAAATTTATTTATTATAATTTCATCTTTTACATATTTGATGTGAAGAAAAGTTATCACCTCATATCATGACCATTCACGTGTATATATCTCTCTTTTCTCCAAAATTTGATTGTTCCCGGTATCTTCTGTTATTTTATCTTGGTGCGACAAAATTTTCTCCTCAGTGAGCCTATTCTTTTAAGTTGAGTCAAAACTATTATATTTACTAATATTTCTAGTTATAATAAGGATCATTTTATAAGTATACTTCTATATAGAAGTCTGAATATAATCCGTGTCTCATAGCTTACATTTAAGTTCGAAGAAAATTAGTAAGGAGAGAGGAAAATTTGAAATACTTCGTATTCCTTTTTCCTTCCAGCGCAAAATAATCCCTTATAATCTAAATGAAACTTCATAATATAAACCCTTTTGTTTTCTTGTTCATCCATCTTTTACTTGTCCTTTTTTGTCCCATTTTTTTTTTTCAAGTAATATCGCCCAATAATTTTTTTCTTTTACTCACCACCATAAAAAGGTTCACAATCTGATTATCGACATTGTAGGTGTACATAAATCTATTTGAAATGCATATTTTGATCGTTAGAAAATTTGTTGACAACCTTCGGTTCACAAGGGGTGGTATCTTCAATGATCTCTTTATGATAACTTTGATGATGATCACTTTGATGTATCAAACAGTTCTCTTTTCTTTCATTCTTTTGTTTAGTTTGACGTTGATGAAAGAAGTCTAAACAAACGATATTGAGTCCATACTGTTTTACGAAAAGCCTCATGTCAGTTTCCTTGTCCAATTTGGATACTTCTCAAAAGATTAAATCAATTGAAAAGTGTTCGATGAAATTTTCGTTCAAACTAATAGTTTTTTTTAAACTTATAGTTTACAGTGACGGTGTACACATTCTCTCAGGCCCTTCAACCATTTGACGATCCCGTTGAGTGTCCAAAATGTGTTTCCAAAGGTTTCGCAATGGCGCACGAAAAAGGGTAGTGATATCTTTTACACTAACTTGTATCTAAATATGTTGAAAAGAACCATGTTGTTTTGCCACAATTTTCGTTTCTCACTGTTATATAACGTTCTTATTTTTAATGTACATATTATCAAAATACTCATTTTGGTTCCTTTTTTCTTTTTTTGTTTTGTTTTATTTTTAATTTGTTCGATTTGTTTTTTCTCTTTTTTTTTCAGCTTTTATCAACGGTTTTATCAATGGCTTTTATCAATGGTTCACAAAACTCTGCTGGAAATCCTGTTTCGAAACATATCCGAGGGAGGTAGAATGTAGGATAGTTTATCAGAAGACACTCGCTTGGAAAGGATGTATGGGTCCAAGGTGAAGGTTTTTGTTTCTGTACATAGAAAGAAGATATGAAATAATACTTCTAAATAATACTTCTCAATAGTCCGTATTACTCTCCGTCTTTACGTTAATTACGTTCACGTAATTCTTCGCAATTTCTCGTTGATAACTTTCTTTCATACCTTTTTTGTGATACTGAAAATTTTTCGATAATTGAAAAGTAGCTGATTCCATTTTATACGCTTTTGTTTTAAACATTCCACTCTGCTTGTTCTAATATTAATTGCATAACAATTGTCTTTCAAGCCGGCTATCTTCTGATGTCGGTAATTTTAACCTTATTTATCCCGGTCTGGTAGAATTTAGTAAATTTTCACTGATTTCGTGAACTATATCGAATTTCTATGGCGAATTTGGAGAGGTTTCACTTTTTTGAAAACTTTTTTCATAAAAATCTTATTATAAGTTATAATGTTTTCTGAAACATTTGAAGGCAATGCATTTGGATCAAAAGGTAAAGGATCAAATTGTTCTTTGTCAAATTTCATAAAAAAGCTTCCAAACATATTTTCACTGATTCTTTCTTCCTTACACGGTGTAATGTTTCGACTTTTTTATTCACTTTTCATAATGTTACAATAAGGGGATGAGTTCCCTGCCGGTACTTACGAGGGCACAAACCCTACCCAAAATTTGGCCTAAGCTTATGATAGTTAAATGTTATGTGTCTGATTGACTTTACTAAACTCTCTGCTTCTTATTAACTAACAACTTATATTTAAAGACCTGAGCTTACTAAAGTGGGGGGTCTAAAAGTCGTACGGTGTAAATTCTGAGTCTGATAACCAAATTCGGAAGACGAAGAGTAATACGCACTATTGAGAAGTATTATTTAGAAGTATTATTTTATGTCTTCTTTCTATGTACAGAAACAAAACCTTCACCTTGGACCCATACATCCTTTCCAAGCGAGTGCCTTCTGATAAACTATCCTATATTTTACCTCCCTCGGATATGTTTCGAAACAGGATTTCCAGCAGAGTTTTGTGAACCATTGATAAAAGCCATTGATAAAACCGTTGATAAAAGCTGAAAAAAAAGAGAAAAAATAAATCGAACAAATTAAAAATAAAACAAAAGAAAAAAAGAAAAAGGGAACCAAAATGAGTATTTTGATAAAATGTAAATTAAAAATAAGAACGTTATATATAAATTTTACCATACACTTGGAAATATATACTGTGAGTTAACGTTGTCCATCCATTCCGGTAAATTATGGTAATTTTTGAGGCACTTTCTAGCACATGATCCTAAAAATTTTTTCCGTGTACTAGACGATTTTCCGCATTGTCATCAGAGTTTACGAGAGTGTTCTCAAATTCTTCCCCACAAAATTTAGCCCTTAGGTGTTTGCATGGAACTTGTAAGATGGAATTTTCTTCTTCACTAATTATCTCTTCAGGAGCCTGAAGAATGACATTTTATTCGTTTCGAAGTTACATTGATCTTGATTTATTGAATCTGAAACATTTATGCTACTATGATTACCTTGGGTTTGAACATCGTATCGAGAAACAACATTCTCAATGCCAATACGTGCGATTTGACGAGGATTTTGTACTTTTTTTCCGTATCAGAGAAACCTCCAATACTCCGGGAATCACTATAAAAATTCTGACTTTGGCCTTGTGAACTTAACAGATAGTTTCCGCAAGAGTCCTGCGGATAACTTGTATTACGAAAGAGGGAAGCGAACATTTCTAAACAATGTCTGAGAAAATATGGCTGAAATTAGAAATCGTTATCGAGAGTCGACACAAAAAAAAAAGAACTCTACGCGTTTTTGTTTATTCATCGATAATGTATCATTATAAATTCAATAATTTAAATACGGTTGAAAACCTTCAAAAATATACTAAGTGGGTTAAACATTATCAAAATTCCATAAATAACTTCTAACAAATACGTCCGACAACCAATGACAATCACAAAATGGGCTCAGAAAGTATGTATAAAATATGTAGATGTTTATTCTTAGAACTAGCCAACCTGAAGTTTTTGAGCATCAGGTTGTATGCTTTTGGAAATCTCTGATATCTTTGAAAGTTCTTCAATAAAGGAACAATCATCAAAAATTGCAATCCTTATTTGCTGAAAACTTTGATGATTTCATTTTACAATTGAGTTATTTATATCACTTTCGAACTTTCGTTAGTATTCCTACATTTATGAATATTTATAGTGACGTCATGCTCGTATCATACTTAGCGATTTTTTATTAGCTTCGTAATTGATCACTAATGATGTATATTTCAAATGATCAAAAATTGAAAAATTCTGTAGGAAATAAAATTTTATATCATCATTTCAAGAAACCACTTTAAATGTTCTGAATAATAGCTGTAAAGCATCCTCTAACGATTTATTTTAATAAAAATTATTGTTTTTCAAATTTCAATGTTGAACAAATTCTGATCATTTTGTTTAAACTGCGATGATTTCGTTTAATTTGAAATCACTTTGCTTAATATATATAGTAAAATATTCTTTCATCTTCATAACTTGAGAATCCTATGACTAGACGAAGAGTTTCATGCTAAAAATTATTAGCATTGGATTCTAAACTCCTTGAAAAATAGTAGAAGGATTTGTTATTATTTTGTGTACTTGGGTATAGGCTTCAGATGTTAATAACAGTATTATAGTATAACTATTGGAGACAAATGAAGAATTGATCGATATGGACATAATAATTTTCAATTCTTACGATTCTTACAATCAACTGTTATTTACAGCCACTTTACTTGCATTTTACTCAATTGGAGTACAAAATTGTCGATGAATCTTGAAAATTCGGAATATAAGTATGAAAATATGAAATTCCTGAATTTTTTAGATTGTATTTATTTATATAAATTTTTGAAATCATATTATCGGTTTTTTCCTTTTTAAACCAAAGTCGAAAGAACTTGAAAACTATCAAAATCACATAATGAGTTGAATATATTTAAGTAAATTTCGAAAATTCGAAAAGTGCATCTTCTGTTTAAAATGATCATAATTATGACACATCTGAAACATTCAAAACTTTGAACTATCGTGAATTGAAACAATCGGGAAACATCGTAGAATTTCCGAAAATTAGTCAATTTTGTAGTTTCTGTGATTTCCCTTCATAATCGAATTAGCCACATCTGTCGTAAGGCTTAAATTTTATCAGAACATCATGTAAAATAGGCCTTATAGCAAAAGTGAGTTACTCGGTTATTCCGGGGAACGACACATTTCTGGTAATCATCATATTTCTTCAAATATGCTTTTTATTTTTTTATAATGTTCTAATTACGATCTACAAATTTGGGAATCTAAAATAAATACGAATAATGGTAATCATTTTATAAAATTCCTACCTCATAAAAAAAAACTTTAAAAAAGTAAACATAAAAAAAACTTTAAAAAAGTAAAAAAGGTTGTCGGGTAAAACATGGCCAAGTTATTTGACAAAAAAAATCCATATCCTACTGTCGGTTTCGGGATGGTTTCATATTTGTTACAACTTTAACTCGGTTTAGGCCCGACAACCCGATTTTTTCATTGGATTAATGCAGAAGTAGCTCAAATGGAAGAGCACTCGATACGTAATACATAAATCTCAGGTTTTGATCCCAGCTTCAGACAAATTTTTATCTCGCATAAATGTGATAATGAACTTTTGATTGGGAATGTCGAAAAAAAGGAACATTGAAATATAATGCAATGTCATATTGTGTACCATCATTTTATATACTGTGTATTATTGTGTATATATGTTATGCATTACGACGTTAAACAATTAAAACGTACCTGATATAACTCTTCCAATGTTTCGCTTTTTGAAACCCCTTTAATGTCTTTCACGTTATGGTGTCCATACTCAACTTTAAGCGAATGTTGGATAATTGTGCAAAAGTGTTTAAAATCAGTGGATTACGCGAAACATGTATAATTTGTAGTATTTATAATACACTTATTGATTGCCACTAATACTTTAAATATTGTGTAACACTTATGAAGTGAAATCTTCTGGCTTCTTTCTTAGGCCAGCTCAGCTACGTATTTTTTTGACCTATTTTCGAGTCTCTCATAGACACATTCATATGATATTGATAAAACGGTAAATACTTATGACATTTATTATTGGGCTGGTAATGATAACAAGATTGTAATAGATTCAGTCGATAAGGATCATTTTTAAGAGACATATAATACGTTGTTGCTGTTGGGTTCCACCTCGGCTTCACGAAAATTCAACTCACTTTTTCTAAAATTGGTTTATTCAACTCTACAAACGTCGTACTATAAGCGGTGTAAGTGTTCGATTTTTATGCGCACCGGAGCTGGAAGTGGGGCCTTATTATAGTGCCCCTCGCGTATTATCATTGTCGCCGTGGCACGTCGTGTGGGCTATAGATATGATAACCCGAAATATTAAATCTAGATCAGTTCACAATGATGAAATATTTACCTAAATAAAGGATTACGTGCTTCGATAGAGGTCAACCCGTTATATCTAAGAAATCCTGATATCGTTGGTTACACAACATTGCAGTGCATAACCGGCTTGTCGGGCCTTTTTGTTTTACTTTTTCTGTGGGACTAAAATAAATCCGAGTTAAAGTTGTTACAAATATCCTACGAACAGTGAATATCCGTCGGGTATCATCTGGACAACATTCGTGTCTAATAATCTAATACACTATGTCTTTCTTTTTCTATCTCGTGATATTCTCGTAAGCAAATTAATAATTGGTTTTCCTGAAAACCGACAATAATATATCGTTTTTTTTTTACTTGGTCATGTTTTACCCGACAACCTTTTTTACTTTTTTGAAGTTTTTTTTATGAGGATATCAATTTTTTTTGAAATGTTGTCGAATTTCCTGCTATTTATGATTAACTAAAAATCTTTTAATAAATGAATAAATCCTCGAAATGACGCAAAAAAAAACTTTATTCATTAAAAAAATTCAATAATAATTTATAACAAGACATCTCAACACATTTCATTGAAATTTTCTCATTTAATTTCAATTTAATTTTAATTTTTTAATTACGTTGAAATTTTTACATTGAAATCTGTTTCACATAATAAAATTCCTGAAATAATGATAAGGCTTCTTCTATCCCCTTTATTAAAGATAAGACAGATAAGAAACTCAAGAACAAATTATAAGTTTTTCAAGCAAAGCAATCGTTCGATTCTCATAAATGAAAAAAGAAGATTCAGCATCTTTTGATAATCGCAAAAAAAGTATTATCAGTCACTTACAGCAATACTGATTGTTTCCGAAATAAATATGAGGAATATTCTATGTATTTACGATTACTGGCGGAAATTTGAAACTTCGATTTTTGATTGTAGTATCGTAATGCTTTTATATGCGAAATAAATGAAAGAGGAAGTATAATGATAAGCAGAGTCGTTGCGCGTGTCTGTAAATTCATAATTCAGAAGAGATTTTGAAATCTTCCTTTATGTATTTTTGTTAATAATTCCAAAAATATGCAACAATTAGGTGATTCCGCATGATTCCTAATTAATATGATACATATTTATGACTTTCATTTTAAATCTTATATATTTATTACTTCGAGAATTTATGATGTACGTGTCAAAAATGCAAAGGAAATTTGCATATAAAAAGAAGTAATTGTCGGTCAAAAAATAAGAACTTTTTCGTAAAAATAAATATTTGAATCACTGAACAAACACTAAAGTCGAGTTCAAGCTCATTTAGGGTGCTCTTATGGAATAGATAATTTAACGATCAAAAAAATTCAGTATAAATTAATATTAAAAATAACAATTTTCAAATTTTGAATTATCAAATCTATTGAGAAACTTTTCAGAAGTGTTTGAATACTTTATATATATAAATATGCTATCAGGATGTAGACATCGATATTTTAAAGTATTAAATGCAATATTTACTATTTTTACACCGTTGAAGTTTGAGGTTATAAAATTTCAAATCAATTTGTATGATATAGTTTTTTAGACCTCTACCATAGTTTCAAAATATACATTCTTTATACACATCTTGAATGTTCATTTATCAAATTATTGAGAAATTTTTCAGAAGTGTTTGAATACTTTATATATATATATATATAGCCGAAAGACAGATTTACAGACTTCCAGGTGGCACTGAAAGAGTCATCAATACCAAATGCATTACATATATATATATATATATTTGATTGATATAGTTTTTTAGACCTCTTTACCATAGTAACAAAATATACATTATTCATACACATCTTGAATGTTCATTTTACAACTCAAAAGTCAAAGGTTCATAAGCCTGGACTTTTAAACCACAGCTCAAGAATCATAAATTTTGATTAGCGAATTTCAGACCTCTAAATTGTCCAATGTTATTTATTGATAACAGAGTATATAATTTTTAGATTCTGCACTGATACAAATTCATGTTACATATTGTATTAACAGTGACGTATCAATTGAATACCTTCATCCCTGGCGATGAAGGATTTCACGTGGAACAAAAAAATATCAAAAAAATGTTTTGAAAAATCGCTGAAGTCAATTCGACTACGATTGTACAGAAGAAACGATTTAATAATCACCAAGAGTTTCATCAATCTTCTACGACTATGTTCATAGGAAACACATTATTTGATACGCGAAATTATGAACAGATCGCTGCTATTCACTGATTCGTAAAAAGTACTCTAATGATCACATCATGTATCCTGTCTAGAATGAATAATGACGTAGATATTATTTTTTGATAAAACGCTCAATACGTATGTATATAAGCGTTGTACATTTAATGAGGCCTCATTGTAAAAATATGTCTACAATGTTCACCAGACTTATACTCCTCGGGCTCGTCTTGCTTTTTTCCGCGGCGTATGGTGAGTGCCTAATTTTCGCAATCATCTGTTACTTGTGATTGAAATATTTCATACCATTTACTGTGCTGTTTTACATTGTGTATGGCGGTTTTCATTCATTCATTTTTCTATTAATATTGTATTGTATATTGATAATAATTTATATGATATTCAAAATTATCAAGCATTCATTTATACCATTCAAGTATACAAATTTTTCAATGATTGTGATTACCTTGGTAAGGAGAGTTAATCAGACTAATTTTGGTTCGTTGTGTACCAAAACAGCTATCATTTATTCTTGCAAAGTAGCGTTTAAAAAAACAGTGTGAGTGAAAAACATGTTTTCCTTCCATTAATTCTATGAATATCAAGAACTATCAATTCTATTGACATGAAATAACATAATTCGAATGGTATACTCGTTTCCTCCTACGACTACATTCTTTTGTCAATAATCGAAATAAGAGTTCACGAGATCAAGTATTGAAAATTGAAAATATTACATAGATGAACATAATTAGTTTACAAAAAAGCTTGAAAAATGCACTCTTCTTCAACTTTGAACTGCTGTGATTTGATAACTCTACTTTTGATTGACAAAACCAGTATATCGTAGAGATGACAAGCATACCTTTCGTTTCTACCATATGTGTTTCATGTTCATAAAATTGATCGTTCTTGATGTTTCTGGCAATAACTGAGAAAAGAGATGAAATATACGTTTTTCACTAATATTTTTTAATGCTTCTTTGCAAAAAATAAATGACAGTTATATTCATACCCAGCGACCAAAAATATTCTAATAACGCTATTTTTCTACTTTTTTAGCATGATTAACGTAAATATAAAATTAAATATTTTTCTGATAATTAATTGATTTCATTATGCAAAATAATCAATAGAATAAATTGTCGTTTTCCATCGTAAATCATAAAACTGTTGACTTTTAGCTTGTTTTCTCATAAAATATTGCCTTGGTTTATTAGTATACAATGTATCAATGTAACTTTGAAAAAGGTGATTTTCTTGTAAATAGTTTAGTAAAATTTATGTTCAAAAAGGTAATATACTAGTTATTTTGATACCTATAAAAACTTTATTAGGAAACTAAATTTCTTATATGAATCCAATTTCTTTTAAAGTTATTTAACAAAATTCTAATTAGTTTTCCATTTTTTATTGGGTGGCTTTGAAAATCCTTAAAAGAAAATGTAATTTTTATAAAAAATTTATCTGTCATATTCTATAAGGTTTGTTTCTTAGAAGATTTCATCGAGAATTTTTACAAGAAATTTTAGTTCCTTATAAGTTTTTTATAAGGTCACCTTACAAGAACTGGGAAACTTTCAAGAATTTTCTAAGGTTACCTTAAAAGAAATTGAATGCTCATAAAAAATTTTATTTTTCTATAAGGTTTTAATAAGAATTCAAATTACTAATGTGTTTTCACTTTTAATAGAAAAAACTGACTCACACTTGATTTTTCTTTCTGGGTGGTTTTTGGACGAAAATCGAAACCATTTCCTAACATAAAAAACAAGGTAGAATACGAATACAAAATTTATTTCAGGGCTAAGAGAAGGTCACTACAATACAAAAAGCTAGAAATTTAATAATCTCAAGTTTAGGATTTTATATACAAAGATTGTGGAATTTGAAATCAAAGAATTATCTCCCTTCTCTTTGGAAGTTATACTGTTAAATTGAAATCTCTAAACTTCTCTATTATAAATCTCACAATCAGTTCTATAGTTCTTCATTTTATAGTCAAATGTCAGATATCTACGATTCTATAATTTCCAGTTGTGAAGTTGTATCATTAAAATCTGAAAATTCTGTTATTTAACATGAATGAATTAAATAATCTTATGATACTTTTTTCGATTTTGATCTTATATTCTGCAACCATAGCATTCAATGCCTATTTGATAGGTAAAAAGTTTTCTGCAAACCTTATAGAACAGATGTTTTTTGAGTTTGTGCTTCTACGAAATAGTATTATTCAAAGAGCTTTTAAATATTAATGAATGACGGAGTTAAGAAATAATACTGTAAAAATTATAAGTATACTTAAAATTGTTACTTCATAAATTCACGATCCGGCAATTTTTTGTTCTGGAATTGGCAAGTCTATGATTTTCAAATTTAAAGTTGTTCTTCCCAGAAGACTATAATCAACAATTTATGACTTTGATATTTGGTTCATTAATAAATATGATGGAACTGGAGAGTTCTAAATCCTAAATTCCCTAACCTTTCTCTCGAAACTACATTACTGTAGAATTTGAAATTATGAAACTCTAAGAGTCGAAAATATTGATTTTTTGACAATAATAGCATAGTATGTAAATTGTTCTTGTGTCTTCAATGATAGCTTTTAGAACGTAAAAATTCCGACCTCTATACTTCAAGATGTTTAGAATTTTTTTCAATGCTCGAAATTCCTTTTCTATATTCTATAGTCTCTGAAGTAACCCGAAAATCAATATTAATAATTTTATAGCTAAGAAAATTTTTCATATCAAGAATAAATGAATAATTATTAGATTAACAAAGACTCATATCAATTACTATTATTTTTGGTTGATCGTGGATGTATCACAAATGAGATCATATACCATAATATTGACGGTAATTCATTAAAAAAAAAAACGTAAATAAAATAACTCTTTACAATATTGATTATACCCCTCTCTAAAAATTAAATGTGTCTGCCCTTACATTGAAATCATATCCTATCGATACATATTGAAAAAATTTTCTGTGTAATATTTAAATATACATCATGATCCCATATCACCCGTTTTTACAGCTGTGTACCCTGACGATGGCCCAGCTAATCGAAATTATCAACCTTCGACCAGTAACTACAATCAATGGAACCAACAAGAAGAAAACGGAAAACCTTCGCCTCCATTTCTGTACTACCCCTTTTTGAATACAATACCTGATACCAATTCAACACCTAACCCACAAGCAAAGGATCCAGTAAATGAAGAAGGGTCATACAATGAACTTTCACACATGCAACTTCCACAAAATCAACCTTTTGATCATTATTATGGACGATTGCCTATTCAAAATCAATACCAAAATCTACAGTACTCAAATAATTTTTTCCCGGAATGGCAACAGAATTTGGATGAATACTTGGTGTCGCAACAAAAGATTTCATCAACGTCGCCTTCAGAGCAAAAACCATTCCCAGTTCAACCTGAGATTTCGCAACATACGCGGCAACAATCGACGGATATTTTTAATAAGATGAACTCGTTTTATCCTTTTGTTCCTGTAAATCAAGAAGTTGGCAAAAATGATTTAAATCCAGAAAGCCATGAGGAAGATGTAAATGCAAGATCAGATGCCAATGAGCATGGAAAAGTGATAGCAAATCACATTTTTCAAGGAATAAAAAAATTTTTCGAAGGATTCGGAGAAGGCATCATGCATCATTATAATAAACTTCCTCGTGGAATATCACACACTACCAATGTACAGGATATTATACAAAAAGATGAGCTTCTATTTGTTCTGAACAATATAAAACGAAATATACAAGAGATAATACACGGAATACATAATCCCTCCGATGATGATACTTCTACGCGAAATTTCATTGGTCAGATTTTAGGAAGAATAAATAACTTGGAGAAAAAAGAGAAATCACACAAAGCTGAACATGACGAAAACGAAAAAAGGTTGAGCGCTTTAGAAGGTAAGAAATTATAAATATATACCTCGATACTTATTTTCTAGATATTGTGTTATTTATCGTGATTACATTGTTCCAGCTAAAATTGGCCAACTTTGCCAAAACTTAAAAGGCAACGAGAAATGCAATTTAACTCTTGACGAAGATAAATCCTCTAATATCAATGGAACAGTTTCGGTGCAAACATCCGATTCAACTGAATTGAAAGCTGAAATTAGACTTGACCAAAGAACAATCGACGAATTTGAAAATTGGAATATAACTGACGTCAAACATAATGATACGAGCACTCCCTATGAAACGGAACATTCAGAATTCGTAAAACCAGAGGTAGAAATAAGCACTCATATTGAAGAAGAGGAGAAAGTGGTAGAGACCAACCGCTTGAATCTTCATGAAACTGAATCCTCTGTTGACAATAAAACAGTTTTAGAGCAATCATTACTTTCTTCTAAAGTCAACACAGAAATTGATCCGGTCGAACAAGTGATCAATAAACTTGCAGATTTTTTGTATAGTTTGCTTAAAGAGGATTCCAAAAATAATGATACAAGTTCTGACCATGGAGAAGAATATTTAGAATCTGTAAAATTGGAAGAAGGAACAAGCACTAATATTGAAGTAGAAGAGAAAATGGTAGAGAGCAACCACCTGAATCTTGATGAAACTGAATCCTCCACTAATAATGAAACAGTTTTCGAACAATCTTTTAAATCTTCTGACGTGAACACGGAAATCAAACATGATGATAAAACAAGTGATGAACCTGCCGATGCGTTGGAGAATTTGAATACAACAGGTTTCAAAAATATTGACACAAGACCTGATATTAGAATTGAACAGTCAGAATCCGGAACACCAGAAGAAGAAACAAGCACTAATATTGAAGTAGAAGCGAAAGTGGTAGAGGGCAACCGCCTGAATCTTGATGAAACTGAATCCTTTGCTACCAATGAAACAGTTTTCGAACAATCTTCCAATTCTTCTGACGTTAACACGGAAATCAAACATGATGATAAAACAACTGATGAACCTGCCGATGTGTTAGAGAATTTGAGTACAACAGATTTCAAAAATATTGACACAAGACCTGATATAAGAATTGAACAGTCAGAATCCGGAACACCAGAAGAAAAAAGAAGCACTAATATTGAAGTAGAAGAGAAAGTGGTAGAGGGCAACCGCCTGAATCTTGATGAAACTGAATCCTTTGCTACCAATGAAACAGTTTTCGAACAATCTTTTAAATCTTCTGACGTGAACACGGAAATCAAACATGATGATAAAACAATTGATGAACCTGCCGATGCGTTGGAGAATTTGAATACAACAGGTTTCAAAAATATTGACACAAGACCTGATATTAGAATTGAACAGTCAGAATCCGGAACACCAGAAGAAGAAACAAGCACTAATATTGAAGTAGAAGCGAAAGTGGTAGAGGGCAACCGCCTGAATCTTGATGAAACTGAATCCTTTGCTACCAATGAAACAGTTTTCGAACAATCTTCCAATTCTTCTGACGTTAACACGGAAATCAAACATGATGATAAAACAACTGATGAACCTGCCGATGTGTTAGAGAATTTGAGTACAACAGATTTCAAAAATATTGACACAAGACCTGATATTAGAATTGAACAGTCAGAACCCGGAACACCAGAAGAAAAAAGAAGCACTAATATTGAAGTAGAAGAGAAAGTGGTAGAGGGCAACCGCCTGAATCTTGATGAAACTGAATCCTTTGCTACCAATGAAACAGTTTTCGAACAATCTTTTAAATCTTCTGACGTGAACACGGAAATCAAACATGATGATAAAACAATTGATGAACCTGCCGATGCGTTGGAGAATTTGAATACAACAGGTTTCAAAAATATTGACACAAGACCTGATATTAGAATTGAACAGTCAGAATCCGGAACACCAGAAGAAAAAAGAAGCACTAATATTGAAGTAGAAGAGAAAGTGGTAGAGGGCAACCGCCTGAATCTTGATGAAACTGAATCCTTTGCTACCAATGAAACAGTTTTCGAACAATCTTTTAAATCTTCTGACGTGAACACGGAAATCAAACATGATGATAAAACAATTGATGAACCTGCCGATGCGTTGGAGAATTTGAATACAACAGATTTCAAAAATATTGACACAAGACCTGATATTAGAATTGAGCAGTCAGAATCCGGAACACCAGAAGAAGAAACAAGCACTAATATTGAAGTAGAAGCGAAAGTGGTAGCGGGCAACCGCCTGAATCTTGATGAAACTGAATCGTTTGCTACCAATGAAACAGTTTTCGAACAATCTTCCAATTCTTCTGACGTTAACACGGAAATCAAACATGATGATAAAACAACTGATGAACCTGCCGATGTGTTAGAGAATTTGAGTACAACAGATTTCAAAAATATTGACACAAGACCTGATATAAGAATTGAACAGTCAGAACCCGGAACACCAGAAGAAAAAAGAAGCACTAATATTGAAGTAGAAGAGAAAGTGGTAGAGGGCAACCGCCTGAATCTTGATGAAACTGAATCCTTTGCTACCAATGAAACAGTTTTCGAACAATCTTTTAAATCTTCTGACGTGAACACGGAAATCAAACATGATGATAAAACAATTGATGAACCTGCCGATGCGTTGGAGAATTTGAATACAACAGATTTCAGAAATATTGACACAAGACCTGATATTAGAATTGAGCAGTCAGAATCCGGAACACCAGAAGAAGAAACAAGCACTAAGATTGAAGTAGAAGCGAAAGTGGTAGCGGGCAACCGCCTGAATCTTGATGAAACTGAATCGTTTGCTACCAATGAAACAGTTTTCGAACAATCTTCCAATTCTTCTGACCTGAACACGGAAATCAAACATGATGATAAAACAATTGATGAACCTGCCAATGCGTTGGAGAATTTTAATACAACAGATTTCAAAAATATTGACACGAGCCCTGACTTAAGAATTGAACAGTCAGAATCTCTAAAACCAGTTGAAGAAACGAGGTCAAATATCAATGTAGAGAAGGAAGTGGTAGAGACCAACCACCTGAATCTTAATGTAACTGAATCCTTTGCCACTAACAAAACAGTTTCCGCCCAGTCACCCAATTCAACTGAGGTGAACTCTGAAATTAAACTGAACGAAGAAATAGTTGATGTTCTAGATGAGTCGAAGACAACAGATACCCAAGAAAATGATGCAAGCTCTGACCTGGGAAATGAAACTGCAGAATCCATTGGATCAGAAAAATAAACAAGCAACAATACTACCATCAATGCGACAGTAGTAAGTGCATACAAATTAATATAATTGTTTATATTTTCTGTACTTTCGAAATCTCAATTCACAGAAAACTTTGTTGATCAGTGAATATGTATGCAGTTTTATAACTGATTTGGATTCCGACAATATTTATGCACTTGGTGATTGCTAGCTTCCTTCAATCATTTTGAATTTATATACATTTCATTAAAGTGTTTTGGAGAGGCGATTAGAATTATAAAATCAAGAATTCATACTCAAGTATCTGTAATTGTGTCACCTTGTTGAACCATACTGAATTCAAACAATTTTCCAGACTTCGAAAATTTAATAACCAACCAGATAATCTCAATATCATATTATTCGTTGATTTAATTTGTTGATGATATTTGCCAAGATGTGTGGTCAATGATACTTTGAGGTAATACATTTGTAGAATGATTTTAAAGAAATATTTTGTTCTTCTCTTGATTGTTATAACATGTTTCGGATATTTTACAGAACAAGAATACTTTTTTAGAATCAAACAAGTCTTAACATGTATGGTTTGAAATTCATATTTTTATGAATTATTAAATTTTCATTTTATATGAAACTTTACTTTCAGCTTGGAAAAAGAAGAGAACCAACATCATACAAGAAATCATCAAAATTTTTTACAACTGATTGATCAACTTTTAAAATCGACGCGCGATGGTATACATTAAAAAGGTTCCTTAAAAAAAAAATAGGAAAAAAAGTAAATGTAAAATGGTAGTTTTATTTTAACGACACAAGCGAATATTTATCATTTAAAAATTTTTCGAAAATTCTGTGTTTTTATGTATAAACGACGAAATTGTACGTTATATTTGACACAAATTTAGCTGATGAACAATCTTTTGGATTGAGAGAAAGAAAAAGTGAATTTACAGTAACCTTACAATATATTATATACAATAACCATGCAATAAATATTTGACTTCTATAAATTATATACTCCGTTTCCAAGGAATTTAAAAAAAAGTCAAGTCAAACTTTCCAGAAACTCATAACCAGGAATAAAATTTAATGATTTTAAAATTGTGACTTAGACATCGATCTTTGGAAAGAAAAGTAATAGAAGTCTTATTTTCGTTATCATATGTTTGATGACCAAGGCTTTTTTGATGAATAAATCAACAATATACACTTGAAATACGATGTTTTTATTTCATCCAAAGCTTGTTGATCTGAATCGTTTAGGCATACCATCGGGACAAAATTTTTTTTTCTATATTATAACCGGAAATGATACATTTATAAAATTAGCCATTACCTTTTTTTCTTTTATGCAATACTACAATTTCTTCGACAAGAACTTATCCTAATCGTGTATCAATTTCTATCATATTCAATCTGAGTAAAATTATTCAGGCTTAAAGCAAAAACCATCCTGCCTTATGAATCTTTTATTCCCTCATAATAATTTATTGTTTAAACTTTTGGCTAAAATAACTTTTTAATTTCGAGTTTTATGAAAAGTGGTAAAGGACTTTGCGACTCGAAATTGAATAAGGGGTCGTGCACGTAATACGTCACACTTTTTTCTGTTCATGTCTCTGTCTTTCTTAACTTGAATCATATTCTTGTCCTTGTTTAATCGCGTGACGTATTGTGTGAACGACCCCTAAAGAATATTGGTTTTCTTTTCGGCGCGAGGAGTTGGGTACACCCTGTATAAAGGTATAATGTGAAAAAAGTCCAATTAAAATTATTTCACCGCCGCAGGAGCGCGACAGCTCGTTTTCGCTCTGCTAGCTTGTATCGAAAATAATCGATTCTCGGTCGGTATGTATTCTGTATCGCCGTTTCTGCTCCTAGGAGAGAAAATACTTGTTTTCTCTCCTCTTTTAGTCGGTAATAGCGTTCGCGTTCGAATTGACTGTCCGTTTTTGCTCATGTAGGAGTGAAATCACTCGATTACTTTCTCCCTACAGTCGGTAAGAGCTGTTTAATGTTTTCTCAGAACTGCGTGCGGGGAAGTCCACTTTCCCACTTTATGCAAACCAAAGTAATCTCGAATCGATTGTTTTCGATACTCGCCAGCCAAGCGGCAAACTCGCTCTCTCGCTCCTGCGGCGGAGAAAATAGTATGTTTACCATGGGAAAAACGGGCGTTTGCGCCTTGTGCAAAATTGATAACAACGAGGCTACGCCGAGCACGAGGCGTAGCCGAGTGTTGCGAGGTGTAGCCTCGTTGTTATCAACTTCGCATGCGGCGCGGTAACGCCCGTTTTCCCTCTTGGTCAACAATATACTATTTCACGTTTGTGATAGTGTGTTACATATTTCAGCTTTCTGTGTAAATTGTATACTTTTTTATATCCACCCAAAATTGGTTTTACGTCTGCAAAGCATTGGAAATTAAAAAAAAAAAAAACATTTGAATCAATGGTGTGAATATAATTTAATTCTTTACAAAATCATTGCAATAAATATATATTTGTCTTTTTTAGTATGTTCTATGTTCAAAACCTTTTCTCAGATTTCTATGATTTTTTTTCTATTTCTGAACCAATGATAGGAACGTTCTATGCACAAGACAATAAATGCAAAAACGATGCCCGTGGCGACGATCGTCAAAACGGGAGCTATTCCTGTGAAAGCAACTGGATTCACGATCGTTTGCGATATCGCAGTAGTTGATGATATTTTTGCTTGATGCTTAAGATGACTCAAAACCCCAGTTGTACTCAACTTGAGAATACTGCAATAAATAAAACACAGGGTTTAGAAGACTATACGCGAATTAGGAAATTTTAAATATTTCAGTCGGTCCATTTTATCCACATAATGAAATAGTAGGTGATAGAATTATTATGATAAAAGTAAATAATTGAATATTACATAAAAAAAGCTTTTATAACAAAATCAGTATATGTTTCGGTGTAAAATATTCTATATTATTAATGGTGAAAAAGAGTACCTACTGATAATTGAGTATTTCTGTGTAAGGGCTGTCTTTTGTTAAAATAAGGGCATAATTTTCATAGATTCCTGTTTTTATCCACGTCAATTTACAGGGTATGCTACTTTTTCGGGATGCGTAAATAACTTCGGAAACGTAAAAGGCCACTTTTTCACGGCAGACCTAACGGTTGAAATCATATGTTAATTCATCTTAGCATCAATAATCCTCAGAGAGTGAATTTTCACTTTTCAACAATTTAAAATACTGCCCCTCTGCCAAAAATGAAGTGAAAAATTATTCCAAAAGGGTGAATTTTCACTCTTAGAGAAGTTGTATTTCACTCTTCAATTCTAGTCAGATTCCTCACTAAAAAAATGAAATAAGTTTCTTGCAAAGAGAAGTAAAATTTCACTACGTTGGAGTGACTTTTCACTCTAAAAAAGTGGACGATCTTTCCAAGGTTAGATTACAGTATTTCGAGTCGATTTATAGCGAGAATTCTCTTTAAGAAATTAAGAAACTTGAAATGAAATTATATTAAATTAAAAACAAATTTTTCAGTCGGTAATATTATTTTCTAACCTGTTCGAATGCGTCAATGTCACTTTGTGGAAGAGGTTTCTTCATCATTTCATTCATTTTCTGAATGATACCATCTTTTTGGTAGAAGGCAAAAAACTCATACGCTGCACTATTGTTGACAACGATCATTTTGTATGATCCTTCTTTGGTGAAACTGTCTAAATCGGTAAAAGGTAAACTAACTGCAGAGAGAGTGATGTAGCTTATGAGAAAAGCGGAATAAATTGCGTAAACTATCAAGGACGTTGCGAAAGTTGCGAAGTACACAAGCTTCATGGATGAGGCAGTAGAAAACTCTGAAATATTTTTCAAGTATCCGTATTATGCAGTTACTTGATTTTTTTAATACAGCAATTACAGTATAGTTCCTCTCAAATTTTCAAGGTAATTCACTCTGAAATTTTCAGGGTTAACCCTCATTTTAAAGGTTTAGGCCTCAAATTTCAGGGTTAACTGTTAACTGATTGCAGGATTTAAGACTTGTTATTTGATCTTGTTTCAATAATAATCCATTATTTGTTGAAGAAGTATTACTATTAAGTGGTTGAATTACGGTTTTAATCAAAAAATGCACGATAATAATGAAAAAATGCAGTAGGAATTCCAATATTTCTTCGTGAGAAAGGCACCAGTCGACTCATTTCTTACTGAAAAGAACAAAAATGCTGCCAATAAGTTAAAAGCAAATTGAAAGTCATTTAAATTAAAATATTATAATCTAAGGCTTAGATCAAAACTCGAATTTAAGGGTTTGTCTTTAAATTTGAGGTTATTAATTCCTCAAATTTGAATAAAAAACTTTGAATTTGGGGGTTAAACTTGCAAGTTAAAGATAAACCCTGAGAGTTAAAAGTTATCACTAAAAGTGAAGTGTGAACACTGAAAGTTGAGGATAAAAGTCGATGATTAAGCCTGAGAGTTGTAGCTCAACTTTGAAAATTGAGGGTTAAGCTTGAAAGTTAAAGATTAATCATGAAAGTTTAGGGCTTACACTAAAAGTTAAGAGTTAACACTCAAAGATAAGGGTTACCACTAAAATTTAAGGGTTGACACTAAAAGTTAAAGGTTATCCAGGAAGTTGTGGGTAGAAGTCGAGGGTTAAGCCTGAAAGTTGTAGGTTAACCTTGAAAGCTGAAGGTTAAACCTGAAAGTTGAGGGTTGACACTAAAAATTGAGTGTTACTTAAAGCTGAGGGTGCACACTTAAAGTTAAAGGTTAACACTTAAAGTTGAGGGTTAATCATGATGTCGAGGGTTAAACCTAGAAGTTGTAGGTTAACCTTGAAAGTTGAGAGGTTGAGAGTTAAACCTAAAAGTTGAAAATTCAGACTGAAAGTTGAGGGTTAACTCTTAAGTTCAGTGTGAAAGTCCACAGTTAACCCTGAAAATTTAAGATTGAACCCGAAATTTTACATTGAAACATTTTTTTTCAATTTGTTTTGTATATAAAAATTTTATTATATTTTTCACCCCTAAAAGTAAGAAGTGAACACTAAAAGTTGAGGGTTACTACTGAAAGTTAAGGGTTAACACTAAAATTTGAGGGTTAACACTAAACGTTAAGAGTTAACATCAGAAGTTGAGGGTTAACTAGGAATTCAAGGGTAAAGTCGAGGGTTAAACCTGAAGTTGATGATGTACACTAAAATTTGAGCGTTAACACTGAAAGCTGAGCGTTAACGTTGTAAGTTCAAGCTGAAAACTAAAATTTGAAGGTTAACTAGGAAGTTAAGGGTAAAAGTCTAGGGCTAAGCCTAAAAATTGTAGGTGTTCGCACTTAAAGTTTAGGGTTACCACTCAAAGTTGAGGGTAAAGGTCTAGAGTTAATCCTGAAAGATGTAGGTTAAACTTGAAATTTGACATTGAAATATATTTTTTTTTTCATTTATCTTGCATGTATATATTTTTAATGTATTTTCTAACCTTGAACGTTGAAAGTTAATACTGAAAGACAAGGTTCAATCCAGAAAGTTGAGGAGTAGCCCGAAAAGTTGGGGAACAACCTTAAAAGTCCAGGATAAAAGTCGAGGGTTGAAAAATTGAGTAATAATGACTTTGAGGGACCTTTTACCTTCTGAACCTTGTTGACAAAATATTCCCCAGACGCCGATATAAATATCGAATAAACTCCGGATGGAAATTTTTTCATTCTCGAATTTGTTTTTTATGAAAGCAATGGAAAAAGTGAGTATACAAGTTGTTAATATGATTACTACCCAAATGGTGGATTCAAAACCCTGGAATAATGAAATCAAAAACCCAAATAACATTTACATTCGATCTAGTATAATTTTATTATATATAAGAAAAAAGAACGAAAAAGACTAATGAAAATCATTGGATGGACGAAAATAAATATCTTTATATGAAATCAGTTGACAAGAATTAGCTCTTTAGAATTTTAGCTCATAGATTAAATAATGTTAGATTTTTACATGGTGGAAAGTTGAAAATAGCATTCAGTTATAAAAAAAATTTGATTTCAATGATTCCTATAAGTTGTTTTTATTTGATTTTAATATGTAAGGACCACGATTATTGATTGAAAGATTGAAAAACTAATAAAAAGTAGCTTTGAAGAATTCATACAATTCTGTAATAGCTCTGAGGATCAGATTGTATCGCATATGATCATCAAGTCGATTTGTAATAGTTTTAATTTTTTCTTTATAGTCAAATGAAAATAGAAAGAAAAATTTAGAGAAAAAAAAAATTTCTCGTTGTTTTCAAGGCCAAACAAATACCTGAAAATATGCTGTCCACAGAATGCCAGACTCTTCGGGTGCTTTAAAATAAAGATAATCCGGAGATATCGAGATAGGTAAAGTAAAATCCAAACGGTCCATTCTTTGGACGGTCATTCCGATCCCACCAATTCCAATGTCAGTTTCCGGTGATTCAACCGAATCCAAAATTACGGACTCTTTTATTGAAAAAGTTGCATTTATCGAATCGTCAACGTTGGGCAAAGTGCTTTTAATGACATGGCTCACAGTAAAATTTACTGCTTTAATTAGCTCATTCAAAATCAATCCAAAGTAACCACTGAACTTTCCATCCACTTCGTAAACAAAACTCGAATGCTGAATGAAAGGTACGGAAAAGTCGAATACAAATAAATCGTTTTTCAAGAAGAAGTAAATATACATATCACTCGTACATTTTAATTATAATTTTTCAAAATAAAAACCTCTAAAGTCATGATGTTGAGTTTTTTCCCATCCAAAAAATTACTTCGAGGTTGTATATCTTTAGAAGTAAAAGGTGTTGTTTTACTTCCTGGGCTCCAGATACCAATAGTTATTACTTTGGTTCCATTTTCCATACCAACTTGCCATTTTTGACGTTTCAGGATATTATTACACAGAACAATTACTTCAGTTGCATAGCCCAAATGAAAAGGATTTCCTTCTGGTTTGGAGCAATACATTTCCAGAATTTTTTCAGGGAACTTTATGAAAATCATGAGCCAGTTTGGGAAGTCAATCATATTAGTTTCAGATACAATTTTGAATTTTTCTATGGATTCCGCAGTTGTAAAAAAAGCGACATAGAGTGGTTTTCTTATCCTTCGCCTATTGAGTGCCACTGACATTTGATATTGGGAAAAAGTTAGACAACCGGTTCGGATTCCTTCGTTTGTTAATGTTTTTAAGAGTGCGTGTATCGAAGCAACTCTTTGGAGTTCTGGAAACATTTTGATTCTACTAGAAAAGGCAAATTCTCATTAATGTTTAGAAAGCAATGGAAAATGTGAGAAAATTATTTCGGAACCTTTCATCAGGTTTTTGCATTATTGATGAAACACGTTATTTTTCTAAATTCAGTAAAATAAATTGAGCACCATTTAGGATTTTTCAAAAAATGATGGTTTTTCAAGAACGAATAATTTTTTTCAATAAATTTAATCGAGTAACTTTCCGAAATAAGTAAAAAAAAAAATACAGAAAATGTCAGATACTGCGTAAAAAAATTAGGTCACAAAAAAAGCCATCTTTCAAACTTCAGCTAAAAAAAAAAATATTTTATTTCGAATTTTTTACATTAAGATAGTTTTTGCAAAGTGGAAAATTGATCAAAGTTAATCGTTCCAAGCAGGTATTCGAAATAAGTTAATAAATTGAAAAAACCATGGAAAATAATTGAAAATTCAAATTCTCATATTACAAAAAACGATATCATCAGATATTCAGATAATATATTCATACAACATGATATTATGTAAAGTTCCGTTAAATATCTTCAACGTTATTTCATTTCACTTACACAAAGACAATTTTTCAGAAACAAATAATTTATTTTAATAAATCATCCCGAGTAACTTTTCGTAATAAAGTTAAACAATACATGAAAAACGTAATGATTCTCGTAAAACGGTTTATTATCAGGTTTTTACGTTCCCAGTAAACCTATGAGCTCACTGTGAGCTTAATTGTGAGCTCACAATAAGCTCACAGTGGGCTTCCAACTTCCGCTTTTCAAACACGTGGCGTGAGCGTACTGTGAGCTCACTGTTTAGCTTCCATGGAAATCTCGAGGTGAGTTTACTGTCTGTTTTCTGGAGCTACTTGTGAGTTCCCCGGGAAAAAAATTGCATGCTTCATGTATACCACATGCATCAGCATGCATGCCGAAATAAGCGATTTTGTCTTTCTTTTTTTTGCATGGAAATATGCAAGATAAATTTGTTTTTTTCTGTATATAATTTTATGCAACCATGAAAAATGCATCTGCAATTGTAAAAATGAACAAATTTGACATCAAGCTTCCTAGTGATTGCGTCTACCGTGCCTTTGTGGCGCAAGTAATGACTCTTATTAGGGAAATGGGTCAAGAAGTATCATCATATTGATTTACATGAGACATGCACTTCATTTAAGCATTCTACACAAAACTTGAAATATGAAAAAAAAACGAGCAGCCATCTGTTAAGTGCTTGGGAGAGCGCGCGAATTTTCAAAATTTGAATTACTTTATATTCAATTTTATAAGTTCGCGCGCTCTCCCAAGTGCTCACCAGATGGCTTGAAATATGAGAAAAAAAAACCAGCGTTTTTTTTCTCATATCTCAAGTTTTGTGTAAAATGCTTAAATGCAGTGCATGTCTCATGAAAATTAATATGATTATACTTCTTCACCCATTTCCCTAGTAAGAGTCATTACTTACGCCGAGTGTGCTTTAACTTCGCAGATTCTGTTCACAAAGTTTTAGTTTCAAGCAATCTGCTGTGTCAGCGCTATAACATTGCAATCTATATCTATATATATGGTTTCAGTGATATACATAGATATATAAGCGTTTCCCCCTCTCCACGTTTTTCCAGATTGCTCGAGCGCATCTTTGTGGACGTTGCGAGATACGAAGTTAATGCACACTGCTTGGCGCCACAAAGGCACGTTAGACGCAAGCACTAGGAAGCTTGATGTCAAATTTGTTCATTTTTACAATTGTAGATGCATTTTTCATGGTTGCATAAAATGATATAAAGAAAAAATACAAATTTATCTTGCATATTTCTATGCAAAAAAAAAAAGAAAGAAAAAATCGCTTATTTCGGCATGCATGCTGATGCATGTGGCATACATGAAGCATGCAATTTTTTTTTCCGGGGAACTCACAAGTAGCTCCAGAAAACCAACAGTAAACTCACCTCGAGTTTTCCATGGAAGCTAAACAGTGAGCTCACTGTTAGCTCACTGTTAGCTAAAAGTGAGCTCACAGTACGCTCACGCCACGTGTTTGAAAAGCGGAAGTTGGAAGCCCACTGTGAGCTTACAGTGAGCTCACAATTAAGCTTACAGTGAGCTCACAGGTTTACTGGGTTATTCAGTCGTTGAGAATTGACTTTTTTCAAAACAAAGTCTGCTAAATGTAGCATTGTTTCACATTATTCACACAAAGATTGTTTTACGAAGATGATTATATATTATATTATATATTACGAAGGATAAAATTAGGTATGAATTAAAAATTCTTTTTCCTTTTTCACTGGCCTATTTACATTGAATTGAAAACCCACTCTTTGTCGATATTCCAGTCATTTATTTTACTTTCTCTTCCCAAGAAAAGAAAGAAAAGAGAAGAGAAAGAAAAATGAATGACTGGAATATCAACAAAGAGTTGGTTCTGAATTCAAAATTAGGTATGTTTATGAGAAAATGCATATTAATTGTTTAGGTTATTATTTGTATTAATTTACGAAAATTCACTTACACCGAACAATTTTCAGTAAATTGTTAAAATTAATTGAAAAAATCATGGGAAACAATTTAAAAATCTCATGTTCTTATTTCAGAAAAAAATTATCAGGATTAAGTACATTTATTTATTCATCAAGCATGTTATTCTATAAAATAGAGTTAAATGAATCGTGCATAATCAAAAATATTAAGCATACAGATCGTTTTTCTGGAAAATGACATCAATTGAATAAATCGGATAGCTTTTCTAGAAAAAAAAAAAATTAAAAAACACTGGTAAATGCAATGAATTTTGTCCTCTACTGTCACCAAAAAACCGTCATCAGGTTTCTACCCAATTCACCTATGAAATATATTTTGTAAAATTCAGTTAAATGCAGGCCCGGCAGATGATGTTCAGCCGGAGTGGGTATACTATAGTATAAATAAAATTTATCATATAATATTATACAATATTATTTATATAATAATAGGGGGGCTTCGCCCTCCTGCGCGCCAACACTCATTTAGTTTTCATTTAAGGTATAGTTATTTTTTCATTTTCAATAGATATGAGAAATTAAAAATTGGATGGAGGACTGGTTTTCTAAAAGGAAAAAGATAGGGAAACGAATATTATCAGGTCTTATTGGATGTTTCTTGATGAATGTGGTACAGACGTTCAAGTTTATATATTTGTTTTCACAGATATTTATGTTGTTATTTTGAGATATTTGTTATATTGATCAATTTTTTCTCAAAAAAAGTATTTATATAAATAAATTTGATTAAGTTAAAATTTAGAAAAAATTAATTTTCATTCTTAACCCCTCGTTCTACGGTGGGGGTTGCAGCAGGGGCAGCGATGAAATCGAGTTTTTTTAAAGTACAGAAAATCAAAATCGAATCACTCGACCGACAGACGATTAGCTTAGGAGAGCAGAAGTCAAGAAACATTGTGGTTGGATATATTAACATATCTTGCAACGTTTCTTACACAGTTGATAGCGTTTGACTCGCAGTTTACAGCGTTTAGTTTGCAGTTTAAGCGTTTCATCCAAAATCTTACATGCAAATAAATAAAGTTCAAAGTTTCATTAGAAAAGTTTTCATATTTATGTATTTTATATTCACCTTATATGAAACTAATATTTTTGAGTTTTAAAGAACTTATCATTTGAATAATAATGATGTTGTTATAACGGTATTTATAAAAATATTCAAATCGATTGAATTATTAACTTTTAATATAATATTGAAAATGGAAAAAATTATAAAAGCATTATATCTGAATTATATATAGTATGAATAGTTCTGAATAATTGTTGTCAAACAATATATTAGAGAAAACTTTTTATTTAATAATTTTAATTACAAAGCCAAGGAACGGTTTGCAATGATAAATTATATCTTTTCTTCCCTTCCCCTTTTAATTTAAATAACATTTATGAAAAAAAGACATGATGATTTTCATTCATTTTTTATCTGAATACTTCTTGAAGTTTGTTGAAAATTTCCTTCCATACAATATTTTTTATTTCATTTTTTTCTTTTAAATCATGTTGTATAAACAATTTCTTAGGATCTCGACACCTTGAAAGAGCCACATATAATTGACCGTGAGAAAATAATGTTTTCTGAAGGTATATCCCTACTTCATCGAAACTTTGACCTTGAGATTTGTTGATTGTAATCGCAAACGCGAGAACAATTGAGAATTGTCTTATTCGATGATCTTATCTCATCTTATCTTTATTACCTTATCTAGATAATCTTGTAAGGGGTGCCTTATCTCATTTATATTATCTGGATCATCTTATCTAGATAATCATATCTCAATTATCTTATCACGATTGTCTGAAACTCCAGTCACTGAATCTGCGACAGCGGAGGGGGGGAGGGAGTATAGTTTTTTTATAATATCGACAGAAGATAGACAGAATATCTTATTTTTTATCGAATCCTCATGATTCACGGGTTCGGTTACGTTCGGTATGCTTCGGTAACACTCGAGATTGGTCGGGTTAGGTCGACCGTCACGAACGCCACGTCACGGGCGAAGGGATCCTTTGTGGTCCTCGAAAAAAAGTCGAGAGACTAAATAAACCTTATTGATATTTCAAATGCTAGCCGTCACGGGTCAATTATTGATCCATGATTCCGAAAAACAGTTTTTTCGTATAAAAATTAAATTGTTAAAGAAGCAATTTTTAATCATAAATTAAATTGCATATTTGAGATCTGCGGAAAAAACTGAACAACATGGTTTTTTGCACGATCCAAAAGCGTGAAAACTGAAGAAGGTACAAATTTTAATTTATTAAATGTTCAAAAAATTATTATTCGCTAGTGTAACGTGATGGAGAAAAAATATTCAGGATTATAGGTTCAGGAGGTCATAAAGTACATTTTTTATGTGAAACTTTCTTTGGGTTTTTTTGTTCCACTGTGTAACTTTTTTCCAATCATTCTCGCTTCAAAACACATTTTTATGATGGAGATGGACTTAAACTTGAAAATTCGTCAATGCTAAATACTATTGTTATTCAATAATAAATAATAGAGTTCGGTATTGAATTCAACTTTACGGAAAATATTCGATCGAATTTCCAGTGGGTAGAGCTACCCACTCACCCACATTATTTGCCGGGCCTGGTTAAATGAATTGAACTTAATCCGAAATTATTCATGTTAAGATAGTTTTTCGAGAACGACTAATTTTTCAGATAGTTTTTCACGAGTGAAAAATTTATCAAAATTATTAATAACAAGCAAAAACTTTCGTATTAGGGCATAAAAAATCTAAGCAAATTCTTTTTTTTTTCAATCACAAAAAACTATATCACTAGATTCACCAGGTTTTTACATAATTTATTTATGTAACATTTCATTATTTGAGATCGATTGGAATAAATTAACTAAATTTTAATTTATTTACATTATTCCAGTTTTTTGAGAAAAATCTTTTTTAATCGATTATAGGTCAATTCAATCCAACAATTATTTTTCACTCACGACTTTCACCGTATATCCTCGGGAACATCAAATACACACTCGTAGATTTAGTGTAGTACTTAGTGTCTATAATCAACTTAGCATATTGATGGAACGTGTAAATTTTGCTTTGAACGAAAAAGGGCGACATGAGAAACACTACAAAATACACCGTCCATAGCGACATTTTCCCATTTGCGACCTGCTGTTCTTCGATTAAAAGAAAGTTAGAAATTCAAGGCAGCAGAACAATTTATAAATAAATTATTTACTGATCGTGATTACCAGAACCTTCAAGTAACTACACTGTGTCTTTTCTTTATAAAAAAAACAACTCAATTTCTAGCCATGAACATGAATTTCTTAATAAACTATTTTTTTTTTTTTAATATTGGAAAACTGCATCAACCAACCACAAGCGTTTCTCCGATACAAAATGTCAAACTTTTTGTTTTTATCGCGAATGATGCATTCGTGTAGATCGAAATCTCTCCATGTTTCAAGTATTACAAAGTAGATATAAATAGTGTTAATTTTTGAATAAACGTCCGTACCATTAATAAAAAGACAGAACTCGGCAACATTTATCCAGAGTCACGATCTTCAAGAGAAAAATCAATGTTGGAAAAAAAACAATAACAGTTCATGCGACCTTGTTGTCTGTGGGAATAAAAATCTGATAATCGTACACTCATTTAGTTTCATGTTATTTATGTCGATTTGAAGGGAAAAAAATACAATTTATACATTTTCCTCAAGGCACCGATGTGGATTCATGATAATCAAACGACGACTCCTGGGTGCGTTTTCCCTAAAGCGATAGATCGGAATTGGTTTAAATTTTCATTTTTTAACATTGATAGTTATGTGTTTTTAGCTTGTGAATTTCTTACCAGAAGTGCTGTGAATCATGGGTTTAGCAGGCACCTTCGGAGCCTCTTTTTGAAATTTCCTTGTTTTTTCATCCGAGGCTAATCGTTGCACCTGGGAAATTTAAATTATTTCCGTTTTAAATATGAAGAGTATAAAAACTTACAGTCATACTTGACTTGAATGAATATTTCTAGGTAAAAATGATAGGAAAAGTATGTTGGAAGGAGAGGGAATTTTAGGCTTTTTTGAAGTAACTTGCAATATCTTGTTCTTCTCCGAATAACGTACCTTTTTTGGTATTCATAGTACAAGCTTTGTTTTGTAATAATTATACTAGGTTTTTCTCTTTTCTTTTGTAATTATTTATTTTAATTTATTATTATTTGAGATATGTTTCAAAATTTTCGGAAACTTTATCACTTCTCAATATTTTTCATGTAACATATACAAATTCTTGACATGTTGAGAATTTAAAGAATTCAAAATATCTGCAATGAGTTTTACTGACAACGAAAAATTTAATAAATATAGTGTACTTGAACAACTAAAATAAAATTATGTGCTAATTGACTGCATTGATGTCAGGTGATTTTTTTATTTCTTTTGCTTATTCATCATTCAAAATATTATGCTTTTTCACCATCAATATTATTTTTACATAAGAATATAAATGAAAATGAAAAATGAATTCCTTGTGTGATCGCACGGAGCCAAAAATAAGTCATCATTTTATATTAAAGATTTTTATATAAAGTGATGACTTATTTATGGCTCCGTGCCATCAAACTAGGAATTCATATTCCCACATTTCGGAGCACGTTTATCTTTGATTTAAAAATGAAAAAATTTGTCTTGTGATTCTTTCAAAAAGTCGTTATCATTTACAATCATCGATTTATATTCGAGCATTGTTTTAAGACTATCGAAAAAATTTTCGTTTCCAAAACTTTGCCGAACAAAATACAAAATACCATGAAGACAAAATTATTAAACTCATCTAATTATAACGCTTAGATTCATTGTAAAAAATTCGCTTCAATTACCTCGTATAGTATTTTTATATCATTCAATAATCATGCAAATATATTTTATGAAATGTAAAATGTCCGTATTACTAATATGAAGTTTTCGAGTGTTGCTAATAAAATATAATGGTATTTACACAAAACAAACTTATTTTTTCCATTTTGTTAATATTTTTCACTCTTTTGTAATGTACATAGTTCAAATTAGAACTCGTAAGAAATTCATTATTTTTCAAGGACTTATTACTAGATTCAAAAAATATACAAAATTTTTATAAAAATTCCTTTAAAGTATCGGCATATTTTTTTAATGTTTTAACCGTATTGCAATAACATATTCTTTTTTTAAAGGAATTATTGCAGCTTCCTAGAATTGCTACGAGTTCTCATGGGAATCATTCGAAAATATTTAAAAGGTGAAAATTATATTTATACGTCTGAACAGATTCTCTTTTACTTTTGGCATCAATTTCATTGATCAACGTGCTCTTCATGTAAAATCATATTTAAAAAAAAATAACTTTTTTCCAATGTCTATAAGAATATATTTTTTCTCTTCATGAATAAAATGACATACAATTTGAAGAAACATTTATGAATGCAAGACATATTTAATACACATCGCAAATATTTTGGATTGATTTGATGATAATCCAGCAATATAGAGTTTTCGAGACTTTAAAAGAGGTCAAAACGTTTCAAGGATACTTCGCAAAAACAGATAATATACATTTAAAAGTATTCTTAAAGTCATGAAAAAATGTTAAATAAAAAAAAACTAACCTCATTATCAATCGCATTAAACTGCCACTTCCAAGTATGGTTGTACAAAAATGGACGAAGGTCGAATCTATTGTCGTCACAGCTATAACTTTCCGCATGGCACGATGGTGTCAAAACGGTCATTTTATGCCGATTTATCGCGTAACATCGGTGAAAGTGTTTCACTTTTTCTGCCACCTATACTCAAAAACAAAAATTCTGTTTCCGTAAATGTGACCAATACTTTAGAAATCCGGAACATCAGATGTGTCTATGATAAAATTCAAAAGAATTAGACTTTAATTATAATGTAAGAACTGACAAATCTGGTGAAACTCATGTTTGAGTCGAAAATACAAGAATCTATATCTATTTTTGATGCCAATTTTGCAAGTAGCGCTATGTACAATGAACTAGGAAATTGTCTAGGATGTTAGACTATCATCTTCATCTAAGGTCACGGAAACATCTTAAGTCTTCGGAATATTTTGAATCGGAAATCTTACTTCTTTCGGAGTGCAATTCACCCATGAACTATTTAGTTTGCAAAACATCGAGAATGGTCCCGCGCAAGTCTGTTTCCTGAGCTTGCCGAATTGGCCTAGTTCCGCGTAGGTCATTCCCATATCTGCCTCATCGGTCTGGGCTAATTGCCCATCTTTCAAGGGTTCAAGTTCCGCTGTTGGCGGAGCATCGATAATTTCGTCGATCACGCCAATCCCATACTTAGTCCTGAAACGGAAAACCGTTCCCGTCGAAATGGAAAATGCAAACAATGGCAAAGTTGAAACTTCCCTTAACTACTATTTCTCCGCAAGTTTCTTTTAATTCCTGACTTTCAGTGATGTGCTATTCTGAGCTTGCCATCGAAATAACCATCATGAACTAGACGTTGGTTTAATTTATTGATGAAATGATTTCCCAACTCACCTAAAGCTACCGAGGAACTTTTTCAAATCTCCTTTGGAAATACCCCCAATAGGGTTGACATCCGCGCTACTGCAATCGTACTTCGTCAAATATCCTCGAAGTGCTTCGTCCACGTTCCCGGATCCGAGAACCAAAAGTCCTCCGGGTCTCCCGCGGACGCAAAGCATCAACTGGGCAAAGAGATAGGCCAGGACCATGCGAACCCTTGCCTGTTTTTTTTTAAATTCATCGTCATTTTATAGATTCGTTACCCGACACGGTCATTTTCTGGAATCACCAAACTCCGGAAATTTTTTTCCCGAAATCGATTCTATTAATGCTACTATTCAGAACGCTTCTCCAGAGTAAAATTTTCCGGGAAACAATCAATATCAATATTTAAGAATGGATATTTCCTAATTTTCAATCAGATAAAAAAAAGTCATAAGAAGGGACTATTGAAATGAGAGAAAAAAATAAATGTAATATGATGAGGCTGTGAGAATTTCATGATGAAGGTTATCTTGTTTCCGTTCAATAAAAATAAAATAATACAAAGGTATCAGTTAAAATTGTGAAACAATAGAAAATAATGCGAAGAAAACATAAAATTAAAGTAAATATTTGCCTTATCTACGAATAAAAGGAGTAATATTATTTATAGGGACCATTAGGATTGAGACGTGAAATAAAATATAACAAATAGATCATTGAAATTATATATATAAAATGAAGGTTGCCTTATATCTGTTTTAATACAGTGAAATAATGACAAGTTTATTATCATTATTATATAATTAGATTATAATTAAAATATAATAATAATAATAATAAGGGATCATTGGAATTATGAAATAAAGTAAATTTATACTACTTTTGAAATTTTATCTTATTATTAACATTTGTTTATAACGCTTTTCATGCACGTATAATGATTCCGAAGTGCAGAAAATTGGCAATACATTTTTCGTAAGATATAAAAATATTTTTTCATAAAATAATTATAATAGTAACTCTGCGCAAAATTTGTTCTGGATAATAACATTGCGGAAATTTGGTTCTAGTAAAATTTTACCAGATTTTTGTAATTCCAGAAAATATTCGTTCCGGAAAAAGATTCCGGTAAATTAATGTTTTTAATTACTAATGAGTTGACATCCATTCTCAAACATCCAAAACTTACAACATCTAAAAGACAAAACGTCCAAATTATTCAAGACATAAAACTTAAAAAATCCACAACTGATGAGACCTGAAACTTTTTTTTGGATTTCATTGATTTCCATGGCTTTTTGATGGCTACTTACAATTTAAGAAGCATTATGAGACGAGTGTTTCAATTAATATATGTTTTAAATTACGTTTGAATTCTATATTTTCCATTCAGTAGCCACGGGAATAGGGGATTAGGGGTTCAGGGACTGTACAACTCACATAAACGATAAAATCATAAAAAATAAATACTGTTATTAACAAATATCATTATGTATAAACTAATACCATTTTATATCGTAAAAAATTTCGCCAATACATATACGAGGAAATAAATAAAAAAATACTTAATTATATAAAACTATATTCAATAAAACTGTATAATTGTGATCAAAATATACAATTATGTTCATGGTATTTGGATTTATTGAGGTATTGATGTTTTGGTTCAAATGTTTTGGACTGTGCATGTATTTGTATTGGATGTTGTGTACTTTAAGTATTTCGAATTCCAAAACTTTTTTGGCTTAGATGTTCTGAAGTTTTAAATGTTCTAGCTCAGATGTTTTGAACGGTGGATGTTTTATATTGGATGTTGTGTACTTTGAGAACTTTGGATTCTTGAACTTTTGGAGCATGGATGTTTTGGACTTCGGATGTTCTGGTGTAGATGTTTTGAACTGTGAATGTTTTTGGTTAGACGTTCTGTATTTTAAGAATTTTAGATTTTAGAACTGTCAGGATTTGTATGTGCTGGTTTGGATGTTTTTTATTCTACGTTCTGTATTCTAAGAATTTTTGAGGTTTGAATGTTTTGGACTGTGGATATTATGGACTTTAAGGATTCGGAACTTTTGAGGCTCAATTTTTTTGAACTTTGGATGCTCTAGTTTGAATGTTTCAGTTCGAATGTTTTGAATTGTAAATGTTTATTGTTAAATGTTTTGTACTTTGAAAACTTTGGACTTTGGAACTTCTGGAGCTTGGACGTTTTGGACTTTTGATGTTCTGGTTTGGATGTTTTGTATTGCATGTTCTGTATTTTGAGAATTTTTGGAGTTTAGATTCTTTGGACTGTGGATGTTAGGTATTTCAAGAAGTTTGTAGAAGTTTTGAGACTTCATTTTTTTAGACTTTGGATGCTCTAGTTCATATGTTTTAGTTCGAATGTTTTGATTGTGAATGATTTTTATTCGACGTTTTATACTTTGAGAATTGTGGCTTTTGCAAATTCGGAGGTTTGTATATTCTGGTTTGGATGTTTTGTCTTGAATGTCTAAGTTGGCATGTTTTAGGTTGTGGATGTTTCATACTTAAGAACTTTAGGGGTTTGGATGTTTCATCTTGGATGTTTCAGTTAAAATGTTTTGGACTGTGGATGTTTTTTATTCAATGTTTTGTACTTCGAGAATTTCAGATTTTGGAGCTGTTAGGATTCGGATGTTTCGTCTTGAATATTTTAGATCAAATGTTTGATACTCCAACCACATTGATAAATTAAATTTGCATTGCTACACGTCTCACAATCAAGTACCTGTATATTATGCAGCGCAAGATTCTCCCTCGGAGAACCACCGTGTATACGGTAACGAGGCAAGAGTTTTGTGGCTGATTGAAATATCGTCAAAATGGCGGAAATAGCCGCGTCTATGACGATGCTATGATGGTAGGAACCTATTTTCTCGGAAATAGAAGCCGCTCTTTGTTTTGTGTCCAACGTGGAGTTTGCCGTCCCCATGTAACATGTCACCAAAAGCGTGTTGCAAAGCTGTCGTGGGTCCGTTGGAACATAGTTGCTGTCACCAACGATTTTGCGAATGTCGGACAAAACCTGCGAATCTGAAAAAAAGGAAAGTTTTGAAAACGAATTCGAGATATCGATGCTAACTTTTTTGAAGTTAACTGGTGAAAGTATGATGAAGTGTTTGTACTTGAGGATTCTTGAGAATAAAATTACCTCCTTTTTCAATGGCTTCTACGACCATGTTGCACATGGAAAAAACCAAACATGCAACCGAAGTGGAATCAACACCTCCGCTTAGCGGAAGAAAAAACCCGCCTTGACTAGAACGTCTAGAAAAATTTATTGAATTTAAAAAAAATTATATTGAATATTACTTTTCTCTCGAATATTTTTGTTTGATATGAGGTATTTTTCATACATTCATTTTTCGCATAAAGGCCATAAAATCTACCTCTCGGAAAAGACTAAAAACTTTATGAGTCGATTTTTTTTTTATTAGAATTTTTAAACATTAGTTCACATGTAAACTTTGATCAAAGTAATAAAAGTTGTTAATGATGACATTTTTACTGTTTTTTTCATTAAAAAATGTTAGGAAATTTTCTACCGAAGATAGTCCCACAGCCAACAAGCTGGTCCCATTGTAATTTCTTCTTCTGGCGTGTGATAAATTGTTTTGGGGGACCAATAACCAGCGAAACTGTCTTCATTCATCGGTTTGTCGGAAGCACCGAAATTGCTTTCCATCGTCAAGGAAAAGTCAACCTTGACACGTGGAAAAGGCTGTACTCCGGCAGCACTGAACGACCTTGAACGAATCTTATTTCGATAGCTCCTGGAAATGCAATTGCATCGGATACTTTTCCAGTTGGTAGAGGATTTTTCGGGTTCCGAACAGGCCTGGATTTACTCAGGGACAAATGTGACAATTTTGTGGGTCGCAGTGAAACTTTAATTTGAAAATTTCAAGATCTGAATCAATTTTGCCTAAAAAATCATCAAGTATTTACGAGAAATACATCAATTGAGTTTTTTTGAAGTTATTATAGTCATTCTAAGCTTCAGATGTTTTCGTTATTTTATTTGAGGTAGGTACTTAAAATTTCCAAAAGTGAGTTTCTTTGGAAAATTTTCTACAAAATTCTATTTATCGGTTTAAGAAAAGAAAAGTAAGAAGACAGTTTAAATTGAAATAAATAATAAAAAAGTTCACAAATAAATTACATGCATACTAGGTTCATGAGATTCTATGTTACTATTAAAATATGATAATCAAAATTTGAAGCATGCTGAAAAATTATTGTTTGAAAAGTAAAAAATTCTAGAAAATTCGTATCAGTATCGATAAGTTCTGTAAAATAACGGATATCTGCGGAAATTATTAGTTCATTCATACATTTAATTCGATAGTTCGAGAAAATTTATGAAACATGCAAAAAAAAACGTTTAGGTAATTTTCCAGAGGTTTCTGGCTTGTGCTTATGTTTTCAATATTAATCACCTCCCTGAAATATTTAACGTTTTTTCTGGCTTTTCAAATCCGAATGGATAATCGAATGTTTCAGTTCAAAATTTCGCAAAGGGCATGTAAGACATTATTATTAGGGCAATAATTTCTTATATTTTTGAAATTTATGGTTCACAATAATTTTTTCTAATAAGGGGTTGTCCACATAATACTTTATCAATTTTTTACACATTTTCGACCCCCTCCCCCCTCACGTCATCAACCGTCATTTTTCTGTAGACCCCTCCCAAATGTTGACGTCATTACATAATATAAAAGTTTTTTCGTTTGTATGTGATTAAATCTCGCCGAAAGCGAATATTTTGGTGTTATAAAGCTCATTTTTAAGTTAGTATTAAAAGAAAAAAATCAGATGCAAATAATGATATTAAAATTTTCGTTGTCACATACTTTATCGAATTTTTATTAAAGTCTTACATATACAGTTTGAAAAAAATAACTATTATTTTAAAATTATTATCATCATAAACTATTATTATTAATAAGAACATTCTCATTTCTTGTTTTCGATTTTTGCAAATCGGAAATAAGTATTTCAAATGTTCTTTTCGGTAGATTAGTATAATCACGCGTATCAGTAGTTTGAATGTACAATTTATCGGTGCTTCATTCATAATAGGCATTGTGAATCCCGTTTTGTAAGAATCGAAAACAAGAATTCAAAATGTTTTTTTTTCGGTAGATTAGTATAATCACACGTATCAGTAGTTTAAATGTACTATTTATCGATACTTCATTCATAATAAGCATTGGGAATCCCGTTTTGTAAAAATCGAAAATAAGAATTTAGAATTTTCTTTTCGGTAAATGAATATAATGATGCTTGTCGGATACATCCATTTTATCAATAATAATTAGCATTAGAATAGCGTTTTATATACTAGTCATGAATCAAAATTGTTTTAATATATTACAATATCATTCGATAGGTGATCTCAATATGCAACTTTCGTAAAAAAGTTACTTACTTTTTTGTTTTGGATTACCGTTCGAAAATTTTGCCGTTGGCCCGAAATCCGAAATCTGGGGAGGGGGCGCGAACAGCACATTTCGAGGCAAACCGCCATACCCTAAATTGTCAATAATTTTGACTCTCTCATCTTACACTTATGTAATAAAAAAACGTAACTGTTGCTATAATCTAATGATATTTATTTATTTTTATTATATCTCTCGCAAAAAGTCGAGAATGGAATGGCTATGATTCATAGCCAAGCATAGCCATATGAGAGCCAGTTTTTTAGAATTATTGAAAAATCGTTATTTTGTTGAAAATCTCAAGAATATCTACAAATTTTCTTTGAAAAACATAAAATTGGTATAAAAAAAAGTAAACGCACAAGTTGAAGAAAAAATCAAATGCAATCGTAACTTTAAAAAATTTTTAATCTCAATTCTTAAAAACCTATGGTTTTTTACTTTATTTATACATTTTCCTCGTATTCTCCGGCCAATTTTATACTTCGTTAGACTACTATTTATATTTCAATGAGTATCGAAACTGAAATAACTATTGATAGTCTATTTTCCACAAAGGATTATACCGACCGAGAAAAAATTTTGCAAAAATAAGATTTTTTCCATGTAATATTTATAATCTGAGTCTGATGACTGCTAGACGTAGCTGATGATTTTCTCCCATCGCTGGCTAATATGATGAACGCTTGGCCCTACTTGCTTCTGCCTTTACTAAGCTTGGTTCTTAATTTTCTTAGTGCGTTAATAAGCACTAATGTATCATCGTTTTTACTAATATATTAACTTAAATTATCCAGTTTCTTTTATATTCACCTTGAGCATTCATTTTTTCAATTAAATTTAATGAGTTATTATTATTTACTGTTAACAAAAAAGAGATTCGTAATTCACAAAATTAAGTTCCATAATATAAATAATTATAACTTCTATTATGATTGAATGAAAAAATGAAAACCATAATGATGCATCGTTCAATTGATATAGCTTCGGAGGGAAATATGTTTGTGAAGCAATATTTGATAAAAATTTGAACTTCATTTCTATTTTTTAAAAATTGGGTCCAACATGACTTCCTTAATATTGACTTAAACTACTAGAAATTCAGGCACATGAGTTAGTGATCGAAACAATTGGTATATGTGGCGTGGACTGAAGAAAGGGTACTAACAGCACCAAAAATCGAATTCGAGATATTCAGTGATTCTGAATATAGAAATCTTGCTCTATCAAACGAGTCTACTCTTAAAAATCTATGACTTTTTATTTTCATAAAAAATTGAGGTACTAAATTGGACGGTGTTAGTGACTTTCTCTTTTCAATCATGTTTTTTGAATCATGTTTTTGAAAGAATCACTAAGAACAATCATACGATGAAATAATTTTTTTGTTATAAAATTTCACTGAACTATGGTCTGTTATAGTCGCATTAGTTTTCTTTATTGTAATAGTACTGAGTGTTACGGGGTGATTTGGTGCGTAATGTACTGTGTACTGCTACAATATTCATTTGAGTTTTGTTGTATAATTTTTACTGCGTTTCATCAGCTACTCATATGTGGAAATATTTCTATTTTAATGTATATTCAAAGGGTGTATGACCGTGCAATGTTATAAATAAATTAATAAAAATATAAATAAAATGTATACTCTCGAATACCACTTCATTTATTTACCATATTATTGATGCAATGTTTCAAAGTTTCTATGTCTTATAAATTTTAATTTGAAAAGTTTAACAAGATGTGCGACTACATATTGACGTAAACTACTTCAAGTTCACGTAAGTGGTATAAAAAAAATACTATTCTGATTCGATAGATTGGATAAAATTTTTACACAGTTTCGAAACAGTAGTTGTTTATCATAAATAGCAAACTGAAAATATAAATTATTTTATGTTGCATTTAACATAGATAACTTATGATTTAAAGAGACAATTTAGTAATCTACATATTTACTGTCACGATTTTATAAATCTTTCAAAATTATTGCTATTGATCGTATATTTTATTGTTACAAACAGAATTTTTTATTGCAAAAGTGCATTGTATCTTCCACTCAAACTTCACTCTCGAAAAATGTGTACGAAAGGTATCTGACTAAACATTGACCTATACTACTTACAAAAAAATTTTGTTGGGGAGAATTTAATGTTTGCTCATTCGTTGTGAGACTTTCTTCATAATGACAGATAATGTTACAAAATGGAAGATATTTTTAATAGTTTTTTCTCCGGAAAATACATAATTCATCATTTCTCAAACTTAAATTATTCATCCAGATTTGTTTATTACTATCGTTACGTATGGTTGACCTGGTTACAAACTCAAAAACCATATTTCCTCACCTTTATATTACTTAATAATGGATAAAAACTTACCTTATGTCTTCCAAATCAATAGTAGCTACGGTGACTTCAACTTCTTCGAGAGAAAACTGTTTTCCACGATTGAGCAAATCACCATTGAGGGCGATCATGGAACCACCACTGAAATACATTCTGCCTCCATCACAACCTCGCAAATTATTAAACATGTAACAACCACCAGATTTGAAGGACGCGGATTTCACTAAATCTACAGTGACATATGCTTTCCGCAGTTCCCAGTAAGAAGCACTACCTATTGAAAAAATAAACGAACACTAAAACATGAAAAATTGTTCAAAACATCCACAAACTAATACATGTTATAATGAAAATATTTCCTCCATTATCAATGAATCGATATTATCTCTTATCATCGACTCAATTTTTAAATGATACTCATATCGAATACTAGGATTTCGAATGCTATACAATTTGTCGAAAACTGTGATTTTTACATTGATTTTCCTAACTTTTGCAAATTTGTGACAACCAAAATCTTGGAAAAATGTTTAAAAGATTTTTCAGTAGGTATAAAATCAATGGTTCAATGGAAATATTCAAGTATTTAAAATTCAAGTGAAGAATTAATATAAACGATTTCGAAAATTACCGTTAGCAATAACTTCGACGCCATCCATTGCGAGAAGTACGTGTCGACTCGCAGGGTGCCAAAGCTCCTCACAAATTTCGAAGCCAATACAAGTATCTTTGGTGGAAATTACAGCATCACCAAAAGGTATGACGCTCTGACCCGTAATTCGTGCAATCATTCTGGGCAGGAAATAATCTTCCACAATCCTTTCCTGAAGCATCGAATCGTCGTTTGTAGAATTTTTTATATTCTGCACATTTCTCACGAATGATGCATCATTTATTAAGAAAAAATTGATAAACGTATAACATGATTTTTAACTATTATACAGATACATGTATAAAATGCGTAATGATAAATGTATTTCTTTAAAAAATACACATCAATAAATAAATCTCATTTTACACTTGAATTGCATGTTACGACTAACAATGAATTATATGATTTTTTCACTTTTCCATAAAACTTTTAGTGACAAGGTTCCATGTCAAGCAACTTTCCATTTATAGACAAATTTTCAGTCATTTTAGGCAAAAAATAATCATCGAACATCCTTTCATGAATCAATTAATCATCACAGATAAACTTTTAGATTATTAATAAATTTTTTTCGATTCACATTATTTATTTAAGACATTTTTCTTAAGCCCTGATTTTCGGATTCAAAGTTTTGAATTGATTAACTAGCAGAATAGAATATATCTATAATAACAATTGATCTACGTCAATATTAAATATGAATAATTTCATCTAATTATTTACTTTTATGAAGATTGTGTACATGCGTAGAAGGGGTAAGGTTTTTGGGGTTCAAACCCCTTCAGAAGTTTCTATGCAATTATTTAACTATTATTTCATAGAAAATTTTACGAAATTCTAATGAGGAATAATCAAAATAAAAATTTTTTTAAATAATGTCTCAAAGAATGATAATTATAGTTTAAAAAATCAGTAAAAGTTATTAAAAATGTACTAACTGAAAACTAGAGGATATAACAAATGGTTTTATGTAAGTTCTCAGATAAAAACGAAATTCAGCATTATTCATTTCTTACATAATTCAAAAATTATGAAATCCTAACTTCAGTAGAATTTTTTCGTCAATGAGAATTCTCATTGAAAATGTTTGCCTAGCATTAAGATAGTAAAATTTTGAAACGTTGTTTCAACCTAATGAATAATGAAGATAAATAGGAAGCTACGAAAATGCTAAGAATTTAAAAAACTTAGAACACTGTAGCATCAAATTCTAGAAATCTAGATAGAAATCCATAAAAATACCAGAAAATCTTTACATCGTACAAACACTGAAGACATACTAGAAGTTTTTGATACTATGAAACATTATTTTCCGGAAAATATGGACATATTCCTAAGATCTCTAGAACTTCGAATTCTAGAGCATCAAATTTTGAAAAACGTATACATTGAGCAATCTATGACAATATAAGAAATCTGTGAAAAATACTAGAATACGTGACGAAATATTATAAATACCTTTAAAAATACGCAAGTATGAGAAATCTAATATATATATATATATATTTTTTTTTTTCGAAAAAACCACATCAAAAACTTTTTCTGCCTACGCCACTAGGATTGTGCAAGGTACTTAGTAAAGGATTGTGTTGTACTTTTTTTTGGAATGTTTTGAAAATATATTAACATTTAAGGTTTCTTATCAAAGAACTTGCAGTTTCGATAAATTTTTTGTCATTTTAGGCAAAATAATAAATTTCCACAATCCTTTCCTGAATCATCGGATCGTCAATTTTAAAATCATTTATTTTTCTCGTAATTCTCACAAATTACATCATCCTGTTCATGAGTTATTTTTTTTACAGGAAGAAGAATGTGTAAAAATTAGGGACCCACACACAAATAAATTTAAATGTACATTTAGATTGCGCAATATGTACGTCTTATGATGGATAATGATTGTCCGGATTTTTGGTCATTTTGATTATTATAACGATTTTTATCGACCAAATTTTAGTTTCATTTTTTTTCACACATAATTTTCTACTAATATATTTTCCCACATTACATTTTACTTCCTTAAATAGGACGAACAAAAGATAATTATTCTTCAAAATACAGTCAATTCTCGTCATGTGTCCTCTAACCATAACAATATTAGTGTCATTTAAACATCAATGCTTCAGATTAAGGATTGAGTAATTTATCGATCCACGACAATATAAAGACAGTCAAAATTTGACGCAAGCACCTCAAATACACCTAACTCTCGATAAATGTCCACTAAATTTATCGAAGTCTCATCCACTGAAAAAATAAATAATTCCGTATCCAAAACTTCACAAGGCTCGAGAAAATTGTGATAGAATTTGTAAGAAATGAAATAAAATTGCAAAACTCCTCTCTTCCTAAACAAATATTTCAAACTTTTACTCTGACTTTGATCGTACCTTGCGCCATGGCGAGAACCATCGTGTTTCACGATAATTACCATCGTCACATAGTAACATTTTCGGTCTTATCAACAATATCTTTTTGTTCAAAAAAGCAACTCTGCAATTATATGTCACATTTTTGTGCATCACTGGCATCCCAACGTCAACCAAAATGTCATCGCAGACCGAAGATTTTAAAAGCATCGCAAGAACTTCCCAAGAGTGCAGAAGAGTGTCAGATTCATAGAAATGATCTTCGCAACTATACCCACTGAAATACAGTAATTTTTCTTCTCTGATCAGATTTGTGATAAACCGAACTCAGTTTTTTGAAATTTGAAGAAATTATAAATTTTCTTCATAAAAGCATTAAATTAAATTTAAAGAAATTTTAATCACTCAAGTTAGGATATTTTTATATTTGTTACTGCAATTTTTTAGAAGTACTCTAGAGTATTTTCAATATCATTAGTTAAATTTTTAGTTTAATTCTTAAATCCTACGTTATTTATAATGTATTTTGATGTGCAATTACTCACCAAATTTCTAACTCAGGCCCGCTTCTCCAAGTCGCACCTGCTTCTTTTGCAATCTGAATGCTCTGAAGAATTCTGCGAAAATTCCCCTCGAAATCCATTGCCCATTGGTTCAATGTACATACAGAAACTTTCGCTGTGCGACCCATTTTTCTTTCGAAATTTCACAAATAATCAGTGCAATATAAACATCTGGAACAAAACCAAAAAAAATCGATTTTACTCACAGCATGCCATGTTGCTTGATTGATCAATACTCAATGGGTGACTGACAAGGACGAAAATTCATCAGTCAAAAGAATTTCCAAACGTTGTCTACACGAAAACATGCGCATTTTTCGCTGATTAAACTCGAACAAAGTATAATTATAATAATTAAAAATTTTCATTTTTTTATTTCCACTGTGAGAAAAATTATAGAAATTTTGCAAGCAAATATGAGTAAATTACTTACTTTACAGTTGCATAGTACAATTTTCTTGGTTTTGTTATACTTTATACTTTTTTTTCTGACAATATAATAAATTCACCCATAAAACATGGAAATGTTTCTATGCAACTGTATGGAATGTAATTTACTCACATTTTGTTGTAAAATCACTACATTTTTTTTACAGTAGTTGTTTTCTAATAAAATTATGGATCGATTATGTTCCTCAAGGAAATTGAGGTTTGTTCTACTACGTTCTTGATATGGAATAATATCGAATTCTCATGTTTTCTACTTCTTGTAACTCGTTGTTAGGTACGGTGTTCGTTGCCTGGCGAGCAAGAAACATCGGAACCCCGCTAAGAGGACATTTGCAAAAAGTGCTCAAACTCGGAAAATGTCGCATGGTGAAAGATTGTGAGAAAAAAGATTGTGAGATTAAAAGTGACCGATAAAAAAACTAACTTGATCCGATAGAAAATAACGTCACAATGACAACAACCAGGGAAGAATTATGGAATCTGAAAAATTTGTCCCTCGAGTATGCGACAGTACAAGTTTTTGGTTCTGGTAAGTATGGACGGAAAAAAAATAGTATGTAGGTCTAACTAACAAAAAATAATTGAAAAAAAAAATGGGAGTAAACTAACATAAGTAAACTGTGTTAGTTCATGTAAGCGATCTTTTTGGGCTGACTATTGCTTGTTAGTATCACTAGCTCATTAACTTCACTGCTGCATCTATTTTAAGTAGCTAGAAGAGCCGGAATAAGAATGATTTTGCAGACTGCCAGGTACTAGTATTAGTAAAATCGGATATCCAAATACATAAGCAATTTTTTTTCTATCTGTGTTTATAAATGAGAGCTCATTCTCGAAAGTAGTTCTTATAGTTGCTGATTTATTTTATAGTTCACAAAAGCTTCGTAAATTCATTGTCGCAACTTACTTCAGTGCTGGTGTAATCAATATATTAGTTGACTGATAAGTACTACGGTTACTTAACTTCAACTTACTTAAGTTACAGTAACTTCAACTAATACACTCATTTCATTTAGAACTTAATGATTATTTTGAATTTTTCAACCTCGACCTTAAATGACTACACGACGAATTTCGATAAGAAAAAAAAAAAATAGAAAACTATTAGCAAGGTTCGAAACTCGTGGTAGTTTTCACCCTAAATTTTATTAATTTGAACGATGAATTAAAGAAATCGAAAGAAAAATCTGAAAATCATCAACGAAAGTATAAATTCATAGTTCTATTATGCTATTTATAGTTATTTTATGCTCATCCTGAATGTAAAGTGATTAAATTCTGAATTTTACAGATAGGAACAACATTTCAAAAAGTTACAAAAATAATTCAGAAAACATGATAACTTTTTAATTCTGAACTCAAATTTCAAAGAATTCCATTCTGAATGGCAAAAACAGAACACAGCATGCAAAATCGTAACCAACTTCGAAATTTGTAGTAATTTTATACCTTTAAACACAAACTTCCTATCAATTCTAAAATCGGAAAAAAGAACACCAAATTTGAAAATAACCAATGATACGTAGAATCCTTAAAAAATTTTTTCCTTTTGCCTTGAACATTTTTTATGTACATAGTTCGATTTTTCCTCCCGAAACCGAAATAAAAAATTAAAAACGATCAAGAAAATTCAGAACTGGAAGTAATTTCGTAACATTGAGCCATAAATTCTGGTTACTTGATTGCCTACCCCCCATGTATACGTAAAACAATTTCAAAACAATAAGAGAAATTGAAAATTGGTAGAATTTTGTACTCGTAGAACACAACTTTAAGTGATACTTGATGATTTCAAAAAGAAAACAAAAATCTTAAAATGAGATGAAAAATAAAAGAATTAGATTTTATAAAAGAATGTTTGAAAAATTGTAATAAATACTCCTTTCTTCTCATAAATTGCATTTTTTCGATTGGCTGTTGATTAAAAATGAATTTGATAAAATATTGCTTCCTTAAAATTATTTTTGCCCACTCTAACGTAAACACCTGGCTACGGGCCTGTCATAAATAAACATAATATGAGACGATCAGAGCAAAAGTAAACCCAGTAGAGACAGAAAATATGGATTCATATCTACATATATGTTTTTTACTAGTTTCATTTTGGCTCTGAGCGTCTCATTCTCATATAATTTCGTTATATCACGCATTTCTTAAAACCTATATTATTTTTGGTCCAATAGATGGTAAGGGAAAAAACGAGAACCGATGGGAGAACCCGTTGGTGCCAGAAAAAGAGAATTGGCAAGCGAATTCAGCAATATCGAAACAACAGATCGAAACGTCTAGTCGAATACGGAAATTGCAAGCTTCGTTGTTTCCTGTTCAGCCACTCAAAAGTAAAATTTGTCAACAAAGTATTATTATGGGAGGACGGGAGCAAGAATAAACTTAATCTTTGATATTTGACAGTTGACAGATCTACCAAATAGATTATACAGTATAACTAATTCACAAACATTTAATAGAACTTGAAATGCTATGATTATGAAAAACATATCTTAAGGTTGATTGTGACTAGAAAGATTTATTGGAAAGTATTGAATTTTCATCTAATATAATTAGATTTAACATTCATGTCTTTTTAAAACTTAGACTCAACAAACTTTTTAATTTTTTATCATAAAGATTGCATTATAAATGTAGGCATTAAATAATTATTAAGCTGTAATGTTGTTAGGTATGAATTTTTGAACTTGTTATCTTCAATAAGTAGTATTTTACTTGAAACATTTTTTAACTTTTACAAATACTAAATTTGTGAATTAGAATTTCTAAACTCGAATTTTCGAATCGTTTACTTTTGAATCTTTTGTATTTTACAGTTGCAAATTTTATATGTCTGTATTTGCTTTCGAACTCGAAATCAAATAACTTCAAAAATTTTCGATTATCATGGCTGTTATACAGAAGTACATTTTGCTCAAAAAGTCCAAATCTTTTCTTCAGTATGGAGTTAAAAATTTATATAAAATTTCACAAAAAAAAAAAACAGAGATAAAAATGTAAGATGTAGTTCATTTTAAGATTAACATCAAGTTCGATAGAGCTTGCCCAATAACTTGGCACATCCCTGAGAGACAGAGGACAGGATTTACAGCAAACTTTTCATCTATCTCTCTATGCTGCACGTAATAAGTTTTGCCAGAACATGGCGAAATTCTTGGTTTACACAAATTGAGGTATCAATATTTTGCGAATTTGGTCCGCCATTCTCATCCGTCATTTTTGATACGTTGGTTTGGTTAGTTAGTACCGGGGATAAATATAGATTTCGTGGTTTCTGAGGAAATCAATAAACATAGGTTTTGGGCAGTGTTTTACGAAAAAACATTTATTAAAAAACTTTTTTCTAAAAATTTCTAAATTGATACTTGTTAAAAAATACCGTGAGACTTGACATCAAGAATGTGAAAAAAAGGTTTCCAACATAAAAACTTTGGAAATCTATGTTAAATTTTTATTTCAAAGACAGTAGAGTACTGGAACGCTCAGGACATTTAAACAAACATTCACGGTATATTACGTTCCTCCGGCGACTCAGCGGTGGCACAGAAATTAGAATTTTTATGGTGCCTTACAAAGCCTTACAATATATAACAAGCGCCAGAATTTTGGAACTACAATGACTTAATAACTGAATCGTGACCTGACATTTTCGGTGAGCTCTCTAAATGTCGAGAACTCAATCAAAGATACCTAAATATCCTTCGCGCCTACAAAGATTTACATACGTTCCTTTGGATCCCGGTAAAAAGACGTTCTACTGTATCGAAAAACCGATACAAGCTGTGAAGTATCGATATCGAATGCGAAGTATAGATGCCAGTATCGGTGAGTACATCTATGGACCCTATAATAGACGCCTAACTTTCTATACCACGTTGGCTTGCGAAATGTGTGAGGAATGAGTAGCTCGAATCCCCTTCATCGTACAATGCGCGAACGTATAACTTTTCGTATACATAAAAATAAGCCAGTTGGCGCATCAAAGAGAAGGGGAATTCGCGAGCAACCAATTCCATACATATACCTGCGACCTTAGGGCTTAAAATTAGACCATAATTATAGTATATGGACTGCTAGTAGGCAGCAGGCAGAATTTATCCATGTCAACAGTGTCAGCGTCAACATAGAACAGCGAGACTGACATCACTAGTTCACGGAGACAACCGAGTGTATCCGAAAACGTTTGATCATGATCAATCATCATATTTGTCAACAAAAACAAATGGTTAAGTATCCATAAAATCGTTTCTGTTTGCATCATTCGCTCATTGAATGATGACATTTACAAATCGACTTTCGAGTAAAATGTAAAAAAATTAATGTCTTCATAATCGAAAACTTTTTTCTCCTCCGTGCATTTTGATGATTGTCAAGAACATTATAACGAATTGGTCAATTTTGTTGGACGGATGTTTTTGACAGTCAGAATTATAGTACATGGACTGCTAGAGTGTTAGTCGAGGGAAAAAAGTGAGGCAAACATCGAGTCCAGTGTGTTACGTAGTAGGTCTACCCGAATCGAGCCGACATATTACGAGCAGTAACGAATAGTCTGCTACACTGATCACTAAAAACACTGGATCGGCAATGGCGTCTCCCCACTCTTCATCTCGCAGCGGATTTGAATGTCCGCCATATTTCATGGTTCGTTTCATGGTTCATTGGAGGGCATGCGCACTGGGTTACTACCACTGTGAACAATGAGTGTACGTATAGTGCACGCATACTAGCGTACAATGCTTACATATATATGTAGATGATGTAAACATTGCTCGCTAGTATGCGTGCATTATATGTACACCTATTGTTCGTAGTAGTAGTAACCCAGTGCTCATGCTCGGCCACGTAACGTGAAATATGTCGATCTTCAAAGTTTTATCCCCACTTTTCACCCATTGCCGATCGAGTGTTTTTAGAGATCAGCGGTCAGCTATCATGTCATATTGTCACATATTGGTTTATTATTGTTTACTTTAAAATTTTTCACTCAGTTTTTGAGTGCGCGAAATGTAAAGTATATGAAAATTGCCCTCATGTAAGAGGTATTGTTTAATTTGTGGACAAATTTCAGCGTCTGAAACCGAGGGAATTACTTATTACAGGTCTCTTATATGGTACACGTCTCATGCGCTAAATGGCTTGACACGGTCATGGCTTAGACCCACTGCACGTCACACTGGACTTTATGTTTATCTCACTTTTATTTGCTGGGAGCATAGCAGGACTATCAGTCCATGTACTATAAGGTCTATGATCAGAATATATCATGAAGAAAAAAAAAAAAAATTGACCGTTACGTTCGGCATTTCCACAAAAAAATTTGTAATTTTCAAGCATCAATGTAAAATAAATGAAGTTTATTTTTGTGTCTACTCAGCGGTCATTAATTTTTAAAAATCCCATAGTAAGAAAAATATTTAAATCTGAATTCGTATTCCAGCATGTAAAAAAATTCATTTAAATCTCAACAAAAAATCGCTTTCATCACCAGTAGTATATTTTACGTCTAATGTAATAAGAGTAAACAGTTTTTATTATTTGTATGAAAATTCAATGCTTCCATAAGACTTTTAAAATTTGCTGTGGCATTTTTTTATATTACATGCCTGTGATGCACGGGGCGGGGCGCTTGACTTGTAGATACGTCACGGAAACGCTTTGACTCGACTTGTGACGTCAGTCTTGCTGATTATCTTGACTACGTATTTTTTGCCGAGAACAATAGGTAGTAGCAGCCCATATACTATATGGTCTAAGGAAGCTAGAAGCTGGCCATATAAAAGTATTACATATATGTGTGTTATGTATAAATTTTAAACTGTAATACCGACTAAAGGACCTAATCGGTAGATGGTATTGGTTTTAGTGAAACTTTTTTTAACAAAGGAGTGTAGGTAGGGCCGCTGACAGGCGCTGATCACTGCACTATCATCTATCATCACACAGCCTATCAGTCAGGGGCTACGCCACTGATTTCTAAAAACACTGGATCGGCAATGGGTGAAAAGTAAGGGTAAAAATTTGAAGGTTGACATATTTCATGATTCGTGGCATAGCATGCGCACTGGGTCACTACTACTACAAACAAAAGGTATACATATAATGCACGCATACTAGCGAGCAATGTTTACATCGTCTACATATATAGGTAAGCATTGTACGTTAGTATGCAGGCATTATTTGTACACTCATTCTTCACAGTACTAGTAACCCAGTGCGCATGGCCGGCAATTAACCATGAAATATGGCGGATGTTCAAATCCGCCGCGAGATGAAGAATGGGGGAACGCCATTGCCGATCCAGTATTTTTAGAGATCAGTTCTGAACTACGCAGAATAGTATGCACTATCCGATGGATTTCCATCATAGACATTATATACATGGACTGCTAGTCGGGCGTTATTCCGTGGCAAAACATCTGCAAGCGAGAGTTAGCCGGTGTGTCAAAACGAAGAAGCCCGAGTATGCACGACCGAACCCGAATCAGCCTGACGTTTTCACAGGTTTTCAATTGCTTGCAAACAGAGTATTGTAAATAGAGTAAAATGGTTGGATATATTGTTAATATTATTGATATAGTACTCAAGAGCATTAAATGCATTTCATCCTGCATTTTTTTTAGTTCTCAATAAAACTCATTAACTTATTTATGCCCGGGGCCTTCACTGTACCAGCTACATAACTGTAATCTCGTGCACATAGCGTTCAATCAGTTATTAGGGAAGTGACACTCCTGTAGTTTCACTGGCCATTTAAAGTAGGTGGGATGGCGCTGGCGTTTACCGTGCAGTTTTTGTGGGAAAATTTAAAACGGTTCAATTTACAAATATATTGAATGGAACAACGCGATGTTTGAATTTCCGACTCACTTTTAACGATGATATTTATTTAATAAAATTATAAAACAAAACGTGAAATACAAACAGAACGTTACACACCCTGGATACCGTGACATGTGACAATGTTTTGTAAACAAGTGAGAAAGAGAGGGAAGGATTACACGGCAAACACCAGCGCCATCCCACCTACTTTAAGTGGCCGGTAACTACAATGCATTAGGGATAGGAGTGTCACCCCCCTGCGTCCAATACGATACTGGTTGACCTACCAGCTAGCAGATGTTTTGCCATGAGAAAATGGGGCAAACCAAGAAGCTATAGAAGGAGGGGTCACTTCCTATCTAGTCCTGGATAAAGCTTGCTCCCGTATACTAGAGTAATTTCCCCTCTCTTCCCCTATTGTGCGCTGAATTGCGCAGAACGGTATTTTGAATCATTTTAAATGTATTTCGGCGCTTTGCGCATATTGAGATGGTGGGGAAATTACTCCGGTATACAGGAGCATGAAATCAGTTGAGTAAACCCTCCTTTTATAGTCTTCTTGGGGCAAACAATAGGGACTAGCACCCTAGCAGTCCATGTAAATAATGTCTATGATTTCCATTTACGGACGTAAGCACAAGTGAGAGATCTCTGTCTCTCTCGCACTCACGGCAATAAAAGGAAATCCATCGGATAGTGCATACTATTCTGCGAGATATCTCAAGGGGGGGGGGGGCTCACTGAGATTAGGAAGTAAACGAGATTTAATGAACAGGACTAGTGCGCATTGCGCATGCTTCAGCATGCTCAGCCAATAATTAATAACATTTGGTTGGGGGGCATGCAGTCCTGACGACAGGGGGGAGGGGTAACGGGGTATTTCCCCCCGGGCCCGGTGTTTTTGAGGGGGCTTGGTTTTTTATGCTATTTTAGAAAATTTGCAGAAATTCAGAAAAGAATCTAAACTTGCAGGTTCCTTAAAAAAATTTAAACCTGTACCTACCCATCTATATTTTCGACTTTAAAGATATGTTTTTTGAGTTCAATAGCAATAAGCGCCAAACTATCGCCATAAGGAATATTTTTAATTGTTTGGTATTGGTATATCGTCTGGCTAATCGTTTTTCATAGTTTTGAATCGTCCTTAATGCAATACAACTGTTGGCGCCAAAGTTTTTGCGCCTTTTTTTGTAAATTGATGAACTTGGGACATCGAGCAGGAATTACTGCGTACGTATCGTAAAAATGTTTTTTTGTAGTTAGAAATAGCACTTTGACAAGAATGTTTTATACGTATTAATTTTTTATCCTAGAATTTAGCGCGCATAAATTGTTATGTATCATATTTTTTTTGGATCCAAATCTGATTTTTGAGGTCGGAGCTGACCTTTCCTAATCCATTTTTTCTAATGCTCAGATTACTACTCGCTTTGAAGCTGCGAAGAATTTGAATAAAATTTTTAATTTTTTGTCGAAGTTTCCGGAACGGATGAAAAAGAGATCACAAATAAAACAGCAAATTTTATTCGGAAATACCCAGCTGATCTATCTGACGAATTGGGGAATAAGAAATCATTCATCTGAAACTTACTTGAAAGGTGGATATTCAAAGTCGTATAAACACCAATTTTTAATAATTTTTTCTTTTTTCGAAACTCGAAGCTGATGCCGTCATTTCTACGATAAAAGCAAGACAAAATTCGACATTTTTTTGTTGTAATAATTTCTAAAACATTGCATTTTGGTAACTGGCAACCTATCGGCAAATCAAAGTCGTTTAACAACCAATGGAACTTATGTAATTTATTAAAAAAAAGTAATTTAATGTTGAAAACCGTCAAACCGTGCAGTTGATAATATTGTTACATACATTGACAAAAATTTTTATACAAGGAGCAATGTTTTTATCAATGTTGTTACTAATAAAAACTATAAATAAAAATAGAAAAAATAATTAAATTATTAAATTTACACTAGCAATCACAAATAATGACAATAATAAACATGAAGTAACAATTTATAGGAGTTTCTCGGTTATAGAATTGCCAAAAACTTTATAAAACCTTCGTGAAGCTTGTTTCTCTTACTTTTATTTTGTAAGGCTAATAGTTGATATACAACTTTGAACTGCCAGACCCCCTCGACTTATACTTGGCGAAATTTCAAGTGGTCGTGTTTTCCTCAATTTTAGTTTAGTTCGCCTCTGCCTACAAACTTCCCACTCGGAAATAAAAATATTGTACCCGCGGAACGAAATGTACTATTATCGTCCATTTAACCCTTTCAGGGGCACATTTTTCTGTTACACTAAATTTTGCTATTAATTGTAATTTAGGGGTTTTTGGGGTCGCTGATTACGAATCTGGTGTCAGAATTGCAAAATTCAAAATGGCGGATCCAAGATGGCGACTATGTGACTCTGAAGTTGAATTTTTGAAACAATGTGCACAAAACACGTTGTATGGGGGTTTTTTGAGTCGTTGATTGCGAATTTGACGTCAAAATTGCAAATTTCAAAATGGCGGCTATATTAATGCAAACTCTCAGTTTTTTTGCAATCACACCGAATTTTGACATGAAGGGGTTTTCGGGGTCGGCGATTACAAATCTTGCGTCAGAATTGCAAGATTCAAAATGAGTGATTGAAGATGGCGGTGTCATTAGTGTAAATCAGAAGTGTATTGGAAATTGGTATGAAACTTGGTATACTGGGATTTTCGAGATCTTTGATTGCGAATCTGATGATAGTATTTCAAAATTATTCCACCTCTCAGAATAGCCCAGAACTAACGACGTGGAAGTAAGAGCTACCAGTTCTTTGTGTTTTTTTGTTTTTCAATTTATGTTTTTTAATTTATTATCATTTTTTCAATGTTTCGTTTCTTTCCATTTCTATATTATTGAATTTTTCTATTTTTATTCTGCTTTGTTCTGTCCGAGCGTAGTCTACTTTTCAGCATGAAACTCTTCAAAGCAATATTTTTTTTTCGTCAATGCACAAAGGAACTTTGCATACTTTAAAATGAAATTCAGAGCTTATTCTACGAATTTTTTCCAGCTAGTTAACACGTAGATTTGTACAAAGAATGAAAAACGTCATTTCCGTAGCGCATACGAGTTGGGAATAATTCAAACAATGGAGAGAGGGGTTGATTGATGTCTTTCTGAAGTTCTGGTAAGACAGGTGATTCTTTCATTCATTCAAAAACTTTTGCATTCATTCAAGAATGCATCTCTTTGCAAAGCGTGAAAAATTGTCTGGAATTTTTTCACAATTTCTACGGTGAACTATGTCACCCTTACGATAAGGAATGGAAATGCTTTTGAAATGAAGAAATTCTTTGTTTTCTTAGAACTTCAGGAAGTCATGGATCAACCTTTTTCTTTATTGTATGAATTGGTCCTAAGAGGATTAGAGCAGCTGACTAGACTCGTAAACGTGCCAAGAGACCTAACCATGAGCAATCTGAGAAAGTCATTTCATTTGAAGACACTCTTCCTTAGTCACTACGCGTGGCTGGACAGTTTATTCAGTTGCAGCGACTTCTAAGCAGAGCAAAGGCAACGAAACAAAATGAGCGACATGTACGAAAATGTGGATGTTGTCGAAATTCCAAGTGATGAAGAGTCAGATGAAGAAGTTGAAAACAGCGAAGATGAATATTCCATTACCGAGGATGGTTTACCGATGGAATTAGATGATCATAATAATGACATGGATTGCGATTTGTACAGCGAGTTTGATGAGTATGATGACATTCCTCTGAGTAGTCGCGTTGCGAAAATGGATGGAATATGGGAAAACAAAAGTAGATGTGAATACAATCCACGATTTACTGAAAGAAGTGGCCCAAAAAATTTTCCAGATGGTATTGACCAGGCAGGTGAAATTTTTGTGTGTCTTTTCTCTGAGAAGAATATTGAATTGATTGTCGAACAATCAAATCTCTATTGCATACAGAAAGGGATAGTTTTCGAGCCCATCACCATCGATGAATTGAAGAAGTTCTTGGGCTTGAATATATTGATGGGTATAAAAAGATTACCTTCTTACCGCGATTACTGGTCCACTAATGCGCAACTACACGATTATTATGTAAGCTCTGTCATGAGCGTCAAGCGGTTTTCATTCCTCTTATCTCATTTACATTTGAATGATACAACTAAAGAACTAAAAAGGGATGAACCTGGTTATGACAAACTGTACAAAGTCGCACCTTTTTTATCAATTCTTTCTGAAACTTTTCAGTATTTCTATGATCCAAGTATGAATCAGGCAATTGACGAGAGCATGATAAAGTTCAAGGGCAGAAGTACAATGAAACAGTACATGCCAATGAAGCCTATCAAAAGAGGGTATAAAGTTTGGGTCAGAAGCGATGAATATGGCTATATTTGTGAATTTCAAATATACACTGGAAAAATAAACAATAAAACCGAATGTATGTTGGGGGAGAGAGTCGTCAAGGATTTGACTCGTGCTCTAATACACAAGCACTATCGTCTTTGCTTCAACAATTTTTTCACAACTGTCAATTTTATGGCAAGCTCGCTAGCTGATGGAATACTGGCTTGCGGTACCATTTGAAAAGATAGGAAAGGTTTGCCAAAGACCCAAAAAGCGGAAAAGAACATGTCGCCAGGAGATAGTGAATTTCGTACTTCATACACTGGACTCCGATGGCTAAAATGGATTGATAAAAAGCCAGTATTCTTTTTGTCAAACTATCACGACCCTTCTGTTATAAAAGAGGTCAGTAGGAGACAAAAAGATGGTTCTTTGAAAATGGTATCATGTCCACTACTCGCCAAAGATTACAACATCCACATGGGGTATGTCGACAAAGCTGACATGCTCAAGTCATTCTACGAAATTAGTCGAAAAAGTAAGAAGTGGTGGCATTGAATTTTCTGGCACTTTGTCGATGTGACTACAGTGAATTCTTGTATAATCTACAAGCAGCTTTTTCCAGAAAAAGGGCTGTTACTAAAAGACTTTAGATTGTCAGTTGCTGATCATCTAATAGGAGTCTCGAATCGTCCAAAGAAAGGGAGCCCATCTCTGAACTCACCATTGAAAGCAAAATGTAAAGTCACTTCTGCAGTAAGAACAGCACAGTTACCGCACATGCCTGGTGTTCATGAAAGTCGCAGAAGATGCACTCATTGCAGTACAAAAGTAAACGATAAGCGCACTAAATTTTATTGTAAAATATGCAAAGTTCCTTTGTGCATTGACGAAAAAAAAATATTGCTTTGAAGAGTTTCATGCTGAAAAGTAGACTACGCTCGGACAGAACAAAGCAGAATAAAAATAGAAAAATTCAATAATATAGAAATGGAAAGAAACGAAACATTGAAAAAATGATAATAAATTAAAAAACATAAATTGAAAAACAAAAAAACACAAAGAACTGGTAGCTCTTACTTCCACGTCGTTAGTTCTGGGCTATTCTGAGAGGTGGAATAATTTTGAAATACTATCATCAGATTCGCAATCAAAGATCTCGAAAATCCCAGTATACCAAGTTTCATACCAATTTCCAATACACTTCTGATTTACACTAATGACACCGCCATCTTCAATCACTCATTTTGAATCTTGCAATTCTGACGCAAGATTTGTAATCGCCGACCCCGAAAACCCCTTCATGTCAAAATTCGGTGTGATTGCAAAAAAACTGAGAGTTTGCATTAATATAGCCGCCATTTTGAAATTTGCAATTTTGACGTCAAATTCGCAATCAACGACTCAAAAAACCCCCATACAACGTGTTTTGTGCACATTGTTTCAAAAATTCAACTTCAGAGTCACATAGTCGCCATCTTGGATCCGCCATTTTGAATTTTGCAATTCTGACACCAGATTCGTAATCAGCGACCCCAAAAACCCCTAAATTACAATTAATAGCAAAATTTATTGTAACAGAAAAATGTGCCCCTGAAAGGGAAAAAAAAGAATTTTTTGGTTTTCAATTATTTATAACAAATAGTTAATCAACAATTTGAGACAGTTTTTCATGATAATTACTTTACATTAACCATTGAGAGTCTAAAATCAAATACTTGTGCACGAAACACGATGCAATGTATTGGAAAAACTGCGAAAAAACAAGTGGTACATATATGTACCACCGCCCCTGTAAGGGTTAAGATAGTGCAACAAAATATTGAATTTACCTTTTATTTTTCTTAAATCGAATATGCTAATAAAATTGCTCACGCTCGATTCTCTAAGAAATTCTGAATAAACTTCTCCTTGTATTTCAAATACAGCTGAATCGTCATTTCAAGTGTAATTTATTTGGCGCCTAGGAGCCAATTATTGATAATTTTCTCGTAAGAGAAATCGTAAAATTTGTGATTTTTACGCTTGTTTTGTTGGTACGTACCAAAAAAATAAGCCTAAAAACTCCAAATTTCCCTAGTTCTCGTACGAGAAAGTTTTCAAGAATAGGCCCCGCACGAGACTCTCGGCCCAAGAGAGATGATAAGCCATTCTAGCGTACATACATCACATTAAAGATAGGTATCGTCTGCTAAAGTATTGAGTATCGGGTATCGAAAAATATCGTCCAACTGGTATCGCTAGTATCGAAGTATCGTCCGGAATGAGAGCGATACCTCAAGTATCGGAATGAAAGCGATACCTCAAGTATCGGTATCGACTTTTATAATTATAATAATAGACATACTTAAAACATTGTTTCGTACATTTAAATTGTTTGAAAGACTTACAAAATAACTGTCTTTTTATTATGATGTTATATTTGTAAACAATGTTGACATTTGTACATTTCCGGTTAAGTTCCTAGACACTCTAGATTGATAAGGCACTAGGATAAAAAAAAATGAGTTTTCGTAATTATTCAACTTACGTGCCTTTCACTGATCATAAAATTCACCCTCTGTCACTCTGTCAGACAAATTTTTTCGTCGTTATTTATTTACTTTTTCGACCAAGTTTTCTGTCTGGAGTTTCGGAACGTTGCATCTGTTTGTATCATTGCATATCATTGAAACAGTTGATCGACGCTCTTTTTTATACACACATATGCACACATAATCTACATATTATGTACCTACAGATTTCTACATAACTAAAACCTGATTAGGGATTTTTCGTTCATTTTTTTTTATAGGTTGGTACTAGCAATAAAAGTGTGTAGCGTGTGTAGATACTACAGGTATCGAAGACAAAAATATCGGTATCGTCAGGTATCGTTCTTCGAAGTATCATCGAAAAGTATCGACGATACTTTTACTTAAGGAGCGATACCTCGAGTATCGTATTGGTATCGCCCATCTCTACATCACATACTACTATTACTGGGCGATGCATAAGTGCGAGAGAGAAAAAGGTCGATACGTGGTTATACGTTATTTCTGACTACCTCCTCCACCCTTTTTCCCCACTATACGTTTTTCGGCCATTTCCGATCTGGCAGCCCTGCGACCTCCTGCTTAAGTACTGGACAGTACTGGACGCCAAAGCTCATCTTCCAGTTTATATACTCATTTCCCCCACTCCTAGAAGAGGTTCAAAGGTGGAGGAATTGGTATATAAACCTGAAAGATGAGCTCTGGCGTCCACGTCTAGTACTTTATCAGTTCTCAGTCTCAGTTGGTTGCAGTTGGTTTGTCAGTTGATCTCAGTTCATCTCAGTTCCAGCCGGCCGTTGGCCGTTCCAGGTTCCACGTGGTTCTTAGGCCATTCTTACATTTTTCTGTATTCTTGTTTTTTTATCTCAGTGCTCTAGATACAACTGGTTACTATTTCGGAGTGATTCAGGAAAAAGCCGCGGTAGGGATGGGAATCGCCAGACAAAGTATCGGTATATAGCATCGCGATATATCGGAAAGATCCGATACCAAGTAACAAGTATATCGGAACAAAAGTATCGATAATCCGATATTACCGGTATTGGAAGGTGATTTTTAAAGAAAAATAAAATAGAATGAATTCATTTTTAAAAATGGCTTATAAAAATATCAGATTGTGAAATACATGAAAAACAATCTTCTAATTTTACAAATATTTATTCTAACGTATGATTTATTATGAAAACATTTAGGCAATTTAATTAAGTAATCCAATTAAGGTAATTCAATTCCGAAAATCATAAAATCAGGGAGACAAAATTCGTCCCGGCGTTGAATTTCAATTTTTCCGAAATAGGTGATAAACCAAAACACAATATTTGAATACAATCGCATCGTTGCCAAGAATATGTCACTTTATGTAAACACTCAGAGAAATGGTTGCTCAAATCAGCCCTTATTGTGGCAAGCGCTGCTCATTTCACAGTTGATTCAGCGAACCAATAAAAACCTGTCTGGTGGTCGCTGGCTCTGCTTCAGCGACGTTGTAAACAGGACTTAGCCGATCCAGCTTTGGCTTGTAGTAGAATCAACGACAAAGCAAAGCTGATGCTAATTTTTTTGGGAGTTGAACTGTATCCAATACTTGATTGAGCAATAGCCTATTGCGCATAGCGACATCTATACCGGTGTAAGAACTGCAATCCAATCAAGTTCCTGCATCAGCTTTGAGTTGTTGTTGAATTTGCGACAACTGAAAGCTGATGCAGCTGCCCTCTGACAGCATTTTCAGTATTAGCAAGAAATACTCCAAGCGTGAGCTAATTAGAGCACCTATTTCTCTGAGTGAACAAATTGACATGAAGTCAGCAACTTCAACAGATAAGCTAATAAGGCACTGCACTAAAAGTATGAGTATTATCATCCGCCATTTCATGTCCTATCAAAGTAAACTAGAATATGTAAACATTGCACAAAACACAATATTTAAGCCAAAAAAATTATAATTTTTAGTTCCAAAACATGAACAAAACATTCCAAAAATCAAGAAATATCGTATTTGTTTATGTACACACATCAGAAACTGGAAAAATTAATTTACTTACAATAATGACGCCATAAGTATTTTACAATCGTTTTTATGATTTCCCAGATTTAAAACATTTCATATCCGATCATTTTGTACTTAAAATGCTATAAATAATAAAAATTTAAAAAAGCTAGCAATAACGAATCTATTGCAATCTATCTTCAATCACCAGTTACAACACGTAATCCAACTGAAATATATACAATATATTGTTTCAATTATTATTAAAACAATAGTAAAAATTTTTAATCCTAATAATATTTTATTATTTATTATATATATTAATAACAAAGAAATGTAAGTTTATTATATATAATAATAAAAAAGAAATATATGGAGGGCCGTAGGTCCAGCTTATATAAATAATCTTATTCTAAAATTCATTTCTGAAGCCCAAAGTATGTAAATTCTCAAAAGTTGATTGAGCAAAGATTTTAATATTCTTTCTCAAAATCGGCCTCGTCAGTTTTTTTAATCTCATTATCAGCTTGAAACATCGATTTAACATTTGGAACACTTCCTTTAAAATGTATGATTCTTCAAATTTTTTAATTATCATTATCTGCTATTGACACTCCAGATTCTTATCATTTGCATTGACCTAATTTTATATGTCATGAATATGGATTTGCAATAAGTACTATTTCTACCCTCGCCATTCTCATCAAATTATGAAAAAACTTGTTATCGTAAAAACCAGAGGCAAAAATAACTTGCTTCCATCCCCCTTCCACGATTGACGACTTTGCAAGAAAAATTTAATTTCGTGCATTTCATAGGTCAAGGATCAGACGATATAAGTCTGCAAAATCGACTTGGCTTTTCAAAAAAAGATTTACTAAACGTGCCAGATTTTTTTAAATATCGGGAATCTTTGGATACGAATGAGCGATCTTCAAATGCTATTAATGGAGTAACTCAGGAATCGGCACGTTGGCCCACGGAATGCCAAGTGAATTGAGATTTTCGCTTTTTCAAAATTTTGTCCTACCTTTTTTTCCTGCATAAAAGTCTTCTGAGGTCATGAAATTTCAACAAATTAATGTAGTGATGCAATGTAGCAGAAAGAAGAAGAAAACAGAGAAATATATCGAATCAAAGAAAGTGAATGTAATTCAATTCATCTACTGGAAGTCCATATTTAATACACAAGTTTAATGACACAGATATAAAAGTTGTAGTAATAGAGAAATCCAATTTAGTGGAGTAAGTCTTTGTGAAAACCATAATGAATAGTGAAAAGCATGAAAGAAAAAATTTTTTATAAACGGATTTTCCTTCATACCGCGAAGAAAAACGCGATTTCGATGACCTGGCGAGACACAGTGAAAGTGATCGATTCCATCATCGATGATAAGCCCGTGTAGAACCGATCATTTTCGCTGTTTCCCGTCAGACCTCCGAAGTCGCATTTTTCTTCGTGGTATGAAAAGAAAATAGTATGTTGACCTCGTCGGGAACTAGTCGACTCCCAACTCGCATGAATGCTATGAAATTTCATGTTCGTATGGAATCTCCTATTTTCCCCACTTGATTAACAATGTAATATTGTGAATTGTTACACGTTTTATGAGTTAATTCTATTGGCCCGAAATATTTATCAGACGTATTGCAAATATAGCAATGATTGAACAAATTTTCAGTGTTTGTAAAAGATCAAGGTTTGTCATTAATGGTTTCTGAATGTACGTTTTCATTGAAAAAATATGCAAGAAAAAAATATCTAATGAACATTGTCAAGATAAGGACTGTTGAAACACTTCAAATTACTGAAAGTTGTATCGGATTCTATTGTATTCACCTTTATTTATATATTTTAAAAAACGGTGGTAACTATTGTAAACGAATTAAGAAAAAAAATTATGTTTATCAGGTGCTTGCAGATCGAATTCGACACATCGAAAAGCCACCAACGATACCAGAACCTTACTACATTTCCACAGGAAAAGAACCTAGACCAAAACCTGTAACACAAGAGTACGGAATTGTGATCTTTGATTACTGCCCTTCAGGAATTACAAATTACGTAAATCCAAACCTACCTATGTTTGAAAAAATTTTGATTTTTCGTAAATTTCTAATGAAAATACTGTTATTATAGAAATTGTCTGGAAGTTCTATTTTAACTCGAAAAGAAGCAAAACATTGAATAAAAATATTACGCCGAAGATACTAATTTTACCGCATTTATTGCTATAACCTCTAAAATTTTTTTAAAGGTTGATGAAAATGTTTAGAAATATATAAAACACATGCATGTTACAGTTTAGTAGATCTTGCGTCGGAGGGAACTCGATTTCACCGGAGGTTCAAAAATCAACAGTCGATTCAAGCCAAAGTTGCAGTACTGATTTAAACTTCGAATCTAGATTCGAGTCCGGAAACTTGGGCAAAGTTATCAAAATTACAGATACTTATTACCAATTACACTTGCGTCCAGATTTGTACACACAGAGACATTCACAGTGGTATTATTTTAGAATATCCAATACCAGAAGTGGAACTTTATACAGGTCAGTGAGAAAAATAACTGGCGAATGAACAATTGTAAATTATTCAATTAGCCTCTATTTTTGCCAGAGAATGTGGGGAAATCGTTCATATTATAATTTAAGTTAACAAGATAGTGTACAAAATCATTTGTTTTATTCACAGTTTTATTTGAAATTTTTGAATTTAAGGCAATGACTAGGAAATCTAAAAATAATCTCACAAGATTTCTGTCAAATTTTGAGAAATTTTAAAAAATATTCAAAGATTTTCAGAGATTTATGTAAAAATTATATATCATTATCTCACTATCGATATAATATAAGAAATAAAGACAAAACAATGCATATTCACAACAGTCGATTTGCAGATTGTCTATAGTAAATTTCTGTAAAGACGAAAGTCTGTATAACGACGGGCTGAAACCATTACTCTATTCAACGAAAGATGCAGATTTGTATGAGATTGGTTGGAGAAGATGTGGCGAAAATATAAGCTACTACAAAAACAACTCGTAAGTTTAAACCTACACGCAGAAAAAAGAATGGATAATACGTCCATGAAAATGCACAATTTTGGACAATCCTTAAAAAAGGATGTTTCATCTATTAGAAAAAGTTACCACACACTTGAATTTGACGGTAGAAACATACATACTGTTGTGGTGATAATCTGTAATTGCGCACTTCATCCTTAAAATGGACATGACATCCTTTTTTTAAGGATTGTCCAAAATTGTCCATTTGCATTAACGTGACATCCATTCTTTTATCTGCGTGATATGATATGTACTGACGAACTCTCAATCCCACTTTCGAAATCACTCAATAAATTTCCAGGGATGAAGAAAAAGAGAGACACACGTTGACTTTCAATTTGAACTTTCCACATGACGAAGATGTGGTTTATTTGGCCCATTGCTATCCTTATACGTATACTGACTTACAGGTTTGGAAAAAAACGATGTTTTAACTTGAGGCATATGAGAAGGTTGATTCTTCAGTATTGCGTTTTTCCATTGATATAATGAATATTTATAATCCTTCTGAAAGTGAAATTATTATTTTTTGTTGTGTGATAACTTTTTTTAAGGATTACTTATCCAAACTTGTGAAAGACCCAGTAAAAACCAGTTTCACGAAATTGCGGCTTCTTTGCCGAAGTTTGGCAGGAAACGGCGTATATTATTTGACGATAACGGAGCCTAACTTTAATGAAGGGAACAGGAAAAAAGGCATAGTTGTGACCGCACGAGTCCACCCTGGTGAAACTCCATCGAGCTGGATAATGAAAGGCATAATCGATTTTCTTACCGGGGAAACGAGCCAAGCGAAAGTACATAATTTATTCAAAATACAATATAAACCTTATTTTCAGAGGAGGAAAACAATTTTTATTTTAACTAATTGAATGTATTCTAGCCTAATTTTGAAAAAACATACAGAGTACTTCATAACTTCGAATTTTTTAAAATTCTTAAGTGTATCATCGCAGTTTCAAAAAAAAGACATTTTCGTAACTTCAAGTTTCCAAATAATGTGTCTCGAATTGGAAACCTTATATATTTTATGAACATAGAAAAAATGAGAAACAAATTTTCAAATTCCAGAAATCATGAACTTAAAAAATTTTAGCATCTCCGGAATCCAAAATTGCATCGATTGAAATGAGGATTAAAACACTAAACTTTTCAGATTTTGACGTTTTCAGAGTGATAGAGTGAAAGGATAGAAGATTCGAAAGCAAAAGATTACTGAACCCATAATTTAAAACTACTTATTACATACTTGCCTGAATTTTAAAAGCACTCTTTTTTCTATAAAAACCCAGAAGAATCGAAAAGTAACATTTGACACTCAGAAAAATTTAAAATTTTTCTCCTGAGAAATGTGTTAATTCCAGAGTTACTGATTAACGAAAATTTTGCAATCTAAAATGTATAATAAAAAACGTTCTATTTTTATTCGCTTAAAAATGGGTTTCTTTCGAAAGTTAAACGAATCTATACACTAGTAAGAATAAAAAAAATTTTGTTATTTATCGTAAATTTTACTATATATAATATTATATATAATATATAATATAATATTATACATAATATTTCTTATCATACACATGCATATCTAGATATTATATTGATTAATGTTCTTAACATGCGAAACAATATAAAAAATAAAACTGAAATACAGTAATAAATCAAATGATTATAGGAACAGATACAAAATTAAAATGGAATTATTTGTGAACAATTCAATTGATATATATCTAGAAATAGATATAGTGTATGAAATATAAATGAAGTTATATAAATAATAATAAATATATAACTGACATGAAATATACAAAAATTTGCATACAATATAAAAATATATACATTCTATATAAATTCAAAATATATAAAATACATAAAATATAGCATAATATAATAGAACATGATTCAATATAATCATTGTTTATATAAAGTGCTGTAACATAATGTCAATTAATACAATGGAATTTTATGAAATATATTATAATTGTTCTCTTAGAATTATACATTATAATGTTGGAATTACTAAACATGTTTTATATTTCAAGTATAACAATGTCCTTTTAAACAATTTCTGTTAAAAAATCAGTTTTGTGATGTACAGGTTTAAGGAGTTACGCTACTGTAGATCACGAAAAAACAGGTATTTTTTGAATTTTTGTTGACAAAATCGGTGGACTATGTAAAAAAATCGAAATTTCGAGTAATTGGACCTATGATGGTTACTGTGAATTAGAAAAGCTATTTTTTTTCAAGTATTTTATAAGTAAAATGACGGCTTTGCAATGATTTCCCGAAAGTGCTTTTTTGCCTCTCAAACACTAGAAAGAAGCTTTTCCAAACACGTTTCGACAGTGACAAATGAAGTATTCCAGGCCGACACGCAGGCTGTCGACAAATGACAATCGGCGAGGTGAAAGGTGCGCTCCTTGGGACCCCAGCGGGCTCCAGCCTCCGATCGATCTTCAATACTTCATTTGCCATGTCGAAACAGTTTTGGATATGCTCATTTCCACTGTTTTCGAGGCAAAAAGTATCGTATGTACCTCGGAGCAAAAACACTCGTTCTAAATCGGCTGTTTTTGCTCCCAGCTATACAATATACTATTTTTCAGAATTTTTTTTGTGTACAAAAAATTGTTTAAGTGTACAAATAAAATTTTTTATCATTCATAGAACAATCACAAAAGACGTACATAAGACTTTTTCGATGTAGTGTTTTTTTCTTGAAATAGACTTCAAAAAAATTCATTGAAATTTCATTGACAGAAACGTTACTCAATTGTTTACAAATTAACTATTGAATATTGTAACGTGACAAATTTTAGTGAGGGAATAAATGCTCGCAATTTCCCTCACCTCGTTACCTTCGCCATCGTTCTGGGAAAATTTATTAAATCAAATAAAATGGGCCAACACCATAAACCAAAAATATACTCACACAACGCATTCAGGATCACCACCTCCTTTTATTTACAAGGTGGGAGGAACCTTGGATAATACAACCAAAAAAAAAATTTATTCCAACAAAAAATTAGAAATCAATATTTTTAAACAAAAAAAAAACGAAACCCGAAAAGATTGAAACGGAATTAATTAACAAATAAACAAAATCTCACGCAATGGAAACGCTTTGATATTCAGTAAATAAATAAAGGATTCCAGGTAAGTGGATTGCTTATGGATTTTATAACCCGTAACTCAAAATGCTTTGGTCCAAAATTTATTCACAAAATTCAGAAAATCATAGGAATTATACAAAAATCAAATACGGAAAAAAAATTCTATCAAACAATCCCGAAAATCTAGGAACTATCCCAAAATTTAATCATGAAAATTCCGGAAAATCTTATAAGTCAGAAGATAATTTCCGAAACGATGATCAAACCAATTCCGTGAAATAAATATTTTGATCGATTCAGCAGCCGCAACGTGTCGGAATATCGCGTCTAATACAGAAAATCAACCATTGAATCAGGGATAAATTTCACCATAAATCTCTCAAAACCGGCAAGATTGGCAATCTTACGGCACTCCGCCTTAAATGTAAAATTTCGCCCCGGTCAACTGATCTAAAATTGACAACCCACACCCTCCTGAATCGATCAACACCCAACGTAATCACAAAATTCCTCTTCAAGAAATTCTACACAATTATCAAATAAATCGCCACGATATCATAGCGTCATCGCCCCGAAAGATTCGAAATAGTCCGGTGAGCACCAATCGACAAATTCTCAATTATTCATTCCCGAAAGATTCCAAATGCTCCGGTAAGCACCAATCGACAAATCCCCAATTATTCATTCCCGAAAAATTCAAAATGCTCCGGTGAACACCAATCGACAGATTCCCAATTATTCCAACAAAAATCACAATTTCAACTCACCACCTCATCATAATTCATCATGACCACCCTTCCGGAAACCCTCTTCTGACTTCCCCCCTTTATTTCCAAACATAATTGCTAAAAGAAAAATCAACATAACAAAAAAAAATTAAGTTTCCTGTCCCGGAATTTTCCCGCACGATTCAAAAATGAAAAACGGCCATTTTCCCGACGCCCGCTCGCCCATGACTCGCCAAGGATTTCACTCACTCATCCTACTCGCATTCAACCTCAAATTACTCATTTCCAACCTCACTAAATCCATCCCCATTCCGCTAGGTAATTAATGAAACAAAACAAAAATATCTTCTTAACAATCCCCGTAACAAAAACTGAAAATTTAATTTCACACAATTCCTGATAACAAAAACTCGCTACATTCCAATGGAGCTCTCCGCATCCGGTATCGTCGTTGAGGCGCCGCCCTTGGCGTCGGTTCCCCGGTGTCCCCTCGTCTCCGAAAGCCACACGTCACGTCCCCACGGCAGCCAGACCAAGAAGAAGGAAGCCGGAAACTCGCGGCCTTTTCGAACTCCCAAATTTTCCTTCTCCAGCTCAATTCACCTGGTGGGGATCCCCACTCATTTAGAAAATGTCCCACTTCGAATTTCCGACAAGCCAGTAATATAGAGACTCCGCTCGTCTCCCGAAAGGCATGAACTTCTTCGTCTTCGTACTGAGAGACGAAGAGAGTCGAATTGAAAATGAAACAGCAGTGGATGCCACGAGCTGATGTCCATGCCTCGGAATAGTTGACATGGAAATTGAGTCGGTAACTCAGAACCAACCCCAGAGGAATCCAAACTTCCTGGTGACACTCTCGAACAAGATCCTTGCCAAGACGCCCATTGACGAACCCCGATGCGGATCACAAAATTCCCTAACTCTTTAACCCTATACCTCAAAACTAAAATCAGACCCTACCGGAACTATCACTAAATACATCCTCATATATGAGACATCCCATTATAAACATTACATAATATATTATAGCGCAAGTCTCCCATTCCATTTCAAATCCATTAATCCAACAACAACAAAAATTATTTTCTCTCATTCATCCCGACAGTTCAAACGAAAAAAAATGTCTCGCACAACATTATCATAAATAAATTAGACATTGAAATTCCTTGGTGGGTCCCCCGAGAACGAGAAAGGAAAACTTACCGGAACCAGCCAACCACAGAAACCTATTTCATAATCAATATTCAACTTGTCATTATTCCATTTAATATCAAATTCAAATGACTCACCTCAACGTCGACAGCCGTTAGGGGAGGGCTCCTTAATTCATTTATTTTATAATATAATATTTCTAATCATTAGCAATTCAATTAATACCACTTTAATATTCCCTCGCACATAATACCCTCACAGTCTCAAAATAGAAAAATGATGTAAATAAATCAACTATAATTCGTTAATAATAAAATAATAGTAAATTTAACCCATAACTTGGAATCGGACCCGCAACTATAATGGTAATATCAACAAACAAAAAAAATTAATTACACTTTCTAAACGGTGAAAATTTTCACCGTTTCAATATAAAGAACTATTCAATATGAAAAAAAATCAATAGAACTTTTCTGGAGGAAACCATTTTGAATATCTGTCAAAATTGTGTTCAAAGATGGTCAAAGATGTGTTCGATACATGTAGTATGATTCTAGACTCCTTGAAAAAAGGTGTTTTTGAGAAAAACGCGTTAAAATAGCGTGCTTTTTAATGGTTGATATTTCTTATAAAATCATTAAAAGCCATAAAAGCTAATTTTCAACAGATTCTACATGATTAAGGATTGAGAGACAGTTTCTTATCCAATAATTTTCAACATGCATGCTTTCGTACTCGAAAATTCTAAATCGTACTCAAACAACAACCGCAAAAAACGCTCTTTATTTACCGGAGAGGCGTTCCGGCAGAGATTCAAATTCAGACATTAAAACATTCTCGGCTCTTTCCATTTTTGAGTATAATATTTCGAACAACCCTAAAGCGTATTTTGAGCCGAAATAGAAAAAGTAAAAGTATATCACGTAACAGGTACTAATGTGCCCCTAGGTAAAACGGGTAACAGACCTCGCCTCCGGCTCGGTCAGTTATTTCCTCGTTTTGCCGAATTTACACATCCGTACTTGTTTATGTGAGGTAATTTTTGTTACGATAGCCGAAAAATCACTTGAAAATGTCAGTTTTGAAGTTAGAGTGACAAAAAATTTTTTTCCATTTTTCCATGGTATTTTCAAATGGTGGAGCCCAATCAATTACTTTACTATTTCTTTCAAAAAGGAACTCAGAAGACGTTTTGTATTCAAACTGGTGCCAATGTTGAACCCGGATGGAGTTATAGTAGGAAACAATCGTTGCTCATTGTCTGGGAAAGATCTGAATCGTCAATACAGAACGGTTATGCGCGAAAGTTACCCCTCGGTGTGGCACACGAAACTCATGATTCGAAGACTGATGGAGGAATGCGGTATCGCTACGTATTGCGATTTGCACGCGCATTCGCGAAAACACAACATTTTCATTTACGGCTGCGAAAACAAACGAGGAGGCTGCAACGTCAAACTTTCGGAACAAGTTTTCCCGCTGATGTTGCACAAAAACGCTGCTGACAAAGTAATTTTTCAGTAAAATTTCAACTTCAAGTTTTGTAGAAATAATTTTTTCCTTAACACATAAAGATCGAATATTTGATTAATTTCTATTTTATTTACGATGGAAAAAGACAAGATTTTTGGGGATTATTTCCTAATGCAAAAACTGGTATAGTCTTTCTTAGCATTCCAATTGACATTGAACAAATTTCATACTATAACATATTGCAAACCATATGTTTTTAAAGTTACATTGAAATTGTTTTTATCTACTTGGAATACATATGTAACTACGTGAAGAGATTTTTGTTCATTTCAGTTCGCTTTCGAAAGTTGCAAATTTCACATCGAAAAAGGCAAAGAAGGGACAGGAAGAGTCGTCGTATGGCTCATGGGAATTCCCAATAGCTACACTATGGAAGCTTCTTTAGGGGGCTCAAAACTTGGCTGCAGATCGGGGACACATTTTTCAACTTCAGATTACGAACAAATTGGGAAGGCTTTTTGTGAAACCCTCATTGACTTTTCAGATGATGATCCAGCTAAAGTAAGCTCATTAAAATCCTTTTTCGGAAGTAGATGTCGTAATAATTCTATGCATTTTTTTCATGGTAACATTTTTGGATTTTGGGTGAGTGGAAAACAATGTGCCTGAAGCTCTGTTAAGAAACAAACGAAAGCTCAAAGAAATTCACTTTCTATTATTTTCTACCTAAGATTCAAGTGACAAATATTAGTAACATTTATGTATATTTATTGAACTTCAATGATTATTCATTCGGACTAGTGAAAGCAATGGAAACGTTTTTCAAAATTTTTATTCATTTGTAAAAGTTTAAAACTTTAGAAACATGAAAAAAACATTTGCTAATATGAATATTGTGGGCAACGATTACTGCAGATAAATCTATGTAGGAGAAACTGAGAAACAAAATAGTCATGCGGTTAGTCAAAGAAGGATCGAGTGCTGATGAACCAACGAATATCAATCTGACAGATTATTCGAGGTATCACATGTTTTAAAACGCAACTATAGGTTAGATTAAAAATATACAAATTTTTATGATTTCCTGATAATTAGAAAACAGCTCAAGTTAAAAAAAAAGTTTTATGTGAACTTTTACCCAAAGGTATTCGAGGGGGAGGGGCAATTACAAATGTCATTGAATCGATAATTCTGAGTTAAGGGTTCTAGCAATTTTTTTATGAGATTCGGCATGATAAAATTATAAATTTTAAAGAGATCTGAAATTCTACATTTCACAATTCACACTTCTGTTATTATCTTTTAGAGGATTTACATATCCGTAATTTTAAATCCTAGAATTGTATATTATTTAATTAAGATCTTATTAATCGATATTTTAGTACTTCGAGTGTGAGAATATTATCACTTAGAATTTGGAACCTTCTGTTTTCGATTTTATTTTTATCTTTATAAGTCTATACTCTCAAAATCGGAATCTTTTAAATATGCAATTAACAAAATAGATTTACAAATTTAAGATTCTAGAGCTCAAAATTTATCCAATTTTTAATTCTAGATATCATAATTTTTGAACTCTGCATTGTAGAATTAAACCTCCAGAATAATTTGAAAATTTAGAAATCTGGATTTTCTCTTCTAGGATAAAGAAGTTTGAATTTGTGAATCTATAAGAATGTTAAATTCTCAAATTCTCTACTCAATAATTGAAGATCTAATTAATTTAGAGTCCAGAACTAGAATGATTTTGCGACGTTTAAAACTTACATTAATTAGAACTCGAAAATAGAGCATTATTTACTATTTTTCCATCAAAAATGGCATTAGGTAATCAAAAAAATAGAAAAAAATTATGAATCTCATTCGTTCGTAGAATTGCTTATTCAACAAACCACATACTCCATAAAAATTTGAACAAATTTTTTCACAGCGACGAAGGAGACACTTCAGACAGTTCTTCCGAGGAAAATGTGAAAATCCAAGTCTTTTCACAAGATCAAAATCAAGTACATTCTGAACCTTCATACCAAACAGAAACAGTGGCGAAGAAAAAATGCAGAAAAGCGAAGAAAAAAGTTGTGGGGCATAAAAGCGTAGCTCGCAAAAAACTTTCGGTACTCAATTTTGCAGAGCGAAATTAAATTATTATTGTCCTACATAATATTCGTAGTGATGTCAGGATCCCTGTGTACAACTTTCATCAACTGTAACAATTTTTCATATGATTGTAGGTCACGAGGACAACCATTGATTTGCCAACTGCGGAACCCGGAAATAACTTGTGTGATCTTTCAGACTCTGCTGAAGATAATTATTTCCATTCTTTCAATGAAGGTACTTCCATTGAAAAATTTTTAAATTGTTTTCCAAATACACTTTTCCGAATTTTTATCTAATAAACACTTTCTTCCATGTTACAGTTTCACAGTATGTGTGGGGATACGGAGAAAAATCGAATAAAATAAAAAATACTGAATTACTTCAAGTGCCTTCTCCCACGAAAAGACGAAGCTTTTCAGCAGTAGAAAATCCGCGTTACGGAAGATCAATCTATAAAAACGATAATTGCTCACGTCGACACTTGCCAAAGTGAGCAATCATAATTTTTGAAGAAATAAAAGATATTTGTATTATAACAAAAAAATTTCTAGGACAATGCGAAATTCATCACCAGTAACGATGCAAATTCCAAAGCTGAAATCGAAATCCACATCGCTTCCACCGAAAATTTGGACTGGAATCCAAGATAAAGGGAAGCAAAACACGAAAATTTGTCCGATAAGTTGGGGAGTTTCAAGTATGTCTTTTTTGGATCCAACGCGTAACCAAATTTTGGAAAAGTAAGTTTTCGTTCTTAAGTGAAAATTCATTATATCGATAAAAAGACTTTAATACATCGTCATTTACAGAGTTTGAATGAATATTGTTTATAAAAATTCAAAGAAACATTAACATTTCATTTACAAAAATATGGTTCACTTATGCTATGTAACTGTTTCAGATTTACAGCAAGTAAAGAAATGTCGAATTCCTCCACACCCAGCCCTTCAAAAAGCCAAAAGCCCAAAACCACAATGACACCAGTTGAACGCTCCGTCGAAAAAAATACTCTTAAGCCAAAAAAGAACTCTAAACAGCCAAAAATGCAGACTTTGACTTGCAGTTATTTCGTAGTTACGTCGCCTGACAATTCTTTGAGTCATCCTAAAGCCAAAAATCTGTTCAGAGCAAAATCAGGGCACAAACAAAGCATACGGAGCAAAAATGTTCACTACCCTACGAATTCACAGTCGCAGAAACTACGGAAAACCGGAGAAGAGAAAAAACAAACGTCTGTCAACAGGAACAGGAGAAATCCGAGCAAATCGCGGCTCCCGAAACATGAAAAGTGAAAGGGTGTTCAGATAATATTGAAGTAAAAAATGATCGAAAAATATGAGAGTGTAAAAATTAGATTTATTCAAAGTAATATGAAACATCCATTTTTCAATACCAATCTATGGTATAAAATTATTTCTTAAGAGGACCAATACCTATAGACGGCGTTTTTCGCGACGCAACTTTGCGCGTGGATTAAAAAAAACTGTTGCTTGTAGAAACATGAAATTTGAAGTGTTTGTATTTCTATATCTACCTAAAAATACAAAGTAATCGTTTGTCGAAAATCGGTCTCAGTGTTGTGATCTGAGCGGTCAAAGTTGACCATTCTGTTTTGGAGAGGGCATTTTGTGTACATTCTACAGCCTTCAGAATTGATTTGAAAACAAAAAGTCTACAACATTTTTTTTCTTTATCATGTCCTTAAAAGAACATCGTCTTGCTTTTTTTAACAAAAAGTTTTATTCAATACTTACAACGTTTTTTCTAAAAAAAAAAATTGATTTTTTTATCCTTTGTTTTAAGAAAAAAAGTTAGAACAAAATTTTTTTTACAATTTTCGACTTCGATGTTCCCTTGCAAATTTCATCCTCTTTCATACGTTACAAGTTTTATGAAAATCGGTCCAACCATTTTTGAGCTATGATGTACACAAACCAAAACAGCATAATCCACTTTAACTGCTCAGATCTCAACACTGACACCGAATTTCGACAAACGATTTACTTTTTATTTTAAAGTAGATTTAAAAATACAAACACTTCAAATTTCATGTTTCTACGAGCAACAGTTTTTTTTTTTAAATACACGTGTCAAGTTGCGTCGCGAAAAACGCCGTCTATAGGTATTGATCTCCTTAAGAGGACACAGAGGATACTGGAGTGCGAGAAAGACGCATAAAACGGAAAACAAATGAGTGGAAGGAGGAGGTAGAGAAAACGGCCTCTGTGTCCCCTTAAGGTTAATCCCCAGTATAAAAGAATTTTTGTCTTAGAGAACAAAATTTTGATGTAGAACTCGTTGAAAAATCTGTTTAAAATTAGTTTTCGAAAATTCATCAACTTATATGTGTCAAATATTTTATACTGGCATAATTGAAATATCGACACAATGTGAAATTAATGAAATTTCGTTTGTAATAAGCGATTAAGTAGTATAAAAACATTTTATTTGTTGATGTTAAAAAAAATATTTGGGGAGAGTCCACCAAGGTGGACACCAATCTTTTAAGCAATTGTAGAATCCAAACAACATTACATATCTTGTACAATTATATATTTCCTGAAACCTTATTTCATGAACTAACTATTTATGAAATAGAATTTTGATATATCAAAATAACTAATTAGAGATGATTTTAAAAATAGGCAAAAATTTCGACTTTAAAAAAAGGTCCCCCAAGGTGGACACTTGGCAGAAATCCACTTAAAAAGTTGGAAAAATAATCTAAAAATTCACGTTTTGATCATTTTTATCAATCTTTAATGTTTGCTCTCGAAATGACATCAAATGTTGGTGAAAAAAAATTATTTAAAAAAAAACTAATACTAAGCGTAAAATAACTAATTAAAAGGTTACACTGAGGACAAGTGTACCAATAGCTGAAAATTTTGATCAATTTTAACTGCACTACTCTTTTCCATTCGTTGCACGCAATCGGATTGAATTTCTGTATAAGAAAAGCAAGTGCCCACCTTGTGGTAAAAAAGTGTCCACCTTAGGATTATTACACGATTTCATTGGAAAAAACAAAAAAATATTTTTACTCGCCATATTATGCAAATCTAAATAAATGAAAAGCAGTTCTCGATTTTCATTATGTAAATCTGTTCATAATGTGTGTACCTGGTACGTAAACAGGGTCAAAAGTGTATTTATCTTTTCAAAATCACTGTTTTCGATAACTGTATCCCTGTTATACGAAGCGTCCTTAAAACTTTGAGGGTGATTTTTTCGTAATGAGTGGCACAGCGGACAAACAGCCATGATTTGCAACTTCATGATATAACGTTACAAAAAACTGTGTTTTCACCTTAGACCATATCTGTGGCTTTCCGCCATAATCAAGAAAGTTACTTGTGCCATAAGGCTCAGTTTACATGATATTCTGATAAAATTTTGAACGTTATGGCATGTGTGACTTTTTTGGTTATGGCTGGAAGTCACATGAACTGTTACTCCTCTCATGCTTCCCAGCAAAACCGAGCGGCTTCAGATCGTGACGTCACGGACGCACGAATTTACCAGTCTCGTATGAACACATTACAGGCATGTGATGTGAAGGGATAATTATAAGATTTTTATTCTTATTTGGAGTAATGATGTGTAAATATTGAAAATATATTCATAATATAAATGAACTAAAATAATAACAGATTGTAATAATAATTCTTCTAAATTACTGACGTCTTCTTGCAAAATAATTTTAAAAATAGAATAAATTGCTTCAACTTTTTTATCAAGACTGATATAGTAGGAGAAAATATTATTTGTAGCAATTCACAGAAGTAATTATTGATAAAAATAATAAAATATAGAAATGAAAAAAATATTACTAAAAATAGAAAACAGAAACTTTCCGATAGTTTTTAAAAAAATTTCTATTACTATAGACAGTATTTCGGTTAAAGCGAAAAATTGACTTTTTTACAAAACCGGTAAAAAAGTACAGAAAATAATTTTGTAAGTTGCTTAAGTCTTGGGAATATTATTTCTTCGACCTTTTATCTCCAAAATATAAATAAGCTGTACTTCAGATTTTAAGTAGTATCTGGTAAATCAGAAAAATTAAAATACTGTTTGAGAGGGTTTAAAGAATAAAATGGAAAGATATAAAAATCTCGTATAAGTTTTGATTCTCATATTCAAATAAACAAGAAAAAATACTGAAGATCGGGAAGTTTAGATGAAGATAAAAATATTTTTTGCTTCAGAGAATGTATCGGTCAGTATTATACAAATTACTTTAAATAGTGGGTGTTAAAGAATTGATGACATTGTGTGTTCATGACGAATGCAAATTTATTGATGGCGAAAAATAACAATTTTTTTATGAAAATGCCTTACATAACTTTTTATCTTTGAATTTTTTTCTTTATGGTGCATCCTAATTGTTTAAATCATTCGACCAACAAAATTTAAACCTAATAAAAGTGTTCAGGGCAGTCATCAAAATGCTGTGAGTGGAAAAAAATTTTAGATTCGGAGCGAATCAACTTTCCAATAACATTTTCTTCAAATGTAGATTTAAAAATATTGGTATGAGGCAATAATGACTATTGGCACTTATTTTGTCAATTGTAATACTTCACAATACTGACAACGCACACAATGTTTACAGCTGATGTTTATTTTTATTTACAAGCATTCGTTCAATATCGAACGCGCTCGGCTGTACTCGTCGTCCGTGACGTCATATTCATCGTTCTATACGAGGCCGGGTGATTTCTGCCTAATAGCAGTCCATGTATTATATGGTCTAAGGTTTTCACAAACTGTAATACTGACATGAGACGCATAGTGCTTTCACTTAATGGAAAAAAATTTCCCGGGGTGTCCACCTTGGGAGACTCTCCCCTATTAAAGTATTCCGGTATAAAGCTCATTTTATTGACATTTATCAGGAATGTATATCTTATACATATTCATATGTTGACCTACAATAAACATGAAATATGCGTATACAGCTTTCACAACGAAGATTTTATGAAAAATACCAATTCACTATTGTTTTACATGTATTTTGCTGAACATGAATTCGTATAGTTTTTCACCACCAATGTCCATCAAAAAAATTTTAAGACATTGAATTAGGGTAATTCCGGGACAAGTGCCCCGCCGGGGCATGTGCCCCGCTTAATAGATTAATAGCATATGCTGATGAGATTTGCAACATTTCGAGAAAAGTTATGTTTTACTGTCCAAGATAAAACGTAATCGAACATGGCGTACTTCAGTACGTTTTCTACAGTCCCTTCCCATATTATTAGATCCATGCTGCGAATCTACTTTTTTCATATGTCTCTAGTTGTGATTATGAAGTTTTTGCTGATATGTTGGTGAAACCTGAGTTTTTAAATATCGTGGGCACTTCTTATCGTTTTGGCAACACTCATAATGTTAACTATTGATTTTTCACGCTGATTTTCGCCAAATTTACATATAATCGACGAAAACAGAATTTTAGTTTCACAGTGCAATTCAACAATACACTAGAAACTCACTTATTTTCGGGTGCCAGAAAGTAAACAAACTCACTTATTTTCGGATTAGGTTGGGTTGAGGGGAGAGCGCTTGAAATCCCTCTCTACTACTTCGAGATCGATCTGGACCGCGATATATATTGATACTATTGTCTGTATCTGGACGGTATCGAATCGTGCCATGGCGTAAAAAAATACATGTTGTACGTACGTTGTGTTTTGATGAAATTGTCATACGTGTATTGAAAAAAAACGCAGTTTTTAACATCGTTATCATCGTTATACATTTATTAAATCATTTTATATTCATTTTTGAAACAAAAAAATTTTTTATTTACTAAAAAAGATACGAATGTGCTAAATTATACAGATATTTATTAATGTATTTTGATTGTTATGTATTAATGTCATCTAAAGTATTATGACGTCGAGTTATTATTATTTTTATTTTTACTATTCAAACCATTATTATAATTTCTAAATAGCTTTTTGGTTAATTAAGCAAAAGCTTTGAAAACAAAATATGTATCCATTTATGTTGAATTTGAATTCATGCCGTTCCCGCGCGAAAGTGGGAATCGCGCAGTGTAAGAGAGTCGGGGTGGAGGGGCAGCGCTAGACTCGAAAATAACTGAGAAAAGCATCCGAAAATAAGTGCATACCGAAAATAAGGAAGTTTCCAGTATATTACGTGTTTGAACAGATTTAACTTTTTTCTATTACATCAGGTGAGTTTATTGTTGACAGAACAACATATCAAAGTATATATTTACACATTTTGAGGCCATGTTATGTGAAAAAAACAATTTAAAAATTGTAAAAGGGTCCTATTTGTCGCCAATAACTAATGGTCAAATTTCCGCCATGCTGAAAGCACAAAACATGTCACAATACCAAATAGCACGAATGGTGGGAGTTTTTCGAAGTTTAGTGCAGCATTGAAAAAAAAGTAGACATTAATGAAGATCTGAGAGCAAAACGCAAAGGTGCGTGCGGTCGTCGGAGAATCACGACTAAGAGAAGTGATCTAAAAATCCGTAATATTTGCGTTGAGAATCGAAAAATGCCAATGAAACTTCTCGAAAAAAAAGTTATTGAAGCTAGCATTAAAGTTTTGGAAAGAACAGCATGCAAATCAAGACTTACACCTGCTATGATATCAAAGCATACCAATGGGCACAAAAATATAAGGTTTTCACGATTGATGACTGGATAATGTTTCTAACTGCGAGATAACTATATTTAAGTTGTTCTTGCATTGTAGATATTGTTCAGTCTAAATTCTGTAATATTTCACATGTGTGCTTTTCGGACAAATCGCTTTTCCAAGTATTAGTCGACAAATCACAGTTCGTACGGCGGAGGTCAAATGAAAAATATAAGCCAGACTGCATTGTGCCGACAATTAAATATTCTCCTTTAGTAATAATATGTTCAGTAATAACTTATCAGGGACCAGGGACCTTTTACGTTGTCGAAAGTACAATGAATGACGAAAAATACCAGAAAGTTTTGTAAACCCAACTGCTTCGTCAAGTAAAAAAATGGTTCAAGAAACTAAAAGGGCCAATTTTTATGCATAATGGCGTGCCATGCCATCGTGTACAAAGAATTACAAGATTTTTAGCTAAAAAAAATAGATATTCTCGACTGGCCAAGAAATTTTCCCGACATTTACCCTATCGAGAACGTATGGGAGTTTCAGAAATCTGTAGCTAGGATGAAAGCCCCTACTAACAAGCAAGAGTTAATCAACATACCGAATTACACTAAGAAACATAACCCAGAGATCAAAATGAAAATTTAAACTTGCATAAGCAGTATGTCTCGTCGCTTTGAAGCTGTGTTGGCTGCGAAATGTGGTCATACAAAATACTGATTCTTGCGAACAAATGTATTTTCATGTAGAAAGTTTTTGTTTTCATGTACGTTACCCTTCTTTTTAGTAGTATTTTTTGAATTAATAATAACTTTCGAAGATTCAACATGAACTAGCCTTCTCAAAGTCTACTGACGTGCTATAAGTCAGAAAAACTTCAATTTTGAGCATGGATCTAATAATATGGCAAGGGACTGTATTCATAATTTACTAAACGTATACCTGGTGATGCGAAAACCAGGCCAAAAATTTTCCAAGCCACTTAACAATGCTTACCACTTGATCGTTAAAATCTCAATGTACGTAAGATAACATTTATTTCAGAAAAATTATTTGCAAATATCATGTAATTAGGACAGCTGTCCCACTTTTTCAATGCCCCACCAACAATCTGGATAAGCCATTCATTTTCAACATATTTATTGTTATTGCTCAATTTTCACTAATTGATATCTTTGAAATCTTCTTAGTAGAAAAATGAATTTTCTAGATTGAAATTATTATTCAAGAAATAAATGTGATCTTTATCTTTTTTTCTTTCAATAACAAAGTTATATTTTTTGTATTTTTTTTTTAATCATGAATGTTAATATAAAAATCAAATTTATTATTTTAAGGCTCAATTATATTCTTGATACTTAAGTTCCACAACTTTAAATTTTAGAAACTTAGTTTCACATGTGTTATTCACACTTCATTAATTTTTTATGAAAAATTGTTTCCATAATTGAAAGTATATAATTTTCTATCGAGTTAATTTATTATTAATGCGAATTTGAGAAAATTGATTTTATTTCTTTGTATTCAGTTTTTTTATTTACATTAAATGAAGATGAATGAACAATTCATAATAATGTATTTTTTTATATCAAAAATTGCTTACAAGCTATTTTTTCAAATGTAACATATTTTTAGATAACAATAATGGCCTTTTCAAATCATTTAGTTTGCTATTCATGGAAATCAACAATTATGCATTTTCCCCAAAACTGATTTATTGACAATAAATAACTATACTCTTTGAATACACACATAATCGTATATGAATAATTTATTCAAAGAGATACTCTTTGATTATTTGTGGAACATACTAAAGGTTCTAGATTTTTCATTCACAAAAATTGAAAAATATAATTGTCCTTTGGTCCAAAATTTACATTAAAAAAAACTTTTGTTCGAATATGAACTATTTGTTATTTGCATTTTATACTACTATAGTCTGTGATATTTTGTAGAAACAAAATGTTGTTACATATTCACAATTTCTTCTTTTTTTGAGGCCTATTTTTTTATTTTCTAAATTATAAACTATGCGCTTTTTTCTGCATCCCACAAGTTTTATCAAATATATTATATCCGATTTTAAAATGTTTTCTTTGGTGTTTTAACTAGAAATAATTTATTATCTTTTGAAAAAAACTTGCCTCTCAAATTGAATAACATCATTAAAAAATACCAAGCAATGATGGTTGTCGCTGCTGATTCAAGAAAGGATAAAGTCACAATTTTATGTAATCAAGAAAAGTAATGAAAGGCATGAAAAAATTTCATTTTTCCATTAAAATTAAAAAAAATTTAAGTACATAACGTTTATATTTTGATTTAAATAAAAAATCTATTGTTGGATTCTGCCATAAAAATGAAGGAATAAAATTAAACCTACACGCTCTTTCATTTTTTCCGGTTTCAAATGCTTAAAGTTTTTTAATTTTTTATTTTACTTCATAACACGCAAAAAATCAATAACTAGCAGTAGTAATGACAAGTGACGAATTTTTTCCGTATGTACATACAAACTGTAAAATGTAACAGGAATGGCTAATTATCATAATTTAAATTATCTGAAAGTGAGGCGGGTAAAAAAAAAAATTTATCATGTCAAGAGATTCATACATACTTCCCTTTCAACAGAACTTCCCTTTTTAAAGCTAGCTTGAGCTTTCCACAGCTGATTTAATTTGTCTAAATGTTCACTTGTTCATTAATATAAAAAATGTACATATAAACACTGTATCATGTTTTTTTTATGTCTATGTACACAAGAAGTGATTTTTCATCTTTCAAAACTTATTAACAGAAAAATTTAGAAATTTCAAAATTTATTAATGATGGAATTTCATTTTCTCCTTCGCTTACCTACTTCATTATTTTTTATTTTTTGAAAAATAACATTTTATCTTGATTTCAAAATTTATGAAATGTTTATTTGATAAATATATAATAGTAATTGCATCTGGGAAAGCTTTAGATGGTTTTTAACTGTGATAATATAATAATTCGTGTGTATTTAATTTTTTAATTGAATATCAAACATAATTATTTGAATGAAAATAGAAAAAATTTTTTGTAGGATCTATTCATGGAGGTATAGGTTATACTACATTGAACAAACTCATGTCGGTTGCTGGCTTTCCAACGATCAGTGACAGAACATTTAAGCGTTATGAACGTGCTATCGGACCAGCGATTGCAACTGCAGCAAAAAACAGCTGTAAAAAATCTGCCCTTGAAGAACGAACATTAGTGTTCAAGAATAAAGAAAATTTGCGCAAGGAAATGTATGTCTTTTTTTTTTATTTACACAAATTCTCTATACCCGTAGCCTACATATTGCCCTGTTAAAAATTTCCAATTGGTTTTCCAATCGGTTTTCCAATTGTAAAACTAATTAGATTTCCACTTGGAAATCCAATTGGTTTGTCTTCCTGGAATTTTTTTTAACACTTTCGTCACAAATACAATTGTCTAGCGAACTAGGGGTCTGTCTCACAGTGAACTCTGTGAGGATGTTTGCTTACAAGCAAGCACATGCTCACAGGCAAGCATGTTAATTTTTCAGATAGAAACATGCTTTTTTTGTTTTTGTAAATGCTCGCCTAAAACTTTTAATTCTCGAAATCTATTCGAAATAATATATATTATTTTATAACATAAAATATTATGATTATTCAATCTTATTTTCTTACGATTGGATCCCTTTTTTCATGCCCAGGCCACAAAAAATTGCAGAAAGTGCGTATCCACAAAATCCTCAATTACCCCATGAATTACCCAAGACCAATACCGTTCACTCTCTACGGCACTATGAATCAATGCCAGAGTTTTCACCTCGAAGGCCAATTGCCAACTCGTTGGCTTCTTCAGAATTGTCTTCCATGACTTCAGAACGCTCGTTAAGGCGTTTTTTTTTTTTCATTGAACAATTTTCATGAAGACATCACGTTCGGGTCAACAAATTCAGGAAAAAATCCTCAAACGATCGTAACGACAAATACGATAGCAACTTATGACATGGCATGGAGTAAGAGAGACAACGGAAAACAGTATGACAGTCTGAATGGATACGGTGCGCTCATTGGTTACATGTCTCAAAAAATTCTTGATTTTGGGACGAGAAACAGGAAATGTAAAGCCTGCTCCATGGGAATTCATGCAGACAAACATGACTGTCACCTCAATTTTTCTGGAACTGCGAAAGCAATGGAACCTGATTTAGGTAGGGTTACCAGACGTCCTTGTTTTCTGGGACATGTCTTGGATTTTGACAATTTTGGGAGAGGTGTCCTAGTTTTATGTTCTAGATTTTCAAAAATCTATTGATATCTTTCAAAACCCTTGCAAATTTTTCTAAAAACGAACTGGTTCTTAGCGAAAGACCTTTTTTTTTGGAAATCAGTTTTAACGTCATGCAATAGGGATAAAGCTCAACCAACCAACACTTTTGTGACCTTTTTTTTGAGATCATTTTTTTTCAGAGATATAAATTTTGATCGATAGCTTTTTTTTTCAGAAAAAAAATAGTTTCTTCATCTATGATTTTTTCAAGTAACGATTTCGTGTCCTGCATTTCAACTTATTATTATTATTATTATTATTGATGACTTCCGGCGGGCCACTTTTCGTGGTTCAGAGCACCTAGCCATTAGGCCCTTGTACTTTATCCCCGCCGCCTCCTCAGGGCTGCTGCCGATATCGTGATACCCTGCAAAAGCCGAGTATCTGACCGACAGTCAGTCCCTTAATGTCATGCGGTTCTAAGACCGCCCCCCTAGCATAGTATGTCTCTGCCACACTAATGCCTCGCATGTGCACAGAAAGTGCAGGGAATCCTCCTGCCCTTCCTGGCATCTTTCACACTCCGGGGAAGATATCTTCCCCGTCGTGCATCTAAATTTATTCAGATTCCCATGGCCAGTAAGTATCTCTACCGCCACTCTGATTCTAGGCCGCGATAGTCCTAGTAGTGCCTCCCTCCACTCCCCCACGGTGTTACCCGTGAGGGCCTTGGCCGTTCGGCACCCTGGTTCTCGCCTCCATTCCCTGACCTGCTGGTCCCTTACCCATTCCGCAATGAGGTCCATTCCCTCCCTATGCGGCATACCCACAACTTGCTCCTGAGGTCTGATCAATCTCGCCCCCTCTTTCGCAAGTCTGTCCGCTCTCTCGTTCCCCCTCCATCCCGCATGTCCCGGGATCCAGGCGAGTCTAAGCCTTCTCCTCCTCGCTACTTCTTGAAGCGTCTCTCTCGTCCGCTCAATCAGTTTTGAGGAGATTACCCCTCCATTCAGAGCCCTCAGCGCCGCCTGGCTGTCACTGCAGATCCAGACATCTCTATCTGAATCCGTCCTACGTGACAGCGTCCTTACGCACTCTCGGATGGCCGCATTTCAACTTAACCCACCTAACTGGTAACCCTAATTTAGGTGCAGAACTTACAAACAAAAGCCAGATTCTTCGTGAGTGCAACATGCAAGTCAGAGTTATTGTGGGCGATGATGACGCAAGCACAATTTCATCAATCCGCAAAACTAATCACCTGAAGATTTTAAAGCTGTCAGATTCCACACACTTGAAGAAGAATTTCAAGAGCGACATGTATAAATTACAGATAAAACATAAAGAGTTGAGCAAAAAAGGTGCAATCGTCCACATTATCCATTGCTTCAACTACGCCATCAAACAAAATCGAGGCAGAACGAAAAACCTTCAATCCACTCTTTGGTAATCATTCAACTCTTGGTGCAAGGCCTTGGAGAAGAAAACTCAATCTTTTTGTTTCAAAAGTAGCGTTCTGTACAAAGATATGACAGGTGTTTTTTTCAAGTACGCAAAGAACGCCTATAAGTTTTCAGTACCAACGTCCAGTCAATCGAACGAAACTCTAAACAGCATGATGGGGCGCAAAGCACCAAAGCAGCACTGCTACAGTCAAAGCGAATCAGCTGACTTTCGCTTTGCCAGTGCAGTCTGTGACAAAAATGACGGTGATAAATATTTGTTGAATGTTCTGCAAAACTTGAATTTGGCTGTAACTGATAACTTGGAAGAAATATGTTGCGATTCATGACAAAATTCGGTATACGAGGGCTGTGAATTCCAAAACTTACAAGCAAAAGTCAAGGAGACAGAAACTGACTAAGCTACGTGCAAATTTAAGAAAGAAAAAAAAAAGAAGGCGTTACATACAAATCTAAGTGTGGCTTTGACATACTCTGGTGACAGAAATGCTCAGTCTACTCAATGCAGCTTCATCACACCAGGGGCGGAAATAGGTATTCGTTTGAGAAGGGGGTAGCGAATATAATCTTTTTTTGAAAGAATAATTTGAGAAATAGGTCAAGAATTAATTGAAACTGTAAAATGTTTTCAACAATATAGTGAACAGTGCTCTACCGCTGTCGAGTAACATAAGAGCAAAAATTGTGCTCTTTTAAGAGTGAGAAAACACTGTAATGTAAGTAAAGCGCCTTTTTTCAGGAGCTGAAGAGAGGCGATTACCCCTATTGCAACCCCTTTGTATCCGCCACTGTGACAAAACGGATTTTGCAAATAGCAGCAAAGAGCGATGCTGCTTCCTTTTCAGTGTACATCAACCCAACTGTAGCTCGGCAATTGCATTGATAGCAATTGCTATCAATGTTATTCGGCCATAGTAACAAAATGCATTGATAGTCTTTCCACTGGGCCCCTAGAAAAACTCTCGACGCAGGGGAATCCCCCTTCTGCTCCTCTCATGACGGGCGTGTTTAGCAATTCAAATAATCATGCACTGTAAATTGTGCCTGTTGAAAATTAATATCTGCTAGTAACATTAATTCTCACGCTGAGAGCAGTGATATTACTAATTACCATCTTGTTGTATATTTACCGACGGTCTGGTTACACCACTGCTCCTAGAACAAATAATTCTGGTGGCCTAGCCTCAGTGTAGTAGCGTGATACCTCGTAGTAATTTTAGTTACCCGATAGAAAATTTCCTTACCAACAGTAAAATTTACTACCTGGCAGGCAATATCGCGTTGCTGATGTTGATTATCATGCATTCAGTGTAGGCCACCAGCATATCTGCATTAAATGTAGTATTTTTCAACACGCATGATTTACAGTGTGTATAAATTGGATTTTCAAAATAACTCAAATTTGTCATATTTTGTAGTACTTATGAAATATTGTATTGTGAATTCTGGAAATTGCCTTCGTTCCAACAAATGAGGCGTTTCCAAAACTCACAATAAAATTTCTAGTATTTTGGTATTTTTTTTTTTTTTTTTTTTGTATTTTTTGGTAGTTATAAAACGCTGCAAGATTTTTTAATTCTTCTAGAGATTCTAGTTTTTTTTTTTTTTTTCAGAATTCAGATTCAGAAATTTCTTTATTATATTTCAGAGACGGTCTTTAGAGCAGATTTTCCATTCTGTCTATTGAATTTTCTATTAAAGTTACCGACGCATCTCATACAAAAATAAACACTGTCTATGAAAATAATAAACTTTCAATTAAATCACAATGCTTATTTAATATAAAGCAGACATTAAAATCATTTCAACTTGGAATGATGTCTCTTTAAAAATGTATATTCAAACTTTTTCAAATTCAATTCAATTTCGACATACATTTTGTGTGGATTTTTCCTAATTTATCAACAGCTATTCAACATATAGAAAAAAAAATTTATATTGTTTAGAATATATATTGTATATCAATAGCATTATATATTTGATAATATAGAAAATATATTTTTAAATATACAAATACGTAGTCTCTTGAAACTGATTAATGTTCAAAAAAGTTTTTGAAATTAATATATCCAATTTAAAGGAATTAATTTACTACAAATTTCTTTTAAATCCTTATTATATACACGTGTCCATTAGGGTGTCACTTATTTTGGCGATGTCGGAGTTTTTTCCATTCCGGGGAGTTCAATCAATCAGTATAACAAAAATTTTTTCAAACATTTGAAGTGAATCGAGCATGATTGACACGTGCCACAAAACAACTAAAGTTTTAAATGGGATGTACATGTATTTTTTCATACATTTTGTTCGAAAATCCAAAACGTGTGCATAACCTATGCACTCTAAAAAGGGAATCTTAGTTTAAGATACAACTTAAAATATGACAGCGCTTCAAATACGGCAGTTTTTGATTTTCAACATTAAAGCTCTAAATATCAAGAGTAGTTTGTAATTAAATTATGATTTTCGGTTCGATTCATTTTAGTTTCGAACATTTATCATAATAAATGTTTGAAACTTGACATAGTTTGAGTGTATAATGAATGATATGTTCAAAAACAAATTTTTATATATTTTTCTATCGCTGTTATCTAATTTTTACAAGCACCGAAAAAAGTTAGATTTACAAGCACATGTAGTTTTTTTGTGCTCGTAAAATATTGATGACAGCGTAAGAAAAATACAGGAAAATTTGGTCTTGAGTGTAACAATATACACTTAAACTGTGCCAAGTTTCAAACATTTATTATAAGTTTTACACAAGTTTTGAATTTTCGAACTAATGTATAAAAACTACATGTATATTCTATTCAAAACTTTAGTTGTTTTGTGGCACGTGTTCGTCATGTCTGATTCACGTCAACCTTTACAAAAATTTTTTTCTAATATTTATTGATTTAAAGCCGTGGAATGGGAAAAATTCCGACATCGACAAAGTGACACCTTAGTGTCCACGAAATTTTAAACACGATTTCAAGAAAAACCACTATATGAAAGATAATTGTAAGGTCAAATTTTTTTGGGCAGTGTACATTATCATCTTCAGAAGCTGAATATCGCAAATAGTGAACTTTGAAAGATGACTCCGATGAAGTTTCGTTGGTGTTAAAAAGGATTTTTTTGGGTAAACTTCCCAAGGGTATCAAATGACCGACTTCATACACCATCAAAACACCTATCTTTGGTCTTCTGTGTTTTTTTTAGAAATAAGCGAAAGTGTTCATTACTTGACGGCAAAATGTTCTTATCATACTTCATTAATAATAAAGATATTTCAGTGACGATGGAGGTTTTCATTTTTTTTGCCTATTTTTTTTTTGGTAATAACATGAATACAATTATTGAACAACATTCCAACCTAACACATGATATTATGGGTTAAACTTTTAAGATAGATCAATAATATAAATATGGTTGAACGACATTCAAATCTAGCACACTATTTCAGGAGATATATTTTTGTCTCATATGTTGTGAAATTAAGTCTATGATTACTTTTTTCATTTTTATGGCAAACTCGACTCATAAATTTCCTCATGTCATAATTGTGATGATTTAAATTTACACTGATAAAAAAGATTAGTTAAATCAAAGATAATATGGCAACTATTAATAAATCGCATACTCGGATATGGCGAAATAAACGTTTAGTTGTATCAAACTAACGATACATTCATATAAATTTATAAATTAGACTTATAAATTACATTCATATAAACTTATAAATTAAATGAAGTTCAAGCAAACTTCTGTATATTAACAGTTACTATATGCGTATTTGCAATGAATATCAACGAAGTAGTCTTCATCAAGTAAATACCATGTTTATATGAACTCTTCAAAGAAAGTACAGACAAAACTTGATATTATATTAATAGTTACCATATTGCTATTTGCAAGAAAATTTCAAGTAACTTGGCTCAAGTTCAAAGTTAGTTGTTGGAAACTAAGATCAATCTAGATTTTTTACTAAAAAAAAAAAGAACTGACATGTATTGTGTGTACATAAATCCTAAGTGAATAACACTATAACAACTATTTCTCAAAATTCGTCCCAATTTCATCAAGAACATAATTTTTTTCCATCTTCTCCAAGGCGCGCACGCGCGAGTACCCAATGTTCATCCATCCAAATTACAGGCAATAGTTACTGCTGCTTGAGTTAGTGCAACAGATAGTCGATCTCAAATGTAACAACTCCATTGGACCCTTTATCATAATGAGTTTAAACTTTGGTCAGGCCAAGAGATACATAAAAATTTGAGTGACTCGAAAAGTAATTTAACTTTTATTCCATAACATTGAAGATGCTGGAAAGGCCACGCTCCTTGAGGAGAGGCTCCATTTTTGTTAAACAGTATAAATTTATTTATAAACTGGCACGCTCACAAGCTTGTCTGAGCTTGTAGAAATTGTTGAAAATTTTCTACAATATTCGTCAAGTATCGGTGTATTTACCGTTACCATATGAAACAGTTGTATATCATCAGCAACATTAGTCAAGTATCGGTATAGGTATTAACTGTTACTATACAGAACAGTTGCATCATATATAGACAGCTTATTTGCTATCATTTTTGAATTTGAATCTAACATTGATTTCTTACGCCATTCTAGTTTAAAACATATTTGATCTTAATGCACCTGAAGTTGGTTCAAGTAACAAAATGTAAGTAAGTTCTACTTACGTAGAAGTAAGAAATTAGTATGAAACATACGCTATATTTATAACTAAGATATATATTAATAGCTGATAAATATTTAAATAGACGAAACAATTATACGTGTATATTAGTATTGAACTTACTGTTTTTTCGGTGGATGATTTAAAAATTTCGATTTATGAATTTTTCCGAATTTCGACAAACATTGGTTTTTTTGTATCCAAAATTTTAAAAGTTTCTAGAGAATGAAATCGTAAAATAAATGAATTTCAAAATACGAATTTCAATTGTTTACCATTTTTTATTGTGGCATGTGCATCCCATCATATATCAAGTAGTTATATATTTATGTAGCTCTTAGTTGCAAATTTATAATTTTCGATTTTAAAAAATCCGATGTATCACAAAATATCAACTTTCAAAAACCCTTGATTCTTTGTAAATTAGATTATCAAATTCAGAAATTTGGGGTGTCAATGTGTGATTTTGTCAGTTACACCAGGAAGCCACAGATATGTTCAGACAAAATTTTGTCTTGTATAGTTAATAATTCTGTGGCTTCCCACCATAACCGAGGTCACTTGTGCCATAACGTTTGAAATTTTATCAGAATACCATGTAAACTGAACCTTATGGCACAAGCGACTTTCTCGACTATGGCGGGAAGCCACAGAATTAATAGCAAGAATTTTGTAATATATTGGTGCATTTCAGTACCAGTTTTTCGCTGAAATTTAATTATAAAAAATGACCAATACAAGTATTGTAACAATAAAATTTTTATACAAGTTCTACTTTACCGACAGAATACTATGGTAGATAACCTAACCTAGCTTTTTTTGCAGCTAACTTAATAACTTATTTTTTCAATAAATAATTCTTACTCCTAACATGTTGATATTAATGTTTGCCGCTATAATGAAACTACAATCGTTTTTTTTTTTTTTCAAATTCAACCTTCCAGAAACTTCTGCAAAGTTAGGTTTTCTTTAAAAGAATATTGTAAAAAAATTAAAAAAAAATTATTTCATAAAAATAATGATAAACATATTAATAATCACATGTGTAGAAGCGGTGAACAAATAAAAACTTACATGTAAACAATGTCAGCAAGGTCCAAAATTTCCAATCGTTCACTGACACTTATTCAAGTTGATTTTAGAAAATAAAATCATTCATTTATTGGCTAACACGCGTGTGTTTATCACAATTTTTCGCGCGAAAAATATTGAATTCTACAACAATTGACAACAATTCTTCAATATTTAGGACGTCGGCCATATTTTTTCGATATATGTAGTTTTCGATATATGTACTAAGCTGCAAAAACCAGAATTCTCACCGTGGAAACGGAGTTCAGTGCACACTATGAAAAAGTAGTGTCTCACCGACACTATTTTTTCATGGTGTGTACAGATGTACAGAACCCGTTTCTAAAGTGAGAACTCTGGCAAAAACAGCAGAGTCTCTGTTGTTATCGATATTTGAAAAAATCGATATACATTGTATTTGACCATATTTGACTGTATTCAACTGTATTTGACATTTGACACATTAACCAACATTGAACAGCAATTGACAATAGGCAACAATACGCGAAACACGGAAAAATATATATCAATCCTAAAAAAACTCAGGAATTTCACATAATTTTTACCCAATTTCTCATCACTCAATCAACGTGAGTATAGTTCGATAAAAACTGTATTATTCGTTTTTTTTTTTTCCAATTTATCAATTTATTATATTGAATATACAATGAAACAATTGTGATCGGCCTGTTTCCACACGTGTCAAATACCGATTATGAAAAAAAAAATTTCCCATAATTTTAAATCTGGTTACAATCAATTACCGGAAAATTTACGAGTTAACTATAATTTTGGCCAACAGTACATTGTATAGGAAAATATTGGAATACACTTTTTTTGAGGTTGTGTTTTGAAGAACTGGTGAATGACAATTTATTCAGTTACCCATTTTCGGATTATGAGCCAGTCGCTTTTTTTAATATTCCGCTTTCAAATTTTGGGGGGGGAGAAAAAAAGAGCAAAATAATTAGTGAAAATTCGATGTGCTTGAAGATTAAAATATCTATGAAACAATGACTGAAAAAAAAAATTTTCTTTTTTTTCTACCCAAGATAAAAGTGAAGAGAATGTCTAACGTTGAATATTATGAGTTAAATATTAATTATTAATTTTTATAACTATGAAACGTAATCCAGACATTTTTTTTTTATTTCTCATTTTTCTGTTTCCACCCAAGATTAGATTATAAAAAAAAGTTTGTAATAAAAATAATAATTTTCAAATAATAATTGTTCGATTCTTTAACTAGAAAAGGTTATGAAAACAATTTTTTCCATTTTCATTCATTAATATCAAATTTTTGAAATTCTAGACTGGGGAAATTCGACTTACTTTTCTCCTATTCTTTCAAATTATTTGAGTCGTCACTTTCTGTTCATAAAATGTTAATTATTGTTTTTCAACTTTTTATCCCATCTTTTAAAAACCCTTGCTCAAACCAATTTTTTTTTTCAATTAAAGCAGATATTTTTGTATTTCAGTTCGACTTGTTTAAATATATTTTAAAATACCTTTGTTCTATATTTCTTGCAATCGAAGAAGAATACATAGGAAAATGTTATTCTTTTGGAGAGATTCGAAAGATGAAGTTTAAAAATAAAATTTTCAATCAATCGTAAATAACTTTTATGAGATTATTGCATTTAACCTTTTCATTTTTAATGAATATTTTGAATTGTAAATTCTGTACGTAAAGTACATTAATTATAATAAGATTACAGAGCGTATAGCTGTGAAAGTAAAAGGAATAGCAATTGATAATTTTATTCGTTTTTTTCTTATTTCTTCAATTTTTGTTTCTAAAAAAATGTTGTTGCTCTAAGAAAGTTCCTTTCGTTTTTTTTAAATTTCAATCGTTTCTTTTGAAAATCATTGCTAAGATATTTTTTTACTCAAAGTGAATATTTTTTACAATTAGTTTGCTTTGTGAAAAAAAAAATCATTTCAAGATGCTTTTGTTTTGTATTATGCTCATTGTTGGGTAAAACTATAAAGAGTGTAATTCTATCGTGAAATATAAATCCAGGAATAAGGATTTGATTATCAAATTTTGTAAATAAAGTTTTTCATTCATTGCAATTAAGTTTTCCTAGGTTTTCGCTTTTAATCTTCTCATTTTAAATACAAATTTTATTTGTAACATAAATATTCATTCAAATAATAATAACTTTTCAGAATATCTAGCTGTGAAAGTGAAAAGAACAATTGCCAGTTGAAAATTCTGATTATTTTTTTCTCGATTCTTGAGATTTTTGTTGCTATAAAAAATTGTTGCTTTTAAAATGTTGACCTTGCCATCTTGAGTTGGCATCATTGCTTTTTGGAATCCTTGCTCGGATTTTTTTTTTTTTCGAAAAGAAAGTATTTGTAATTGATTCGCCTTGTTGAAAAATAGAAATTTATTTGAAGATACTCTTGTTCCATATTATTTGTCATTGTTTGGTAAGACTTAAAAGAACCTGTTTTATCATAAAGTATAATTAAAATAACAATAATTTAATTATTGAATTTATAAATCTAATTTTATATGGATTTTGATCATTTTTTTCAAGGTTTTATTGTTTTTTTCTTTCCATTCTTTAAACCAACATTTAAATGTGTTACTTCTTGGTGTATTTAAAAAAAAATAAAAAATTTCATGAACGCTTGGTTGTGAAAGTAAAAAAAAATTGCCAGTTACAAATTCTGATTATTTTTTCCTTACCTCCTTAGATTTTTGTTGCTCAAAAACTTGTTGCTTTTAAAACATTTTAGCAGTTTTCTTAGCTTTCTATTATTTCTTTTAAAAATCCTTACTTAAGTATTTTTTATCATAAGTGTATTTTTTTCAAAATTAGTTTGCTTTGTCAGAAGATATTATCTCCAAATATTTAAATTCAGTATTATTCGTCCCTATATTGTAAAACCAAAAATAACACGATTTTGATGATGAAGTATTATCCAAAGAATAACGATTTGATCCTTGAATTTTGTAAATCTACTACAGTAGAAGCCCCTCCATTTAGAAAGCTCGGGGGATACTTATATAAATCGGTGAAAGTATTGAAGCGCGAAGTAAATCCGCAGGCGTTCCGATCTTCAGTTTCTCGACAAAGTCGTATCGATGTGCCGAAAGACCAAGTCTTTTCAAGAGTCATAAAAATTCCTGGAGACGAGTCTCGAGGAAGGTCCGGAGCTAATTTTTATGCCGTTCCACTTTATTACGTTGCAGATGGGAGAATTGTAAATGGAGGAGCTTCTACTGTATAATAATTTTTTGAAGATTTTCAATTTAATCTTTTTCATTTTTGAATCAACATTCACATTTAAAACTCCTGTATCGATTTGAAAAATTGAAAAATTTTCAGAATGTCTAGTTATGACAGTGAAAAAAAATTGCAGTTGAAAATTCTGGTTTTTTTTTTTTACTTTCACTAGATTTTTGGTTCGAAAAAAGTTATTTCTTTCGAGATGTTTCTGCTGTTTTCTTTAGTTTATATCGTTTTTTTCTAAAATTCTTGCTAATACTTTTTTTTCGCTCCAAGTGTGTATTTTTCACGATTAGTTTGCCTTGTTAAAAAACAAAAATTGTTTCAAAATGCTTTTGTTCCTTATTATTTATCATTGTTGAGTAATACTTGAAAGAATGTAATTCCATCGTAAAGTATAATTTAAGGAATAGGAAATGAGTTATTGAACTGTAAAAACAAAATTTTCTATGAATCATAATAATTTTTGTGTCAGAATTTCTCAAACGGGCCACCTGAATTTGATAACAATTCAGTTTCATTTGAAAATGTATTTTTTCTATAGTGTTTGCCATTACTAAAGTAAACCTAAACTGATTTTTCTCAAAAATTTTTGTTGTTTATAATAATAACAACCAAAGTTTTTCGTCATTTTTTGTTAATAAATTAATTGCAGGTCATCTAGTTTTTCGATTTTAATGCTTTTTGCGGCAATCAAATCGTCATTTAACATAGATTTATCATGATTTTTTCCGATTCGAAAACATGCAATTTGATACAATATTTTTGAATTTGTTTATAACAAATTGATAAACAAATGTGTTCTCAACCATATTTTGATTAGAGAAAAAAACGTCATATACTTTATTTAATAGTCTTTCATATTCCGTTGAGAAAAAATTGTGATCGCATTCTGAAAAATAGTTATTCAGTCGAAAACGTAGACGCGCGAGCCGCTAAAGATATGTCGTTCATTCACGCGCATTGATTCATCGCCGCGCAAATGCTTCTTGCTAGGTAGGAAGGATTTCTTGGGTGAATTAATAGTAAAATGTTGGAATGCATTTAAGAATCATATAATTTTGACATTATTTTATTTCAATTGAGCACAGAATCGGTAATATTTTCAAGAATAATATACTCCTTACACGAATCACCCAGATTAGGTCGAAATCAATTTTCTATTGAAAATACATTTTTATTAAAGTGTTAGACATGTCGAATGTGAAATTAAAAAAATGCAGTGGGATAAGATTATTGTTAACAATATTATCAATAACTTTTTTTGTGTCAATATACTATAAAAAAATATTACCGGCGATCTAATCTGTTGAATTTTTGTATTTTCTGATCGTGATTACATTTTTCATCAATGTCATTTTATTTTTTTTTATTTTTTTATTTTTTTTTTTTCAATGAAAAATAATGCAATCAAGTGAACTTTTTGTTAGATTGTTTATAAAAAATCTGATCTCTCAACTGTATTATACCGTTAAAAAACCACTTTCAGTGATTTTCATGCTAGACAAAATGTAATATGGTTAAGAAATCAGATTTTTTATGAACAATGTAACAAAAAGTTCAATTGATCGCATTATTTTTCATTAAAAAAAAAACACACAATAAAATGACATTGATGAAAAATGCAATCACGATCAGAAAATACAAAAATTGAACAGATTAGATTTCCGGTAATACTTTTTTATAATATGTTGACACAAAAAAATGTATTGTTAATAATGTTAACAATAAAATTATCCCACTGCATTCTTTTTAAATTTGCATTTGACATGTCCAACCCTTTAATAAAAATGTATCTTCAATAGAAAATTAATTTCGACCTAATCTGGGTGATGCGTTTAAGGAGAACATTATTCTTGAAAATATTACCGATTCTGTGCCAAATTTGAATAAACTAATGTCAAGATTATATGATTCTTAAATGCGTTTCAACATTTTATTATCTATTCACCCAAGAAATCCTTCCTACCTAGCAAGAAGCATTTGCGCGGCGATGAATCAATGCGCGTGAATGAACGACATAGCTTTAGCGGCTCGCGCGACTACGTTTTCGACTGAATAACTTTTTTTTCAAAATGCGATCACAATTTTTTCTCAACGGAATATGAAAGACAATTAAATTAAGTATGTGTCGTTTTTTCTCTAGTCAAAATATGGTTGAGAACACATTTATTTATCAATTTGTTCTAAACAAATTCAAAAATATTGTATCAAATTGCATGTTTTCGAATCGGAAAAAATCATGATAAATCTATGTTAAATGACGATTCGATTGCCGCAAAAAGCATAAAAATCGAAAAACTAGATCACCCGCAATTAATTTATTAACAAAAAATGACGAAAAACTTTGGTTGTTATTATTATAAACAAAAAAAATTTTTGAGCGAAATCAGTTTGGGTTTACTTTAGCAATAGTAAACACTATAGAAAAAATTCATTTTCAAGTGAACCTGAATTTTCATCAAATTTAGGTGGCCCGTTTGAGAAATTCTGACCCTTTTACAAAGTTCTTGCATTTTTTATTTCCATTTTAAATCAACCTTTGAATTTGTATTTTATATATATATATATATATATATATATGTGTGTATTTTTTTATTTTGATTTTGATTTTATAAAATAATGAAAAGTTTTCAGAATAACTAGCTGTAAAAGTAAAAAGGAAAATTTTCAATTAAATTTTCTAGTCACTTTTTTCCGACAGTTTTGACCATGACAAATGAAGTATTTCAGGCCAACACGCAGGCTGTGGACAAATGACGATCAGCAAGGTGTAAAGGCGGGCTCTTTTGGCTCCTTGGAAACCCAGCGGGCCAGAAAGGACCCCCCCCCCTTCCCCTGCTGAATGTCATTCTCTCTAGCCTCCGGTCGACCTTCAATACTTCATTTGCCATGTCGAAACAGTTTTGATACGCTCATTTATACTGTTTTCGAGGCAAAAAATATCGTGTGTACCTCATATGAGTTCTAAATCAGCTGTTTTTGCTCCTAGCTACACAATAGACTATTCTTTCATTTTTTTTTCAAAATCATTACTCACGCGTTTCGATTTTTAATGGAAGTAGATATTTTTGATTATCAGTTTGCCTTGCTGAAAAAAATCATTTCAAGATGCTTTTATCCCATATTATTTGTCATGATGACGTAAAACTAGAAAGAAAATAATTATTCACGAAGTGTATATCATCGAAACAATAAGGATATGACAATTGAATTTTGTTAATAAAATTTCAATTAATTCGAATGATTCTCACAAAGGTTTTTCTCATTTTATCTTTTCATTTTTGTATCGGCATTAAAATTCAACACTCTTGGTACTGATCAAAAAAAGAAAATTGTAAAGAATATTTACGCAATAGAGCCGTTAAGTTTGTTATTTGCTTCCTTGAATACTTCTCTATTATTTTCAAACTTCAAAACAACTCTCTGAAAATTCCTAAGTTCTTGAATCTTTTTATTTCTTAAATAAATTTGCCTTGTTTTTTAAAATATGTTTCAAGATGTCTTCGTTTTATATTTTTTGTAATTATGGGATATGTAATACATCAAAGGTGATTTGGTTATAATGTAAAATATAAGAAGATGAAATTTATATATTCAATATTGTATACAAATTTTTTTCAATTCTGATAATCTTTCCAAGATTTATTCATTTAATCTATCTATGCTTTCATTATAATTTGAATGTTTTCTATTATTATTGAAAAAAAAGATCTTTCATCATTTTCAGAATGTCTGGCCGTGAAGGTGGAAAGAAAAAGCCGTTGAAAGCTCCAAAAAAAGAAACGAAGGAGCTGCATGAAGAAGATATTGCTTTCAAGCAGAAACAGAAAGAGCAGCAAAAAGCCATGGCAGAGGCATCGAAAAAAGCTGCCCAAAAAGGCCCACTTGTCAGCGGTGGAATCAAAAAGTCAGGAAAAAAGTAATTGTTCACTGCCATAAAGGAATATTGCACAGCCTTTTTTCCTCAATGTTAATATTTCTGTAAATTATTAATGAAAGTTGTACCATCTCACTAATGTAAATGAGATTCGTCATATGCATTCTTTTCACTTTTATAAGTCAATCTAAAGAATGTTGTACTTTAAGTACCCTTAAGATACGGAAATAAAATTCACTTTTTTTTTCAAAATATGGACATTTTATTATTTACCGCACAGCATCATGGGCCAATAAGGTTTTTCAAAAATTTAAATCAAGTAAAATAATTTTTTATTTCAGTTGAATGAGTGCAATTCTTCAATTGCAAAAAAATTTTACTTTTTCTGTCCTGAGTTAAAACCAAATAATTTCATCATCATGATAATCCCATTATTTATACAAAGCAAATCTTGAAAATCAAAATTTTTTTCATACGAACATTGTTTTGAAAGCTGCTTATTTTTTCCAAAAATGGTTCATAAAATTCAATATTTTATATAAGATATCTCTAATTCCTAGCATGTTTACAATGGTTTTGTAAAAAAATTAAATCTTTTGAACACAAGTTTTTGAACTTTCAAATGAAAAAAGTAAGAATTCACATGTACATGAATTCTTACAATTTTTAACTAATTGAAATATTGCTCAAGGACTTGAAACATTTGAATGTAAATTAAATGTAATATGTTCAAGAGTAGTAGGTTCAGTAATAATAAGCTAACCATCTGGTAACTGAAGAGGAATAAAAAAATAAAAAACTTGAAATATGAAATTTTTTATGACTAAATTTCTGAATCAAAAAAAAAATTCTTTAAATGAGAAACAAGTAATTTAATTGATATCATTAAAGATCAAACTGTCGTAAACTCTAGGATTTCAGAAAAAATTTAGTTTGGTTAGACAGGTCTAATTGATTAGAGTAAAAAAATAGGAATATATTTTTACAATAGTATAAACTATATTTAAAATAGTAATAATCTTCAACGAAAAAAATTATGTGGTTTTTTTGGTGTATCTCAAAAAATTTCGTTCAGAGTTGCCATTATCGTAGAAACAATAACCGAAGTTCTAAAACTATACGAAAAAAAAATCACCTGGATGTGTGATCAAATGTTGGTCAAAGTTTTGAATGGCACTAGAAATTTGAAAATTCAGTGAATTAATATTTAATTTCACAACTTCTGTATATTTAACAATGTAATGAAATAATTATCTTATATTCATAAGAATAAATTTTACAGTTATTAATACCTTCCGAATTACGTATGATCATGAAATTCTATTCAAATATTATTTTTAATATCATAATATATTTTAACATAAAATTTTGGAGGTGTTAAAGAGTTGATTTTTCAGATATTTTGTTGCCATTACAAACAAAGAATTAGCATTTAGAAAAAAAAAATTAATAGAACGTATTTTTAAATTCTAAGAATTCAATGTCTTCGAGTTGATAATTTTAATCATTTAAGGTGAGTGCTGAGAATTAAGAATGCAAAACCTGTGAGTGCAATTATCGTCAAATGAACATTTTTTTCTTCTTTTTTGAAGTTCACATTTAAAAATAAACGAATTTGAAAAATCTGTAAATTTTTATATATGATATGCTTCCAAAGTTATTCAGTATTTTAACGTATGATTTTGAAAGTAAAGATAATGTCAAAAAAAGTTTACTTTTGAATAAATATTTAAAATAAAACAGTAAAAATCAAACTACACACTACAAATTGTAGTGTTATATAAAGAATTCCGAAAGATCAATACTTTTCACTTTTCAATTGTACCTAATAAATTATTATAAACTTTTAAAAATAAATTTTAGTAGAAATAGGTTGTATGAAATTGATGTGAAAAAATATTATTTCTGAAATAAATTACCGCTTGGAGTTAACAATTTAAAAATTGAAATTTCAAAATCCGTTCATTGAATGTACACTCTCTATTACTGGAAAAATTTTTATAATTTCCCATCTTAATGCAAAGAAAACTAGAGAATTCGATTAGACCATAAAATTTCTTTTAAATTGAGAAAGTTTCGATAAGTTAACATGTATCAAATTATTTGAAATTCATAAGGATGCAAAGAAAAAGATAAAGAATTCGTAGTTGAAAATTTAACCTTCAATGTATTATTGTAATAATACATCATAATAAAAAAAAAGCGGAAAAATCTGAAAATTTCGATATTTTATACTTTGAGAAGATTTTCAGTAGTTTGACGTATGATTTTGAAAGCAAAAAAATTGTAAAAAAGCTTATTATTGAAAAATCATTAATATTGATACAGTAACAACCATGACACAAAAGAAATTGTAGCATTATACCAAGAAATATGAAAGACTGATATTCAAAACTTTTTCAATTGTAATAAATTATCTTTAATTTTCAATGTCTAAATTATAGTAGGAGAAATCATTTCAATAACATTGATTGAAAAAATTATTATTACTGGCAAAAAATATTGCTTAAAGTTTACAATCCAAAGAATATATGTATGTACATAGAAATCTATGAAAATACTAGAAAATTTTCCAAATCTTAAAAGTCTAAAAAATTCAAAAAATATTGAAGGCACTCTAAATCTAAAAAGAAACTATTTCTTTTTAAATCGATTGAAATACTCTCATATTCCAAACCGTCAATTCTAGGAAATATCATTCTGGAAATTCAAAGAGATATCTTGAAAAAAAAAACTGAAAAATTCTACAACACTCTGTAAATACTAGGCAATACAAAAAGAAAATAAATATACATAGAAATATAAAAGTAAATTCATGAGACATGAAAAATATATGTAATTTTAATAACTAGATCATCGAATTGCAGAATAAATTGATGTAGCAATGTTTGAAAATACTAAAAAATTCTTTGAATCGTACAAAAACTGTAGAAATACGAAAAATATACTAAAAAAAATGAAAATTCTTAAGACACTTTTCTGAAAAATCCTTGGAAACACGAAAAATTTTATAAACTTGGAATGCTTCGAATTTTAGGGCTCAAAATTTTCGAAATCTGTCCAACAGTTTCATAAAAAATGTTGGAAATATATATAAAAATACTAGAAAATCCTGCAACCTTGTATACATCCTGAAAAATTCGAATAGTTAGAAATACTGGATAATCCTTCAAATCGTAGAAAAACTGAAGGAAAGGAAATAAAAATATATATGTAGATACTATTTTCTGAAAAATCCTTTTGCATACGAAAAATTTAAAGAGCTTTGAATTGTAGAGTAATGTATGTAGAAATGTACAGAAAAAGAGTAAAAATTTATGAAAATATACCAGAAAATTCTGCAACATTTTATAAATACTGAAAAATACAAATAGTGTCAAAAATACTAAAAATCTAGGTTGATATTGAGATTTTCTCAAAAATCTTTTAAATTCGCAAAGTTTTCTCCCGCTGCTCACATTAAATGAAGTATCATATTCTGGAATTTTTTAACTTGCAAAAATATAAAAATTCGAACAAGCTGACTGATTTTTTTCTCAGGGTTAAAAAGTATAGATTTACAAATGCTCAATGATTTTCCTCAGTTGAAAATATTGTCCATGGAGAGCTCGTCCTAACAAACAACAGATCTCAAAAATATGTTTTGATGAAACGGTTGAAACTCAATAAAAATATTAACATGTCTAATATTTTTCCGTCTCAAACTATTTTATTAAATATTTATGAAATGAACAGTTTCTAGAACAAAACCACGAGTAAGTTAATATTGTTCTTTCATATCGCCTTAGTTTTTCGATATCTTATTAATCACACTCAATTTATTCTAAAAAGTAGTGTAAAGTTACTTATTTTAAGTGGTAACAGAAACGAGTTCCTATATTTCTTTTCAAGTAACGGTAACGTAAGAAATTACTTTTTCTGCCTAAGTAACGATAACGTATCACGTTAAGTAACTTTTCAAACCCTGAATATATTATAATAATAACATGTATTTTGGAAAACCCCTCCCAAAAGTTTTTTCTGTGTACGCCCCTGTGTTTGGGCATTTTAAAAATGAATCTTATAATTCTGTCGCTTACCGGCATAACCGAAAAAGTCACTACTGCCATAAGGCTCATTTTACATGATATTCTGATAAAATTTTAAATCTTATGGGAGTAGTGACTTTTTCCATTATGCAGGGAAGCCACAGAATTTACGTTTAATAATTTTTGATTTACAGTTTTGCAATTGGGTCATTTAATAATTTTGTTGATGGGTCATTGTAAGAGTTACGCAATAAATAAATTATTATATAATGAAATGTGTAATTCCATAAATAGAAAAAGAATAAAGAAGAAAAAAATGTGTTAAAAAAATCCAATACACCCTATTTCAGAATAAATCCAATTTCGCCAAGTTTTGAAATTCGCACCATATTGTAACCAGACGAAAGTCAACCTGCGATTAACATAATTTCCCATCGCACGAATTCCTGAAAATCGTATTTCCGCTTCCGAAGAATGATGTCATGTTTATTTCTAAAAACGCTACGGGAATTCAAAAAAGAAGCGTTATTTGGGTGCTGGAAGGCCTAGAAAAATATGGTAGGTAATGGTACAGCGGTGTGTATTTTAAAAGGACAGCCGATTCTCGACCAATGAGAAGCGAGACAGCTGACCCGCTGATGCCATATGATCGAAACTGCTGGCAACGCTCAAACGTCACGAAATCTCAATCCGTATGTTTACGAAAGCGAAAAATATACACAAACGCAGCTCTTTAAATCTATTGATGTTTACCAGACGCAAGCGTTTCCTTTATTATCTTCGTATGTCGTACAAATTCAAAATCATACGAAATTGAATCCAGGAGTGTATATACATAGGTATATATAGTGCTACTGTATTAACATTTTTTTTCGGGAGAAATAAATAGAAATTTCAATGAGCTGAGAGTTCTGAATTCAAAATTATCGAAAAGAGAGTTAAAGTCATTTTATTCCAAAATTTTATAAAAGCATAGAAAGACTGTTAAAATGTGAGAAAAAAAATAATAAGGCGAGCAAAATAACATGCAAGTTGGCGGCCCTGACGAGTGTGTCTGCGACTGCGAGCGATCGGGTCAGTTGGCAACAGACGTTCAACGAACGTGCATCTCGCTCAAGTTTAACGGCTTTTCAACCTGTTTTTCTTTACTTTTCCGCGTGGAAAATCTTGGGAAATCCTTGATCGTATCGAACTCTGAGTGCGTTGACAGTTGCCAAGACCTGCCATGCTACCGATCATTTGACCCTCGAGATCGACTCCAGGCTCGGCGAATTTGTGCTTCCTCGACTTCAATAATTCGCATTCGGTAAGTCCCAATCGTGAATTCCGGCCCACGATTTCAAAAATACGCAACCGAAAATGTTGCGTTTACCAGTTGTCATCGTTTTAATCAACGATAATCGGACTCGTTTTTTCCTTTGTTGACGAGATCCCGAATAGAAATAACGTCATTTTTGCGGAAAATCTGGGAAAAGTTTGAATTCTTTTCTTTGTCGAGGTCCCGAGAAAGTTTGGGGGGGAAATGATTGAGGAGGGGAGTGTTTTTAATGGGGTAAAAGGAGATTTGGGAGAGTTGTCATCGGGAAAGGTCGCGATGAAACATATGGGAGTGGGATGGGTTTTGTTTGGGCGAGTGGACGGGGCTTTTAAAAAAGTTGGGTAGGCGAGGTGCCCCCTCGAATCGTGGGGTACCATTGTTCTCCTCGAGCAGGGTAGGTCAAGACTCGTGTGTGTTTCGCGCAGCTGCGCGTCTGATCGCGTCGCTTTCGCGCAGTGCACCTCTCTCAGGGACGAATTGTAAAATGGCACGCTCGGGACTCGCGAAAGTTACTTGCCGTCACAGAGAAACGTTCGTTCCTCGACAGCCAGTGTGGACAATGGAAATGACGGTTTTTTTCCTCAATCTGTGGGGGTTTTTACAATATTTTTATTTTTATACAATCCGACAATCTTTAGTGTACATGATACTTTTTTACGTATAGATAATTTGAAACAACAGGAAAAATGTTGTAAAAAAAAAGTATTATAAAATTGGTTATTATTTCTTGTAAAAATAAGAATGAATAGTATTGTTGAATAATAAAGAGAATAATGATGAAAATATAAATAATTGATGATAAATGGAGTAATGAATAGAAATCTTTGTAATAACCCTAGCAAAGGCGCGTATTGAAAAAGGACTGGAAAAGGATCGTGCACGATTCTTTTCCAACTATCAATGATTATTATTTATTTTATATCAATTTATTTATTTGTCAAAACTATTTGTGTCAACAAAATATAAACAAAATAGAATTAACCAAGTTGCATATGCATTCCACGGTTTTCCAAGCCACTGATCGTGAATCTAAGGTCGGATTTGCAAAATTAAATTGTTTACCCTTTTTGTTTCAACAAATTATAAACAGGATAGAATTTACTAAGTTCCATATGCATTCCACGGTTTTACAAGTCATTGATCGTGAATCCGAAGTTGGATTTGCAAAATTCGATTGTTTAAACTATTTGTAATAACAAATTATGAACAAAAATGAATTCTCTAAGATGCATATGCATTCCACGGTTTTTCAAGCCGCTGAGCGTGAATCTGAGGTCGGATTTGCAAAATTCGATTTCTTAAACTTTTCGCTTCAACAAATTTTGGAAGAATATTATATTATATACTACAGTTCAATGTTAGGCTAGTTAAAATTGGACATTCGGAACAATACAATAAATTCTCTTGCAGTTTTTAAACAGATATTCTTCTTTATTTTAATAACATTTCGATTACATAATGAAATTACTCTATAATTTGTTGAAACAAATAGCTTAAACAATCGAATTTTGCAAATCCGACCTCAGATTCACGATCAGTGGCTCGTAAAACCGTGGAATGCATATGCAACTTAGTAAATTCTATTTTGTTTATATTTTGTTGACACAAATAGTTTTGACAAATAAATAAATTGATATAAAATAAATAATAATCATTGATAGTTGCGTCAAAATGAAAAAGAAATCTAAAATTTCACATAATGACGATAAAAAATGCATTTTGACGCTATCCGAAACGGATTTCGAGAATGGACTGTAAAGTAATTGAAAAAGGATTGGAAAAGGATCGTGCACGATCCTTTTGCAATCCTTTTGCAATCCGCGCCTTTGCTAGGGAAATAATGAAAATAAGTGAAAATTATAGGAAATGTACTTACTGACATTTGGAAGACATAATGAATGGCTTCATGTAAGTTGTCAAGGTTTGATTAGATTTAGAATCTCTTTTTTAACAATTCTGAAAATACAACAATCCTGGGTTCAGAAGAATTTTTTTCAAAACAAAAATTCAAATTATTATAAGAAGGTCATAGAAAAAATTAAGTTTGGAAAATTTTTGCAACTTAGAAAATAACAAAGAAACATTTAAATTGATGAAAATGCTGGAAATCTAGAAGACTTAAAAACTTTAGATGGAAATCTGAAAGTTTAGATAAAAATACATCAAACTACCAAAAAATCTTTTGAATTATACAGCTTGAGAGTATTTACTCATTTCTCTAAAATGTGGACGAATATTAATGTCTCCAATACGTAAATATGTATCTTAAAAACTTAAGATCTATGAAACTTCAAATTTTAGAGCATTAAATTCTAAAAAAATCAATACACTCTGTTGAAAATATCAACGATTTTAATAAGAATAATATCGACAATCATTAACATGGGTGAATAATGAACATTTTTATTAAAAAAATACTAGAAGCTTCTGAAAATATGCAAAGAGTTTATTTAAATTTCTAAACAAGTGCATCTAATCTGTATCATACACAATCGTAATTAATTTTCATAAACTTTAATATTATCAAGGTTGTGTTAAAAAGTATAAACTAGCTATTAAACTGTTGATATTCAACATGTATAATAATAAGTAGGGGAACACGGGGCATCTTGGCGGCGGGGTAAGTTGGCCGAGTGCTCATAACTTTGTCAAAAACCAATTACTGCTACTTTCTGCCACATGTCTTATGCACCTTTTGAATACGAACTTTTTCATGAAAACCGATTATTAAGTCACGTATTTTCTGGATGTTAAATGAATTTGTTTAATTTCATGACCATAAGTACAATACTAAATTTTCAAAACTCTAGTCGTAGTTTGTTAATAAATTAGAGTTTCCCTAAAGATTCTCTACCTCGCCATGTCTCATGATATACAATCATTATGATGTCAAGTGCCTTTTAATTTTAACCCATTGTTATCGTCATAGAATTCTGATTTATTTACTTCAAGTCTGGCTGGAGTAGGTTGGCCGAATTTTATAAGGGAACGTTGGCCGAGTTAAAAACAGAAATTGAGGACCAACTATTTAATAGCTACTCGCGTTTTTGCCTGTTTTGACCCCCACCCCATGTAATCAAGCGTAATCATCAAGTCTACCCCCCCCCCTCTCTCACCAACATTCAGTAATAATAGATATTTATAAAATAATCAATAACTCCAAATTTTTTGAATACTACGATATACTTTCATTAATAGCAAATAACTAGATAACGATAGCATACTTCTGATACATGTGTAATTCAACAAATTATCCATAAATATTTTCATACATTAGTTAATGATCATTATGTATCAGATGGCAATTTTTGGTGACTTTGAAAATTGCCACGAGTCAGGTACCTTTTTTAAAAAATTAAAAGAATGTTCAGCTATGTTCGAAAATATTCATTTCAAATTTTTAAGAGTATAATTGATGCAACATTATTTCACATCATGAAAAATTACTTTGAAAAACACGTAAATTTTTTATACCCCACTATAAAAATAACTATTGAGTCATTTCGGTAACTGTAGAATATGATGACATATCATTGCATTAATTTAATTCCTAAAAAATGTTGATTTTATAGTTTCCAAAGATACAAGTTAGTATAAAAACTTAGTGACACTTTTGAGTAATGAAGTTTGATGAAAAATATACACGCAGCAATCATTTACACTCTATTTCTTCCATTCCAGCAACTCGGCCAACATACCCCGGGATCGGGGCACTTTGACCATTTTTTCGCGACCTGTTGAAAAAACAGTCAAAATGTTAACTATCATTTCAGGGTAATATAAATTTCACAATAATGAGCCAAGGGTTGTTGGTGTCGAATAGTAACAAACGCATTTTGCAAAACAAAAAGGCAAAATTTAAAAAAATTCGGCCATTATGCCCCTTGCTCCCCTAGTTTTCTTTTATTTCAACACAATGTACATGAAATATTCTAATTACAAGTTTATTAATATCCGCAAACCAGCTTATTAAAATTCCAAAACATTTATAAAATGCAAAAAACACTGTATATTGATTTTAAAAAGTGTTTATGCAAAAAACCTTCACAATAAGTTCATTAAAATCAATACACGAATTTCTAACAAAGTACTTTCTAAATCGAAAAATTTTAAAGACATGAAAAAATTTATCAAAAAAACGCACCTATCATAAAATTAATCATTATTTCATGTACCAATAAAAATGAGCAATATTCGTGTATAATAAATAGAAATGCTAAAAAAATACCGCAAAAAAATATTAAAAATGATAATAAATGAAATGATCAATAAAAATTTGTAATTAATGATTATTCAATAACGGTAAATTATGAAAAATGTAGCTATTTACATCTAGAAGACATAACAAATGAGGTCATGTAAGTTCTCAAAGTTTGATAAAATTTAGAATCTTTTTCACCAACTGAAAAATTAATTTACTTAAAAAATTACAACAATCCTGGCTGTAGAATAATTAAGAATAACAAGGAAAAATTGAAATTTACAGAAATTCTGACGATCTGAAAGACTCAAAAATCCTGGATCATCGGAATCTGGAAATATAAATAGAAATACATATAAAAACTATTAAAAAATCTTTCGAATCATAGAAACATTAAAGAAATACAAATTGTAATAGAAATCTATGAAAGTAGGTACTAATTCCTTGAAAATCTGAAGAAATAATGAATATGTATAGTACATATCTTACATACTTGAAATCTATGAAACTTGGAATTTTAGAGCATCAAATTCTAAAAAAAACCAATAAAGTATTTTAGAGCAATATAGGGAATCTACAAAAATAATAGAAAACGCTACAACATTTTACAAATTTAAAAGGAATACGAAACTTCAAGAAATCTAAAAAACTCGAACATGACATGTAACTAGATGCAATTTTAATAAAAATCTATAAAAATAAAATCTATCGATATTTGAATTCTGCAGCATTGAATTCTAGAAATGTATATTTATAGCGATCTACAACATATTTTAAATCTTGAAAACTACAAAATACCAGGAAATCTTTGAAAATTTCAAAAGTAATAAAAAAGTGGGAAAATATCCCAATAGACCTATCAATAATAAAAAACTTTAAATACTAGACAAAAATATAAAAATACAGTATCTTTACATCGAAAATCTGGAACAAGAAGAAAAATGTAGAAAAAACTTACAAATAGTAATAATAACGGAATCGAAACACAGTGTCTACTGTACGAGAATTTTTCGCAATGTACAGGAATTTATTACTGTACAAATTTTGCTAATCGATAAAAAATGAACAATCCAGTATTTCATATTGGACAATTTTATTGCTCTTTCTCAAGTTAAATTAGTAAAAAGTTACTGATTTTGCGTGGCGCACTTTTTTTCCATTAGTAATACACTAATGTTTATAACATTGGGGAAAACAGATATAATTTTCAATAACTTATTTTTAATCAGTAAGATTTATATACTTTTTAATCAAAGTGCTTTCGAGTAGTTTTTTGTACATTCCATGCGAATTATTTTTTGCCAAAAGTATGAAGAAATTAAAACAAAACGTACAAGACAATTCTCTACTATATTTTGAAATTCATCTCGATGAATCGTAACATTGTCGTGAAAATAATAAGATTATTATCATTCTACGGTGAAAAAAGTATAAAAATATCCAGTATGTTTCGAAATTCGGCGAAATTGCTATAAATGGTGCAATTTTAGCTTGCGAAATTGACAACCAAGCATTTTTTATGATTATTTTACCGAGGCATGAAATGGAATACATAATTTCAAATCGTTTTTAAAAATATAGATTTCCTTTATACTTTTGATCATCAAAAAATTTTCATGAGGGACTAGATTTCATAGTAAAAATTTAACTCCTTATAATATAGTAAGATCTTATGAATTTTCTCAGTTTTACGATTTTTTAAAAATGGCATTTTTGAGATTTCAAAACAATTACTATGATATTTTTATACTGAAAATTTAAAAAGAGTTATCATGAGAAACTTGAAATTTTCATGCAATTTTTTACAGTTCCTCTAATAAATCTAAAACACGAAGAAATGAGTTCATAATTGTTTCAATTTCAATCGGTATTTTATAACAACTTAAGTTACCGAAGACTTTCTTAATTAAATTGCGTTTAATTAGAAATTTATTCTACATGTCTTCGAATTCATTTCACATTGTAACGCATTCTCAACTCAATTTTCTCTCATCACACCCAGGCCACGTTTTACGTCAGAAAAAAAATACAGTAAATGGAAAATCGAGTGGAAAACTTGTAAAAGTCAGACTATCATAATGAAACATCTTCTGTGGTTATCCTGCCAAAGGAAGAGATATTCTAAGTTTTTTTTTCACGGAACATTCGACATTACATAAACGATTGCGTCATGTATCATTCAGTAGTGATTACTCACAAAACTCGCTCGATCATTTCGGTCTTCTGCATTTTTTGTGTCTTTTTTTCATGTGTTTCGCAAAGCATTTTTTTTACTTCGATTTAATCCAATCGATAAGAGAGAGCTCACGTTTTTGGTTGTTTATATAATGAAATTTTCAATAAATTATTGAGTAAATGAGGAAAAACGATGAGATATGATACATATTTAATGAATTTATTGTGTAATTGATAGATATCCAAATATAATATCTTCGTTCAAATTCATACTTCGAAATTCAAATAAATAATGCAGGTATACTTAACTGTTTATTTTATATTATTGACATTTCATTTTCACCCACATAAAATTTTGTATTGGTAGATTTTTTCGAGCTTTTTTAAGTGATGTTTTAATTTTCCTAGTTTTTGGCACAGGTTACATTTATTTAAATAAATTTTATGTAACATCAAAGGTGACAAGTCAAAGTACCAAATAAAAGATAGGTAGTTAAGTGTCAAAAAATTTCATAAATCATTTTCAATAGTGTTAAAGTGATTTAACAATGTTTTTCGAGGTATTTCTAAAAATTTTCAAAGTTTTTTGAACTTCGGTGAATATGCAGAAATTTTTAGACATTATCGACGAATAAAATTTTTTGTGAAACTTGAAAATTTCTCATGGATTCTTTTGTTTCGTTATTTTCTCTAATTAAAGTTGTTGAAAATCGTACGTCTTTAAAAAACCAGTTTAAAATTTTTGTTAGAGTATTCAACATTCAAAAATCTCCTTTTTAATTTGAAATTAGTTACAGATTTTGATAAATTCTGTTTTTTTATTTGTATGAACTCGTGTTTGTTCTCCAAAAAATTGTATGCCTTGTTTATAAGAAATCGGAAAATACGAACGGAAAATCTTGCGTTGTAAGAGTTTATGCAAAATTTGTACGAGTTGCGCGCAACTTTCTCGCCAATTGCGCGATCGATTGGTTTCTTTCACTCTCGATTTTCCTCGATTAGGGAATTTTTTTTATTCCCCTGTAAATTTCGTATCATTATCTAATTTTCTTGAATATGAAAATCGCTTACAGTTCATGAGAATTTAAACTCGAAAAAAACCGTTGCAAAATAACTGAATTGTAGTAGCAATGTTCACTACCAAATTAGATGAATTTATTCAAAAATTTTTAGCAATCTCGAATAATTTCCTTCAAGCTCAAAATTTTTTAAATTCTTATATTTTAAAAAAATTTGGAGGTCCAGAAACATCAGAATTAGAAAAAACGACAATTAAAAGAAAAAAAAGCAACTTCATTCAATAACTATGATATTCGTTACTGAATCAATGAATAGACCCAAGATTTCAAAAATTTACAATAATTTTCTAAACATGACAAACTTCCTCTTCAATTTTTCCAAAAAAATCTAAAGCTATCCAGGATTATACAATATTCGAAAATTATGGGGTATAAAATTTAGGAAAGTGGAAGGAAAATGACCATGTTTCTCAACCCAAAACGTTCGATGATCGTGGGTCAACAGTTAGTTCGTCCACGTGCAGAAGTCGTAGAGCAGTTCATTTATAAGTATCCGCTTCAAGGTTAATCTGCAAATTTAACTCGCGCTGAGCATGGGTGCGCTTTTATGTCATGCGACGAGCTTCTTCCGCCTTACTCGAGCCAGATACTGCGGGCATGTTCGGGTCACGATTCTCAAAATGGCATTCTAGTTCTGGGGCCAGCTTCGATTCTGATGTGACCCCATGATACGAGCCAGCTGCAAGTGCAGCAACCTCTTTTTTTCTATTTTTTGTTTTTCCGACCCGCCTAGCAATCAAAAAACTATACACATACTTGCTGATAACAATAAATTACAAATTTTTCAATAATTGTGATTACCTCAGTAAAAAAAAGTTTTTCTGGACTTACTTAGGATCGTTGAGTACGAATATAAGCTTCATTTATTGTTCCAAAACAGCGTTTTCAAAATATTAGGAAAAAACATTTTTTTCAGTGATTTCCAGAAATATTAAGAACCATTATTTTTATTAACATAAAATATATTTTATTCGAAAGGTATACTTGTTTGTTTTGAGGTAATACACTATTTTTGTTAATTGAGATAGTTGTTTGTGATTTATGAGTGTTGAAAGTCGAAAGAAGTGCGTACATGAACATTAGTAAATTTTAAGAGAGCTCGAAACATACACTCCTTCAACTTTGAACGCCTCAAACTCAAAAACTACTATTTCAATTGACAGAAACAATATATCATGGTAAATCTAACAAATATACCTTTTGAACAAAATAAATTTTATGTAAATAAAAACAATCGTTTTTGATGTTATCGGCAATAACCGGAAAAAGGCGTGAAAATCACGTTTTTTTGCTAATATTTTGAAAATTCTTCTTTGAAAAAATACATGACAGTTATTTTCATACTTAGCGATTTTAAATTCTTTAAAAAACACTATTCACAAGTTACGTTTTTCACGTAAACTATTATAATTGTCGAAAAGTAAACGCTATCAAGATCTATCGAATTCCCTTGCGTCAAAGACAGTTATAAATAGTTTTTTGATTCGATGGAGATTTCCAAATAGTTGGAAGTTTCCATGATTATCAAAAATGATAAGTTTCCATATTTAGAGTTTTAAATCCAGCGATTAGAGATTTATATCATGGAATGTTTTGTTTTGAAATTTCAATAGCAAGATGAAAAATCCAGTAGGAATATAAAAATACATTTTTTCTATTTTAATTTGGAATAATGTGGTTTGAAGTTTAATTATACTCTTTGAAAAATCTGCGTTATGTAAAACAATTAGATTTCAAGGTTTGCGTGATTACAAATCAAAAAGGTGTGAAATTGAATAATTCATGTCATTTGATTAAACGTAAAAGAATTTTCGTTAAAGAACCCAGATTTCGAAGTTCCAAATTTGTACATACATAAAATTAATATTTTGATAGATGGCTGGGACATATTTTTGAAAACTTTCCCTACTTATACAGATTTTATAAAATAGAAGTTTTCTCATTTTGTAAGATGACAAGAACATTGTTTAAAATTCTATGTTGCTAAGAAAGTTTTAACACTAATATATATGTGAAACACTTGAATTTAAAAATAAAAATATGCCAAGATGCATTCATTGAATTAATCAATAAATAAATAAACTTAGCATAATAATATATATGATTACTAAAGAATCCGAAAAACCTAATTCAAAAGTCTTAAAACTAAATTCAAGTTTATGAGTTTTCCATCAGAATAATATATCAAATATAAAACGTACCAAGAAATTTTCAAATAAATTCAGGCTTTCAAGTTCCAATTTAATGAGTGAGTGGACAAAAGAATATTTATTCGTGTAATGTTACAAATCCGGTTAAGTCGTAGAAGTTTTGTCATTAAAATTTTTTTTCGATATTTCATACATGTAAGAGAGTTTTGTTTTTACATTGAAAGTGAATAAACAAAATAGTTATTTATTTTGTATGAAACTTGAATTTGAAAATTACCGTCATTTTGGAGCTAAAAAATTTATAAAGTTAAGTTTGACATTACACATCAAAAAAACAACAATCAAATAATTTCACATTGAATTGAGTCCTGCAATTTATTTTCATAAATTGATAAATGAGTGAATGTAAGTAAAAATCCATTGAATTTTTTAAAGAAAAGAATAAAATTTAAAAAATTATATACGTAATTTTAGGTAAGAAGTTGCCCAATTTTCACTTTGAAAATTCCAAAAAACTGATGTTATAAAATTATCTTCTAGACACAAAATGGTTTGAAACGACTGTAAGATACTAACCAGAAATTTGATAAAAAGAATGTCAATATTTTGAAAATAAAATAATCAAAAATAATACATTGAAAATCAAAAATACATTGAAATATCGAACTGATATAAGAATAAATAAGAATTCAATGCTCGTCTGATCAAAATGTTCGAAACTTCGCAGTTAAAACTTACAAGAGTCGAGGTTAGACAATTTCAACGAATTATGTTTGACAAAAAAATAGACATATTTTTGTCTATGGACAAAAAAGACTCCGAAGAATCGAAATTGCTAATTGTAAGTCAGGAATCCGTAGGTAAGTAATTTTGAATATCGAAAATTGATTATTAAAAAATATATTGAACGTTTGCTTATAGTAAAACTTAGTATTTTGGAAAATTTTTAAACTCAGCAGTTGACAGAATTTTAAAGTTTTCTGTTCAGAATCTCAGTTCAGAAAACTTTCAAAATTTTCAGTTAGTGGAATATATTTTTCAAATCTTCAAATTCAAAAATTTTGCATGCAAAAATGTTTAAACCTTCAAAGTAATAGAATTATTATTTTTTAAATTGATACATTTTTTGTTTACATTTAAATCGACATTTCTTGTTCCTTTTTATATCACTTTTATCATAAAACTTTTTTAAACCAATATTAATTTTTTTTTCGTAAAAAGGTGTTAATTTTCCAAATATTTTATTAATTTTCTATTTGAGTGATTTTTTATAGTTCGAGATATAAGACTTTTTCCAACCTAAAGTACTCCATAAAATTTCAAAGTTAAAATAGAAGTAAAAAACACGGAAAACCTGGAAACTTGAGAAAAATTGAAAATAAATGTTATCACTTTTTGAGTTACATCGAGTAACGCATTATTTATCAACACGCTTGAGTATATGGCACGGTTAAATTTTTGATGGAGAACAGTACGGAAGTGAAGAAAGTTTTCCGTCAATGTGAAAAATGTCATGTAACTACTACCTTCCTACCTAGTTTTCATTTTCCAGAAATACAATTCTATATGAAATCGTGAAAAATTTTTCATTTCTAATTTCCTTTTATTACACCGAAAAAATTGTTTGTCCAAGACTGGATATATAGAAAAATCAAAATTACATGTTTTTATTTATTTTTTTTTTGTTTTTGAACTTTTATCGTTTCATTAATGTATAATTCATACCGAAAGATTTTTCTTAATTGGCAAAAAAGAATACTGATTTAAAAAATAGTATATTGTTATCTTTGTTTTTCATGTGATTATTTATTAACTCATAGTGACAAATTTTCGTGTTCATTTTTAAACGCTGCGATAGTTTTAGAACAAAATTGCATCATTTTTCACTTGTTTTTTCATATGCGAATTCGTGCTTATTTTGAAAATTTCGGAAGGTCGAACAATTGTCTTGATGATAGCCAAGGTTACTGGAAAAATTTAAACGCAATTATTTATTGAAATGAAAATAATGGTTCTAGTGAAATTGAAATATTTAAATTGATACTGACGATTTCCTTTCTGTTTAACTTAAACAACTCGTGAAAAAATTTTTGGAGTGTTCCAAATTTCTTTCGAAAAACCCACGAAATGAGTTAATTGAGCATAGTTGAGATTAAAACATTGAAAATAGCATCTCAAAATTACTATTCAATTACTGCATCATTTATACATTTTATTATGTTATAAATTAATAAAATATCTGCAACCAGGTTTTAGGTGATATTTGTTATTGAAAAATAAAAATCATAAAAGATTCTCTAGAATTAAATATTTTCTGCTTTCCTTTTGATTTCATTTTTATTTACTATCGATCAAAAATGCGCGATTCGTCAATAAAATCTTGCTTTACGTACATTTAGCACAATACTTATGCCCAATCAGCTAGTTTTCACATTTTTGGCACAAAAACTTTCGATTCTCTGAATCAGACTGACGCTTCCAGATGTTCACTTCAACAAAATGACACAAAAAATTTGTCAAGAACTTGTCATGACTCAAAAAATACGAATAATTGATGGTCTAATTCTTGATAGCAATACACACTGGAAAAAACGTAGAATTCTCAAGTGAGAATATGGATTGTACTGAAAACTTTTTATTTTTGTTCTTGTGAGGGAAAATCGTATATAGCATGTAAACTCTATTATTTAACTGCTGCAAATTGATTTTTAAGTATAGTGAGATGAAAATATAAACAGTTGTAATTTTTATATCAATTAGAAACAGAAAAATTTGAAACTAGTAGAACCTCGGTGATGGTAAGAATTTTTCTGTAAACAATAAAACGTAAAAAGTTAATATTCGAAAAAGTATGGTTATACACAGCATAATTTGTAGAATTCATAACTGATATTGCATTTTTATTGACAAAATAACCCACATTATTATTTACTATAATTATAATGTTACTCAATATAATACGGAGGAATTTTACAGCATTATCTTTATTGAACAGTATATTCATGTTACTATTTATAAAGTTGTATCTATATTTTTTACTGTATACCTGTCAAAAAATACTATAGAACTATACAGAAAACTTAAAGAGTGATGAAAGTCTATAGCTTGCTATGAAAATAAAAAAAAAATTTCTGCAGATTTTTCCAAAGTGATGGAATCCTCGTGTAAAAAGTATGATGGAAAATGTGTACTATTTACAGCACTCTAATGCAACGTAATTTTTACTATACAATATTGTTATTTTGTGATTTTTTTTTCAAAATATTTCTAAGGGTTAAATTTTATTATACAGAAATTATCTTCTTTGCATAATACAATGTCATTCTAGTATTATTGTCTATATTTCATACAATGTAATCATCTAAGTATGCAATTTTATAATGATTATGAAAAACAAAAAATCAAACTTGACAACTTTCTATAAAAATTGGACAAAAATTCATGTACATTATTCTTGGAAAGAAAAATTTCTGTCTTTAAAATTATTAAGACATTAGAAATTTTCTTATTAGTAGTAAGGTAAGTAATCCATACTCTTAACAACATTGTTATACAGCATTTATATTACAAAATATTTAAAATATTCCATCTTTAATGTTATTCAATAATAATTATGTAATATACATTATTTTGCAGTTTTTTTATACTTTACAGCATAATCATTATATAATTACTTATATGGTATGCACTGTGCCCCATGCAGTGTAATTATCACCAATATGTGAATTTTGCATAATTAGGTAGAGGAATGTTTATATGTAGTAAAATAAATGTTCACAGCATATTTAAAAGAAAACAATGTATTAAAAATTTTTCAAAGAAAAAAAAATTTCCAACTCACTTTGAATAACAACAAATTTAGGAATTTCCTTGTAATCTGTGGAGCAAATGATTCATATTTTGAACATCTTTATAGTTATACATCACTTTGATTATATATACCGTCTTTTCATTATTATTCATACATTATTTTCTTCATTACTGTACAGTATCACCTTATTGTCATTAGTTATCAGAATTGTTATACAGTGGGTACCATATTTATTATACACTGTATACTGTATTATCTTGTTTTTATACAGTATTAACTATCCTTCCCCTGGTACAACTACAAAGAAATGCAATTTCCCATAACTCGGTATCGGAGAATTCATAAAAATGGATGTTTGCAGCTTTCCTACAGCAATATACGAAAATTTCAGTAATAAGTTTTCCTTGAAGTGTGAGGTTCCTCTGACATAGTTTGTCGAAAAAGAAGCACAAAGCCTTCCACCAGGGTCAAATATGTATACATTCTCGCCTTGGGATCAGGTTTTTTTTTGGAGCTCATATCTTGACGACGCTCGTAGTTCAACGACCTGCATTGGCCATCGTTTCAAAAGCAATGCGTCTCAAAAATAGACAGCCCTCGGTGTACGGTGAGATTACGCCGATCAAAGAATCAAGGGAACCCCGGTATTGCGTGTAACCTTGCGCGAAATATTGCTAACACGTTGCATAAGTTGACGAATAAAAGGACTGCGTTCGCTTCAATTGACCCAAAAGCTTTGTGGCCGGTGAAATTCGCGTCGAGGAAAATGACGGGGATTTCTCTCGCGATCGAGGCAAGCCAACTCTTTTTTTTTTTATTAAATTCACGTGAGCAACGTTTTTGTACAAGAAAAAATATATTACATTTTGGTAGAAAGCTCTTGGTCTACATTTTTAGTGAGTTTTCCGATACTGTGTTGAGAGGAAATATCGTTTTTTGATGGAAAAGCTGTATAACAGAAATATTTTTATTAAAATACATATAAGAGAAAAAACATACAAGTAATTGAATGTTTTATTTCACCAATTAAAAAGATTAAAAAAAAAAAGAAAATTCTGTATTTCTCTAATATCTCGGAACTTTTGTAATCTGGTATTTCTTCAGTTTTAAATTTTAGGGAATTTAGTTTTCCAGATTCAACGCTTTCTAAGTTTGGAGCCTTGGGAAAAAAAACTGTAAAATACAGTAAGAGCAATTTTTTTTTGTCATCAAATTACGCGAAAAACAATTTCCTTTTACCAGAATAATACTGAAAAATCTTTTCTTATATTTTTATACAAATACATAATATATGGTCAAATTTTTAGGGAATTTTCCAATATTGAGTTACAAGGCAATTTTTCGTTATGATTATACTGTAAGCAAATACAGTGTAAAAAAGCAATAATAATTTTCCCTAAAAATATAGGTAGATTGGTTCTCATATATTTGCGTTTGGCAGTTTTGGCATTTTCATCAAATTTTCACATTTTTTATATAGTTTTTTGAAGCAATCCAGTAAAAATACTAGACCATTTTGGGAACTTTCTGTGCAATTGTATAAGACATAATTAACACATACTTATATATAAGAAAAGTCAGTTTTGTTTTTTCTAGAGTATATTGTATAATTTTAAAGATAATACTGCATAAATAATATTATTATTGATTGTATATTTATATTTTTAATAAAATATAGTAAAGAGCATATGGTGCCATGGTAAATTACACATTGAGAAGGAAAAATGTGAAAAAAGAACGAAAAGTTTTATTATATTTTTCAATGCAAATTATTTTTACAAAACTGCGAAAATTTTGAAAATGTGACCTCTGATATTGAGTATTTTACAGGTAATATTAGAAGTTGCACAGATTTTGATTCAGAAAATTTATCTTTTCTTAACTTAAAAATCCTCAACAACTTAAGTTTATAGATACCTAATATACTTTAAATAAACCATAATGATTTTCCACAAAATACTGGGTTATTACTTCCAATACAGTTTTTGTATTTTATGTATACAGATTTTCCAAAAATGTTTGTGTGAATACCTGAAAAGTATAAAAATTGTCTCATGTAACTGTAGAAATAATTTACACACGTGTATTTTTTGGAAAAATTACGTAATTATTTTTTGGAATATAATATATATACATAAAAGTAGTACTGTTTGACTAATTTTCTAATTATTAATTTAATATCTACTCAATGGAGTAAATATAAGAAACATTGCATAATTTTACTTGTCAAATTTATATAACTATGAATATATTTAGGTATATAAATATAAAAAAAAATTATCTTTCTTTGTACTGCAAATTTTTAGTTCCAAAACTCTGAAAATTGTGAAGAAAATATGAAGAAAACTGAACTTGAAAATGCGTCGAATTATCGACATAAATAATGAAAAGTTTAAACATAATAATTTGAATACTTATTATTTGTTTGGATTGTAGTATCGCAATTTTCTCCAGTCACAAGAAATGTCGTTAAAAAATTTTAGAATGTCAGATGAGCTGCGTTGCAATTAGACCCAAAAGCTTTGTCGCTGGTGTAATTCGCGCCGAGAAAAATGACGGGGATCTCTCTTATGACCGAGGAAAGTTGATCCTTTTTTTTTTCATCAAATTTACGCGAGCAACGGTTCTCTAGCACATGAAAAAAAAAACAGAATTTTCTTTTCATATTTTCATGTAAACCAACGAACCTACATGTTTTCTGAGTTTTCTCATATCAGTATAAGAAAAAATTTCTTTTTTTTTTTAATGATAATGCTATGTATGCATAAAGAGATCCTGTATAAAAAATCATGATGATCATTCAACCATTAGTAGTACATAATAAATTAAGTACAAGAAAAAGTATATAACGAATAAAAGCAATGAAATAAAAATGACAAAGATAAGATATTTTCGGTCAAGAATTTTAATTGCAAAAATTTAAAAGTTAACAACCTGTCACCCCTGAAATTCAGAATTTCGTAAGTTCAATATTTCACTATTTTTGATTTGAAAAAAAATATCAAGCAAAGCTTGGAAGTATTGACCCAAGCATGGAAAAATTCAAATAATACTTCATAGTTTGGATGGGAATATTGTTTTTTTTTTGTTTCTTTCTATTGCGAAAATGCCGTTAAAAATTTTTCGGAATGACTGATCTGCGTTGCGATTCGAAAAATGTAGGTTCGTAGCGCAAGCTTCGTTTCTGTCGCGAGCACTTACAATTGCACGTGTAAACGAATACGCTTTTGCAGCCGTGTTAGTTGCATAATATGCAGGTTACCCAGATTTACCACCACTTCCCAACAGTCGGCCTCGTTACCCCCTACGACTTTTCCTTATTTTCCTATTGTCAACCTATCCTCGAGATCTTTGAAATTTCGTTCGTTAGGTCGCTTAATTACACTCGTCAGGGTTGTTGCGAAACTGCGAAAGAAGGGTACAAATTCATAAATTGTCAAGGAAAACGCAAGGCCTTCAAACATAATAAGTCAACTGTGAGAATAGAAAGTATTGTAATTTAAACTAATTAGTGACTGGTTTTTTTCTCTATTTGACTAAATTTTTAGTCAGTTCTAGGGTAAAATGATTCTTACACTTCATTTACAAAAATTTATGTGGTTGTCAGTACATATAATTTACATTATTATGAGGTTTTATTGTTATTTATTTATACACACTACATTATACATTAAATATATTCGGACACGTGACACGTATAATCTTTCAATTCCAAACAACCTAATTTGGAAAAGAATAAATTAATCAACAGTATTATCCTTGTAAATATGAAGTTCGATTTCCGCAAGCTCGTAATTAATAGACTATTCATACTTTATCCTACGGTTTGAACAAAACCAATACATCTGACAGTAATTACAAGGTTTATCGCCAAGGTTTTGAAAATTGCACTGAAAATAGCAATTACACGATTCATAATTCATAATCAATTTCTCGAAACAACCAATAGGCTCTGTTAATCTTTGGTTGCAACAATAACTTAATTTGCAGTTGTATACAGTAAAGAAAACTAAAGAATATGCTGTAAAAAAAGAACATGAGAAACACTCTTATTGTAAATATTACTGTATTTCATTGTTTATTAATAATGTGGTACTGTATTTCTATATTACACGTCAGTATTGTACTGTATTACTGTAAAGTACTGTTTATTAGAGTTAATTATATGACGTACTACTGTAATTAATTAAGCTTCAAATTAATTTCTCTGTGTTAGAACAACAAAATACAAAACATGTGTGAATTTCTCATGATTTTATTTTAAACTAATTGTTTATTTTGATATTGTATCATCACGTTATATTATATAATATTGTATATTTTAATATAGTAAATTGGTTTTTGTTTATTCAGATCATCTTGATTGTTAACTTCATTATTTTGATTATTTTCCTGTCTTTTAATTATTTTTGTGTCCTCGTGGAAAAAAAATTTTATTCAACGAAAAAAATAAGTAATTCAACTATTGTCGTTTCGTGTAAATGCATAGACCTAAATATTAGTAAACATAACTTTCAGCTAGTGCGATTCCCAAAATACTAAATAGTCGTCCGAATGATTTAAGTAATTAAAGGTTAAAGGTTTGAATAATTTATCGAACTCAAGTTGACAGTAAGTTCTACTATTTTTCTTATTTAAATTGTTTCAACACTATATATGAACAATCAATCACATAATTTGAAATTATGAAAACAATTTATTGATCCTTATACAATTCATGTCACGTTTAGTATATAAAAAACACATAATTTGATACATTTAAATTTTAATTTGCTTTTTATTGATGAAACAGCTTTTTTCAGTGAAGTGAACAAATTAATAATAATAGTACGTGACACTAAAGAAAATTATTGATTATGCCATTTCCAAATTAATTTGGGGCAATGAAACACTAGGCTGATGTGACTAACAATAAGTAGCAATTGCAAAAATTATTTATACAAATAGACTTCAATTATCAAAATAAAATAAATTTACTAACCAACTATTTTTTGTCAAGCCAATTTTATCCATGGATCATACTAATTAAAATTCTGTCACGCTGAAAAGTAATTAGTCAATTTTTGAGTCAAACTTTTCACTTAGAATTTTTTGAATTATGATTAGAGCAATGCTAAAATGTCAAATTAAAAAATTTTATCGATATTTTAGTGTATTCTTCCATTACATTTTGAATTTTTGCCTGTTCCCATTCCAAAATTCTAAAATGTTCAAATTCTGCTCATCATCAAGTTCTGGCTACTTACGATCTAAAAAAAAATTAATTTTTGCCAATTGAAATATCTGGGTATTTTTCATTTTGAAATGACTGGGTATCGAATTTAAAGATTGTGAGTTGCGAACGTTAAAACGAAATTTTTATAAAGAAAGGGAGGACACTTTAAGAAATATCTCTTATATTTGTAATAATAGAAAATTTTGTTTAAATTTCTAAATAAATTTTTTAATTCAAAGTCTTATCAGTACTAAGTCATTTTGTTAATTTTTGATGAAATAATGTTTCCAATATTTTTAGTATTTTTATGGTTTTGAGTTCCAAACGTTTGAAAATAAATGAAAAGAACAAAATTGTTCATATCAGATCCAATACAGTTAATTAGAGTTCAAAATATTGGTAGATATTAATACCAAACAAGTATTACTCAATGAAACTATATTTTTTTATGTGCCTGAAGTTCCAAACGTTTCAGAAATAAACGAAAACGATAAAAAAAATTCTTTTTTTAACTCTATTCAAGAAAAAAGTGGAAAATAGTTCGTAATATTGGAAAATATTTTATATTTTCTTTTTCTTCTACTTTATGTTTTTATTTTTTTTTATTTTTGCTCATTTATGGATTCAAAACTGATTCCACTTCATCCATGATTCTCGTAAAAAGATGTGCCAAGGTTTTATTTCCACACTGGCGGAATGTTTCGGAATTGGAAGAACGAGTAGAATCGCGATCGAGATAGCTCAATCCAAAAACCGTCCACCCCCAATGACGTCGACCAACCGACCTACTTCCTCCGAAAAGCGGCCAGGTCGAGCTGGAAAATAGGGCACCTGAAAATTTCAAAGCCGGAAAAACTTTGCCGTGAAAAAAGTTTCATTTCGCGTCTTGCAATTTTTACGATCGTAGGATGAAAAGTCTTAGAAAAAACTCGTCTTATTTCGAAGAACTATTCGAGCTTGAATGTCGCGTACGCAAATGCCCGAGCGAGAAACGCTCATTATTCATCGTGGAATGTTTTATTGTTGACTTTTTTTCTAATTACTCGACCCTGCAATGCCAACGAGGGAAATGCTTAGTTAAGGCGCAGGCGTTTGAGGGTCAAAGAAACGAGACCTTTTCATTGCGGAATAAGTAATCGCGTTTGTTGAGGTTGAAAATAGGGCTTGTCAATAATGAAAACTCAGTATTTTTACTTTTTTGAATTTCGTTTCAGTGAGTGACTCTTCACTTTGGTAATTAACACGTAAAAGATTGAAATAAATGAGGAAGTGATAGGTACCTAGTTAATTTGAATTAGAACTAATCATCTAGGATTTTAAAAATAGTAAATTATTTTAAAATAAGTTTTTTGTGGTTGCACTAACTTTGTTAGATGAAAATATACATTTAAAATTATGTGACTTTTTTTGTTTCTTTTTGTTTTTTATTTTTCATCGGAGTTTTTTTTTGACGAAAAAGGAAACTATGCTGAAAGTAAATGGTCACTTTCTTTACAAAGTTCCCGAAAGCTATTTTTCTGACCTTTCATACAAAATTTTATAAGTGCTGAACAATACGAAAAATGCAAACAATTTATGAATGAACGAAATGTACGAAAACAAAATTATCTCGACGATTAATTTATTTACCTGAAATCTATAAAATTAATCCTTGAGGATTTATTTCTCGAAATTTATATAAGAGTTCATAAAATATCAGGAAATCATTCGAATTATGTACATGAGTACAAAAGAACAGTGTTCTGAAAAGTTGTTAGAAGTTATGAGAAACTGAAACTTTGAAGTTTAGAGCATCGAATTCCCGAAATTTACATAGCAATCCATGGAATTATTAAAAATTGAGAAGAATTCTAGAAACCACTACGAAATTTCACATAACGTTGAAAATTATGAAAAAGACTAAAAGTAATAGGAATCTTTTAAATACGGAAATTGTATATAGATATAATTTTCTCCAAAGTTTATGAAAACAATAAAAGTGTTCGAAACTTTATATCCTACAGTATCCAGTTATAAAAATCTGTTTAAAAAATCCTAAAAATAAAATAAAATAATGAGTTTGTAAAAAATGAAATAAGTGCTACAAGTTTTATAAATCGGTGAAATAGGTACTTGAAATTTATGAAGATGCTGTATTCCGAAAAATTTGATAAAATGCTAAAAATCTCTAAAATTTTAGATTCTAGAGCATTGAATTCTAGCAATCTATATTGAAAATTTTCAAAATACTAGATATCTATTAGAAAACTAGAAAATCCTACTCAATAGTAATAATGTTAAGACGACTCGGAACATACCAGAATGCGAGAAAGACGCGTAAAATAGAAACCAAATGAGAGAAAGTGAGACAAATAGATAACGACTTCCGAGCGTCTTAAAAATATGAAAAATACAATAAATTCTAAAAATCAATTAAATACTGAAATACCATGTAGTATTTCCTTAAACAACTTAAAAGTACTGAATAATTATGAAACTTTGAATTCTAAGGCATCGAATTCCAGATACTTATAAATAAATCCATAAAAATGCCAGAAAATTGTCCAAACTGTAAGAACTTTAAAAAAAAGTCGATGAATACTTTAAGCACCTACTAGTAATCTGAGAAATATTAATTATTTTTGAAAATTCAGTTTCCTGGAGAATTCATGTGCATGAAGTTCCGAACGCTTAAAATTAAACGAAAAATAAAAAGAAAAACAATTCAATAAAAAAATTTTTTTTTTGATATTCCGGTTGAAACAACAAACTCGATGCTTACTAACAAAATATTTGACTTAATTTTTCTCATGAGAAAAATTAAAAATTTATTCAATTTCTCTTTCGTTTAATTTTAAACGGTTGCAACTTCAGGTACATGAGAATTCTTCAGAATTATAAAAAGCTTCAAATTCTAGATCATTGAATTTTCAAAATCTATGTGACAATCTACAAAAATGCCGATATAATTTCATAGTAAAAAAGAAAATATTTTTTACAAAAAACTACAATATCCTTAGAAGTTTTATAAATTGTGTAAGATACGAAAAGTCATAAAAATACTAGCACTGCATGAAAAACATTGAAAAGGGAAGCTAGAGTATGAAAGAACTGAAATGTATTCAGATATGATTATCTCAAAAATCTATAAAAAATAAAAATACTAAAAATCTATGCATATCAATGTAGATTATTATGTTTATTATTATGTTGATGTACAAGGAACCATTAATTATACGTTCAGAACTATATTGAAATGCAGCGACCCATAAAGAGAGTGTAATAAACGGCATTTACTAAAAATCAATGAAACTTTGAATCTTGGAGCAACAAATTTTAGAAACCTATATTGAAATTTTTAAAAATACTAAATATCTATTCAAAACCTAGAAAACCCTACTGATTAATAATAATAGTGAAAATTGTTAAAAATACAAAAAATGCTAGAAATAAAATAAATACTGATAATTAATAATCCATGTTAGGTATAATTTTCTCAAATAACAACAAAATTACCAGATATCTATAAAACCTTGAATCTGAAGGCGTCGAATTCTATATAGCTGTATAGAAATCCATATGAATATCAGAAAATCGTCCAAACTATAAAAATACTGAAAAAATACGATTCATACCAAAAGTACTAAAAATATACGAAATTCCAGTAAAATTTTTGAAAATATGGAAAATATAATGAACTTCGAATTCCAGATCACTTAATTCTCAAAACTTATTCAGTACTCCTTCTAAATAGTGCCTCGGTTTTCTTTGTCACTCCCATATGCCGTGACGTCACATCAATGCGTTAAAAAAGGACAACCACGGCACTACTCAGAAAGAGTACTGTATTATTATGAAAATTAAAAAAAAATACTAGAAATATATAACCAAAAAGTAGAAAATCTGTCACAATTTTATGAATTGCATTCAATACGAAAAATCCTAAAAATAATAGCACCCAATGAAATACACTGGAAATTCCCTCTAACGTCCTTCTCTTCTACGTCCGCTCTCTATTGCGGCGAAAGACCGTTCCGCTTTACGGCGGGATAGCCCGCCTACCTTATCCCCACCGCTTGAGACAATCTATCTCGCCATCTCTCGCAATCCTCGCGAAAGCATGTAAACATTGTGAAAACTGCGCGACTTTCGTCTGCGCCGTAGATCAGTTGACCCGCCCGACATCAACTGGCCCTCAAGGTCAGCTGAGAGTGGGGAGTCGTGAGGAGTAGTTCACTCCCCTTTTTCCGGCCGTTGTAGAGAATGGCTCGAGCACGCGCGCGGACGTTATAGGGAGAGTCCTGTGTATACCTTAACAAGAGCAGCCAGAGTATGAAATATCTTGAATGTATGCAAATTTACATAATTTTCTCCAAAATGTATGAAAACACTAAAAATCTATGAAACTATGAATCATGAGTATCGAGTTATAGAAATTAGTGTAGGATATTCTTATAAATATGAGATAAAATCCTTAAATACTAAAAAATTACCATAAGTAAGTATTGAGAGAAGTTGAAAATGGTATATTGTGATTTTATATGGAATAGGTTTATTTTTAAAAGTAAAAGTTTGAGTTTGAAAATCGATTACTAAAATGTCATGATGCCAGAATAAATATCAATTGATATTATTATTAAATATTGATTCTTTTGACATTTAAGTTTGCCTCTCCATATAACATTTTTCTACGATGCCCCTGTTTTGTACCAAATATATAAGATTTTTAGATTCATAAACTTCATGAATATAGACCGAGAAAATTCACGGAATGGCGTGATGTAATTACTAAAAATATTTTATTCGCCTTCATCTCCTGAGTACATTCTTTTTCTGCACAGTGTTATATGGTTAGAATCAACTTAATTCGCATCATCCATTATATGGAAAAATTCATGACTCTCGTCGAATGAAATTCAGATATATCATTGACGATTTCAGCACCTGTAAAAATATTCAAACATTTTTTTATATTACTATTCTACATTTTCTTCGCAACATCTTTGTAAGTTATACCTTGCTAAAATAGTGATCCGCAACAAAATATACTCACTTTAGCAAAAATAATCGAGTCGAGTTTGAACATTTTACCGGCTCTAATTGTTGGAGGACGTTGTGACGCTTTAATAATCATCATCATGTGTGCTAGACCCTTTTTTTTCGAAAAACGATACCATCCTTCTGATGCAGTAGTGATTCCAATTTCTGAAAACTATATACCATACTTAAGTCAGTTGATACATATCAAAAACCAGAGGAGAAAACTCGACATTGTTTGGAAAAATGAGTTCTTGAGAAGATTTCTTCTTCAAGAAAGTGTTCACAAACGAATTTTTCAGTCATTTGCTTCTCCAACAGAAAATTCTTGACATTTGTTTACAGTTATTCCTGATGGAATTTGTTCTGCTTGGCTTAAGTCCTGTCAGAATTCATTTCTTCCATAGAATCGAGTCAATGTAAAATGTTCATTTATTTTTTTCGGAAATATATCATCGCTGAATGTTAAATCATTATTACTTGCTCTGTCAGTTTTCCTCCGAAAAGGCAGAAAATATAGATATTCAATGTAAACGATGTAAACAAAAAAAAATATCCTGCTATTGAAATAACATTTCCAGTTTCCCATTCCTGTTCAAACAATAGCGTTTTAAGAAAAAATAAGTAACTGATTTAAAACAATGAATTAGTGGCCTCACTTATCACTACCCAATATTATGGATAAGTGATGGCAAATGATTCGATTAAAAATAAACATGACACTCGATGAGTAAATAATTAAGTTAGATTCTTAAAAAATGACAAAACTTTACAAAAATCTTCAGAAATGTTCGGCTTTTAAGTTCTTACCATGATGGCATATACCCCTGATAAACAAATAGTGAGTGTACATCCTACCAATTCTGCAAAGCTTGGTACATCAAGAATATGTTGCATACGAGTAGTATATCTATGGATATCAAAAATCACCTCCCAAATTAAAGCCCCATAAACTCCTAACGTCACTTATTTACCTAATAGCTTTCACATGTTCTTTGACACTCATTGTGAGTTGTTTAACAGCGTCATTTTCAACGAAATGCCTTTCATTCAGTGTTCTCTGAACCTTCACGATGACCATTTCCATCTCTGAGCATACATACGCAACCAAAGTTGTGATCAAAGTGCAAGTCCCGATTGTTACATTCGTCGTTGCAGCTCCAGCAACGAATTGCACAGCATACATCATCTCGTACATTGGACTTTTTTGTAGTTTCTCACCATCGCCATAAATTGGATATGGAAGAAACCTTTCGTCTTCGTTGAGATTCCAACTTTCGATGTTCAAATACATGGGCATAAACAATATGTACATTATTCCACCACTGTACATGTTAATAGCGCAGATTTTCGAAAAATATACCGCATTTTTCAGGTTTTTCTGCATTATGACTTCATGTTCTCTAGTTTTGATGCCCTTGCAGTCTTGTATTGCTTGTTGCAAGCACCGACGGATTTCATCACTTCGACGAATCAAATCACACGATTTTACAATCGCCGTTACCGTAAATATGGCAGGACCAATAAATTTTAACTTGATGTAATTGTCCTTTGTCACGACGATGACGTACGCGTAATTTACCATTATGAACCAGAGTATAAGGTTATTTACAGCATTGTTTATGATGATCCTCGCATGTTTCGGGAAAGAAATAGCCTGGGACGTGGGCCAACAGAAAAAAAAATCCAGGAATTTGATGATCCGGAGAATCAAGCAGGCTATTGAAAATAGAGCCTTAAATTTTGTGCCAAGATATTGCAGTTTTGCCACTCGAAAGAGTATAAGAAATATCGTACATACGTGAATTGTTCATCTTGCAAACAAAAGTACGTGTTCAGACAGTAACGTCATCGTCACCCAAAATGCTTTAATCACGTTCTGACTTGCAATGGCAAGCAATTTTTGCAGTAGACAAAGTTTTGAACACGAGCCCATGTTTTCAAACTTCGTATTTTGCTCTCATCAGGTATTCAAATTACTTTAATGGGTTTTGTCATGCGAGGCGAAGTTTGTGTTGCAAAAATAGAGAAAATAGAGAGTTTGGACTGAATGCTGCTCGCAAAGAAAGTTCCAAGGTTAATAATTGATGATGATATGCAGCGACAAGGGTCGCGAGGGCGGATACTCAAGTCGATTGACCAGTCTTCGATAGCGCATTTGACGACTTAGCACGTTCACAAGGAACCTGAGTTTCACAGTTATTTTAGCATTTGTCGAGAGAATTTATTAGAAAATGGGTTTTGGTGAAATGGGAAAAAGGGCTTTTTGCTGTAGAGTCAAGGTTTTTTGATAATTTTCCGAAAATGTAGACGTATATTTCGGTGTATTGACAGATTGTTAACAGGAAAATTTATGGGTACATACTTTGAATTTCTGTTCAGGCTCATAAAGTATCATAAATTTAGAAGCTAGTAGTAAAAAGGAAACTACTGTCTTAATCTAGAGCAGTCAAATATGACAGATTTTCTATCAAATCAGACTGATTGCCTGTTGCCACATTTATTTTAATCAATTCAGTTAGATCAGAGTGTTTCAGCCTGTGACATAAACAGATGAGTTTTGTCAAATGAACAGCTGAATTTGTTAAATTAAAAGATAAATCTGTTGAATTTGTCTGATTAAATTGAATGAAATTAGGCAACAGCAAACTCACAATCAGTCAGATATGACTGATTCAGATTTAGAGAGTAGTAAGACAGACACATGGAACACTTTATGTTTTCTGTCTCTACTTTTTTATTTCTTACTAGCAGCCTGCCAATTGTGATTTGTTTTATAATTTTTTCTAATTTATAAGTGTTTCTAGAATTCGTAAAATTTTTTCGATTTTTATGGAGTCTTATAACAAATTTTAACAGTCTTAGATGACTGCTTTGAATTTTACAAAACAAATGATTGTTGAAAAACACAGTTAAATAAACGTTTTTTAGTTTGTTGACTATTTTTCATATGTCTGTTAGGTTTACAAAATAATATTCTATATTTTGCAGTTTACAGAAACATTCAATAAGGTATGGTCATTTGTTGGAAAATTCTAATAAGATTAAGATATTCTGAGCCTTATGACTGAAAAATTACATCAAACAACGCAAAATTGAGAATAACTATGTAATTCTACGGGAAACAACAATTTTTTTGAACTTACGAAGTTTTTAATGAAAAAGGTTACAACAAAACATTTAATATTGGAACCTTTAATTGTTGTGTTTTTCGATACACCAATGACATTTTCATGTAAGTCATAAATGAATTTTGTTTACATTACAAGTATTATAAAAACTACTTTATTAACCCATTAACGCCCAAATTGTAGGTATTCACATGACCATATTACATCGATTGCAATCAGAGCCAGGGTAATGGAAATCTCACGAAAATTCATAGTTGACTATTTTCGAGTATGCTCTTTTCGATTTTCATACTTAGAGAGCATAAAAAATGATTTTCCCCCAAAATTTTCCAATTAAAAGAAAATTTTGACTAATTTTTGAGGTAGTTTTTACAAAAAAGTAATTTTTTCTAATCGTTTGACCACTCGAATCGGCCTGTTTTCATCAAAAGTCGTGCAATTTTTATATGTGCTTTAAAACCATGCATTTGGAAAAAATTGCTTTTCATCAGCACTTCCAAAATGGCGGCTAGAAAAGTGTGAAACTTTGCGTAACATTGAAAAAATGGTCTGAAACGATTTTATATTGTTTTTTGACGTGAATCGTTGAATACTTTGTTAAACTTTGTCAGAAATCATTGATGAGTGATTTTTGTACAAAAATTGAGGTTGGATCTCCAAAATTCAAAATGGCTGATTCAAGATGGCGGAAAAAATGATAAAAAACGAGATTTTACGCAAAAATTTGGTTCCGGGGGTTTTCAAGGATGCTGAATACGAATCTGAGTTCAGATCTGAAATATTCAAAATGGCGGATCCAATATGGCGTACAGTAACCTAGAAATGGCGCGAGTTCACGCTGAAATTCGGTCTAAAGGGTTTTCTAACTCGCTGATTACGAATTTGAAATCAGATTTGAGGATTCTGTTATGAAAGATTGAAGATGGTTTTCAATGTATCGGTTTAGAGCGAAAATCGTATCAATTAATTAATTTAGGACTATCAGTCGAACACTATTTGCCAACGAGTTTCTTATTTCTGCACTGTTGCCCGATTTTCACCACGTGGAGGTTGTGTTCTAGAAAATCTTGTTTATTTATTTTTTTTTTTATTTTTTAATTTTTTTTTAAATTTTTTAATTTTTTTTATTTTTTAATTTTTTGTTGTTGTTTTTTTTTCTTTTTTTGTTTTTTGTTTTTTTTTGTTTTTTCAATGACGTATTTTATTTTTTCTTTTCAATGTTGCTTATTCTAACCTTTCGTTTCAAAAATTTGATGCTTTTGTTCGAAACATGTCTTGCAAAAAAACAAGTCACAAGCAGAGCATACATTCACAGTGCGTTTACCACATATGTTGCTGCAGAATTTAGTAGTCTTTTGAGTGATTTTTTGATGTTTCACTGCTGATCGTTTGTTTTTTTGGACAACATTTATTTTGGGATCAAGATAATTTCTACTGATGGACATTGCTGCATCTTTAGTACCAGCTTTCACTTTGGATTTTTCACATATGTTATGTAACACAGTAGCATTTGTGATTGCAGCTTGAATCATTCGCAGAAATATAACCCATGTCCATTTTTTGGATCTCAAGGCTGGTAAAAGTCTACAACAATGTTGATCATGCACGTCCACGCCGCCCATGAATTGATTGTATGCTGAAAAAGCATATGGGAATTGTATTTCAACCTTCTTTTTTTCATCTTTGTTGTAACGTTTCATGGTAGTCAGCGGTGTTACACCTGCTGCTGTGGAAAAAATGGATACTTCCTTAGAATCTTTGATTGTTATGAAATTCGTACCACTTTTTTCATCATATTTGGATTCATATGTACCTCTTTTGGTATTTTTATCAAAATTCACTTTTCCTGGGGTACGATCTTTCCTCAATGTCCCGGTAGCTTTCAATCCCAGTTTTTTGAGATGAATCAGAAGATCAGCGGAACAAAACAGATTGTCCATATATACGTGGTATTTATCTAAATTTCGGAACGAAGTGCTTGTAAAGAGAGGTTGCAGCATTTGTACAACTACACGACTTCCTAGTGCAATTTTGGATAAACTTCCTTTTTCTGAATTTTTACCGCAGTAAATTTCAAATTCGAACAAATATCCGTTTGATCCACAAAGTCCCCAAATTTTGATACCATAACGAGTTGGTTTTGTTTTGATGAATTGCTTGATGGACAATTTCCCGAAAAATTTAACCATCATTTCATCCACCGAAAGTGCAGAAGAAAATATCCCAAATCGTAGTAAGTTTTTTCTGAACAAATCTACAATTTTCTGAACTCGCCATACCCTATTAGTATGGTCACTGTCTTCAGGCTTCAAAAATTTCAATTTTGATTTTATCGTTTCAAAATTATTGCGGCTCATAGCCGATGCAACAGGAACCGAGTGTAAAAGAGGATCATTACTCCAATAATCTCTTTGCGATAATCTTCTATTATAAGATGAAAATATAATGATTCCAATAAACACATTTAGTTCCTCAACAGTTAGAGGATATCCATTGAGTTGCGTGCTTTCAATGATGTAATTCTTTATTTCTGAGCAGAAAAAAAGTTCAAATAATTCAGTAAAAGACTTCGACTGAATAAGTTTTTTATCTTTATCAGATAAGAATACATCGTCCTGTAAAATATTCTTTTTTTTTTCGCCCGGTATCCAGTTATAAACATAATTCTCTTCTAGTTTTTTTTGAGTGCTATTGTACTCTGATGATATACGAGCATAAGATTTTTTCGGAGAAAAAAAATCATCTTCATGATCACTAGACTCTTCTGCACTCGAATTGATATCGCCTGATTCGTCTGAATTTATTTCTGAGTCTGAATTGCTTGCGTCAGAATCTCCGGAATAATCAGGATCCGGAATAAATGCTGCATTATTCCTTGCATCAATCTCAAAGATGCGATGATTTTTATTCGTTGTTGATGCTTTTTTAGCACTTGAGACAGAAGGCTTATCTCGAGAACTGCGTTTAGACATATTGTGAAAACAATTATAAAATTATTAGAAAAAATTTCACCTATCACAGGGACTCTATGAAGTGCATAACATAAACGCTAAGCACATTTGACAAGCTAATACCAAAAGCAAACGAGAAAAAAAACAGTTAAGAGAAGCGTCTTGAATACACGGGAAAGCAAAGTGCGATTGAGAATGACCGTAAGCTAAAGCGAGCTGAGACCGAGAGGGGAGCATTCCCCCACTTTTCTCTCGTTCCTTTTCCATGCGGCTGTTATAGCACGTGCGCGAAAATTCAATCGAGTCCCCATATTTTCTTATCTAAGACAGGAATGACGGCCAAAAATTTTTTCTCTAAAAATGGAATCTTCAAAAGCCAAAAATTCCTTGACTTGACCCAAAAACAAGTATTCACCAGAAATGTAAATCATTTATCAAAGATGATCTTGATCCGAAAATAAATTATATTCAAAAGAAAAAGCGATCAGCAGTGATACATCAAAAAATCACTAAAAAGACTGTATCAAATTCTGCAGCAACCAATGTAGTAAACGAACTGTGAAATTTCTTATCTAAGATAGAAATGACGGATAAAAATTTTGTCTCCAAAAATGGAACCTTCAAAAGAAAGATATTCCTTGACTCGACCCATTAGAAAGTATTCATTGGAAATGTGAATCATTGATCAAAGATTACTTTGATCCGAAAATTGATGATGTCCAAAAGAAAAAGTGATCAGCAGTGATACATCAAAAGGTCACTTATGTAAAAGACTACAAAATTCTGCAGTCCTCAATTTGGTAAATAAAATGTGAGGTATCTTATCTAAGATAGAAATGACAGACGAAAATTTTGTCTTCAAAAATGGAATCTTCAAAAAAAAAAAAATCATTGACTCGACCCATTGGCAAGTATTCACGAAAAATGTGAATCATTATCAAAAAAAATCTTGATCCGAAAATTAATGACAAAAAAACGAAATATTCCAGAACACAACCTCCACATGGTGAAAATCGGGCAACAGTGCAGAAATAAGAAACTCGCTGGCAGATAGTGTTCGACTGATAGTCCTAAATTAATTACAATAGAGCCTTGAAGGAGTCCGCAGTCAGACACGATCGAAGTGATCGTTAATTTCGTTACGCCAGAGAAATTTGTGCCGTGAGCAGCCCATGGGCGTTGAGCTTGTCAAATTTTTTCCTTCTAAACGCGGCCTGGAATGCTACGTAAATTTCGTGGGATAATATTGCCTTTGTTGCGCCACTGGAAGGGTCGGATACGCGATCGCTTTCTCCAACGAAAATCGGGTTCCCTGGTAAAATCACAGCGGGACGCGACACTATCAAGGCGGACTCCTTCAAGGCGCTTGTGTAATTGATACGATTTTCGCTCTAAACCGATACATTGAAAACCATCTTCAATCTTTCATAACAGAATCCTCAAATCTGATTTCAAATTCGTAATCAGCGAGTTAGAAAACCCTTTAGACCGAATTTCAGCGTGAACTCGCGCCATTTCTAGGTTACTGTACGCCATATTGGATCCGCCATTTTGAATATTTCAGATCTGAACTCAGATTCGTATTCAGCATCCTTGAAAACCCCCGGAACCAAATTTTTGCGTAAAATCTCGTTTTTTATCATTTTTTCCGCCATCTTGAATCAGCCATTTTGAATTTTGGAGATCCAACCTCAATTTTTGTACAAAAATCACTCATCAATGATTTCTGACAAAGTTTAACAAAGTATTCAACGATTCACGTCAAAAAACAATATAAAATCGTTTCAGACCATTTTTTCAATGTTACGCAAAGTTTCACACTTTTCTAGCCGCCATTTTGGAAGTGCTGATGAAAAGCAATTTTTTCCAAATGCATGGTTTTAAAGCACATATAAAAATTGCACGACTTTTGATGAAAACAGGCCGATTCGAGTGGTCAAACGATTAGAAAAAATTACTTTTTTGTAAAAACTACCTCAAAAATTAGTCAAAATTTTCTTTTAATTGGAAAATTTTGGGGGAAAATCATTTTTTTATGCTCTCTAAGTATGAAAATCGAAAAGAGCATACTCGAAAATAGTCATCTATGAATTTTCGTGAGATTTCCATTACCCTGGCTCTGATTGCAATCGATGTAATATGGTCATGTGAATACCTACAATTTGGGCGTTAATGGGTTAAGCCATTCTACGGTATGAAAACGTCTTTGACGTACTCGCAATGTAAAATAATATCGTACATTACTCGGACTTAAAATCATTTCCCTCACTAGTATGATTACATGTAGTCCTCGGCTTCGCCTCAGACAACAAGCCTTACATTCATGGAAAATGATTTCACAGTCCTTGTAATATAATATATCACAATCTTATTCTGGCTATATTTAAGTTTCATTGTACTTTTTATCCAGATTTCCATCGAGTTACGAATTTTTAATTTTTTACATCGATGGGATGTTCAGCAGAAGGTAATGTAATTGAAAAATAAATTTTATGGCAAAATGACTACAGGCCATTGAAGTGAGTATGGGAGTAGTAATTTTTCGACACTTGAAAAAATTTTTGAATATTTTAGAGAGAAGTTTAAAAGAAAATATTCAATATAAGTTTTTTGAGTTTCCTTGCAACTTTTGGACATTTCGGACTATTTTTTATAAATTTAGTACTTACGGGTTTCTTCTGTCAGAAATTTTCTTACACTTTTTCCCATTCATTTTTTAGTTTTCCAAAACATCATTCAGAAAACGAAAACCAAAGATTGTACTGAAAATGAGTATATGATACAAACGAATTGAATCATAAAGAAAATGTCATCAATACCGGCAAAAAAGCTACATAAAACTGCAGATTTTTACAGAAAAATGTAGATTCATACAAGATGATGATATAATACACGAGTTTAATGTACCACGAATTGATTTGAATAGAATTACACGAAAAGCTATGACAAGTTTTTCATAGCTCCAAAACGTGATGAAACAATTTGAAAAAAAAAACAAACAAACAAACAAACAAACAAAAACCTTAAGGAAATACAAAATTATAGATGGAAAACAAGAAAAATAATGAATGAAAAGTAATGAAATATAATGGATATTTCGGTGAAGAAATAGATTGCAAAATACGAGAGAAATACATCCAAAAAGAAAACTGGAAAAAAAATCAAACCACAAGACATAAAGTCAACCTTTCAAAGAATCGTTTTTTGCAATAAAAATGAACTTCGCGTATACTTCCCAAATTTCGAGGAACATGGGATCCGTTAATATATTGGATCAGAAATTTCAATTTGAGTTTTCGAATTGTTCATGCTTGAATGAAACTGAATTTATAGCGATCGCATCAACCGATAAAATTTCGACAAGTTTTGATTTATGGAAATTTCCTGACGTGTCCATTACATGCTCAATAAAGCTCACATATTGAATGGAGAAAAAAGGCTTCATTCTCAGGCTGATCCATATTTAGACCATCCGGTCTTTGGCAACATCAGAAAGAAATTAATGTTCTAAAGATATCTATGTGTTGAAAAATGATTGAAAAATAGGAGAAACAAAAAGAAATGATTGGAATAAGAAATAAGCACTCCCATAAAATCTAAATAAATGAAATAAAAACCAAAAATGTACATAAAAAAGTCTTTGAATAATGATCTTTATCATTTGCAGTTGAAAACTTTCACAGGAGAAAAGTGATGACTGAAAAAATTAGAAAAAAAACCTGTAAATCCTTGTTGAATTGAAATGAAACGAGTCAGATTTTGTTAAACAAAAATCTGAAGCAAAAAATTAAAACCTTGAGTAACGAAATAATTATATAAGAGTCAAAATCCCATTTTGTATGTTGATTATTTCACTGTTTCTATGATTTTTTATTTTTCGTTGTTTTTTGTAAGTGTCAGTAAACTTGCTTATTTCATCCTAATAATTTTCATAACTTCGGTTGTTTGAAACACAAAAAAAATTCTGTGACTATTGCAACCTTTATCCTTCATATGAATTATATTTTTTTTTCCCTCGAACATCGAAGATTTTTTTAACGACCCACTAATAAATACTTTGCAGTTTAGAAATGTAGGTATGGAAAAATTGAATTATTATGAAATAAAATACAGTTATTTTACCTCATCAGCCTATTACAGTATTACCAAAGGCAAAGAATGAAAATAGGTAGTAGAAAAGTTGCAAAACTGAAGAACCACATGTGTGACATGGATCAATAATTAATCAACGTAATCAATATAATTGTGTACATCATTGACGAAAAAATAATATAACAAGGATGAGTTTGACTCTTATGTTTTCGATTGAATTCTCATTAAAGATTTCCATTCCTTCTACCAAAATTCGGAACAGTAAGTATGGAAATAAATTCTTACATGTTGCACAAATTTATGAAAACTGATAAAAAAATATCGTATAAATTGTATAAACAAAATAGGGTTTTTCTTAACTATACTCTACGAATAGGATTTAGTTAGTAAATTCAAAATAATCATATTCTATTTTAGTGTAATCATTCAGAATCATTTTTTTACTACACTTACTATAACTAAATATGTATACATAATAGGAAATAATTTTCATCACTGACACTTTTATAATGACCAGCATATCGAACGATTTCCATGTCAAAAAAAATTAATTCATTACTCGAAAAATACTTGGATTATAATTAAATGTACATGCAAAAGACCACAGAGCTTCAAAAATGTTATTTTTTCGAGATTACAATGTATGCATGCATGCACTTGAAAATTTTTAAATCTATTGACCGTACACGGAGAAAAGTCATAATAAATTTTAGTGTACCTTCTCAGACTGCAATTATACCTCAGACCTATACCTAAAAATCAGTATATTGGTATACTAAAATTCAGTAAACGGATCGAATAACCAGTCGAGACGCGTGACCCTTCGCAGCAGCAGGAAGAATGGTTAGAGAAACTGCATGAAAGCGCAAGGATTAGATTCGGAGCGCTCCGCGGGTCAAATTTTTCATCTTTTTCAACTGGGTGCTACTCTGCTTGTTATCATCCGATTTAGTTAATTTTTACTTCGAAATGCTCGTAATACTCCAGTGCTTCCGTAAAATTCAGTTGCGTTTCGAGATGTTTGTTTATGTAAAAGTGATCGATAAAGAAAGTAGAGGTAATTTGGAACTAGAAAATCATACTTTTAATTGTTCTATTTGTACGAAAATCTCGTAATCTCGTATTTTTCTGAAATTTTGACATTATTTTATACAGCTTTTTTCTGAAAATATAGTAATAATATCAGAAAATATATAGGGATTCTCTCATACAGCTGTATAAGAAGCAATTAGCCCATAATATTTCATAGGAAAAATCACTGTAGTTTTTTTTACAGTGTAGTACAAATTTTTCAGCCAGAGTAGTGAATTCGAATCTTGAAACTGTCTGTGCTTGCTTGGTAACGAGCACGCGCGATCCTGCCTAGAAAAGCGTCGTCGCTAATTGTTGGCTCGAAAAGCCGAGGGGGAGTCTATTCAAAAATTCCTTGGACGAGTGCATTTTCGCATAATCAATAATCGAGTAGCGTTGGCTGTCCTCGCGGGGCCAGCGATGACGTCAGAATGTCTTTGCAATCAGTACACATAATTCCTGACTAGCAACAAGGCATCGCGGTATAGATACCACGCAGTTGCACGTGTTGCCGATATTACGTAACACGTTGCACTTCGGAGCACACGCGGAAGCGCAACGGAATACATGTGCCCAGCACAAAAAAGAGCTGGCCGACACTACTTGATGACGTTTAATTGCAAAGTGAGACGCATTATTCACAAACTTTACGTCGAATATCGGAATACGTCATTCTGACTGTATCAGAGTTTTCAATGTAGATGACTTCTCATCATTGCACATGACAAGTAATGAATCCTTGAGAATGAATTGATTGTGATAAATTGTTCAACCAGAGTCGAGTGAACTAGAAATTAACGTAATAGACACTCCATCTTCGAAACAAGAGACCTGATCTTTAGTTTCCAGATTCCAGTGTAAATTAGAATATTATTGCAATTTTTTTATGTAAATAGGTTATTCCTTGGTTCATGCAGACATTGCAATCTTTACTAAGGATGTGCTAGTCATTGAGTTGCTAATGATATTCCCATTATGAACTCTTTAATTGAATTAGAAACAAATGTTTTTGGCTTCTTCATCAAAGAATTGTTGCATTACAATATCGCTTATAATTTTCCTAGGGTAAACTCTTGACTGTTCAAATAACCTCGAAACAAAATCCCAGAACCTCGAAAGTTTTCTTACTCCGAGGTTGCAGTGTATTTTCTTTTTATTCGATCTAAGGTCAACAAAACTTGGAAAATCGATTTCAAAGTAAATGGGAAAACCCCATATCTATGTCAACACCTTTTTTTTATGTTTCACAAAAGTGTAAGTAATAACAGTGTTCTCTGAAAGTTGCACACGATAACATTAACAGCCGCACGAAGGTCTCGGTTTCGTGTGCTGGCTCTGGCTGTATTATAATGACGCCTGTATATCGATTGCCCTTTCGCGTCGACGAGAATTTTCATTCTTCAGTATACAGATGAAAAAAGGAAAATTTCTTTTGTGCAACGTATAATTTTACTCGATATTCACGTGATTCTGTACTGTGTACATTGATAAAAATAGGGTTGGATGATGATCGAAAAACAACGTATGTAGATGGATATCGAAGCGGAAGTTTCGTGTGTTTTACGACTTTCATTGCCAATGTTACGTTTTCGATCGTTTCGCTAGGAGTGGCACTATTTTCAACTTATCGTGTGGCGAAGTGAAAGGATCCTTTTTATCCTGGCAATAGCTAGCGCGCGACTCGTAAAGTGCAGTTTCACAAGCACTTGTTGCAAAATATGCTTTTATCTCCCGCGAATGAAATCGCACAATTGATCGTTATCTACCGTTTTCTTTGTTCTCGGCTCCGTCACTTTTAGCTTCACTTTTTCCAGGGTTACATCGATCCCGTTTCGAGTTTTCCCTACTAAGCCTCGAAATATGCTACATATTGCGGTGGGAAAAAATTGTGATATCCCCTTTACGTTCGAAAATTATCGAATCGTACTGCCGAATTTTCTCAGTATATTTGCAATGTTTTTGCAAATTCTATTCCACTATTCCTGAATATGAGCAGATTTTAAGTGACCTGGTGTTTTTCCCTGACAGAAATAAAAAAATTTTTGTGTGGAGGGGGTATTCAAAGAACTTTTATATCAATTTTGGTAAAAGTTTATTAAAGTGTAAAAAAAAATTTGCGAATATGTATTGGGAATTGCTGGATAAGATTAATTTTGAACGTATTAGAGTAGGGATCGTTTCTTCTTAAAATAAAAACTTTACTTAGTTTTTAAAAAATATTGGCTTAAAATTCACGTTTTTTCTTTTGATTTAAAGTGATGTAAACTTGATCCAAAAGTTTTTGAATACGAAGAACTCATTTTTCAAACGATTCCTGAGTTAAAATACGTTAAAATGTATTATTTTGCCTAAATTTCAGTTAGAATGAATTTATCGTGAAATGACTTCTCATAATAAAAGTTTTTTCAACGTGCATAAATTTTACTTATAAATTCGAATATAGCATTAAAATCGAATGAAAATAGCAAGGTTTAACTTGGGTTTGTTTAAACAAAAAAATCATGTTATTAAATATTCTTCGCTGGCTTTATTTTCACAATAATAAACATCGACAATACCAGTCAATGTATATACATTTATTTTTCTTTGTAAAACAACGACTTTCGATCAGTAGTTCCTGATCCTTATCAAATTCTGTAATAAAAACTAAAACAATTTAAACGTTGATTCGTAATATACCTGAAAAAAAAATGCAAAATTTTTTGAAGAATCATTCCAATTACATAATTTTGGTAGACGTATTACATACAGTTTCATAAAAAGTTTGATAGTTAAAGATAAACATGAAAAAAAAATTAGAGTGCGTGTGAAATACAAATTACGAGTGAGATTTTCATGAAAATGAAGTTATAACATACATATATAAATAGTTATTTAGATCATGGAAATTATTACAATGCTAAATTACAATTTTTGTTTTAGATATATGTGATATGAGCAATGACAATATTCTATAATCATCGTATTTATGTGTTTTTATTATTAATCCTTAATATAAATGACCAAAAATACAAAAGATTTCATAACTTATTGTCAATTTATTGACTATCACTATTTATACAGTATTGCAAATACTTAATAAATATCAATGAAAATTGGAGCGTGTTAAATCAACACGCGTTAGAAGTAAAACTTCTCACGCTGCTTTTTTTACGGTTCCGATGTGAAGATTTTTATTCCTCTAATCTTTTTTAGTATTTACAGATCCTTCAATTTTTCTGTGTAATATTTTTCTCATTTTTAAACTGTGAATCAGTTAAAAAATTATTCTATTCCTAATTTTTAGCCCAGTCTATCAATGACATTCTTACACTCTTACAATGTTACGTACTTACGAAATCTCAAAATTACTCCTTACATTCGAAACACGAATATTATCGACCTCCAACTATTCCGATCTAACATTACACGCTTACAGTATTACAGACTTACAAAATCTTAAAATTACTCCCTCAAAACGAAAATATTACACTCTTACATCTTACAGTCTTAGATTACAACGAAATCTCGAAATTACTCCCTGCAATCGAAAATATTACACTCTTACATCTTACAGTCTTACATCTTACTTTGTAAAATCGCCAAATTACTCCCTACATAAATAACATTCTAGAATAAATTACATTCCTTAAAAAATTACATTCCTGAAAAGTGATAATGCCGCCTAAGAAGTTTTACTTCAAAAATGTAAAAAAAAATTATTTCGTATGGTCTATAAAAATATGTAACAAAAACTGTCAATAAATATTGACAAAAATGAGATCAGTAATAATTGTTAGCAAAAATTTAAATAAGATGACTCACACTGAAATCTATACAAATAATAGTCCTATTTACTAATAACTTGAACGATTAATAAAAAATGAGCGTTGTGAAGATTAATTTGCCTGAAACGTCAAATTAATTTCCAAAAAGCTTAAAATTCAACAGTTTTAAATCCAGAAATATTCGAATAGCCAAATGACATGAGTTACTTTTGTAAATTTATGTTTTTTGGAATTTAAAAATCTAGTCCTTTAATTTAAAAATCTAGACATTTTTAAATTTCTTATTATTGTAATTTTAACTAATGAATAGTTTAATTTCAATGCCATAAACATAACATTTCGATTTTACATAGTCATGGAAATTTCTTACACTGTCTTCATCATCGAGGACAAAAAAATCTCCAGTCTTGAAGTTAACTGTCAAAAAATATGAATAAAATATACATACTACCTGTCTAGGTCCAGGTAAATTCAAAAATTGAAATTCTACATATGTAACAACCAAAATATACAGAATCTTAAAAATCTGAATTCAGGTACATCTGTAGAGATTCGTTGCAACTTTAAGATGTTCATATTTTATAAAAGATTGCAATAAATCATTGAGAATGTTCTCCTGTGAACAATCATCAATAATATGTAATATGTAATAAAATTTAAACACTTAAATAATTGAAGTTAGGCTATAGAGATTTATTCTTATGAAGAGTAAACTGTCGCAACTTCAACATGCTCATATTTTAGAAAAAATTGCCCAAAAAGTGTAACAAGAATTTCATAGACTTATTGAAAAGTTATTTAATTTCATGAACTCGTATACTAGTATAATGTTAAATGTCAAACTGGTTGAACATTTCAGTTTACTTGCTGTTAAATTTGAGTGAAGGTTAATCAATCGCAATCAACATGTTTATTCATTCCAGTTCAATATACTCGTTTACGAATATCAATAACATGTTTATGTAAATAATTTTCCAAACGTTTGACAAACCTGATGACATTGTATTATTAAAATCCACGATTCCCAATGCTGTAATTAAAAAAAGTAAAATCAGGCAATAAACTGACTTGCAGCAACTTCAAAAATTGAATATTATAAAAAAATGTGTAACAAGTGATTCGAGATTTTCACGTAGCAATAAATCATTAATTAGAGAGATATGACTGTACTGTACAAGTGTATGTGAGACAACCCGATAAATTGTATGTTGTAACAAATCTGTGATTGCATGTAATTTCGAAACGTGCAAAACCCGAGCCCGAATAACCTGGTAGCGAGTTGTATTTTTTAATTGTAGCGATAAACGAATGATAATAATGGCTAAAGGCCGGCGAGGATAAGTATCTTAATCAGCGCGCGTGTATCAGGTGTGCTCGGCACTGAAACGCGAGATTTAATAATCAGTGCAGCGACTAACAGTTCTCTATGCCAGCATCGGCCGATCCCGTTGCTCATGCTTTTGCCCTAGCCGCGTTATTCGTCGCACCTGGTTGTATAGTGAAAGGACACGGGCTGAAAACGTGACGCAATGTATACGATGATTAGTGCTGGCGCACCACCAGCAGGAATTATCGTGCTTAGTTATTTAGCAAAGCCCCCTCTTCCGACACGCTACGCCGCTTTTTGCTGCATTAACCTCGATCCGGAAATATACGAATTGTCTGTGTTCTGCATATCGTTTTTCGGCATGTACCTCGGACCCAACTTTTGACGTGCCAAAAAATACAAAGCTTTCTTCCCTTTTTCCATATGCGAAGAGATTACGCGCTCACGGGTGTTTCTCAGCTTCAATTTCACAGCGAAACCGAATTTCGGTTTGAATGGAGCTTGGTAACTGAAACGAAAGGGTTTTTTGTATACAAAAGCAGGATTCTGTCCAGTTTCGACGGTCTTGAAAGCTCTCTAATCTTTAAATAATATGAATCTGTTAGAATCTTCACAGATATGTTGATAATTTTCAACTTGAAATTCTGTAACTTGAAAGAATTTTGACCGATGAATTTGTCAAAACAAACAGATTTTCTGTATTATTCTACAAATTTAATCTGTTTATTTTGATCGATTTTGATTGTGAAAATTAAACATGATTTTACTAGATCTAAAGAATGCAGTTTTATTAATTTGTAAGTTTTTTGACAGAATTTTATATTAAACTATTTGATTTCAAAAGTCTGAGGCATCATTTCATCCCTAATCGCTCAGGCGATTCAGGTTGAGTTATTTTGCGTGAAAATTTTTTTAATGAATTTCTATCAAAATCGACGTGATACGTTATATTAATTTTCAGTCGTCGTTGGTACGTTCAATAATTTACGGCTTTTTTCCGTTCTTGACATTCTAAAATAATTATAGGCTCTTTAGTTAAAAGTGTTTAGAAAAAAAGAGGCAAAAATCAAAATAACACGGTGACGTCATAAATAGATAATATTCACTATGAGGATGGTCAATTTGGACCTTTTTTTTATATAATTGTCATATTTTAACTTGATATTAACTATGGGTTTTTAGTTGATTCTGATGAGGGCCCAACATGCAGCCGAAATATTGATCATTTTGAATAAAAATATAAGAAATATCACTATTAATGAACAAAATTGGCCCTGAGTGATCAATTATCCTCCTTTTCTAAGGATGTTTATAATACAGAGCAAATGTATAAAATTGATCTTTTGAGAATCATTAACTTTCGCTTTAATTTCAGTAATTTTGTCTGAGAGAATGTTAAAAATATCAAGTAAAAAGTTGATTTTCCTTAGTTTCTATATTTTAATATTTCTTTTTTCTCACTCGTTTTTAAATTCAGTCTCTAGAGCATCTTCAAATACACTTTCTAGATGAAGGATTTGAATCAAATGAAAAATCATTGACGACTTTTGCCTGTTGACCCAAAAAACTGGTTTTTGGAGTTTTCAAAAATCGTGGGGAACACGACTAAAAATTGCGGAAAATTGAATTTTTTGATGAAAATTCTTTATAATGATCGGAGGAAATCACGGATTGTTATAATTATAATCAATAAGAATTTAGAGAATGAGAAAAAAGGAAAATTTAGTGTAAAAATGTAAATATACGACAAGTTGCTCAATCATTCCAATTCTAATGAATGCAAGTAAAACCACCGTCCGATACACGAGCAAACTTTAAATAGCCTGCTTTTCCAGTGCATTGCAATGAATAGCGTTGGTTTTGGTCAATTTTTCCTGCATGGCACTTTTACACTTAAAGCAAGTCTTCTTCTTCAGAGTCAGATTCCATTTGCAGTGGTGCCGAAAATGCACGATGAATTCACTTCGCTATAGTTTAACTGTTTTTTCTATTTTCTTTCGATCCTTTTTCAGAGCTATCAAAACTAATTTTAAGTGACATTCATGGCCGTGCTTCGCAACTCCCCACTTTCCCCTACTAGGATTTTTTGAAGTCGAAGTTCCATTTTTGTCATTATTTTTATGTTTTATTCTCTTCAAATTCTGTAACTTCTCAAATTATTGTTTGAGCATGATAATTTTCATTGAAATTTCTCGGTCAGGATCTTCTTACAAAGAAAAAAAAATTTGGGGGGGGGGGGCTTACAATAGTTAATTTTCGAAGTTGCGTACATTGTGTTGGAAAAGAAAAACACATATAAAATCAAAAATTAATGTACTCAAAAGTTTCCATACAGAGTGAGTTTTTTCATTCCTCATTTTGTATGAAAAGGTCTATGTTAATCGATGATTTCGTAATTTTTCAATTTTTAAAAAACTATACAAACAATATGCTTCCGAGTCTTGAGTATTATTACCAGAATATCCACAGCAGCGTAATTTTATTAAAATTATATAATTCCAAGTTCATCATAACATTTTTGTTCAAAAAAAAAATTAAATATTAAGGCTTGCTCAATTTGTTAGTACGTATCTACAGTAAACAAAATACTTTTCGTTTAAAAAGCACATAAAAATCTGAAACAATAATCTGAGTCGAACATTTTTTGGTTTTTTTACGATGTTTCAAGAAATCTCGAAAATTTAGGAAGCTATAAAATGTTTTTTTAGATGTATAAATACTTACTGATAAACTTAAACAAAAAATTTCATGATTGAACTATTTTTCGTAAAATTTTCGAATTCAAAAAAAGAAGCTTAAAAATAACTGCAAAAATATCACGATGATTTCAAAAAAATCTTATACCCTAAACAATAAACTTTTACTGATAAAGATTTATATTGAATGTTGTTGATTTAACTAAATTGTTTTTTGAAAGAAACTAATACAATAACGAAATTTCGAGGCTCAAATTTTGTGATTTTTTTTACGGTTATGATTCAAAAGGATTAACAAATTAGTTTAAATCCTAATTTTTTTTCTTTGAAAGTATATATTTTTTTTTGCTGAACTTAAAGGAAAAATATTATAATCATCGAACCATTTTTTATGAAATGCTAGAATTTGAAGAAAAGAAAGTATGAAAATGACTTTCAAATTTTGTTTTTGATATTGAAAATCTTATTTCTCAAACCACAAATTCACGCTAATGGAAATTAATACTAAATGTTGTCTATTTAACCAACTTGATAAAAAAAAAGAAAAATAACTGAGGGACTGTCGAAATTTGTATACCAAAAATTTTTCGATTCTTGTATAAAAATCACACTTGCAAGAAAATCTTTTCCCAAAAACTGAGTTTAGAATTTTTCCTATTTGGATAAAACTTTACCTACAGAAGAAAAAAAATTTCTAACATTCGACGATTTTCAGCTGAGTTATTGAAATGTAAAGAAAAATTTATATGTGTCAATTAAGGAAAATGAACTTTAAAGTCGATATTTTCAACAAAATAACTGAAATTAAAGCGGAAAGAAAAAAATGCGTGTCACCAATTTTTATAGAGATGCTATACGAAAATTTCCTCGCAAAAAAAAATACTTAACCTAAATCGCCTAGACGATTTGAAATGAAACGACCCTAAAAGCCAAGATTTTTCTCGAACAACCTTCCTCCCTTTAAAAGTAAACCCTTCTTACAACCTTGGTGTACTCCCAAACTTTTTCAATTTCCCAAGACATCGCAGTAACTTGAAATTCAGTTACAAGAACCATCGATATAGTTGAAAAAAGTCACCTTTCATACGGTTGTACAGCCGTTGTGATCAGAAACTTTGAAGAGTGCACCAAGTATTCTCTTCAATAGATGAAAGGTGCCTAATCATTATTGAAGTAGGTTCGTGATCACTATCACGATACTTCCTTGAAAAAAAAAATTTCCTTTCCAATTCAATGGCCAAGTGCGAAAGTTACACGCAATTACTGCATCATGTGTTCTAAGCAGTAATTTTTCATGCTCGAACTGTATTACTTTCCTGTGTTCACTTTCCAAAGCATACGTCGCTACTCCAGTTTCCTCGCTCGTTATTTGTACTTAATAAATCGAGCACGCGTTATTGCCGTCAACTCGCGAGTATTGTATTTATCGGGCCGATTAAGATCGCGATCGAAATAGCCCCGTGTCCAGAACACGGTATTTATTAGTTTAATTACGCTAAATGTCACAATCCCATCGAAATCTTGGTTTAGGCCGGTATCGAAAATCTCGTACTTTCTCGTACTCGCTCATGTAAAATGCACGGAAAAGGCAAATCTGGCGTTTTAGCGTGCGTCTCGTGCAAGGTGAAAGTTGGCACTTGATGCCGCGAATTTACTCCTGAATAACGAATGTCTATTTTCCAGCCTGATAGAAGTTGCAAGTTGGAGTATTGTTTGAGGAAAATTGCTGCAGAATACACTGAAAAAAAGTGCCAGTTTTACAAAAAATGCAATTGAACTGATTCGATTTTAGTTTGATTTGAAATGATTTTTAATGTTTATGAATTTCGAAAATTTCAGACATGTTTAATCTGAATCTGTCAGAAATTTTCACTGAAAAATCTGTTAATTTTTCACAGGTTACATTGTAAAAATTTTAACATAGAAAACCTGTAGAATACAACAATTTGTTGAATTTAAAAGATTCAGATTAAGAGAGTAACGAAACTTTTTGGAAAATTTTCAAATTTTCGGAAATTGTTTAGCTTTTAGATTCTTGCAACTTTTTAACACTTTTCGAATTCTTTAGAGTTAATTTGACAAAAAATATCCTGAAGTGTATTTGAAACACTGTAATAAAGACAAACAACAGAGTTTTTTAAACTTTCGCAGAAATTCTAAAAATTTCTCGAAGTTCCGAAAATTTTTGACAATCTTTGATATTTTTGAAATATTACACAACTATTCAGAATTTACAAGATTCTATGTATAATACGGTATATTCATGATAACTTCCTAAATTTAAATCAGATTCATCCATTTTTTACATTTTTCCTTGATCTTTTAATAATCTCAAAGTTTTTTAGATTTTCATTGAAAAATTTGAAAAAATATAGCGTCGTTCGCATTACTAAAAATATGTGAATAACAACATTTTACAAAATTATTGAATATTTTCCGAAACTTCGCGAAATAATTGAAATTTGCGATAGTCTTAAATGTTTTCAATGTTTTTTGTTCTTTCGAAATTTTTAGAATTGTAATCATAGTAAAAATAATTAATCAGTTCTTAAATTTTATTAAAGTTTGTCCAACTTTTTGGGATTTGAATGATTTTACATACTTTTCGAGTATTTCAGGTTTTCATAAAAAAATTCACTGTAGAAATGAATATACTAATGAAAACAATTTAAAAAATTTTAGGATGTGTTCGTTTAGAAATTTCGAATATGTAACCTATAATATTTTCAATGTTCTTTAAAGTTATGAAATTTTTGAAGGATCAATCTCGAGACAAAATATTTACCAGTTTTCGAAATTTATTAAAATTCATTCGACTAATTAAGATTTAACTTGATTTTTCGTGATTTCCAAGTTTTTTTGTATTTTCATTGAAAAATAGAAATTGAGTTCTCCTTTACATTACAAACAAATATTTAAATAAATACAATATAATAATCTTTTGAATATTTTACTATAATTCAGCAAAATATTTAAAATTTGTGATAATCATCACTATTCCTGATGTTTTTTATTTTCAAAATTTTTAAAATTGCAATCGTGGTACAAATTGTTCTTTAGTTTCCAAATTTTATAAAAATTCGTAGTACTCATTGTTAGTTTAAGTAATTTTTCGTACTTTTCGACTTTCCCATATTTTTATTGAAAAATTGAATAAAACTTTATTATTCACATGCAAAACGAATATATTAGTAAATACAATCTAAAATATTTTATGATACTTTTGGAAATTCTGCAAAATACTTGTAATTTTGAATAACCTTTAATGTTTCAAATATTCATTGTGTTTCGAAATTTTCAAAAGGTCAATCACAAAACAGAATATTCAATAGTTTCCAAATATTATGAAAACTCGTTCAACTTACTGAGAAAATCGCGTGATATTTTGTACTTTTTGATTTTTTTATATTTTCATTGATATGGTAAATTGAAAAAAAAAAAACATTAAAATTCACATTACAACAAAATATTTAAATACCCACAATCTAAAAATATTCGGAATATTTACTTGAATCCAGCAAGATAATTCTACGTTTTGATAACTTTCGATACTCTCAATGTTTTTTTTTTTTTTTTTTCATTTTTCAACATCTTGAAAATTGCAATCATATTGATAGTACAAATTATTTGACAATTTCCAAATTTTTTCGGAAATTCGTCCGAATCATTGAGATTTTTTTCACTTTTCAAGTTTTCCAGATTTCTATTAAAAAGTGAAAGAAAAAAACATAATCATTTAAATAGTACACAAAGATGTAAATAAACATTTGAAAAATTTTAGAGTATTTTCTGAAATTTCGCAAAATAACTGAAACTTTCAATAACAATCAACATTTTCTATGTTTTTTGAAGTTGAGAATTTTCTAATTTGGAAATTTCAATAGTTAAGACAACTAACTAAATAAAAATTCAAATAAATTCATGCATTCGCACTAACTATGTAATAAATATTTCGACACGTGTGCCACATTAAAATAATTAAGTAATCAATTTTTTTCATTGAATCAACTAATTTTTTTTCGGTGTAAGCTATTATTTGATGAAAATTGTAGCAGAATACTCTCATCATGAGATGTTACAAAAGAGAATTTTTCAGAAAAAATTTTATTCTTGACGGAAATGCTTGCTCGACAAAAATTGTGGATGATGTTCATAAAAAGCTGGTGTCTAGAAAACGAGGAAAATACATTAAAACACATTCTGTTTTTTCTCTTGTTTTCTGTAACTGGATTATCTTCAAACTCGACAAAAGCGAGTTATTGCTAAATATATCCAACAAAAGAAGGTTATATACAATAGTGTAAAAGACTTGTGTTGCAAAGTTATTAATATCACAACGGAATATAACTTTCTTTTTTATTCTTCGTAACTCCAAGGCTTCATTAATCACAGAAACACTCTGTAAAAAAATTGAAGCAATTTATATTTTCCATCAGAGCTTAGAAAATTATTAAAAAAGTTTGGACGCGTGACGTTACCGTTACTTCGAAAACGGTAGTAACTTATTATCGAGACTGTTTTTAAACATTTACGTACCATTTCTCTGCTGCTACTTTTTTCAATTTGAAAAATACTCCGACTATTTTATCATCGAAAAATTAATGTGCAGTCGTTTCACATTTACCTTTCATAAAAAATGTTTTTCAATTATTTCGATTATTGTATCATTTGTATGGAGATTGCGTTCTGCAAAATCAGCAATCATGAACGATGATTGCCTTTCACAGTTTAAACAGTTTTGAGAGTTTAAGAATATATTGAGTACACTTTTGAATATTGCGACACTTTTGACGATTTAAACAAGTTTAAATAACTTTGACACTTGAGCATAATATTTAATAGCAGTTTTGACAGATTTTACATTTTAACTTGTTTTTTTTTTAGTTTTGAAAGTTTTCTTATAGTTTTTACAGTTTTATAAATATTTTGACAGTTACAACTGTTCTGAGAGTTTTCGAGAGTTTTGATAAAAGAGTTTGGGACAATTTTGAAATTTTAATAATTTCAAACAGTTGCAAAGGTTTTGACAGCTTTTATGCTTTTGACAGTTTTCAAAAGTTTCGACAGTTTTCTTTACAGTTCTTACAGTTTACTTATAATCTTGGAAATTTAATAATAATTACTACAGTTTTGAAAGATTTTACAGATTTGGAAATAATTAATAAGAAAAAGCCTTTCACTGGTTTTCTCAGTAAATATAATTTTTTGTTGTTGACGTTTTTATCTTTAATATAAGACTTTTTTCAAGACTAGCATAATTTTTCTTTTTCACACAAACATCGAGGTACTTTATATTATTTATATTTGATAGGTACTTTTGACATTTTTTTCAGTCAAGATACTTTTCATATAATTTTGACAGTTTTATTATGGTTTTGACAGTTTCAACATTTTCTTTACAGTTTTTACAGAAGAGTTCACTTCACTTTTGGCAATTTTAAACAGTTTGACCAGTTTTGGCAGTTCAAAAGTTAACAGTTTTGAAAGCTTTGGAGTTTTTCACAATTTTCCTATAGTTTTCAATGTTTTAGTTGCATTTACAGTTGAAACGTTTTCAAAAATTTTTACAAGTTAAACAGCTTTGTTACAATGTAGAAAAACATGTCATTTTCCATTCCTGATTTCAACTTTTACACTGCGAAAAATTATACTGTAAAATAAAAATAGTGATTTTCCTACAAAATATGCTTAAATCACTTTTTACATAGTTGCATGAATAAATTTACATTGTATTCTGATATTCAAACAATATTTGCACAAAAACTGTATGAAATATTTTGAATATATCATTAAAAAAAAAAACAGAAATTTTGATTTCATGCATACTTTGAATGAAAATTTATATAGTTGTTCTTACAGTGTATAAACTATTACAGTAAGTATGACTAAAAGAAATACAGTAAACCTCATTATACCGACTCCAACCGTCCATTTTACCGTGGCAACAGCTACATTCAGGATCCGTAATATGTTCTGAAATTTCATCAGATACTGAAAAAAGTTAAACTTTATACTTTGTACAGCCTTTTTTCAATTTAGACACTTATTAAACATGTAATTTTTACAGTACTATTATTTTTTTGACAGTTGCAACAATTTTACAGTTTTTACAAGATAGTTTACTTTTTTTTAAACAATGTTAAATAGCTTGAATTATTTTTAATAGTTCAATAGTCAACAAGATTTTCAACAGTTTTTTTTCAAAATGATATAATAGTTCAATAGTTGTATAAAATTTTACAGTAAACATTGAAAAAAACAGTAAATCCAAGGGAATCGACCCGAACGTCTACTTTACCGTGACAGCAGCCGATATTCAGGGCCTGTAATATGTTCCCAAGATTTCACCAGACACTGTAAAAAAAGGTCAGCTCCATACTTTGTAAAAGTATTTTTATTTTTGACAGTTTTACTATAATTTTTACAGTTACATTGTTTGTGTAATCATTTTCAACAGTTTTTACACAAGTGTTTACTACACTTTTAACAATGTTAAGCACCCGAAACAGTTTTAATGGTTCAATAGTTAACAATAACAGTTTTGGGAGCCTTGAAGCTTTTGACAATTTTTTTGATATTTTTTCAATTTTTGAATTGTATTTACAGTTTCAACATTTTCAAATGTTTTTACAGTTTTTACAGCTTCGAAATAATGTAGGAAAACACGTCGCTTTAAATTCTGACCAAAACATGATTCTAGAATTTAACTCTCAAATACTTCGACAATAACTTACCAAGTGTGATCAAAAGTTAATAGTAATAAAAACTTGCCAAGTTTGATTCAAGTTCAACCAGCAATACTTAATCTTGTCAATTATTTCTGAAGTAAAAGCCAAGTTTTTACCGGTCATTAACTAGATATCTCTCAAGTAAAACTTGGGATTTTTCTATTTAGGGGCGGTTTCAACAACTACACTGAAAAAAAATTATCGTGATTTTTCTTACAAAATGTAGGAAAATTACGTTCTATACAATTACGTGGGATTACATACTGCTTTGATATTTAAGATATTTAAACAAAATTTGCAGAAAAAACTGTATGAAATGTTGGTGAAAATATAAAATACAAAAATTTTCCCATGCGACTGCATAATTATACTATAATTTTCGAATACTTTGGACTTAAGGTGAAAATCAATACAATTCTCTTACAGCGTATAAACTTTTACAGTGAAGATGACTGAAAAATAAGTTAACCCAAAGACACTGTTCACTTTAACATTGCAACATTCGAAATTCAGGTCCTGTAATATGTTCCCAAGATTTCATCAGACACTGTAAAAAAAGGTCAGCTTCATACTTCCAACAAGTACAATTAATTTTGAGGTAAACTACAATTTTTGCAGTTTTATTGTATTGACAGTTTCAACAGTTTTTACAGTTTTTACAGTTTTAACAGCTTTGTTACAACAGAAACACGTAACTTTTAGTTCCTGATTCCAACAACTGCAGTGTAAGAAAAATTATGATCATTTTCCTACAAAATATTGGTAAATTTTGTCTTATTCAGTTGCATGGGAAATTCACATACTGTTCCGGTATTTAAACAACATTTACAGGAAAAACTGTATGAAATGTTGGTGAAAATATCATGATAATACGGAAAGTTTCCCATACAACTGTATATACTGTAATTTGCGCATACTTTGGGTAAAAATGAATACAGTTTCTCTTACAGTGTATAAACTTTTACAGTGAAGATGACTGAAAAATATAGTTAACCCAAATGGACCGTCCACTTTATCGTGGCAACAGCCGAAATCCAGGGCCTGTAAGATTTCATCAGACACTGTGAAAAAAGTTGAGCTCCGCGGGAGCCGAGAACGAAGCGAAACACAAGCCGGAGCCTCCAATTCGAGCAAGATGAAATCGGGTACGTAACACTTTCGAAGAACGTCGCTCCGCTGAGGTCCGTGGCTTCGTGGCCTTTTTAGGTTGCGGTCGTATTGAAATTGACAAAGTTATCACGCGTGTGGGCGTGCCACTCTCGTTATGCCCGAAAATAGACTATCAGTCGAGGAACCTCGGAACAAAGAGAATCGCGATCAAAGAAGAGCGCACGCTCTTGTTAACCTGCCAGATTCTCTTCGGACACAGGCGATTTGTACACGTGCGAATGGACTAGACAACTCGGCGTCGCGGCTATGACGTTCGAGGCACATTTCCTTTGTTCGCTTCGATTTTCTGCGCGTTACCAAGTCTCTTTTTATCCTTGTACAAACTTGGAACCCAATGTCAAGGTGTCGTTCGGAATGTTTAACCAAGATCTTTGTTTGATTTTCAAGTGCCAAATTCGGCTCGTGAGATATTTTATCTTCTTTGGGGTTTCAATACTTTTTGCGCAATCGGACCGGAACCGTTTGGAACAGTATTCTTCTTTCTTTCGATTTCAGCCATTTATGTAGAATGACTTTTATTTCCTTATCAGCACCTTGTCGGTACATGAAAGCGTTTGACGGATAATCACCGGGCGCCTAGGCGTCTGATTCGATCCTGGTAATTGCAGCTCTAAGCTACATATGTGATCGAATCGTGGCTCTGCGCGTGTGCAAAATGAAACAGCTGTTGAACGCCATCTTGTCGTCTGCCCCCAGCTGTGGGCTCAGCTGACCTCGCCGTTGCCAAGTCGAGCCCAGGGACGCAGTCCTGCCCAGCCCGTCCCCATTGTTCCTCCGGTATTTCGATCGCCCTTTAGATTTCTCCATGTCAAAGCTTCGTCATGTTCCATTGAAATCGCGCACTCCAGCCAAGGTATCGATCCACTATTTGCCAATAACGTCGCGAAAATAAGGTCTCTTTCTCGACGAGTTTGGACTGATGGTCGACTGACACTGGATTACCCTTAATTGGGTCTGTCGAGTACGTAGTCGATGGTCGCTTTTTAAACGTATTCGTTCTTGTGTCCCATGTTTATCCAAATTGTGCGCTTTTTTATCGAGGAAATTGCGGCAATGTCATTCGTGAAGGTTGTGCACGCCAGTTACTTTTGCGAAGCTGACAGCCATTTGGACATGTCATGGAAAGTAATGTGACCTTCGAATATGAGTATCAGTCGTGTGACAGGCGTGCAGAACTGGAAAACGGAATTTCATAGGATTCAATCAAAGGTGAACTTGCTTTCTAGAGTTGTAGATCTGATATACACTTTGAAATTTGTGTGAGTCACTTACTTCCTAATGGGTAATGAAGTTTTGCCAATTTGAAAGTGCTTGATCTACAATTGTACATCGGTGAATTTGTTCTCTTTGGGATTTAGATATTTAGTTTTCACAGTTCATGCAGATCGTTCATGCTTTGCAAGCTCATTGCACGTACACGTGACACGTTCCTGCATTGCCGAGGGGCATTCGCGAAGAATAGAACAGTGAGATACGCTAGTATTCGCGCACTTAGTCGATAAGCGCACACGTGTACGAATTAAAGGTTCGCGATGCATGATAATACTATCCGATTCATAGACATAAACCTTGACACGATATCCCCTGCCTCTTTCTCAAAGCCAAGTTTCGTTTCTCTCGTTCTTTGGGGGCCGTTCGCCGAGACTTTCCAACGTCTTTTTCGACTTTAGTCCCTTGACTTATTTACAACCTCGTTTTATTCCGCGCCGATCCCATACAGCGCAGCGCGAGCGATTATTGCGAACGGAATTATTCATCATCAGTTTTCTCTCTGAAACGTGATAGGTTCGAGTAACCATGATTCATCTTGCTCTACAATTTGCTGCAAGTAACCCATTCAAGATCACCGCGAAATGTGATGTATGAGTCACTCAAATGACCCTCTACCCCAAATGTAAAAATTTCGCCTATGAAAATTAGGTTTGACAACTAACAAGTTGGTGAAAACTTTCCTCAATAATCTTTGAAAACTGTATCATAACATACGTTCTTGTGAAACAAGTCTATGACAACATTTTGATGCTTAAACAAGTGTCTTCTCATACGGTTGTCAACTGGTTGTGAAAGGATGAAATTATTGGAAAAGTCGCAATTAAAAAATAATAAAAACAATTACTATGTCCCTGATGCATAATAATTTTGAGGAAAAATGTAATTGAGTAGGTGAATATTCTGTACCATTTTTTATTCATGGAATGTTCATTTACATTCTACAAAGCAAAATTGAAGATCCATTGGGATTGAAAATTCCAGAATTAAAATTTCAGCACTCTGATATTACAGAATCGGAATTTTGAAAAATGAATAATCTGGATTTCGAAATACCGAATTGTGTGTTGTATCATCATGGGTTTTTCTGAAATCAGCTAATCAGTTAATCAGCGGTTCTACAAAAATAATGTGGGAAATTTTAATTTTTGCAATTATCTTTAATAGACTTCACAATAGCAAGTCCGAAATTTTAAATTCTGGTAACTTCAATTCTAGAATTATATCATTATATTTCATGGCAAAAATACTGTTAAGTAAATTTTAAACTCTTGTTTTTCACTGTTGAAAATTCCAGAGATTTGTTCTATATTCTATAAATCTCGAATTTCTGTTTAAAACAGATTCCTTGCATTTGAATCAATGATTTGATACTTAACAATTCAGATCTTTTGAATTTAATACTCAATGGTTCAAAACTTCATAATCTTGTTTTAAAATTGGTTAAGTACTCTGCAATTTTTTATAATCTACATTTCTTAATTCATGTACAACAAGTCTGGAAATAAACATTTAAAAATAAAAAATTTCATCATCAAAAATTAAAAAATGTTTGATTTTGTAACTCTTTATCATAGAATCGAGACTTTAAAAATATAAAAACTGTGATTCGAAACAATTAGTCGTATGTTGTGTAATTTACAATTTCATCATACCCATCCTAAAGCTCAGAATTTTTAGATTCTGTACCAGGTAATCAAAAGTTATGAAATTACAAATCGTGAAATTGAAATTTTCATTAATCTCTTAAATAAAATTCAACATTTTGTATTTCAGGTTCTAAAATTCATAATAATTAATACAGATGATACAAAAAGATAGTAAATATGAGGAAAATTGTATCTTTTTATGGAAGGGTCGAAAATCGTAAACTTGCATCGGAAATACAAATTTACTGCGTTTTTTGAAAAGTTACCATCGCAATAAAGAGAATATCAAATTTTCTATTGAACAATTGAACACTAAAAAAATGAATATTTAAGTAATGAAATTGTGACCTAGATTTTTAAATGAAAAAATACACCTCACCGATATCGATTTCCGAAAGATTAATCTTTTCAATTTATAAAACTCTTGGAATGTTTATAACGATTTTTTTATTGCATTCACTACAAAATAAGAATTGAAAACAAAGACAAGCAAAAAATAAAACAAATTACTGAAATTATAGTTTTTGATTCAATTATGGATAAATAAAAATTTCGAGATTAGAAAAATTTGTCATTTTGAAATTTCGTATGAAAAATTTTCAAAATTTTCATATTTTCCATCTAAAAATCGAATTAACTGCAATATTATAATATTGCAGTCTGTGTTATTAAATGATAGAATTCCTTCTTACCATTATTATTCAGTGCTTTGAATTCACTAAAAAGGAAAAGAGTTGAAAAAAATTATGAAATAAACAAATATAAAATAGCTATAGGTATAGATTTTAATTATCAAATATTATACATCTTTTTGATCAAAAAGATTAGTGATCTTAAAATTTTGGATAAAGAATTTTAAAATATGTGAATTTTTAAATCGATTTTATCAAGAGTGGAATTTCCCACACTAAAAATGGCTGAGAACAAAAATTTTCAGTGTCAATTGATCTAACTGAATTTTCGTTAGAATAGACGTCATTGGAAATTTCAGTTAGGCTAATTGAATTGTCAGTCGCTTATTCTGAAAAAAAGTTGGCATTGTTGAGTGTATAAACTTTTTATTGTAGCCATTTTAGATTCACCATATAACAATAACGAATATTTTCAGTGATGAGGTTATAACCGAATGTCACATTGTCAGTTGCGTCATTTCAGTAAGAATCATTGAATTTTTCTAATTGCAGTTATGGAGCTAACAGAATTTTTCAGTTTTTTCAATTAGAGCAAACGAAAATTTCCGTAACGTCAATTTTCTCGTCTCCCATTTGAAAAAATGCAATTGAAACAGTTGAGTCGATTTCTCTCTGTTATTGCAATACTTGCATTATTTGATGCATTTTGTAACTTCAGCTAGTAATTCATCTATTCAATGCATCAAAATAAAAAAATACAAAGTATAGCAACATGTACTATTCAATGTTAGAGTTTCCTTAAACGGTGTACGGAAAAACTAAAAAATGTACGGGAAATGAACGGGAATTTTTTTCAGCCGTATTCAGTACACTGTCAAAAATTTTTATATTGATTTTAATAAACTTGTCTTGGAAGTGTTTTACATAAACGCATATTAAAATTAATAATCATCGTTTTTTAAATTTCATAAACTTTTCGGAATTTTAATAAACCAGTTTGTGGATTTTAATAAACTTGTTTGTGTGAAGAATATTCATGTTCAATAAGAGTTTTCAAAAAATGACAAACCCAGCCAAATATTTTCCAGCAGATATTTATTGCTCCTCGTTTTAATCTCTTCGTTTATTGCTCCTCGCTTTACTCTCTCAAAAATTGCGAAATGACTCCAGAAAGATTTTTCACCTCAAGGGGGAGTTGAACCTAGTACTTTCCTACCTAAGCTTCCTATAATGTATATATGTTTTCGCAACTGACATTGAGCTAATTCTACATGTAAAAAATGTATTTTTTATGTAGATCATTTAAGTACAAAAGGCGCAGGGTTTTTGCATAGTTTTTCCCGCAAGGGAAATCCTTAATTTTTTCCCTTTTAGCCAGGAAAATCACATAATATTGCGTTGCGTAAATGTAGAAGTTAATAAACAATCATCGTACTGAAACGATTAAATGAAACACTCTGTATTGTAAAAGGCATGCGGGAGTTTGCTAAACTTGTCGTGTATACTGAAAAGAAAAGAACCAATAACAGCCTTGTTTATTCGGCGATATGTATGAAAAAGAATCATGTATTTCATAAATGAATAAACACCTTTAAATCTAAAATCTAAATCTCTATGTAGATCATATGCATTTCAAGGTTTAATGCACTATAGTATAAAACTTTTTATAAACACTGTAGGGATTTTCATAAGCGTTGAGTTATTTCAATAGACATGTTGATTATCAACGGTTAAATAGCTTTGATTACTATAATGCAGGAAAGTATACAAAAATCAATGACGTTTATGTATGATACAGATTTCATACACTTGTTTAGAATGTTAAATAGACTATATACATATTTTCAGGAGCGTTTCCTTTTTTTAATAGAAATTTTTAATTAATGATGGATTCATTCACACGTTTATGATTTTATAACTATTTACATAAATTTAAGTTTACTGAAATCCTCGATATTTTTAACAGTGTAGACACCCTGCCCCGTACAATCAACGAAGCGCCGAAGAATCCTGACGAAACAAAGGATCTCGAGCGTTGGGTGTTTTGGAAAGTCCCTTTAAATTCTTCTAGGCCCTCGAAGGCTCGAGGCGGCGTATACGTGTACGCATTAGGTAGCACGTGATGGAACAAAACAAGCTAGCTGGTGCAGCAGGTTTATGTTTTCAGGACGAGCAATGCTGGGGAACAAGAGGCTCGTCTCTGAAGCTTTCTATACACGCGCTTTCACGGGTCACCAGCGGTCCACGTCTTTGTTGGCGACCGAGACCAAGGCATTAGAAGCCCTGGGCCCTTATTTTTTCGTCAGCCCACGCAAACCGTCTTTCACACAGGAAGCACCTGCACTTTTCCATTTATATCTTCCCTTCAATCCCTTATCGAGCAGCATTTGTCAGACTTGGAACGTTTTGTGCTGGCTCGAAAACTTGTATACGCTTTTTCGAAACTTGGACCCTCGCTCGAAATCGTCCCCGATGGACAGGGGATGACAGGGAAGCCTGCAAAGTATGAGCCTCGTTAATATTTACCACTCGCCTTACGTTTTCCCGTCGCTGAAATCGAGGAGCGACGTCGATTTCAGGAGCTAAGTTCACGAGTTCAACGTAGCTGGCGTCTTCAAACGAAGGGGCGCATTATACAGTTGCGTGAATGCACGCCAAGCTAGTTGGCAGACGTTGTTTAAAAGTCTTAGTCGACGGAAAGGGACGGGGAAATAACAGGATGCGTTTTTCTCTCTTTGATCTTTGTGGCACGGGTTACTTTTTTAATAGCAGTCGCTTTAATGGGCACGCGAATGTGAATCGTCGGAGTGTCGAATAGACGAAAAAAAGGAGCTGTTTCTGCCTATATGTAGTACTTTTTCACTGTGAAGGAAACAGAGGTTCCTCAACTAGTGGGGAAAAGTTTTTCTACTTATCTGAGAGTTGCGATTAGATTCGAGGAGGATATTTTGTTCAAGAACGTGAGTACATGGGGTTTTTGTGGAACTAGAGCGGTTTATATGGGTTCGAACAATAGTTCATTACTTGGATGTTGTGGAAAAGTTGTTTTTGACGAAGTTGAACATTGTGAGCAGATATTTGTTAACTTTTTTAGGCCAGTTGAATGCATTTTGTAATTTCTTTGGATATCAACAATTTTTTAACCTATAGAAAGACAATTTTTCTGTACATTTAAAAAAAAATACTTCTACATACAATGCTTGGAAAATGGAAAATCTTATTTTGCTTTCAAAGTATGGACATAACATTAAAGTCGAATTACCTTGGTTAATCATATTAGCTAAGTAATTTTATTTTTGCTTATAATTTTGTAAACTGTCAAGTACTATAATAAGTAAGATCAGATACTCGTCATTTTAAGTAAAGAACAATAAAAAAGCATTTCAAGTGCCTGTTCACGTTCGCGAATATGGAAAATACGATTGCCATTGAATGACGACAACTAAAGTAATTTGTAAACGAATAATAAGTGGTTGCTCTTATACAGACAACGGTCTTCTGACCTATAACTATTTTTTTTTTTTTTTTTTTTTTACAAATAATGGTCTTTCTGACCTAGGATTATTAGGGTACAATTTTTAAGGAGATAGCTTCTAATTACGAATATATTGATGAAGACTCAATGTAGGATGAAAATATTGATAAAATAAAGAATTTTGGATTTCTATCAAGTGGCTCCCAGAAATCATTTATTGATTCATTTACTCATATCATTAACGGAACAATCTATAACTTTAGAGTTATTAATCAAGAAGCAGATTCAACTTCAATAGCTGGTCAGCGACACATTTTTTATTTACTAAACGTAACTATGTACTTGAATCTTAGGATAAATAATGTTTATAGTTCTAAGCAAATAATTTTATTATTTGAATAAAGATCATTAATGATTTTCATTAGAATCTTCAACTACTAAAAAAATTAAGATGATTGTTCAGTTCATTATAAATCTAACCAATTTGAAGTATTTTCACTCACTTTAAGTTTATAAAAAACAAACTGAAATACTTGAATTACAAATTTTTCCTGTGGGTGCTTGATACCAATTTTTTGATATCCACTTATATTTTTTTTTTCAGTCTACACATAAATATCTTTCAAAATATTTAAATATTCATCTAAGATATTTAAAATGTCTGACAAAATTTTTGGCTCTGTTTTGATTTTCGAATGAAGAATTTTTTTTTGCTAATCTTAATTTATATATGCTATGTTTCCGTGTATTAATGCCCGTAGAGGGACTTCGAAGAATAAATACATATCGTTAACTTGATTTATATACTTCCTTACATAATTTTCAATTCTGTGCATTAAGATGTATAATTCATAAAGTTCCTCAACTTCTGATAACTCGATTATACAGAAATATACATGGAAATAAATTGATTCCATATAATCAGATTAAATACTAATTATTAGAGTTTGCAATTATTGATACTTAAAAAATATTGAACGCGATCAAAATTATTGAATACCGAATTCGTTTGACTGTCAATCGCAACTGTTTTTTTTTATCCTGTTTAGTTTCCTGTCTCTATTTCTATTTATATTTCATCACAATAATTACGATTTATTCATTCATGGCATAGTAAATTTAAAAATCGTCAACCGTACAATAGTTACAGATTTCTTATTGATTTTTCAATTTTACTCGAGAGATTAGGAAAAATTTTCAAATAAATTTAGACAATTTTGGATTATTTTTGTTTTTACTCTGGAACACCTTATAGACAATTTAAATTTCCAGGTTTTTCTAAGTTTCGATTTGAATAACTCCAGAACGAAATTTTGAAACATTCAAATTTGGTTTCGTGTACAAGTCAAAATTTTGAATCTTACCTTGTATGAGCAGGTTTCAATGTCAAACATTTTTTCTGAATTCGTTGATTAAAACTTGGCAAAACAAGAAACAAATAAAAACAGCTTAGAACTGATAATCTAAAATTTAGCAATTTAAAGAGTCGAACTTTGGAAATGATAATAAAATTCGAAAAACATTAAATCCATTAGAAGCATGAAAACTATGATCATAACAGTACTCTCCTCAAACAACGCTAATTTTCTATAATTATACAGCTCTAAAAATAGTACAATCATGTAACATCGTCATAAAATAGAAAAAAAAACATATACTTCCCTAAATATTGTGACGCACTGCGAGAAAAGGGATCTACAGTTCGAAAAATCATTTTTCCGATTATGAGTGATTCTGTTAGTTTTCAATCTGACTTTTGATTTCGTGTAATTAGAATGTACTTACATTGATTTTTTTTGAAGCTATGAATTTTAAAATACGAGATATTACAGTCTCGGTAATGTATTTTGATTCGTTCAATCGTTCTCTGTAAAGTTTTATTTTTTGACGGTAGGTCCCTTTTCTCGTATTGCATCACGTATATGACGAGTACTCACTGGATTTGCATAGGCAACAAAAAAATCACGTATGTACATATGTAATGAAACAAAAATTATTCGCATAAAAATGACCCAAAGGTGTTTCCATTCCGTAAAAAGTCTCAACGTGAGCAACAAGTTCTTACCAAGTTTCCCGTCATACAACCTGATGTACCTACTCATATCTCTCAATCCCGGGAGGAAAAAAACGGCATTTACAGGCAGAAGACGCGAATCGACAGATTGAACAAAATTTAAAGGTCCTTTCAAAACACGTCCCTGCAGGATCGAGGTTATTCAACTTGGAGGCAATTTTCCCTAAAACGAGGGGCGCCTCGTGTGTCTAGACGCAAAAAGCATCGACCCTTCCCAACATTGGGATGAGTGGTAAACGCAGGGACAGCGATATCCTGCCGTTCGGCGTTCTCATTCTCCTCGCTGCGCTCCGTCCCTTCCAGGCATCATCGAATTTCTCCCGTTCGGCCGGAATCTCGGTCGGGTTTATTATCATCTCGCGCTTTCTCATTCGACCACTCACACAACCTCACGGCTTATCGAATCTCAGGGCTTTTTTCTTACGTGAATTACCAGGGAAAACTCGCCATTTTTTGCTTTTTTCTGCAAAAATTACGCCGGCTCGTAATAAGGTTAAAACAACACCGACACAAAGTGCTACGATAAACTGTGACCATCATGACCCCCGCGTGGGCGCAGTGACACTTTTGCTTCTAAAAATTGGATTGGACAACTGCTTGAAAAAAGCTGTACACGACAACAAAAGATACAATCAAAATTTTATACAGATCCTGTAAAAACTCTGGAGAATATACGCGAAATTCGTTTCTAGGATTTCGAGAGACACTATATCCTCAACGCAGTTTTGCTAGTTTCCCATGGCCCCAGACGGGCGTAAATGGCTGGGGTCCGAAAATCCCGACGGGCTCGACAGGCTTTCGGACTCCGCTTCTTCTGCTGACTTCTATATCAATTAATCTTCATAATTACAATAATAATAACCGACGATGCGAAGTGCGAGAGACGAGTTAGGGCCCTTGATGGACGATTTCCTTTGTTGTTCATCGAAACCAGCTCATTTAATGCGCTCTTCTACCGCGGTTTCAATTACGCTAAACAAAAAGGTCGGCACAATGTACTTGCACGTGAAAAGAAAATTCATCGCGAATTCAAGCTCAGGCCTTCGAGCTCGCCCCTTTTGTCGACGATGTTACAACCAGATGTAATCATGGGAAAATGTTAAAACCTTTGTAGTAAGGTACTTCAAACGCTTCGTGAACAAGTGTCTTGAAATAAGACGTTTGGACCAAAGCCTGTATTTGAAAATCTATAGAGTAGAGAAAAGTGTGTTCTCGTAGCACAATTGTAGAGCAAGAGGTTCCGGGTTGATTCCTAATGTAAGGAGAATTTTTTTTCTTGGCAAACGCAATTTTGACGAAAATTTAGATAGTGAAACCATTTTAAATCGATTTTTTTTACATTCGTTGGATGGTGTAATTTTTGCATTAGTTTTTTCTTCAGCTCACAAAATGACTAGATCGATACACATGTTATAATGGGGTGTAGTAAGGTACTTGAAACACTTCAAAGATGACTGTCTTGACATAAAGTATAGGTACTAGATCTGACAAGATTGTTGAGGACTTGGATATCAAGAAAATGAAGAAAATCATGTGCTTTGCGTAACGCAGTTATCACCCAATTAGCAAAAGGTCTTGGGTTCATCCTCAAATTGAGGAGAATGTTGCTTTTTTTTCTTGGCAAGCGCGATTTCGACAGAAATTTAGATAGTAAAACCATTTCAAATCGATTTTTCATGAAATTTACTGGATGGTGTAACTTTTGCATTAGTTTTTTCTTCTGCTCACAAAATGACTAGATCAATACACATGTTGTCATAGGGTTATTTAAGTACTTCAAAGGCTTCGAAGATGACTTTCTTGAACTAACGTATAGGTACTATATCTGACATGATCGTCAGTGACAGTACTTAAGAAAATGAAGAAATTTATGCTTTGCGTAACGCAGTCGTCACTAAATAAGCAAGAGTTTTTCTCCGAAGTAAGGAGAATATTGCCTTTTTTCTTAGAAAACGCAATTTTGACGAAAATTAAGATGGTAAACAATTTTAAATCGAATGCTCATGGAATTAGCTGGATGGAGAAAGTTTTGAATCAATTTCTTCTTCTGTCCACGAAATGACTAGATCGATCCATGTGTTATCATGGGGTGTAGTAAGGTACTTCTAACGCTTCGAAGATGACTGTTTTAAAATAAGATATAGGTACTAGATTTGACATTATGGTCAGTGACTTATATATCAAGAAAATGACGAAAATGATGTCTTTTGCGTAGAGCAGTCTTCACCTAATAAGCAAAAGGTTTTGGTTTCATCCCTAATATAAGAAAAACGTTGCTTTTTTTCTTGATAAACGCAATGTAGATGAAAATTGAGATTAGAAAACCATTTTGATAGATTTTTAATGAAATTCGCTGGATGGCGTAAAATTTGAATTAATTTCTTTTTCCGTTCACGGAATGACTAGATCGATTCACATGTTATCATGGGGTGTAATAAGGTACTCTAAGAGCAAGATGACTGTCTTAAAATGAGATATAAGTACTAGATCTGGCATGATCGTCAGTGACTTGAATATCAAGAAAATGAAGAAGATTATGTGTTTTGCGTAGCACAGTCTTCACCCAACAAATAAAAGGTTTTGTGTTCATCCACAATATAAAGAGAAAGTTGCTTTTTTTCTTGACAAACGCAACGTCGACGAAAATTCAGACGTTGCAACCATTTTAAATCAATTTTTCTATGGAAGTCGCTGTTTTAAATTAATTTCTTCTTTCGTCCATGGAATGGCTAGATCAATCCACACATTATCATAGAATGTAGTAAGCTAGTAAGGTACTTCAAACGCTTCTAAAATGATTGTCTTGGCATAAATTATAGGTACTAGATCTGACATGATTGTAGTAGGGACTTGAATATCAAGAAAATGAAGAAAATTATGTGCTTTTCCTAACGCAGTCGTCACCCAACAAGCAAAAGGCCTTGGGTTCATCCCCAATATAAAGAGAATGTTGCTTTTTTTCTTGATAAACGCAACGTCGACGAAAACTTACAGAGTGAAATCATTTTATATTGATTTTTCATGGAAATTCACTGGATGGTGAAAGTTTTGAATCAATTTCTTCTTCTGCCCACGAAATGACTAGATAGATCCACATGTTATCATGGGGTGTAGTAAGGTACTTCAAAAGTTTCGAAGATGACTGTTTTGAAATAAAATACAGATACTAGATCTGACATGATCGTCAGTAACTTGAATATCAAGTAAATGAAGAAAATGACGTCTTTTGCGTAGCGTAGTCATCATTCAACAAGCAAAACGTCTTGTGTTTATCCCCAATAAAAGAAAAACATTGCTTTTTTCTTGGCGAACGCAAATTCCAACAAAAATTTAGATAGAAAACCCATTTTCAATCGATTTTTAATGGAATCCTCAAGATCGCAAAAGTTTGAAGTTAATTTACTCTCCCGTTTACGAAATGTTGCGGCAATTCGACGACGTAACAGCCAGATGTAATCATGGGACGTAGTTAGGTAGTTGAAACGCTTGAGGGAGCGTCTTAAGACACAATGCCTGCACTGGAGCCTGCATTATCTTCAGTAACCTGAAAATCAAGAAGATGCAGAAAATTACATTCCTCACGTAGCACAGTCGTAGAGCAATCACTCGACAAGCAAAGAGGTCCTGGTTTCATCCCCAATGTAAGGAGAACGTTGCTTTTTTTTCTTGGCAAATACAATTTCGACGGAAAGTTGGATGGCAAAACCATTGGAAATCGATTTTTCATGGAATTCCCGGGATGGTGAAAGTTTGAAATTAATTTCCTTTCCCGTCCACGAAGTTATCGGGTAAATAAAGCGCGCTACATGTGTATTGGTACGTACGCGGCGGGCTAAAAATACATCGGGTGAAATTATGCTAGCCCGATGCGTGCCGGAGGAGGTTCGCGATTTTTTTTCGGGCTCGGCGAAATTCTCGGGCTAGCGGTAGATCCGCGTTTTCGGGCATCGATTAAGAACGTCGCAAGGTAAACACGAGTCGCGGAACTTGGCGACGTCGAACGTGTTACGTTAAATGACCATTATTCGATCGCGAGGTCGGGTTTGACCAGTTGGGCTGAATTTTTGAGCCCGAACAGGTTGCCTGGAAAAACATCGCCAGCACCTCGAGACCAGTTCTATCATTATTATTTTCTTCGGGTTCGGGTTAGCAACCCCGATCTTTGTGTCGTCGTCGTCCCTACTCTCAGCAATGGGCTCATTGAGGAATCGCGTTTTTTGTTCGTTTTTGTGTTATGCTCAAAGAACACGCGCGACGGGAAAAAGACACGTGCTCTTGGAAACATTGCGAGAGCTTTTTCCTCCCAAATCAGCAGCGTCGACGAAAAACGTCGACCGTGGAAATAAAGTCACGAACGCGTTCGTGCAAAATCACGCGATATGAAAAATCGAAGTTTATACGTCAGTTGGGCCTGTCCGAAAGATGACAAGTTCATTAAATGCCGACGTTGACAGGTTTTTTTTTAAACGTTGTCACGGCGTTTTTCAATTATGTGCGATTAGAAGAAGAAATCGGGGTCTACTTAAATGGTTTATGCAAATTGAAACTTATGTTTTAGTTTTTTTGAAATCAGAGTCTGTTTCAGAATAATTGGAAATTAACATGATTGGCAGTTAATATGAAAGTCGTGGATGAAAAAATGTCATAATCTGAAGGTTCCCCTTACAGACTTTGTATATTTTTATTTTTTGAATTACCATAATTACAACAATTCTCAACATTTTCTAATGTTTTTCATGGTTTTGATACTTGAACAGTTTTGCAAATTTCGGTATAGTTTGACGGAAGTTCATAGTTATGAATTATGAATAATGTTAAACAATGATCGAATAAACTGTGAGTTTAAGTACACTTGGTCAACCATTGAAATAATAAAGTGTAAAACTGTGGTAAATTCGTATTTTGGGAGATTTGTTTGAAATTTGCCCTATGTAATAAAACTATTATTAATTGCTAAAATATGACGGTAACATACTTAGCGAAATTTCGAAAACTTTTTAAAAAGTAGCCAAACTGTTATTAACTATTGAACCGTAATAACTGTTATATGCTACAATTCTACAGAAACTTTAATAAAATATTATACAGTATTTCAACTCAACAGTAGAAATTGTTACAAGACTGTCAAAAAACTGTTTTATACAGTTATTCTCCCAAAAGTGCCAAAACTTTTAAAAACTACTACAATTCTACTACAAAAAATATTTGGCAATTTTCAAATAGTTTTATAACTTTAAAAACTCTAATGAACTGTTAATCTTTTGACACTGTAAAAAATTTTTTGCATTAATTAGGTGTTATAACTTTCATATTATGCCGACTGATATTCTACAAAAACTTTTAAAAACTTCCATAACTGTCAAAACTATTATAATACTGCTAAGACGCGATACCTGAAACTGTAATTAAAATTTTGAAAATGATGAAAAAATGTGAAAAACTGTTTTAAACCATCAAAATGCCTAAAACTATAATAAAAATTTTTATAAACTGTTCAAGTGTGACTGAAAACTAATGTAAAATTTTTTGAAAATTTTGAAAAACTGTCAAAATTATATAAACATTTGTTGATTATCAAAATGTGAAAATTGTTATATACTGTTACTCTACCAAAACTGCAAAAACTTTTGAAAACTATAAAAATTCGACTGCAGAAATAATGGTTAAATTTTCAACTAGTGTTGAAGTTGTTAAAACTTAAACTGTTGAACTGTCTGATCTGTAAAAACTTGTCTAAAAATTGTAAAACTGTTTTATAACTTTCATATACTGCTATTTTGAAAAAACCCCCAAAAGTACAGGGTGCGCCATTTCTTATGTCGGTATTGTAACATTGAATAACTTAAACATTTGACAACCGATTTACTTGACTTCACTTGTTTTGGAAACGTCAATTCAGTACAATTTCAACCATGTATCGCTTCACACCAAAAGAACGCGCTGAAATAGTTACTTTGTACATTGAAAATAGTCGTTCAGTTGTGTTAACTCAACGAGCATATCGTCGAAAATATCTTGGCAAACAGGCACCATCTGACAACACTATTCGTCGTTTGGTGTCGAATTTTTGTGACCACGGGACAGTGAAAGATCGCGAACAACCCGTTCATCAACGACCAAGACGTTCAAATGAACTGATTGAAGCTGTCAGAGAGAGCGTTGCCCAAAACCCAAAAGTTTCATATCGTCACCGCGCTCAGCATCTCGGCATCAGTGGAACCACTCTACGGCGCATTTTGAAAGATGATTTGCATTTGTTTCCGTACAAAATGCAATTAACACAAAGAATATTGCCTACAGATCATCCACGTCGCTTGGAATATGGACAAACAATCGCTCGAATAGTTGATACTGAACCTGATTTTTGGAAGCGAATTTTAATGACCGACGAGGCACATTTCAAACTTTCTGGAGGCGTTAATAAGCAAAATTGCCGCATTTGGGGAACGCAGAATCCACACGAGATCCATGAAACGCCATTGCATGACCAAAAAGTTACTGTTTGGGCCGGCGTTTGCGCCAAAACCATCATTGGTCCTTATTTTTTCAAAGAGAACCAAACGATCGATGGAAACCGATATCGGTGGATGTTGGCTCACTATGTCTGCCCACAAATGCGTGAAAAAGGTCTTGAAGATTACTGGTTTCAACAAGATGGTGCGACCTGCCACACTGCGAATCAAACAATCCAGTTTCTGCAACGAAAATTCCCTGGACGTCTGATGTCAAAAAGAGGCGACATTGAATGGCCACCCAGATCTCCAGATTTGACCCCTCCAGACTTCTTTTTGTGGGGTTATTTGAAAAGTAAAGTGTACGCCAGCAAGCCGCAGACCATTGAAGAGCTTAAGGAAAATATTCGTGCCGAAATCATTGCTATACCACCCGAGATGCTCGAAAAGGTAATGGAAAACGCCGCAAAAAGGGCATATTTTGCTGTGAACAATAAGGGCGGCCACTTGATTGATGTTGTGTTCAAAAACTAGTCTAAATAAATTGTAAAGGACCAAACTAAATAAAAATACCTCATTTACAGAAATCGGTTGTTTTTTTTTCAAGTTATTCAATGTTTACATGCCGACATAAGAAATGGCGCACCCTGTATAATAGTGATACTTTTAAAATGTGATACCAGTACAAACTATTGAAAACTTTTGAAAAAATTAAAAAACTGTAGAAATTGTTTAGAACTATCAATACTGTACGTACTTTTATGGAGTATCAAAGTATAACTAAATAATATTGTAAAGTTTTTAAAGCTGTTGAAAAACAGTCGGAACTATAAAAACTGCTGTAAACTATCAAACTGTAAAAACTGTCATATACTTCTATCCTTACAAAACTGGCAAAATTCGACTGTAGAAACAATCGCGAGATTTTTTCACTGTTGTAAAACTGCAAAAACTTGTCTAAAATATTAAACTATCATAACTTTCATCTACTGCTACTCTGCAAAAATTGTTGAAAAATCGCAAAACTCACAAAACTATTGGTGATACTGTTAAAATATAAAACTACAAACTTTTGAAAAATTTCGAAAAATGTTGAAAAAATTTAGAAACTGTTTTAAACTATCAAACTGCAAAAACTGCTTCAAACGCACAAAACTATACAAATTTTCATAACTGTAAAACTGTGACTAGAACTATTGCAAAATTTTCAAAAATGTTAAAAAACAGTAAAAACTTTAAAATCTGTTGTATTGTAAACTATCAGACTGTAAAAACTGCCATATACTGCTTTTTTTCCGAAACTACTTGAACTTTCAAAACTTTATAATTTGAACTATAAACCAATTCGGAAATTTTTAAATTTTCGTAAAACTGTTAAAGCTTAAAAAAATCTTATGAACTAGTAATATGAAACTTTAAAAAACTTTTCTACATTATTAAATTGTCATAACTTTAATATACATATTGTTATTCTTAGCAAAACTGTTAAAAACTCACAAAAACACTCAAAACTGTTATTTTTGATACTGTTAAAATGTGATGCTAGCAACTTTTGAAAAATTTTGAAAAATGTTGAAAAAATGTAAAAAACTGTTAAAAACTCTCATAACTTCACAAATTTTTATAAACTCTAAAAGTGTTACTAAATGGTACTGAAAAATTTCGAAAGCTGTTGAAAAATAGTCAAAAGTATCATAAACTTGTAAACTATCAAACTGTAAAAACTGTTATATTCTGTTATTTTAGCAAAACTGTTAACACTGTCAAAACTATAATTGAATGTTAAAATGTGACGATATCAACTATTGCAAATCTGTCAAATAACTATTGTAACTGTTTTGAAGTACATATTCGACTGTTGTAAATCTAAAAATTGCCATAAACCAAGAAACAGTAAAAACTTTTATACATTGTTATTCTGCCAAAATTGTTGATTGCTCCAAAAACTATAAAAAATATTAAAAACTGTAAAAATTTGACGATGGAATATATCGCTAAATTTTTGAAACGGTTGAGAAACTTACAAAAATTGTGTGAAATTAATTATTAAACTGTCAAAACTGTGAAACTGTTGAAGACTTTTGAAACTTTCAAAGGCCGTTCATCAAAATCAACGACAAAAGACTTCTTTTCATAAAGAGTAACAGGAGCCAGTTAGTATTTTTCTGCAAGTAAAAATAAAGCAACGCGTTAAAAATTTCTTAGTAACTTTTTGGATCTTGGATTATTGCTGGTGTCGTTGATTTGTTAAATTTTAGTAAAATACAAAAATACGGGATGTTCAGAAGACTATAGCAGCCGAAAAGAGTGATGCAAATAATATTGTAAGCAAATGTAGAGTAAATTTGGGTAAAACATTCAGCTCTCCAAGGGGAGTGACCATATAAAAAGAGTTTACTGTAGAGGAACTGTGAAATGCAAAAAGTTCATGATACAACTAGAAAATATATTTAATATATTTGTTCTTTTCAAATTGTCTCCAAAGTATGTTGAAATCATCAAAATTTCTTCAAGTACACTGTGATCTGTCATATCTTGTCTTCGAAAGAAGGTAACAAACCTTTCATCTTCCCCATTGAACCAATGGTAAAAGACGTTCAGGACAGTCAAAAAGAGACAGAAAAAAAGATTACACAAAATATGGATTATAAGTGAAAGATGTATTCAAGCTCGGCTCAAGGCGAAGGACAATTTGAAGAGAGTATACTGTAGAAGAACCATGCAATTGAGATATCTTCCAAAATACCTTTGCTTATTTTAAATCAATTTTCAAATAACATCAAAATATTGGTCTGTAACGTGTGTTGTCACATCTTGTCTTCAAAAGAACATGATAGAAAAAGTATGCAACAAGCCTGATCCCTTCATCTTTTCCGTTGAACCGAGGATGATACACGAAAGAGGTTTGGGCTGGAAACTGTTGCGCATGACACGCACGTACACTCACCCTTGGAAAAACATGACACAACCCCTGCAAAGCACGCGCTCCTATATAAAGTCCTCTGGCCCCCGAAATCCTTTATTCAAAATCGGCTCATATCAGGAGTACGTCGTCGCGTTCGAGCGCTTTTCATTCACCGAAAAAATTTCATTTCCGTTTCGAAAACGGAAAAACCCAACGATCTTTCGCGCCATGAAATTTCCCCGAGAGGAAAATTCGCGAGCTTCGGGCTCCGAAGCGCGTAAACATTTCTGCATGAATACGTCCGTTGACGTTGACGTGATTACGCTCATCGTTAGGGGGTGATTTCTCGGGGCCAATGGCCTTACGCTCGCGATTTTTCACCCGGCATATGTTCATTATTTTTGATCTTCGAATTTTCCGAAAGTGAGCCTTTGCAAATGACTCTGTTGCGGCGTTTTGGGGATTGCTTCAGTGGTAGTGAAAACCTTTGGGATGAAAATACAGTGCGACGAAATTTGATATTTTGTAAAATTGAAATTGGGGTAAAAAACGTCCAAACAAAAACGACCAAACCAGGGATCAACCCAAAAAAAATTTTTGGAAAGTTTTTTCTAAAAAAACATGCATTTTGGATATTTGAATTATCCAATTTCTACATAATTTATTACGAATCTTCAATAATTTCCTTCCAAATTTTATCGTATTTCAAATTTGTGAATTTTTTTCAGTTTTAAGTTTGACCATCTTGAATTTCGATACTTTGTTATAAACATACACTCGTTCCTGAATCGTACAAGCATATATCTGTCTTTTTTTTCTGATGCTAACAGATCAGAATAGAAAGAGACGAAAGCACTTGTACGATTCAGGAACGAGTGTATTTAAATTACAGAGAAGTATTTTCTTGTTCAAAAGTTCCCTAACTTTTTATGTTCCTAATTTAGCAATGATCTTTTTTTTTTCTAATAAATGACTTAACATGAAATAATTAAAAATGCAAGGTTTCAAAACTTCAAATTCTTCATAAGTTTTGAACTGTTTCGTTATTTTTTTAATTTAAAAAATGAGTACTTTATTAGTTTTGAATTTTTTGAGTTTTAGTGTTAATTTGGATGTTTTAGATTAGATGATTTGACCTTCGACAAAAACCACATAATAACTGAAGTTCCGAACGTTTAGGAAATAAACTCGAAAGATAAAAATTTTGTTTATTTACACAACCCAAGATTGAGGTACAAAATAGTTCGTAACGTTGGATAATATTTTTCCAAACTGAAAAATCTATTCTTGCTTCAACTATTCAAAGTAATTGGAATAATTTTTTTGTTAAGTTTTTTTTTTTTTTTTTTTTCAAGTAGACTTCAGGAACATAAAATTACAACAGTCAAGGTCTACTTGAAACAGTTTCTAAGAGTTTAGACGTTTCAGTTTGAGCAGAGAAAATTTTATCTATATGTAATGTTTTATCGGAGAAATATTTAGAATTTTAAATAACTAATACTCGAAATCTTAGAAATATCTTAAATCTCAAAAATTACTGAAAAATATCAAATTTATTCAAGAACTGTTTCAGGGAACCTTAACTAAATATCTTCTTTCACATTTATCTTAATTGTTTTTTTTTTCGTCGCACTGTAAAGTTATGTTATCTTTAACTGAGAGAGAAACGTGCTTTTGGAGCATGAAATCAATCAAGATTCCACTTCTGAGCTGATATCACAAAAAAAATTACTGCGTGTTGGAAAAGCTTATCTTCTTATAAATCATTAGGTTTCATGAAAACTGGATTAGGCTAGAAAATCTGAAAATTAAATAATTAAATATTGAATTGCGCAATTTAAGAGAAGTCAGTAAAATGATAAATTTCATAAAAGCTATTAATGGTTTTTAACTTTGTTAGATATTGGACTTATTAGAAAACTCAAAACTGAATATCAGCAATATCGTAAAAAATACGTGAATTGTGAACCATGAATTGACAATTATTTTATAAAGTTTGAAAATTTAAACTGCAGAGTTACAAAGTCTCGTGTTTCAAAAATTATGGTTCTAAGTTCCTTAAATTAGGACATTTTATCATTTATTTATTTTCACATTTATATTGTTAAACTTAACAAGTATTATTTGTAAACTTAAATTCTCCCAATTCAACAGTTGGACGATTCAGTTATAGAAAGTCAAATAAATGTTCGATATTCGAATCACAAAGCTGCATTTTTTTGGATTCTAACTTTCAAAAATACCTAATACAGTAATTGAAATGTCCAATTTTACATTTTTCAACTTTGAAATACAGATATTCAACTTCTGAATATTTCATAACTAAAACTTATGATTTCCATATTTTGGTAAACACATGTAAAGAAATTGTTAATTAAAGCAAATCAAGATCTCTTGATGCAGAATACAAATTATCAACTTGAAAATGCAAAAATGTTTCAAGAACTGTTTCAAAAGGACTTCAATCTTTTTTTCTTTTTTTTTTTCACTGTAAAACTATTGTTTATTCATACAAAAAAAATGCTTTAAAAGCGTGGAAGCAATTTAGATTGTATTTCAAGGCTGTTATACAAAATAAATTAATTTTCTGTGCTTTCTTGCAAATGTTTGGATTCCTTTCAAATTTGATCGAATAAGGCAGGCTGAAAAACAAAAGCAAGACAAAACAATTATATAGCTAAAAATCATAAAATAGACATTTAGGAAAAATTTTTCACGTTACTTGAGCTAATTATTCTGAATTTTGCAAGTTTTTAGTTCGGAAACTTTAAAACTGATCTTCATTGGTATCTTAAATCTGAATATAGAAGCATTTCGTCGTTGAATAATACATGACTTGAAAATTTTTACTTCTGAACAATGAATTCTAGCTTTTCAAAAATTATAAGTCTTATTTTCGAAGTAAGAAAATTATATTATCTGTTGATTTTTAAATTCGGATAAGTTAATTTAGGAATAAAAATTTACATATTCAAATTTCTCAAATTCAACATTTTGACAATTCAATTCCAGTCACTCAAAATATTTGATTTATGCAATTTGAAGCTTAATTTTTTTTATTGGAAGTACACAAAATTTAGAAATGTGAAAGTTTAATTTTATATTCAGACACTCTGAAAAACAGATTGAAAACTTCCTATTTTTTTTCTAATACTTAGAGTTTATATTTAGAATTTTTATATTCGATACAAGCACGTGCAACAATCGCAAATTAAAAAGAATAACCATATTTTTAAGATCCCTTGACGTCCAAATTTAAAAGCTCCAAAATTAGAATTTAGTCAAAAAAAAAAAAAAAAAAAAAAAAAAAAAAAAAAAAAAAAAAAAACATGTATGTGCGTATCTTGAATATGTAGGAACATTCAGTGAACTCGCCAAGTTTAACTATAAATATCGTTCATTTTTATCAATTAAAAAAATCCAGTGTACGTATATTCAGAAAAATGTTCAATCTTCATGAATTCATGAGAAAATTTCTCTTTATATCAAATTTCGCAAAAAAAAAACTCTGTTAAAACTAAGCACTGTTTTTTTGCAATAAATAATACACTTTATACAACCAAAGTTTTATCTATTATCGATTGTATTACACATGCCAAGCTTTTTTTTTCAAGCACACTCCGTGCTTTCGAGGCATGAAACCACGTGGAAATATTGCTCAGAACATATACGTACGGTACAAACTCAGATTCTCTTGCACTAAGTTTTTCTTTGCACTCGGATTTTCTAACTGATTTTGACTCGTTTTTTCTTCCTCTTTTCCTACCCTTGTAATTTTGGATCCTCATAAAAACCTAATAAGAAACTGGAATTTCTTATGAAGAATAGACCGAAAAAATTTCATGTTTTTTTCTTATAAGATTTTATTAAATACATTCTTATAAGAAATTTCAGTTTCTTATAAGAAATTGAATTCTTATAAGAAATTTTATTTTCTCATGAGGTTTTTATGAAGTTCAAAATTACTAGGGTAATTTTACACTTTCTCTTACATGACTCCACCGAGAGAAGAATAGAAACCTCTTGAAAGTCAGAAAAAACGAGTTTCGAGCGATTTAGTTCAATTCACGAAAGCGAGAAATTCCGAGTTTTGAGTGTATACCGTTTATGGAATTCAAACTCGTAATATGCGCCAGTTTATCTCATCAGAGCACTTTTTTTCTCAGCGTTAGATAAGCGTAATTGTAATTAATTTATGTTTTTCTTGTTTTTTCATAGGGATGCACTGTTTGGGAGCGGGGGTGGCAAATGGCCAATCCGGCGTCAGCGGGATCGGCAGCCACGGCAGCAGCGTCAATGTGGTCCGAGCTCTTGGAGTTTTGGTTTGCGAAGGGCGAATCAAGGGCCCTCCAAAAGGGTACAAAGAAGGCCCACATTGCGCGGGTCCTTTACAACCGAATCCTGTCAACCATGTCTGCGAAATAGACAATTACCTGGTACGTTATGATTTCAATTTTTTGTTCCCACGAATTCAATTACATCTACGAAACATTTTGAATACTTTGACATCACTTTTGCTAAACATTTACAATGTGTTGGCAGTACATTTACATGATATTTACCATAAATTTGCATATCATTGATGAAATGTGATTAAAGTGAGTCCATTGCATATACCAAGATATTTTACGTGCAAGTTTGCATTTCACACCACACGCACATTTTGGTAGATTTCCAAATGTATGAGCTTATCATCTCTTATCGTGGAAGGAAACAAAGCCAAACATGAAAATTTTAGAAAAATTGTTTGGTTTTCCCTGAGCATAATTTTATTCAATGGACGGTCGTTTTCTGAAAGCAATCATGTACGTAGCGACCACTTTACTGGATAATCAGGAAGATAGGAAAAAGTTGAAGAAATGTCGAGGAAATCAATATGAAATTCCCGTTTGCACAACAGTACTTGTTTCCTAAGGTTTTCTTGGCTTATATAGTAACAGTTCTAGGCTGAATCGATAGGTTTTACAATTGTATTTTTTATATTTTTAAAAATGTAAATTTTACGTTTTTTTTCTTTTCTTTTACTTTAATTGCGTTTTTTTTTATTTTCAGTTAAAAGTTTCGAATATTTTGTGTTTCAAATTTTGAGAATTTTTATTTAGGAATTGTAAAATATTGAAAATCTCAGAGATTGTAAAATTGTATCAATTAAAAAAAATTTATACAATCTCAGAAAATGTTCATGAATTTTGTAGATTGTGCTCATTCTCATATTTCTTCGAAATAATGTGCGATAACGTTCTGAATTTTTTAATTAAAATCTGTAAAATCACTAATAATATCGAAAAACTATGTAAATCTCGAAAATTTTGACAAATTTTTGACAAGTTTATTCCATTATATTCTTAGCTTGTTTTACGTAAAAAATGTGTGTGAATTTTTCATTATTTACAAGATATTTTTTCAGAATCTTGATCAGGGTCAAGATTACAAGGCTGAAAGCTTGGAACAGAATGATTCATGAACTTAGATCGGTGCGATCATTCTTTTCAAATAAATTTTTCATGAAATTTGAAATGTTCAGAATTTTTCGTATCATGCTTGGAACTTTATTTTATTGAAAACTCGGAAGATTGCGGATGACACTTCACAATTCAAAAAATTTGTGAAATTGCAGAAAATACTCTTGAATTTTTTAAAAGTATATTTATTGTTACATTCCTTCGAAATGTGCAACGTTTTTTCGATTTTCTAATATGAATCTAGAAAAATTGAAAATTTTTCAAAATTACAGATAATCTTAAGAAATCGGAAAAAATTTTTATTAAATTTGGTATGTTTCCAATAGTTTGCATCATTTTTGCAATTTCAAAAGTTCTGAAAATGAGATCATGTTAAAAATTTAAAGATTTAGGATGTCACATATCTTTAAATTTGAAAAATTTTTAGAATTAAAAAAAATAATTGCGAGTTTTATTGATTGTCTTCATTAACATATTACTTAATTTAAGTTCAAATTTTCTTAATAAATTCAAAATATGAATGATATATATTTTTTTAATGAAAATCAGAAAAAATTAAAAAATAATAAAAATTACAGGAAATCCCAATGAGTTGTAGAATATTTCGTAAAATTTGGAATGCTTCCAATAATTTGTATTAAGTATGTTTGCGATTTCAAAAGTACGAAAAAACAAAAAAAAACTTCAATAGTTTTAAGATTGTCAGTAATTCTATCCTGTTCGAAAAATTTTGAGAATTTCAAAAAGTGTTTAGAAATTTTGTTGATTGTGCTCCTTACCATATTTTTCGTAGTATGAATTTTTTCCAATTTTTATTATGATTTTGAAAAATTGAAAAGTATTTGAAATTAGAAAAAAAACTTCAAAAATTCAAAGATTGTCAATTATTCTTTCGAATTTGAAAAATTTTGAGAATTTCAGAAAATGTTTATAAGTTTTGTTGATTGTGCTCCTTACCGTATTTTTTCGAAGTATGCATTTTTTTAATTTTCTATTTTTGTCAAAAAAATCTGGAAAAATAAAAAGTACTAAAAATTTCGGAAAATCTTAATCAGTTTCGAGAAAAATTTATAAAATTTGGAATGTTTGGAATAATTCGTTCGATATTTTCAATTTGTGAAGTTCGAAAAATTCAAAGATAGTCAATAATTCTTTGAAATTCGAAAAGTTTTGAGGATATCAGAAAATATTTATAAATTTCGTTGATTGTGCTCAATGCCATATTCCTGCAAAATATACATGATATATTTTTTTTAAAATAAAACTAGAAAAATTCAAAAGTATCTAGAGTTTTGGAAAATCCTAATTAGTTGGAGAAAATTTCATAAAATTTGGAATTTTTGCAATGTAGTTTGTACTATGTTTGCAATCTTTGAAGTTTAAGAAATGAAAAAAACGTTAGAGATTTCAAAATTGTCCATGTTATACAATTGAAATTCGGAAATATTTAGAATTCAGAGAATGTTTATAAATTTAAAAAATTTTTTTCAATGCCATATTTCTTTTAAATATGCATGGTTATGTTTTTTTTATTGTTTAATATAAATATGTAAAACTAAAAAAGTATTGGCTGGTAAAACCAACTAATTTACAGACTTTCAAATGCTGTAACAAGTAGGATCAGATCCTTTTTGTTTGAATTTAAAATTAGCTACCCTTAAAATAAAAATAGCAAAATTAACTCAAAAAAGTAGCCATTCACACATTTATTTTTTTCCAAACATGATAACCTTATTAGCAGAATAAGTAAATAGTGTTCAAAGTTCCCAATAATATATTCTATATGATTTATAAAAAAATATTTATCTATCTTGACATAAAAAAGATTAATAACTCATGTATACAATATAGCCAAATCAAATGCAAGGACGTGGTGCAAATTTCATGAAATAAGTTAGTAACATTAAAGTTTCATGATGTAAGTAAAATAAAAATATAATAAAATTTCATACGGTAAGTTTTTTTCTATTCAGATTTACATCCATTTATGACAACAGTACTCCCCTCATAGCGGCTGCTCCATCTCTTTCAACAATACTATCATGTTTCTTCGCTCATCAATAATGTCGAATTGTCATCGAGTGCGGTGGAAAAGGGAGGGTGTAGGAGGTGGGGGGTGAATTTCTGGGGTAGGAAAATGCGTCTGCAGCTGACTTTCGAAATCGAAATCGTGCTGACATTCATCCAGAGTGGTCCTGGAGGCGCACGAGTAAACTGTGGGAATCCCCTCGCGAATGTTGCCGGTGACCGGGATCGAACCCGGTCACACCTTCTGATGTAATGACGCCATAGCGTTTTAATCCGCTCGGCCACTGATTCGGTCGATAAGGCGAGTCTCATTTTATTCAAATTCTAAGATTGCGTTATTGAAATCTTACTTCTTTTTTCAGATCTTGAAAGAAAATTCGAGCTTTTATGTTTAATAAGGTGTATGCTCGTATCGATCCCGAAAACTGAGGAAAATGTTTATCTAATACATTGTATATTTTGATTCGTAAATAGTAAGAAAAATAAGCAGATTTTGATCATTTTTCTTTCCCTGGCAATGAAGGAAAAGTTTCAATGAAAAAAAAGAGCCATACATGTGTTAGTTGAAATCATAGAATTAAAGTTTGGAAATTTCTTAGGTTTGAAGGTTTGGGTATTGGGAGATAAGAATATTACATACCTGATTCTGAAATTTAAATTATAAGTTATAAAATCTTTCATTATTCAAATTTCATAATTTTCACCCCGAAATTCTGAAATGTTTCACCCTGAAATTTTTGAAATGTTGGCAAGGAATTGAAATGTCGATACAGAAATGTTCAAAAATGTGTGTATGTAGAAGAAAAACAAAATAACTAAAAATTACATTCAAAATGCGAAAGTTTAACAATCATTTTACGAATCTTGAAACTCAATCTTCGTGGCTTGAATAAATAAATTAGAAACGTTAAAACATGAGTTACTTTTTTTTTGTTCTCGGGATGGTGGACTTTTTTTGTAATCTGACGTAATAGCAATCCAGAATTTTAGAAACATAAAAAATATGCAACTGAAAATATTGAAAATCTGTAAATAGAATTCAAAAAATAGATTTCAAAAAAATACAAATACTCAGTTTCTAAATTCTAGAGTACGAAACAAAACTAAACTTGGAGTTTGAAATTTGACTTCTAAAATTGAAAATTAGAGATTCTTGTATCGGAATTTGAATTCCTAGCTATTATTTTGAAAAATCGCAGGTATTAAAATTCAGGGATTTGAAATTAGGAGAAAAAAATTTACGTTGTTTTTTGATTATCTATGAAGATTTCTTAAATTGTGTTGTAATCAGATTAACGATATTTTATAAAAATTTAGTGAAGAAATTCAGAAAAATAACCACTCTATAGGGATCAAAAATGGAGCCGATATTTTTCATTTGGAAATTGAAAAAATGGTTTTTTGAACTTCAATAAATCAAAAATGAATAGATAAATTTGTCAGGTATTTAAATAAATAAGAATCATTTAAAAATTCAATTCATTTGCGATCTGAGTGTCGTTATGTCACATAATTTAAATCATTGTTAAAAATAAACTCACTATCAAAATTTTGAGTTCTAGAATAACTTTTCAGTAATAATATCGCTTGATTTAATTAAGAATCAATTTCGAACAATGACAAATGCACTTTTCAACGCAACCAAAAAAAAAAAAGTTTCAGGATGCTTAGAGCCATTTGAGGTCTAATTTTCTGATTCTAAGAAAAATTATTTCTTCCTTGCAAAGGTGGATACAGAGGAAATTTCACTGATCCCTACCCTAAAGTCTTAAAAAAGCCAATGATTTAATTGATTTTTTTTTAAATATATATGTGAATGGAAAATCACATAATCTTAAACTCTGAATTAGAAAATAACAGCGCTATAAATTTCAGAATTTATAATACTCTCTCATCACAAACTTTATGAAATAAAATTTAAAATGTCTATCACTACGAACTTTTGACCTATCAACTCCATATTTTTATGATAACCCCCCCCCCCTTTTTTTTTTGATTAATACCTGTATCCGCCATTGCTTCCTCGTTCTGAGATCATTGTGCGTTGAATTAACGGAAATTGAATGATAATTTTCATCTTGACTACTTCACATTCATTTTTTTTTTCAGTGCGATCGTTACGTTATTTTGGTCCGGGAAATAGCCAGTCGCATCGCGACCGGTTCCTTCCTTTGCATCGAAGTTTTGCTATGCAGCGACTGTCCCTGCGGTTTAGCGAAATCGCGTCAAAAAGACCCTGTTTCCTCTTCTATCGACTCCTGGAAACACTCTTCGGAGATGATCCTCGAGTATTGGTGCATCGGCGTCGTCTCGAGCAAGTAAGTACTCGAAAATACTCGGATTCTCTTGTATGCTTTGCACTGAAAAAAATTACAATACTGTATTGTACTGTGGAATATTGTACTTTTTGTCATAAATTTGTATGGTAAATATTTTCAAATGATATTTTAGTAGTATGTTTATATTTGAATGTTAAAACTTCAATGGATATTTTGTTTCCTTTTATACTTTTTTTGTACTTTTTGCAATTTATTGTAAATTCCCGAATATGACATACAGTTTTTCCATTATACAGATCTTTATAGTTCTTTTTGCTCTTTTTTGTGTACTTTCTAGTATATTATAATATAATTGATACAATATTTGAAAAATTCGAAAATGTGTTGTAGATTTGACAATATGATATAAATTTTTGCGATGGATATAGTTACATGTAGAATATTTTCCCTTATCACATGAAATATTATAGTATACGAACTGAAAAACAAGTTATAAAAGGTAGAACATTTCATTTGATTTTTCACTATACACGGATTATAAATCCTGTGTACTAGCATGGTAAAAATTAAAATTTATATAGTACAATTTGCATTTTGTAGGTTTAAAATTTTCCCGAAATTATTAAGAATAATCTGCCTTTCATATTGTAATTTGTGCAACATATATAACAATTTTATTCTACAATATTCTAATAAGTGAAAAAAATTTACATAATTTGCAATAATATTGTAAAACTTGCAATATAATCGTAAAACTTCCAATAATCTAGTACTTTTTATTATAGATGTATGTCAGAAAATACTAGATTTTATTCTCAAAGTATTTTTTGAACCCCTGATAACGTGACTCCAGCGAGAGAAAATTAGGAACTCCTTAAAGGCAAGAAAAAACGAGTTTTAAGTGTAATTGAAAAAACTCGTTAAGCTTCTTATTAAGTCTGATGTTAATCGAATTTCATAAATTCTTACCATCGAAATTGATCGAAATCTGTGAAATCCTGACTCAATTTAAAAATCCCTCGTGTAACTTATCGAGCTTTTTCATCTTAATTCATGCAGGTAATTCAGGGTTTATCTTTTTTTTGCGTGGAAATTTTTTCAAAGTACCTCCATCGAAATCGATGAGATCCGTATTTTTTCTTTTCGCTTGAATTTCAGCTGTATTGTAGTAAGGCATTTTTGAAATATTGACTGAAAAGTCGATTTTCTTCAATTTTCACATGTTAATTTTTCTGTAAATCGTAACTCGGCCGAGAATCATAAGATTGTTATAATGTTTTTTTTAATTTGTCATTTAGGTATTATTTTGATAGAAAAAAATTTGTCATATTGCATCAGTTTTCTTCATTTGTTTGACAGATTTGTATAACAAACAAAATCCAGTATTATTCTCTATGAACCATAACTCTTTGTTTGGGAACTACAATTTTTTAAAGCTATAGTACTATTTTTGCAGTTATTTTTATACTTCATTTTCTTGCAATTCCATATCATAAAATGTTTTGTTTGATTTCATCAGTAAGGATTTAATTTTGAAAATAAAAAATTTTAAAACACATCAAGTTTTAAACGTTACTTGTATGATCGTGGAAAAAAAAAATTATTCATACTGCGTGAGTTTTTTATTCCTTTTAGTGAGAAAACATTTCTTATTATTTTGACGTTTTTTCGAAATGTTTGATAATATTATTAATTACACAAACAATGTATTTTCACGTCTTGAATATTATCAGTAACAACATGATGATTTAAAAAATATATGATTTCGAGTTCAGGACAACATTATTGTTCTCAAAAAAAGATTAGATTTATATAGTGGAGTTCGAATTATGGTTTTCGAAAGTTTTTAATACGTATTTTTAATAAACAAAATATTTGTCATGAAGAAACTAACAAAAATGATGCAATATGACAACTTTATAATTAAAAAACTTTTGATTTGTTATTTTTTTTTATGATATTTAAAGAAATTGAATTTGTTGGACTCTAAAATTTTCTGTCCTTTCAAAGTAAACTTTCATCGACGAACTTATACAAAAACTTTTACGATTCAACCATTTTCGGTAAGATTATAGAATTTCAATGAAATTGAGCTAAAAATCAACTGCAAATAAATGGAACTTCCAAAACAACGAATTTCGAATAAAAAAGATTGACACTATGTTGTTTATCTAATTCATTTTTTATAAAAAAAATTAGAAAAAGAAAACTTGAGAAATGTTCACGTTTTCAAGTTGAAGATTCTTTGATTTTTTTTTTACGATAGTCAAAGAAATTTTGTAAATTCATTGAGCTCTAAAGTTTTAATTTCAAGAAAATAAAGAATAAAAATAACTACAAAAATACCACTTTGACGAATTTTGGTGAATAGAGGTGATTGCTACTAAATTTTGTTCAATTATTTAACATTTTAAGAAAATGGAGGGAAAAAAACTAAACCAAAATCGAAATTTCAAAGTCTAGCCCTTTTTAATTTTTCTATAATAATTACGATTGCAAGAAAAGTTTTTCTTAATGAATTTTAGAATATTTTTCTAATAAGATATTACTTCACCTGCAAAATAGATAAAAAGTTATAGCTATAAGAAAATTTTCGGTAGAGTTATTAGATTTCAAAAAACAAGTAACACTTGTCAATAAAGGAAAATCAACTCTTCAGTCAATATTTCAAAAATTCCCTACAACGAAACAACTGAAATTCAAGCAAAAAGAAAAAAACACGAGTTTCGTCGAATTCGATAGAGATAGAGATGCTTTAAACAAATTTTTTGCAAAATAGAACCCAACCTGAATCAACTAGATCATCAGAAATGAAATGACCTTACAGATTTTTGAATTCCTAATTTTTTTCAAACCAAAATTTTCAATGAAAAATCTCATTCCAGACCTACCTTTCCCAAAACTCATCATTTTATACAAAAAACAAAGAAACCTTTTTCCTCAAAAATGTCACCGTGGCAAGTATTTTTTGTTCTCGGAACACCTGTATGATCTGAGATGAAAAGTGATTCCGTGAGTCGAGAGGCTCTCGGAAAAACCTCGTTTTTCCTTAGCTAACATGTCCGCAATTTTCTCGAAAGCTTTGGCGCTGGGCTTGCAAGTTTTTTTTTATTCCCACCCTCACGAGGTTGCCAAAGTTCTTAGCGCGACGAAGCAAAATTAATCGGACCGATCTCTATCAGGAATCAGGAAACAATGAACTCCCAGGGCTTGTACCAGGCGGTTCGTTCCCGGCTGCACTTCAGTCAAGTGGCCGCGTGGTGGTCGAGGAGCAACGGGTCCAATCCGAAAAACATTGTCACGAGGGTCGTGCCATTTTACGAGGATTACCGTAGAAAGTTTCAGGAAACTCCCATTGAGCACACGTTTCCTTTGGCTTCGAGCGGTGATGGACATTCCATCAAGGTAAATGCAAAAATGGAAATTTTTTATTAAAAACGAATTTAGGGACCTCTATAAAATTCTACACTTTCCATGAAAGTAATGGAAAGAACGGAAAACATTTTTTTATTGTATTCGTTTAATTCTATTCGTTATAAAAAATAAAAATCATGTGCGAATATATATTGAAATTATATTTCAAATTTCAACAAACTTTTATTAAAATTCAAGAAATCAAAAGATACCTAGATTACAGAATTTCTTGAATTCCAAGTGTTTTTATTTTTCCCATTTATACAGCTAGGAAAATTTTCACGTGTTTTAAAATTGTAAGAGAATTACACTTTTTTATTCGAATAACAAGTTATTTATCGAACTGGAAGAATAAATTGAATAACATCTCAATTTTCTGAGTTGTTCAAGAAAATTGAGCTCATTTCAATAACCTGAACGTTGTTGTTGCGATTTATGCCGGAAAAAATATGCGTGGTTCGTCACTAGAGCAGTGCCATATTAGTAACGCACTATTTCTATTAGAAGTAAAATACATCGCAGAGAATAAATATAGAAGTTTCATAAAAATGCAGACGTTTACGAAGCTAAGGACAATTATGGGGTTGAAAAATATTTTACATTCTTTAAAAATAAAAATTTCAGTGAGAGACAGTTTTAATTTTATTTATTCATTTTTATTTTCATTAAATTATTCAAATTTTGACTTTCTTAATAAAACTGTACAGACTTGGAATTCAAATGTATTTGAATTTTCATCCTACTGAAAATAAAATAAAATCTGACGTCAAAATCTGACATTAGATCTGACGTTAGAGATCAGTCAGATTAATTGTTAGTAAGGCACCTTCGTAATTATTAAAATTTTTAATGTTTCTCGAATTTCGGGAGGGTTTTCGACCCCTGAAACCCCTCTCTCTAGTCACCCTTGCTTCGACAGATGCAAATCGGTTCCGAAACGAATCCTTCCCAATATTCAAAATGGTGTCTAAATTTGTATAATGCGAGATCGCAGTTCTTACAAAAATTTCTCAAGTGCAGAAAAATTTATAAGGCAATCGGTTGAAATAGTAGGAACCTATGAAAATACTATAAAATTTTATAAAAAATATAGAATTGAATAAAAAGTTGGAAACACTTCAATACCAACAAATATTAGCAGTCTATCATATAGTTAAGTCCTATGTATAAAAAAAAAAATTGACGAATATTCATTAACAAAACTGAAAAAAACACATTGAACTTTCAACTGTAAAGCACTGAATTCTAGATAGACTTAATAAATCATTTATAGAATTTTTTATTTGTATCGATTGTATGAAAAAGTACGAAAATACTGCTATAACTAGAAAGCTATGAAATACTATAATTCTATAAGGATATTGTTTTCTGAGAAATTTAAAAATACTTCAAATCCAACCTACTTTGAATTCTATAAAATCCAATTCTAAAAATCTACAGGGGTATTTTAAAAATTTCATAAAAATGCAAGGTAAATTCTACAAAATTTCATGAATACTAAGGAACCCGAAAAATACTTAAAATGAAAAGAATCTCCAGGTACTAAAAAACCATGAATAATCTTCTGCAAAATGTATTGATTCAAGAAAATTCTTTAACACATTGAATTCTCGAGCATGTATTCCGTAAAATCCATAGACATTCATTAAATTTAAATACCTACTTGAAGATCTTTGTAATTTGTTAAATACTGAACAGTACGCAAAACACTAATCATACTAGAAATTTTTAGAATAGTAAAAATCTATGAAGGTAATCTTTCTTAAAAGATTAAAAAAAATACTGAATATCTATGAAACTTTGAATCCTAGGGCATCGAATTCTAATGATTTACAGAAATACTTTAAATTCTTACACAATCGGATACATGGTAAAAAATACTGTAGTACGAAAACCATGCAAATACCCAAAGTCTATGTAGATATAATTTTCTCAAAAATAAATGAAATTAATAACAATCTATAAAACTTTGAATCCTTAAGTATCGAATTCTAGGAAAACTATGTAGTAGTACTTATGAATACCACGAAAATTATTTATTCATGTATGTAAATACCAAAAAAATATTTATGAATACTAACAGTACTAGAAAACTCTAAAATACAAGAAATCCTAAGATACCGTTTACAGCAAAATTGCGTATAACTTTAAGGAATAATTTATTTTTTCATCTCCTGGAACATGAACCATAGAAATTGATTTTAAATTCAGAAAGATACTACTAGTAAGTTTTTCGAATTCAATAAATTCTAAACAATACAAAAACATGAAAAAGCTTTAAATATCATAAGTATAATATTTTTAAAATGATATCTATGTAAATACTAATAATCTGTAACGTTTAGAATTCTACACTATAATATTCCAAAAATTTATATATATTTGAACTTTTAATTAGATGTATTTTACATTTATATATTTTTTTAACCTTTTGACTTTTGAGTTTTCCTCTCTCCCTCCATGAAAAATTTCTTTGCAACGTCCTTATTTTTTAGTAACTATGAAATTTAGTAGATTTTCTATTATTTTATTAGATTTTGTTTTTTAATGAATATCTATATAAATTTCCATTTTTCAGAAAACATTATCCTCATAGATTTATAGCATTTCATAGTTTTCTGATTCTTTTAGTATATTTCGTACCTTTTCAGTATCTATAAAATTTCAGAATTTTTTAATATTTTACTGGATTTCTTTGAAAATCTATCAAATTGAATGCGCAAGAATCAAGGGTTTCATCCCTTGCAGGAATGTTTACGTAAATTTAATGTAAACCCCATATACACTGTTTACGCAATGTTTGCATAAAGCTTAGGTAAACTTTACATCAACATGCGGACGTAGTGGGATGTAGGTTCTATGTAAACTCTGTTAATGTAAACCATTTCTACAAGGGATGGTTTTTTTTTTGTATTATTTTTATAGATATTTGAGAATATTATGTCTGCATAGGATGTTAGTATTTGATAAACTGCTGGTATTTTAGTGTTTCTAAGTTTTTATAAAATTCTGTTTTTATCAAATTTTCTAGTATTTTCATAGATTTCCAGTATTTCATTCGATTGCTCTATAAATTTCTCCAAATTTGAAAAATTAGCGTAAGCACCACTGATCAGCCCACTAACAGTATCTGGACGCCATGTTCAATTTCGCAAATGATTCATTGCGAAACGGATTCGTATGCACTTACTTCGCTCCGTCAGAACTTCGATTCCCTTGAAATTCCTTCAAACGTTTGGCATTATCGAAAACTATCAACAATATACTATCACCAGGTGACGGTCTGCGCCCTGCCGAGAATGGAGAACATACCAGTCCTCAGCTGCCCGATCCACAACCCCATCGAAGTCGACCTTGGCGTCGCTCGCGCCCTCACCCCTACCAAGAGCATCCCCACCCCTTGCCCCGAAAGCTTCGTCTTACCTGGTACGTAGGTCGCGCGCGATTCCCCTCCTTTATCTAGACCCTAGGGCCCCAAATGATCTCTTGGTTTTTCCGAGAAGTTCTGCTGGACGACCGACTCCAGGCCCCGTGCAACAAACCCGGCAAGCACCACTGCCGCTGCGAGGAAGACGACGCTTGTCCCCCTTCGCCCTCGATTCGCTCTACCGGCGAAAGAAAACGTCGTCGGTCCTTACCCTGCGGCCCCACCGACAACCCCGGTGCCCCGGCTCACCAGCAACTTCCCCAGGTCCAGGAGAACTCTTCCCAGCGCAACGCCGAGTCCCAAAAACCAAGCCCCAAGCTCACCGAAGGCGAGCAGTCCCCCAATTTCATCATCAATCTGGAAAATTGCTTCCTCGCGCAACTGAGCATCGAGGAAGATGAGAACGTCAACATCGAGAAGCGCTACAAATTGTCACCAGAGAAGAGCGAGCACTCGGAGCCGGAGGCTCTTCCGGAACCTTCGGGTTCGAGTTTCTACGGCAAGATCGAGAAGCTACCGTTCGAAACCAACGCGGGCCCGTCTACCCAGCCGAATCTCCTGAATTGCACGGTTCATCGTGCCAGGGCCCGGAAAACATCGGACGAGGAACGGCCGCAGGAGAAGGACGTTGGTCAGCTTGGGTTTCCGGAGAACAAGGACAAACTCAAGGAAGACGTGGGCATTTTCGAGTGGATCAGTCGCATGCCGGAGAGAATGCTGGGAAGCAACGTTATTCTTGAGGAGAGGTCCAAGGGCGTCGTTGTTAAGGTAAGCTATATTCGGTTTTGGACTATATTTACTTAAGTGCTGGAATAAGGCTGAAGTGTTTGAAGTCTGATCTATTTGAAAATCAAATTTGGCGGGTGATGATAATGCAGTTCACTTATTGCCCGTCACATGGGCACCGACCAATCTTGCTGCCATCCAGATTGACACAATCTGGATCATCAGATAAAACTATTGCAAATGTCTACGAAAAAACTCAATAGTATCATAGATATATTCAAATCTACGTGAAAAGGATGAGACTTACAGTTATTCATCTTTTTTTTCAATTTCCATTCGTTTCCTCAATCTTATCACAGTTCTACTTCTATCTGAGCATGGTTCGTAATCTTTGACAATCCTAACCCCAGGACCATAACGGAACGGCCAAGTCGAAAAACTGCAACCTAGAGCTGAGCCAGCGTGAGTTCGATGAGGTCTTGGCAGTGCTTCGTGCCCGCACCCCTTCCGGTAGACGACGAGTGCCCTTACGGATCCCCAAGAAACGCGAGCGCTACGAAAGATTACCAGAGCCCAAACTACTCCTTTTCGAGGATGATCAGACCGAGTTCGAGCGCTTGTCCCAGAAGCCCTTGGAGAGCGAGAGGCCCAAGGTCGACGGTTTGTACGGTGTCGCAAACAAGGCGGACGTTCTGCTGAACGCGATTCTACGTACGAGCAACCTCTCGAAGAACAAGGCTTCTTCGGAGCAAGTCGCGGCTGAAGAGGCGAAATCCTTGCCCTCGGCCTTGAACAAGAGGTTGCTGAGGTTGCGCCAGTTGTTCAAACGCGAGCAGTCAGTGGAGAACAACGACAAGAGTCGACCTAAATCCTGGGAAGCTTCGCCTAAATCACGTGGTGCATCGAGCATCCCTTGTTCGCTTTCGGAGAACGAAGACGATTATGGGGGCTGTCGGGGGGAAAGCGATGAAGACGACGAGTCCGGAGACAAAACGGTGCCATCGGCCATCGAACAGGAACGCTTCCGAAGGTCCTTGGAGAACGCGGCCAGCATGGTCTTTCACAGCAGAACCGGGCTCCCGCTTACCTCGAGCCCGGCCCCGCTGCGGAGGGGCAGCTGCTGCTTCGACTTCGACAGCAGTCTCAACACCGCGTCCTCGAAAAGAAGGTGAGCTTCTTTTACAGCACTGATTTCTTTGATACACGGAGGGAAATTCGCTTATGTCGCACGGAAAGAAATCTTTGGTTTCAAAAACCAAATTTTTGGGTATCGTTACCAAAGTATATAGTAAAATACGGACCCACCAAAGTTTTGGTGGTGACTACCAAGGTCTATGTATACAGTTAGTTTGGAAGTAACAACCAATACTTTGCGTTAAATTTCAATAGCGCTTTTTGCATTATATAAAATATTGTGTTTGTAGAAAAACAAATCTTTTGTTTACGTTACAAAAATAATTTACGTTATTTTCTTTTCTTATGTGTCGTAAGTCAAAAGATTTACGATTTTGTTTGTTGTTCAAAAAATACTTTCGCATGCTTAATAGGTACTTTAGTTGTCGTAAAAAAAGGACGACAAAATGCCATAAATAACAATTTCAAATTTAGATCTAAACTTCAGAGGAAAACGCTCGAATGAAGGGCAAAATCTTAAGCTGTAGGTTACTTAGAGGATTCTTATCCTCAATTTTGTGAAGGTGTTTTTTGACAAGGTTGGGATTTGGGATACTGATATTTATTACAAAGTACACAAAAATCTTTATGATTAATGTAAGCCATTCTTGCAAATAAATTCACGAATCTCCCCATTCATAACTGAAAAAACAATACTTCACGTATGATACAGCCACTGACAGCCACAGGCAAAAAGACTGACTCGCTCACATAACCAAAAACAGTGAAGAACGACCACATGAAGTATCTAACCACTTATTATAGGTGGCCCTTCATTGTACTTTGGGTATGATTACCAAAGTAATGGTAAGTTAACCAGGGCAGTATAGATGTCTCTATCGCACTGAATAGATACAAAGAGTAAAGTTTGGAAGTCATATCCAAACACGCAATATGACCTTTTGTCGTAACATCAACATGAAATTGATACAATAACAAATCCTTAAGACGAGGTACACATTTGTTTACAGTGTCACAACCAATAAGCCCCTAACCAAAGTTTTTTTTTCTCACTACTGAAGCATTTCTTTCCGTGCGCATACACAAATATGTATACTGCGTCAATGAAAAAGTAAAAACACAGAGGGTGCAGGCACTCGTCCTAGGATGTGTAAACATCCTTAAACATTACATATTTCAATTTTACTCCAACATGACCAAAAAACTTGGGCACTACACAGTTCAATTTTACTCTGATGTAGAGATAACATTTTTCTTCGGACACTACAGAATTGGACACTTCGCATTTTGTTCTGAACACTTGGGATTTTTCTTTGGATACTACTCTCTGCTAGTCGCGAGTTTGACTCTTCTTCTTGGACATTACATATTTCAGTTTTACTCTGATGTGGCCAACATACTTCAACAACACACATTTTGATTTCATTTTTCCTAGGACACTACAGACTTCAACACTACAAATTTTTATTCTACTCTGAGTTGGAGATAAAACAAACTTGGACACTACAGATTTCATACTGGACATTACATTTTTTGGTTTAAGTCTACGGTTAAAATTTTAACCGTTTATTACATTTTTCTTCGGACACTACAGACTTGAACACGACAAATTTTGATTTTACTCTTATGTGAAAATAATGAATTGGACACTACAGTTTTTGGTTTTAGTCTACTACGGAAATTTCAACTTTCATTGCATTTTTTTTCGTACACTACAGATTTTGGTTTCATTCTGAGGTGGGAATCAAATTTTCCCTCGGACACTACATACTTGGACACTACATAACTTTGATTTCACTCGGACGTGGAGAAAATTTTTTTAAGGGCACTACAGGATTGGACATTACAAATTTTAATTTTATTCTAGTATGAAAATAATGACTTGGACACTACAGATTTTACCTTGGACACTATAATTTTTGATTTTAGTCCACCGCGGAAATTCCAACTTCCATTATGCTACCCACGAGTAAAGATATTTTTCGAAAAACATAGTTTTGAGAATTACCCGTTTTAAGTTCAGTACTAATTCTTCTGAACAAAAATCATTCAAGCTTCTCACCCTCAATCTACCATAATATCCTTAATAAAAAAAAGAACTCTTCATAAGAAGTTTCCAGACTTAATTTTACCTTTTTTCTTTCAATTCTTCCGGCTTTTGAGGCCTCGAACGTACGACGTATAGTAAGTAGGTATCTGGGAGCAATTCGGAGTGCATGGGTTATACCACGAAATATCAATTAACGAAAAGTCAAGAGGGTATAGAAATCCATAATAACACTAAAATTACTAGAACTTTAACATTTTTTTCATCAAAATACTAATAAATTCTTCGAAAATTATTAAAATTCCAAAAATCAATAAAACTTTAGTAAATATCTATGTGGAAATCCATGGAAATACTAAAAATCTGTATATCTGCTGGAAAATCTTACATAGGTAAGTCAATAAATACAAAAAATACGAAAAAATACTCGATTTTAATCAATTTTTCATTATGAATGCTACTATAGTCTTCAAAAATTTATAAAATTCCTTAACATCAATAAATCTTTCAGTAAAATCTGTATACAAATCTATAAAAATAGTAAAAATACTAAAAATTGATATTTTTTTCCATACAGAGCTCTATGCAAACACAATTCATTGCAAACAAACAAAAAATACGAAAAAGACTAAATTTTATTGAGTTTATTAAAAATTTCATTAAATTCTTTCAAAATAAATAGAATTCCAGAAATTATTGCAACATTGATTCATCGAACACTGTAGTCTAGAAACGTACGTATAGAAGTCTATAAAAATACTGTAAAATACGAAAAATATAAAATACTGTAAATCCATAAAGATACGCCATTTTCTGAAAAATCGATCGAAATACTTCAAATATTTCAAATTTTGAGTCACAGGTAATTGCATTCTAAAAATTCGAAGAGATATGTTTAACAAAACTAGGCGATTCTACATTTAAAATAATACTTATAAATACAAAAATGTATGTAGATAAATACTTATAAATATATAAAACGCTACAAATAATCAGAGTATTAGATTCTAGAAATTTCTATAGCAATTACATAAAAATACTTAACAATCCTTCAAATCGTAGAAAAGCTTAAGAAAGGCAAAAAATACTAAAAGAAATAAAAACCTATAAAGATGTTTCCTAAAAAATCCATTTGAATACAAAAAATTAAATGAATTTTGAATTCTATAGCACGAAATTCTTAAAATCTATAGAATTTTATAAAAATCCTAGAAAATCCTGCAACATTTTATACATGTATATTAGGGTGTAACTTATTTTGGCGATGTCGGAATTTTTTTCATTCCATGGCTTTAAATCAATCAAAATATTAATAAAAATTTGTTTGTAAAGTTTGAAGCGAATCGGACATGATTAACACGTGCCACAAAACGACTGAAGTTTTAAATGGGATTTACATGTAATTTTCAATACATTTTGTTCAAAAATTCATCACTTTTGCAAAACTTAAGATAAATGTTTGAAACTTGGGATAGTTTGAGTGTATAATGTTTCATCTAAGACCAAATTTTTCTAGATTTTTCTATCGCTGTTTTTTATGTTTTTTTTTTTTTATAAGCACCAAAACAGTACATTTTTGCCTTTTTTCCGTGCTTGTGAAACATAGATAACAGAATAGAATAATCCAGAAAAATTTTATCTTAAACGTAACATTGTAGACTCAAACTATGCCAAGTTACAAACGTTTGTCATAAATTTTGCACAACTGATGAATTTTTGAACAAAATGTATGAAAAACTATATGTAAATCCCATTTAAAACTTTAGTAATTTTGTGGCACGTATTACCCATGTCCGATTCGCTTCAAACTTTACAAAAAATTTTTTTTAATATTTTGATCGATTGAAAGCCCCGGAATGGAAAAAATTCCGACATCGCCAAAATAAGTAACACCCTAATGTATACTGAAAAATACGAGTAAGAATAGTTTTAGGAATACGAAAAATTGAGTTATAAAAGATTCTCATAAAAATGAATGGAATTAGCTAATTTTTTCCAGCTGCTAACTTGAATGAAATTCCATACCTATTTCCTTAATTTGAAAAAAATGCACATGAATATTTGAACTTGGACTGATTTTTTCTCAGGATAAAAAAAGTACAGATTAACAAATGATTGATGATTTTCCTCGCTTGAAAAAATTATCCATAGAAGGCTCGTCCTAACAAACAACAGATGTTTTGTTTAAGCAAAAAGTTTTTTTGAAACTTGACAAAAATTGCACGTAAAATTTGACATACATGACGTACACACATTGTACAAATTACATATTTAAGGTTTATAACACATATAAATTAACTATAATTCTGTCTGATATCTTTGAAAATTTGGCAATCAGTTTCTGAGAGGGTCTTGATTTATTTATCTATTTATTTATTTATTTATTTCAGTGCTCTATACAAATTGAACACGCCGCCGAGTCCCGGGGCTGTTTCATTGGAAGAGAAGGAAGTAGAAAATGAAAATGTCTGTGATAGCGAGGACATCGCCCATAGAAGGTCCTTGTCTCGCAATAGACCAACGAGTCATGCTCTTTTGGGCAGCTTCGAGGAGTCGGCGCTGAACGGTAGGCTCGAGCCCATGTCGACGGTCCAAGGCTTCACCGCCGAGATCGGCGCCAGCGGCTCCTTCTGCCCTAAGCACCAGAAGCTTCCTGTCACTGTGTTCTTCTATTCGCTTGGAGACAACGACAAAATATCTTCACCATACCTTGTTAGTGTTTTCCGTTCATTTTCTTCACTAGACTTGAAAGAAAGTTTCAAAAATTCCTGAGAGTACTTTAAAATAAAATTGAATGACGAATGCTTACCTGAAATCGGGTTACTACTACAATCTGAAATATTATACTTTTGCACTTCCAAAACTCAGATTATTTCTGAACATAATAAATTTTTAAATCCAGATGAATCATTGTTTATACATGGAATTTCGAGAGACTGATGGTACAATGTTTGAATTTCACAGGCTCATATAAATCTAGGGAAAAAAGGTTACCAAGTACCTAGAAGTGGAACAATCCAAGTGACGCTCTCAAATCCTCTGGGCACAGTCGTCAAAATGTTCGTCGTGCTCTACGATCTTTCCGACATGCCCATTCGATCTCATACTTTTTTACGCCAGAGAACTCTGCGCGACAAAACCTTACGCTACCTCATTCATCTCAGGTAAATCATACATAAAATAGTAGTTAATACCTAATCACTGGTGAATAGTATTTACTTCATTTATTGTATGTATGTTTCTTGCGTGTGTGATTTCCCTAGTGATTCTTAACCTTATGAAAACCATACAAGGCAGAGACGTCGCTTCTGAACAACGAGTTCTAGAAATCTTTGTAGGATTTCAGAGAACTAGAAAATTGTAGAAAATTTTATTAGTGCTGAAAAGTACGAAAAATAAAATACCTACACGAAATGAATGGAGATTAAATTTTCTTGATATTTCATTTATTTACCTGACATTTTTAAAACTTGAAATTTATGTAGGGATTTATGAAAATACCAGAAAATGATTCGAATTGAATAAATAATGGAAAAACATGAAAAATACTGAAATATAACAAGAATTCTTTGAAGAACTTGATCTACAAGAAAGCTTTGTTTTGAAAAATTGTTTGAAATAGTAAGAATATATAAAACTTGAAAGTTGAGAGCATCTTATTCTAAAAAAAACTAGAAAATACCACGGAATTTCGAATATGCTTAAAAGTATGAAAAAGATTTAAATGAAATAATGGAGTCTCTAAAATTCTGAAATTCCATGTAGATATAATTTCCTCAAAAATTTATGAAAATCATAAAAATCTTTGAAATTGTTAATCCTAGAGCATTCAATCCTGAAAATCTATGTCAGAGTCTATCAAACTACTAGAAAATTCAATAAAATTAATGAATGTTGAAAAAATAGAAAATGCGCTAAAATTTAAAGAAATCTGTAAATGCTTGAAATCCATAAAAATACTGATTTCCAACAAATTAATTGACATAATAAAAATGTTCAAAATTTTAGATTCTATGAGTATATACAAATTTTTTTAAATATTAAATAGGTATAAGAAACCAATATAATCTTACTAAATTTGAATAAAAAAAAAAAAAAATACTATAGAACAATGAAATAATAAAAACCAGTATAGATGCAATTCCCTTCAATAATTATATAAATATTGAATATATTTCAAACCGGTAATCCTAAAGCATCGAATTCATAAAAATTCATCAAATTCTTGAAATTAACATATCGATCCATAAAAATATTAGAAATCGAGAAGAATACTAGAAAAATTCAATGAATTTTATATAGGTATGCTAAAAAGTATGAAAAAGACTGAAATAAAAAAGTATCTCTGAAATTCTGAAACTCTATACAGGGGTCATTATTTTTAAAATCAGCTTGGTCGTCACTGACCACATCACCGATTTCTCTCAAAATTTTTAAATAGTCACGTAAACTAGTTTTATAACCTACGTATTTTTTTATTTTGGGCTGAAAATTAGTTTTTGTCGAGAAGTTCAGATTTTTGATTAGGCTGTCGAATTCAGAGTAACCTCACTTTTGTCGAAAACTTTTTTTTAAATCCTGATTTCTCATCAAAAAATCTATGGATTCCAATAATTTTTGTATGAAAACGCTCGAAATTGTACGAAATTTATGAATAATGTATTGAAAATATTTCTTGTAGTGTTGTTGAATTGTTATAAGCGTAAATGAAAAAAGTGTAAAAAATTTTGGAGTAAATAGTTTTCATATTGCATCATTTTTTTTTTCATTGATTGGTAAAGGTATCAACTACATTCTGTAAACCTGTTACATGCCAAAACGTTTTGTACGTAAGTGAGAATTTTCCTCCGATTTACCAGCCTGTCATTACAAGTGATTATGAAATTTCAATATATTTTCACTTTTCTTGCTCTTAAGACACTGTAGTATGTCCCATTCGATAATAAAGTATATGTTTAATGAAAATTTCTTAACTTTATTTTTCATTACTCGGGATAAAGCATGACATCAATTTTTCGTGCGTCTCTCTTGAGAATAACTTTTATATTTATATTTACTTGCGTGGAGCTGGTTTGATCGTAAAATTTCTTTGCATATTGTTTATGGATGATAATTTCTAAATTAAGCTTATATACGGAAATTCATAAAATGCATTTGAAACGCGAAGATTTTCGAGAAACTGGTGATGGTTACACATCAGATATTATACTTTATGATTTCACACGTTAAGAAATACAAAAATTCAAGAAATTTACTAAAGAAGATTGCAAATTTTGAAATCGTTTATTCTTGTATAAAATAATTCGATGTATCCATATTTAAACGAAATGATATAATGACGAAAAGCATCTTTGTGTACCGAAAAAACATATATATATATATTCATCATTAAATGGAACATATTACAGTGTCTTAAGATAAAGAAAAGTGAAAATATATTGAAATTTCATAATCACTTGTAATGACAGGCTGGAAAATTGGAGAAAAATTCTCACTTAAGTACAAAACGTTTTGACATGTAACGCTTTTACAGAATGTAGTTGATACCTTTACCAATCAATGAAAAAAAAAAACGGGATGAAAAAAAATGATGCAATATGAAAACTATTTACTTATAAATTTTGTACACTTTTTTCATTTACGCTTATAACAATTCAACAACGCTACAAGAAATATTTTCAATACATTATTCATAAATTTCGTACAATTTTGAACGTTTTCATACAAAAATTATTGAAATCCATAGATTTTTTGATGAGAAATAAAGATTAAAAAAAAGTTTTCGACAAAAGTGAGGTTACTCTGAATTCGACAGCCTAATCAAAAATCTGAATTTATCGACAAAAACCAATTTTCAGCCCAAAATAAAAAAATACGTATGTTATAAAACTAGTTTACGTGACTATTTAAAAAGTTCAAGAGAAATCGGTGATTTGGTTAGTGACGACCAAACTGATTTTAAAAATAATGACACACAGATATTATTTTCTGATGTTTATGAAAATTATGAAAATCTTTGACACTTTGATCCCAGAGCATCCAAGTATAAAAATCTATATAAATATCCATCAGAATAAGAGAAAATTCAATAAAATTCATAAATATTGAAAAAATACATAATGTACTAAAGTTTTAGAAATCTATGACATACTTTAAATCTACGAAGATACTGTTTACTGGCTAACTTATTGAAATACTAAAAATCTCAAAAACTCTAGACAATAAAGCATCGAATTCTAGAAATCTAGCCAACTTGAAATCTTTTTCTAAAACTTCATATAGAAATTCATAAAAATATCAGGAACTTTTTGTCAAAATTGTCGAATTTCATAGCAATTCATAGATATTTCTAAAACAATAAAAATACTGAAATAACAAGAATTCTTTGAAATCTACAAGAAAATTGTGTGTTCTAAAAAATTGTTTGAAATACTAAAAGTCTATTAAACTTAGAAGTTTGGAGCATCAAATTCTTATAACTTACATGTAGTCTATAAAAATATTGGTAATGAAGAAGAATAATACTTGAAAATACTACGAAATTATGCATATGCTGAAAAAGATAAAGATGACTCAAATAAATAGGAATCTCTAAAATTCTGAAATTCTATATGGATATTATTTTTTCAAAACTTTATGAAAATTATGAAAATCTTCGAAACATATAATCCTACAGCATTTACTTTTGAAAATGTACGTATACAAGAATCCGTCAGAATACTAGAAAATTCAATAAAATTCATAAATATTGGAATAATACAAAATGCAGTAAAAGTTTTAGAAATCTGTGAAATATTTGAAATACATTATGAAGATATTGTTTTCTAAATAATTTATTGAAATATTAAAAATCTCTAGCGTTTCAGATTCTAGAGCATCAAGTTTCAGAAATCTGTATTGAAACTTTTAGAAATACTATTTATCTATAAAGAACCTAAGAAATCCTACTGAATTTGAATCTTAAATATATGAAAAATATAAAAAATACTAAAGATAAATTTATTCATAATTTTCTCAATTATTTGAATGAATTTCAAAATTTCTATAAAACCGTGAATCCCAAAGCATCGAATTCCAGATATCTATATCAAAATCCATAAAAATGCTAGTAATCGTCCAAACTGTAAAAATATCGAAAAATACGATTAATAATAAAATTGCTGGATATCTATGAAATACCAGGTACCTTTGGAAATACTGTTTCCTAGAAAATCCTTTAAAATACTGAAAATCTTATAAGCTTCTAAAACCTACATCATCAAATTTTCAAGACCTTTGAAACAATCTACAAAAATGCTTGAAATGTATATAAAAAAAAACTACAATATTCCTAAAACTTTCCATGAATAGTATTAAATACGAAAAATCTTTAACATATACTAGCACTTCATGAAATACCTTAAAAATAGTATAGAATACCTTAAATTTATGCAAATATTATTCTTCTATTTTATTTATCACTGGGTGTGAAATTTTTTGTAATTCAATAATCTTCCTCGATATTTCCAGTCAAATTAACATCATTTATTTATTCAGTCGACGTTTCGACCCCATTTGGGTCCTTTTCAAGACCTACATCACAATCCATTAGTAATTTTTTTCAAATAACAATAATACGCATTATAAGAATAATTAACTACAATTAACTAATTGACTATTGAAATAATTTTTGGAAATCACGACGTGAGTTTACTTTTTGGTTAATTATTCTTATAATGCGTATTATTGTTATTTGAAAAAAATTACTAATGGATTGTGATGTAGGTCTTGAAAAGGACCCAAACGGGGTCGAAACGTCGACTGAATAAATAAATGATGTTAATGTGATTGGGAATATCGAGGAAGATTATTGAATTGCAGATATTATTTTCTCGAAAATCTATGAAAATTCTATAATTTATACAACTTTTAATCCAAATCAACGTATATGCAATTATTGAGATTTTATAATAAATGGAAAGTGGTAAATATTTTAAAAAGTGCAAAGCTTGAAAATCGATTTCTAAGATGTTCTGACGCTACAATAAATATTTTTACTGTTGTAAATTATAAATATATGTACATTGACCCTTTTGGAATTGCAGTCTACCCCTCCATGTGTAATTTCGTTGCAACCAACCTCACTGTTATAAGGTGACCTTATAAAATCCTTACAAAGAATCAAAATCCTTATGAGAAAAGATGAACCTTTTACAAGAAGTTCATGAACTTATAAGAATTCAAAATACTATTCAAAAGGTTCTCGAAAGGAATCTAAAATCTTATAAAAAAACTTACAATCTTATGGAGAACTTATAAGGTTCGCAGTTACTAGAAATTTCCTTCGTATACAAATCATGCCCATTGGTCTGTAATTGTAAGAACTCTAGTAAGAGGACAATTCGTTGATTGATTCCAGATTTATGTCGGGTAAATCTGGAAGGATATACCTGCACACCGACATACGTATAATAATATGCCGCAAATCGGACGTGGACACGGCCTCCGACTTTGCCAAGGAGCCACCGAAGGAGCTTAGGAGCTACATTCACGGGCCCACGAATCCCAAATTCTCGCCGAGGTGCTGAGCCTCGTGGCTTTTCCCATGGGGTTGCTGCCAACCGCTCCGCCCGCCAAGTCCTCTCCACGTCTAAAAAAAATTTCTCGTTTCACAAGACCGAACAAAGACAACAACAATTAAAATAACTCCAAAGGACGCGCCGGCCGAGAAAAAAATGGGAAATCACGCACCTGCGATATGTTCTTTTTTTCCACGCATTCGATCCAATTTTCCGTTTCACTCGGGAGCAATCAAAATTTCCGTGCTTGTGGCTTTGAAAGGCTCGATAAATTTTGCATCAAGCGCTAGATGATCTCTGTAGAGCGACGTTCGTGTAAATAATGAACATAGTTGTGGGGTAAAAACTGCCATGTATGTAGCACTTCGCGTAATGCAAAAAATAATTATCTCGTATTTCGGAGTACTAGGTGTAACGAGGATTCATGGGAATATCGGCCCTCATCGACACTTACAAAAAAGAACACATTTTCGTGTCCGTAGCACTGTGATGAAATTATTCATTGATAGGGCCAATGGCTATAGGAAACGAAACCAGATGATAAATTATTATGCAAAAAATTCAACTAGGTTTCACGTTGGTTTCAATTTTGCGCGGTTTCGATTATTACGTACCTATTTCGCCGTTATTCATCTCCCACAGAGCATCGAATGAAATATAAGGAAAGGCGTTTTTCTTTTTCGACGACTTTATTTTGTAAACAAGTGGAACTCGAGTTCCAAACCAAGGCAGTGAAAGCAATACGCAGAGATGATGAAGTTTTATATCGCCGAGATTTATTATTTTTCCGAATCAGGACGGCCGCCTGATTTTTAGTCGCGGAAAACAAGGGGGAAGCGACGCGAACCAACAGTGATGATTTTTGTGATTTTTAGTTTGGGTTTCGGGACGCTTAACAAAGTGGATTATTCGTGTGGTCGTCACTGCCATGCTGTACATACTCTCCAACGTGATTTTCCAAGTTCTTAGCAATGTCGATGATACGCCAAATTATTTTTATAGCCTCCTCCCCCCATCCCCCTCGTTTTTCTCTGAAAGTTCTATATGTAAAAAATCAAAATAATTATTTTAATAAACGAAATGTCAGATTGCAATGTTCTCGCTGTTGGACTTCTTCCACGCCCAACCTTTTTTTTTTTCAAAATCAAAGGACGGGTTTTCAATGACTGGTAAACACGAATGTAACGTAACGTAAAATCTTACTCGTCATTTATTTTTGATATATATAATATTTATACAGGAAATGTATAAAACTGCTCAAAAACAGTATTCTCAAAACATATCTCCAACAAATGAGTATAAATAATATTATTCGTTCTTTCAGTAATATCGAGGTATACATAGATAATCCTAAACAACCTATGTCTGATAAGTTTGGTGTTTTCTGATGAAAAACGTTTTAAATGCATTTACCAATCCCAAGTTTCCTCATAAAGCGAACAAATACCTACATGCATCATATTCAAATTGTTAGTATTTACAATTCTTATCGATCAATATCTATTTAAAATAATAGCAAGGGAAAGTAACAAAAAAATGTATTTTAAGTTTTCGCTCAAAAAAAAAAAAAAGAAACTTAAAATGGTTAGTATGTACAATTGCTTTTCGTAAAACAAAAAGCCTATATCTAATATTAATGAATTGATGAAATATTGTCAAATACAGACAAATCCTATTCAAAATCGAATACTTCGATTCTATTGTCTTCATTTCTGTGGCTCCTGGGACAGATTTTTTAAAATGTTAAAAAAAAGTTCTTTTTCAACTTTGGCTCATTACATTGATATTATAAATAATACTTATTATAACAAATAAATAGAATCTTTTATAAAAAAAACTTTTCTCTACATCAATTTCATTATATTTTCGATTAGTCCATGAAGCCACAGATATTTTTGTTATTTTAGCGCATTTTTGACATCAACTTTCATTATTCAACCATTAAATATGTACCTTTTAATAAAAAAAATTGAGTCTTTTGAATTTGTTGGTCGGTGGAGCTGGAAAAATTTGCAGTACAAAATTGTGGTGAGCTTATCAAACAACGTTTACGTATTACAATGATATGGGATCCGAAATTTCGATACAGTAAATTACAGGTGGTACATGGAAAGCCTTTCTTCACAAATTTTTATACATAATTAGATTACTGATTGTAATAATCTTTAGGGCCAAAAAATCCAACATATTTCTACTATTTGTTACTTTAGCATAAAAAATGAAGTTTTAGAGTTCCTGTCTTCAATTTTTCTCTAAAATATATTGTCTTCTCAAATTTCTCACTCTGGAAAAATCGAGGTTTTGCCATAACACGCCCAATTACTGTATCATGTAAATGCTAGCCTCGAAAAATTTGGATTGGAGGTAATTTCTATGCAGTCTGAGATAAGTTCCATACAAAGTACAAGTCATTCGATCTGCTCTAGCACCCAAATTGCCATACAATTAAGTACGTAACATGAACTTAGAATCTGAAAAAGTGTAAATGTTCAGCTGGAAAATGTCTCTCAGAGAGTAATTTACATATTCGTTTAAAAAACCATAAAAGAAGAATAGAAAAAAAGAGGATCGTTTGAACTTGTACCATTATGAATCCAGTTCTCGAGGTTTTTCATCGCAGGCTGTATGGTAATGGCTCAGCCAGTATGCAAGCAGTCACATACAGAATACCCAAAAACATGTTGAGCCGAAAAGTTTGCTTCGGTACACTCTGTATTGTCTGTGGGCTGCGAAACTGCTGTTCGATTTTGAACGCGTTTGGTAATGTTACCAATGGTAACACGAACCACAGAGAATACCTGTAACACAAAATGACATAATTTTTCATTTATTATAAGGATACGAATCGTTTATGGAATTCAAAATTCTTTTCGAAATTAAAAAATACGTGTAAATCTTTTTGCAGTAAATTTAATTAAAAAATTTTTTTTGGAAAATTTATGAACTCAAAGCACTGAATAGTGAGAAATTCCTGCATTTATCAAATCAAATTAACTAGGTTGCAGTTAATAAGGTTTTTAATTGCAAAATTTTTACAATTTTGAAAATTTTACATCTATAACACCAGAATTACAAATTGTTACAATCTTTGGTTGTTTTTTAATTGCTTGTCTGTTTTTGACTCTTATTTTGCAGTAAATTACTAAAGTACTAAGGTAGGGGAAGTTAGTTACCATATTTCTTAAAAATACCCAATAATGTTTTTATATTTTTTAATAAAAAAATGAAAAACTTGAAAAATATTAGAAAATAATAAAATTTCTAATAAATTGGACAAATTCACATAATCTTTAGTAACTTTTTTTTATTAGCTTTTCATATTTTTCATATTTTCAAAAAGCTAAAAACATTAAAACTTTTTTAAAATATCAATAATTTTGCAAATTCGCAAAATTAGTGAAATCCCAGAAAAAATGTATATTGTGTTGAGAAAAATGTTCAGAAACGAGTATATATATATATATATATTTTTTCAAGTTTTAAACGAATACTTGATAGTATTTAAAAATCAAAAGATATCTTAATGAGCTAGACAAATATTTATGAAATGTTGAAAATTCGAATAGTTGGTATGAGTTTAAAATTTTGAAAATTTTGAAAAATCACAATACATTGGTAGATGTGAAAAAATGTCGATAATTTAAAATAAATCAGAATTTTTGTATAATTTCAGACAATTGTCATAATGATATAAATTATGTTCGTTAAAGATTAGAATTAACGTTAAGAATTCTTATATTTCTTTAAAATGTGCAGAGTAATATTATTTATAATTTCAATGGTAATTTGAAATACTTGACGAATATTTAAAAATCACGATAGGTCTTCATAAGTTGTAGAAATTTTTTTTAATTTTGAAAATTTGAGAAGCTGGTTTGATGTTAGAAATGTTCCAAATTTTGAAAAATCATAAACCATTTAAAATTTCAGATAATTTTTATCAGTTTCTAAATTGTGTTCATTATCATATTTATCTAAAATATGCATTGAAATATATTTAAAAAATTTTGTTATGACGATATGCAATACTTGGAAACTATTAACAAATTAAGGAAGATCTTAATGAGTTAAGCAAAATTTCACAATTTTTAATATCTTTTGCATTACGTTTAATATTTTGAAAACTTTAAATCAGAAATCTTTGGCAATGTTAAAGATTGCCAATAATTCTGAAAAATTCGAGAAATTGGTAGAAAAACTAAATTCAAAGTTTCGTTTATTTCAGAGTATGTTTAATAATTTACTAAAATGTATTCACCATAATTCTCCGAAATATGGATATCTCTTTCGTGTATATTTTTCGGAAAACGATATATTTATACATTTATAATATTTCACAGCTTTCTAATTTTTATGGGATTTTTATTATCTGTTCAGTACTTTAACGATTTGGAGATTTTTTAATATTATCATGGATTTCTACATGAATCTATCGAATTTAATACTCAAGAACTTAAAGTTTTGTGGTGTTTCAGTAATTTTTTAAGTATTTTAAAAAATTACATATGCGTTTTATTCCAGTACTAGCTGTCACCAGCGGGCTTTACTCCACGGTTACCATGTTATTTGCGATTCGGTCAGAAAAAGTCAATTGTTTAATTGTAAAACGAAAATTACCAAACAATTATCTGAATCCTAAGGTTAAAAATCTTCTCTTTCTTTCCTTTTTGGAACAATTTCTAATTTTTTCACGGAATATAAATTAGTTAGATAATAATGAATTCTACGAAGAGGTATCATACCAATAGAATGGATTATATTGATCAAAAAGATGTTTTAAGTATTTTACAAAAATAGTCTCTAATGATACATTTTTACGATAAAAGTGAAGAGTAAAATTGATGAAAGTTTATTTGTTAATCAGGATGAGGAGATGATCATGATGAGGCTCATAATGATAATTTTATTCTGACTTTTCATGATTTGTGACAATGTATGATTTTGTAATTCATGGAATTTTGTGATGATTTACCATTATGAAGTTTTGTGACTTTTGTACTAATTTGTCATCTTTTTTTTTTACTTCTTATACAGGGTGTCCCAAAGTTGGCGGATTATCAGAAAACCATTGATGCCTCATGAAGTCCTAAGACACTTTTTTTTATACAATTTTTTAAAATTCACAAAATTCAAAGAATTATTAATAACTCAGTTTCGTCTAATCACCATTCGGTAAAGGCAAGGCTTTTGATTGAAGCCCCTCCTCCCTTCACCCCTTCTCTTTCTAAGCTTACTCTAATAGAAAAGTGGGGGGTAATTGAGGTTTGTAATAGAATGTAGAGTAATTATGTCTCTTATCTTGAAAGAAAATTTTTACTCTGACTCATCTTTGTTTTATTTATAATACTCTTTCGTCTAACTGTCACCTTTACAATGCAAGATCTTCTTTTTTTTCTTTTAAGAGATAGTTGAAGTATTGCGAATTTTCAAAAATCACGAAGGAAAAAGTGTCTTAGAATTTTATGAGGAAGTGATAATTTTCGGATGATCCACTAACTTTAGGACACCCTGTATTTCATGGTTTCGTAAATTTTTATGAGTTTTTGTGATTTGTAACCTTTTGTGACTTAGGCGGAATTTTATAATTTTTTGACTTTTTGTGATTTGCATGTGTGATATTTTAACAGTACAGCGGGAATGTAGGTGGGAGAGTAGGCCACTTGGTTCGTTGATAAAAACATGCCTATAACCCTCTTACACGCATGGTCAATCACTGTGCAAAATTTTAGGACGGTTCGTGCAGTAGTTTGGATGGCGCGCAACTCACAGACATTCACATTTATACATAGATTTGATGTATAAATGCCAGTATTTTTAGTATTTTCAAGTTTTCATCAAATTAAAAAAATTTTTTATTACCTAACTTTGTATGTGTACATTTCTAGTATATTATTAGATCGCGACCTGAATATATTTTTTTGCTTTCATTTCCAAGTTTCTTTTTTTAAGAATGTATATTTTAGAGCCTTATTTGACTTTTTCAGAATTTTGTAAATTTTTGTAAAAAAATTAAGAAAAGTGCTCAGCAATGAAAATGTTGAAGGTTTTATTTTTTCGAAGTTGTAGAAGTTTTTCCTTTTTCAATTAATTTACAAATTTAAAAGTTATGGCATTATGGAAGTTCGGAGCATTAAAAATCTTTGTGACGATTTATTCCAAATTTTATACAACTATAGGCTTCTTAAATTTTTTCTAATCAAGAATTTATTTTAAAAAGCCTTGTTAGTTTTTCTTTTCATAATATTCAAACTATTAGGTTAACAAGCCAAAAATTGCTTAGGAAAATTAAAATTTTGAAAAATCTTTCATTTTCCTTTATTTAATCACGTGTTTGGTAAGGGATTTAATTTCATTTATTCTTTCAATTAAAGTAAAATATTCTTCATGTATCACGTTAAAACCATGTTTGTATTATTTTTAAATACGGAGTTGTTGATATTTCGTAATTTTTATTGAAAAAATGTATGAAATTGAGTTCGTTGATTAAAAAAAAAAAAAAAAAAAACAATTTGTTAATATCCAATTCAACATTTGAAACCTGACGATAAAAAGTGCTTAGCAATAAAAATTTCGTCGATTTTATCTTTCTGAACTTCAAGAAATTTTCATGAATCTTGAAATTTTTCAAAACAAATTACCAAGAATTTAACAGTTCTACCAATATTTGGGCACACAACATTTTTACTTCCATTTGAAAAATGCATTACTTTTTAATATAATCCCAAACAGTTATTTATTTTAAAAATTTTATCTGAAAATACATCTACAAAAATTTTCTCAGAATTTTTAAATAATCAAGTACACAAAAAGCCTAAAGTCCGCATAATTTATTGTGTTCATTTATTGACAACCCAAAAATTGTTTGTAGGTATAAAACAACTGTAACATATAATCATCTTGAAGTGAGTCATAAATTTACTTAATATTTTAACCTTGAATACACTCTTGCGCTTGATAAATTTGCGTGAGCACCACCTAACACCCCCCCTCCCCCCCCCCCAACGAACAAGATATTGAATTTCAGGAAGAATTTGTTTTAGAACCAATTAGATCAATATTTACTGGATTCTGTTGAGGAATGTGCCTCAAGTTCCAAACGTTGAAGAAATGAACGAAAACAAAAAAAAAACAGGAAATAAAATTTGATGATCTTTGTAAATAATAATACGTATTCATTGCTCTCACTACAAGTGACGAAAGAAAAATATTGTTTCTTTTCGTTTATTTTCAAACATTGGGAACTTCAGTACAATGCTGGGGAAAGAAAAGCAATAAAGAAGCAATGCGTACCTCCATGTCAAAACTGCGAACATGACATATGGTGTGAAAAGTAGAAACGCGTACAAAATATGGGAAGCTGTGCGTCCTATGATGATTGCCAAGGTAACGATTCCTGCCCTATGATCACTCTCGCGATCCCTGGTATTGTTGCTGTGCAAGATCGCCTCGGTATTGAGTGCCAGGGGTATCGCGTAGCAAATCGTGCTCCAGGATACGTAGCCGGTTTGGACCATGAAGGCGAAGACGACAGAGAGAGGGCCAAAAATGACCAGGATGAGGACGTCGCCTAAAGCGATGTACTTGAACCCGATGCCGCCAGTGTACAAAAACGACAGGGAGAGGCCACCGAAGTAAATCAGGGCGAGGTGCTCCATCTTCGCAGGGGAACAAAACGCAGCAAGAACGACGAAGCCTAGGCACCCTGCGGCGTACAAAACGGCTCCCAGGGATACCATCTCGTCTTTTGACAAAAGTTGATCCACGAGAATTCGATCCTCACTGTTGCGGCTGTCAACGCCGATAATGTAGTCATAATACGTGTTGACGACGTTTCCAGCGCCATGGGCACAGATGACGGTGAACAGGGTAAGGATTAGCGAGATCCAACTGAAGCCGGCAAAACCGGTGAGTCGGTAGGCTAGTGCAGAGCCGAGCAAGGTTGGCATCAATGAGGCGCTCAGTGACCACGGGCGCACCGCGAGGAAGTATGAGGAGAGCTTCATGAGGGGCGAGGTCTTCACAGCTGACTTTGATGATGTATTGCCCTGCTTTTCGTTAATGACTCCGTTCGAAGCCATGGCTCACAAGTCCACTTAAACATAAGAAATAAAATGTTTTGCTTACATGGAATGAAAACTTGTATGATTTTGAGGAAGAACTTTATGTACCTGAAGTTTCAAATGTTTAAAGAGAAGTAAGACAAATTTTTTTGCAGCTGCTTTCAAGCAATTTTGGTTAGAAACAATGAATTTTATACTTTTTAACAAAGTATTTGACACAATCCTCAATCGCGTAAAGTTAGCAGCCAAATTTTGGAAAAATTCGAAAACTATGATAGTTCTGGAGTTCTTAGCTAAAATAGAAATAGTTCTGCAAAAATAAGGTGCGTTCTGCTTAAAAAAAGAAAGTAAAACTTAAGAAGTTCTACAATTTTTTTCTTTGAAATTTTGCTGTAAAATTAATATTTATTATAAAACTCAATTTACCGCCTCTGTAGCCAAGTGGCTATTCCACCTGACTGCAAAAGCGAAAGTTGCAGGTTCGAATACTGCCCGAGGCCCAGGATGTTATTTCTCAGGAAATAATTTCTTGGAAGTCAGGGCGTCGAGATTTTCTAATTTTGACGCCTCTCAGGTGGATTTGATCTAACAACCGCTTGCTTGCCACAGAGTTTTCCATGGTTTCCCCCGTGGGTCGATTACGGGCATCGTGCTCAAGTCAACGTGAATAACAAGTACAGTAAAAGTCGGTCCATAGCCGCAGGGCAAGGGAAAAGAAAAGAAGGAATTCGTATAAGAAAAAGAAGGCCTTACCTTGAGGTGGGCCACGCTCAGAGACCCTGTGAGTTGGTGGATGAGTATTGGGAATTGAAAAAAAAAAAAAAATTAAAAAGACTCAATTTCAAGTTTCAAAGGAAGAAATTGTAAAACTTCTTGAGTTCTATGGTTATTGCTGAACGAAACTTGGCAAAATTTTTCACATCTGCAAAATTTTTTTGTACATTTGCAAAAAAATTTTACAAATAACTCCATGGAGTCTTTATTATGATCTATTTTATCATGTGTATTTAAAAAACAGTAATGAATATAAAATTTAACCCTTAAATTACACATTCTATTTTAAAAAGAAAATTCATTGAAAAAAACATTACACAGCAAAACTGAATGATAAAAAATGAAAAGGAATGATGATTTTATTGTCCGAAATTCAAAAAATTGTTCCCCTTATTTTTAATTCCAAATGTAGTAAGTGTTGTTAATGTCACTTAAAAAAAAAATCAAAAGATATATCGAAGTACTTTTCCCGATGTTACATATCGATACACAATTTTTGTTTGAGGCATAGAAAAATTCGAAAAAAAGAGAATCAATTTTGCATAATCTAAATATTTTTGCAAATAAATGAAATCAGTACCTGAAAACTGGTAATAAATTTCTAGGTTAGGTCCTCGACAAGTTCATATTTTTTAATCCTCTGCTCGATCAACTTCAGAAACAGAGTTTCACTGACACGTGCATTGCTCTCCGTTAGGTACAATTAATGTCTCGATTCATTAATGATTGTTTCGGTATCGTGAATAAATATGCTAAAATAATAACTGCATTTTATTTAATGATAATGATGACGGAAGCTGATGCGGAGTTGATGCTGGTTGATGCAGAGAGAACAGAGCAGAACAGAGTGGTGCAGAGTGGGAACTGACTATAGAGTCAGTGGTCAGTGGTGGTCAATGCAATGTGCAAATCAATTTAAGTCAGTACACTGACTTCAATTTAAATTTTATAATCCTAGAATTTATTTTATTGGTTTTGTTTACAAAAAAATGTACTTGATAATACCATGACGCTAAAATAATACCTGCATTTTATTAAATGGATAACGAGATTGATGATATTGAGAACCATTGCGAACAGCGCTGGAATTGACTAGAGTAGTCAGTTGTAGTCAGTGCACTGTGCAAGTCAGTCTAAGTCAGTGCACTGACTTAAATTTAAATTTTATAATCCTAAATTGAGTGTTTTTGTCTTTTTAAAAAAAAATTGCACTCTATTTTACCGTTCAAACGATTTCTGAAGAAAGTTTTGTTCTAAATTTGCTAAAGAGATTGAATAAAAGACTTAAAATCCAAAATCAAATTTTCGCACGCTTTAAACGTATATTAGCGCCATCTTCGCAGTTTGATAGGTGGGGTTAGGTTCATTCAATACACGTCATTACACTTACACGTCAATTATTTACCCCGAAACATCCCATATTTTTCAAGTGTCATTCGTGATACATGAAGTAATATTTCGAATGCTTTTTGTTTATAAAATAATTTGAACAATCTCCCTTGGATTACCGACTTTCGTGTTCGTGAAACACCGTTTAAACAACGCCAAAGTTTCCTTATGTTCGCGGCATATATATAATCTCTAGCCTTTGTGTACAGTGACGAACATTGTTTTTTTTTTTAACAACGACAGATTTTGTGGACGTAAAGCGTGAAAAAATTTTTCAAAAATGGAGCAGCCCTGTTACACATTAATAAATGTCCCGATGGATTCGGAGCCTTTGAACGAACTCCAGATGAAAAAAGACCTTGAAAAGGGAGATGTCAACATGAAAATTGAAGCACTGAAAAAGACCATCAATTTGATAATGAGCGGTGAACGTTTGCCGGGGTTTTTGATGACTATCATCAGATTTGTTTTGCCCCTCCAGGATCATATGATCAAAAAACTTTTACTCGTGTATTGGGAGATTGTTCCGAAAACAACGCCAGATGGTAAATTGCTCCAGGAGATGATCCTCGTTTGTGACGCATACAGAAAAGATCTGCAGCACTCTAATGAGTTTGTCAGGGGATCAACTTTGAGGTACTATCCTAAGATGATTACAATATTCTGTGAGAATTCATTTCTGACTAAAAACCTGTTTTTTTTTTTAATGTAGCTTTAGCCAGAGATGAGTCATTTATGATTTTTTCCTATTTTTATCACCGTACATATTATTTTGATCAATTTTATAAATATTGATTAATGGAAGTAGAAGTCCCTAGATAAATTTTCTTGAAATGTTGAATTTTTAATTATTTCCAATTTTGAGCCAAAAATAGGTTAAATTTACTATACATTCGTTGCTAAATCGAACAAGCATGCATCGAAGCCAAGCGAATGAGCGTGGAAATCACGAGCGAGCGAGTACCCTTCATCCCCACACGGAAAAAAATTCCAAGCTATTATTAGCTATTATTAGCTGGGGCATCGCACACTATCCTTGTATGGGAGATTCCAAGCTTCTAACATATGAATTGAGTCGCTTATACTGTGACGAACGAATCGTCCATAGGCCACGTCTATGGTATCCAGGCGTCGCGTCTTTGTTTTCATGCTTTATTCCAATGCTTGACTCCGCCTTCTAAGTCTATGGAGCTCTCACAGTACGATAGCTTGAAATTTCTCTCCTTGCACCCAAGACCTGTGGTGAGCGAGCAGGAACTTTTTTTCCCCATTTTTTCCTTCTTCCACACGCCCCGCAACAGCTTAGCTATGGCTTTCGTATATTCCAACGTGTTCGACTGGCGGACTCTGACTAACTCTCGCATCTTGCTTTGTGCAGTCGTTCAAGAGTGGGAGCCCTTCACGCACCTCAAGGCAACAAAAGTCACGATCTCAAGCTGCTTGAACGATTTAACAACTAGTGTACCTTTAAAAAAAACATAGTTTGTGGATTTTTACCAAAAAATTTGAGATATGATTATAAAAAGTCCTCAGCTTGAGCGAAGTTTTAGAACAAATTTTTTAATATATTTTATTGGCTGTATTTTCAATTCTCTACGATTTTATAATTATAATTATTATATCAATAAATAAAATTGTAGTTATTCAATACTGTAGGGGAAAGTTGAATTGAGTGAGAAGTGTTTGTATAAATCTACATAAAATGCATGAAAAATTTTTTTTAATATTTTTAAGTTGTATAGTGAAGAGAAATTCCTAAGCTTTCACGTTGTAGAAAGCTTTCATTAAGAAAAGCATTTTCAAGTTGATTTTTTTTCATCTGAAAAAAAGTGCAAAATCGCGTGAAAGGGAAAATTGTCAGATGGAGTGGGAAATGATGAAAATTCACGCTAAAAGTACAACAATGATAAACAAAGCAAAACATTTGCTAAGGAGATAAAATTTAAATATAATTGAGAGGCATTAATCATATAAAACTGTACATAAGAAAGGATACAATAGAAATTCCATAAATCACCCAAAACCACTAAAAACGAAAGAATTATAGTTAAAGTATTATTTTTGCATGTACACAATACGTTTACAATTTAAATGAAAAAAAGACACATGAACATTAAATTTTGTAATATTTACTTCACCTGTCATTACATTTCCCACTCCACCTCATTGATGGCACTTTTGTATTTAAACCATCCCAATGACATCATGTAAGATTTCAATAAAATTCTTTCGCGGAAACAAAATTTCAAAGTCGAATGAATACTTTTGGACACCTACAATCTGCTCTGCGTCAACAATCACAACAAATAATTGAGCTATAAAAAAATTTTTGAAACTGTAGGAAGTCTGATTTTTTCTTTTGCCATTCACAAAACAAAAAATGAGTCTGCATGCATTTGTGACTCAAAAAACTTGCTACTGTTGCAGCAATCATGCCAAACATTAATAATGTCAAACACTAAAAAAAATATTAATTTTTCCCTCTCCGACCGACTTCCCACTCACCTGACTTTCTCTTATAGATGTTTAGAGATGCATTTTGTTAAAATGAAAAACTATTATTTTATTCTCATTTTCACCCAAAAGTGTATCAAATTAGATTTGACAATTATAAAAACACATAATTTGTGAATTCTCAAGGAAAATTAAAAACATAGTAATAAAAATTGCTTTGCTTGAATGTAGTTTAAGGAAAAATTTGTCAATAAATTCTTTTAGAAAATATTATTCATTCTTTATAATTTCTAAGCCGGAAATTGGGTAGGGCAACAAAAAAAATCGTTTGTTTCCCAATCACACATTTGTTAACTTACTTACTTTTATACATCCTTTCAATGGGGTAAAGTATTCTTCGTGTATTACATTTCAAAAAAAAAATAAATACATCATTCTGAAATGTAAGAGTTCTTAATTATTCATATTTATTATAAACAAATAAATGAAACTGAATTCGTTAATTTTGAATACAACATTTGAAAATTGGCGATAGACAGTGCTCATTTTCAAGTATTAATTTTTTACTTCTGAACTTCAAGAAATGTTCTTAGATCTTGAATAGTTTTTAAAACATCTATTTATGAATTTAACAGTTATAGCAATATTAAATTATTTGAGCATACACAATATTTGCTTCAGTTGTCAAAATGTACTGTTTCAGATTCAAATTTGTTGTTAAAAATTATGATAATTTTTCACAACAGCTAGTAAAGTACATTTCATTCAATTGTCCATTTCCAAAGTATTCAACCCTTAATAAAGACATAACCTTCCAGATTTCTGTGCAAGTTGAAGGAACCAGAGTTGCTGGAACCTCTGATGCCAACTATAACAGCTTGTCTCGAACACCGACACTCCTATGTTCGTCGTAACGCTGTCCTCGCGATTTTTACTATCTACAGGAATTTTGAGTTCCTTATCCCCGACGCGCCAGAACTGATTGCCAATTACTTGGAAGGCGAACAAGACATGTCTTGCAGGAGAAACGCGTTTCTCATGCTGTTACACGCCAAACAAAGCAGAGCACTTGCTTATTTGACTGCTTGTCTTGACCAAGTCCCAACATTCGGCGACATCTTGCAACTTGTCATAGTTGAATTGATTTACAAAGTACGAGAAAAGACTTGAATGTTACCAAATGAAAAGTTAAATAATGCTTGTATAAAGAAAACTAGTTTGAAGAACCTAGAAAGAAAATTCTTCAGTACCGTAAGATTATTTTCAATCCACCCAGTTTTCTGTATGTTCAAGCTTCTTGACAATAAAAATGGAATGGCAAATCAAAACTAGAGATATCAATTTTCAGGTTTGTCTGGCTAATCCATCAGAAAGAGCGCGATTCATCAGATGCATTTACAGTTTGCTCAATTCTCCGAGTGCCGCTGTTCGATACGAGGCCGCTGGAACTTTAGTCACACTTTCAAGTGCTCCGACGGCGATTAAAGCTGCGGCTTCCTGTTACATCGAATTGGTTGTTAAAGAAAGCGACAACAATGTGAAGCTCATTGTTCTCGACAGATTAATCGCTATGAAAGAAATTCCATCGCATGAAAGGGTTCTACAAGATCTTGTGATGGACATTCTCAGAGTTTTAGGTAAAGAAAGGTTATTTTATCAGTATACATTTTTTTTATTGGGAATAATGACAAATTTATAGTATTTTTCTTTTTCCCCTGAATGGAGGTATTTGTTGAAAAGACTTATCTTTTTAATTTTCTAGTCAAGTTTTATTACTGATAATATTTTGTAAATTTTTAAGTGAAATTTGGACCTTATTTAAGAGGTATTTAACGTCTTATATAAGGTTAAGTGATATGATTTTGAGAGTAAAAGAAAGAGAAATAATATATAAAAAGGCACTTTCATGAACAACTTACATCTTCTCATTGTGTGCATCATTTAACAGTGATAAATCAGTTCATTTTTTCGACTTTGTGTAGTCACAATCATTTTATTTATGTTTTTGAACATTTAAAAATAAACGAAGATAGAAAAAAATTTCCCCATTACCTCCTATTGTTTAGGTAATAAATATCATTGAGGTAAACAATTATCATCCAATGATACTAATTTTTCCCCTTAAATTTTTTTTATTTATTTCTTTTACGTTTGAGACTTCAAGCACATTTGTGTTTCTTAACTTAAAAAACTCTGTCGTCGAATAAATCACAATCTTCGTCGATTATATAAATCTTGTTTACTTTATGTAACAGACTCATGTCCATGTAACTAAGTGTAATACATTATCATAAATTTTACTCGAAATCGAAGGCTTTTATTGATTTTTTCTAGATAATACATTTTTTTATCAAAATTGTGGGAAAAAATACGAAAATTTCTAGAACTTTCTATAAATAGCATTCTAGTCTTTAGAATCATTCTGTTTATTTAAAACTTCTGTGCTTAACTTCTTTATATATGCCACTTTTACAAACATTCTTTTGCAATAAAAAAGTATTGTTTTATGTAATCCTTTATGATATATTTTATATATAATTTTAAAATTATCACAATCAAACTCATGTCCTTCTATTCTATTAAATACAAGTTGTTAATGTTATTTGAATGATTACTCATTATTGAATTATGAATAATAATCTATTATTCAAAATCAGCTCTTTTGTTATAATTGATTATCAATATATTACAACATAATGATGATTAATCATAGATATTAAAAAATAAAGTAAATATATTAATTTATAGGTATATTAATTCGTATACCGATATACATATTAATGTATATTATATAATTAAAAATATTGATATTAGTTATTACTATAATCATAATGATTGTGATATTTCATTGAATTATGAAATAAAACAAAGACGTAATATATAATAGTAACAATAAAAATAAATGATTAGGTAATAATAAATTATTGAATGAATATTTATTATATTTTAATTTCTATATTAATAATATACTATCAACCATGCACAATTATTTTTGTAATAATTTTATCTTTAAAATGAATAAAAAAAATGTGTGTTTTGATGAATAATTGTAATTAGTAATGATAAAAATGAATAATTACGAATTTTTTATTCGATAATTTGTATTCGAATTCGCTACACATTCTTTTATACTTTTTTTCATAAAGTGTCATTTTTAAACATTCTATCTTAATTTTTTTTTAACAATTTGGATTCCTATTCTTTTTTAATTATCTCTTATTCTTTTTGTAAAAACTTTTCTATATGGCAAAGGAAAGTATTTGCTAGAATAAACATATGATTATGTATAAAAAAGTTGAAAATTTCTCCTATTTATTTATTTTTCCATTTTTTTACTCTCCTATTTATTCTTTAGTAATGATTATCTAAATCTATGCTCTTTTTTCTAAATTTTCTAATGTGTTATTACTTATCTGGCCCGTGAATTTATCTGAGTAATTTCTTTTGCAATTTCTTGTTCCTTTTTGTATTATAATCATGAAATTCTTTACTGGACAATTTAACAGCTTCATCTACTAATCCAATGATATTACTGATTTTTCATGATATTTTATGTAATGGTAAAAAATTATGTATTTGTCATAGAGTGATTTCTCATTAAATATTCAGTTAACGAATTCCCAGTCATGTTTTATTCAAATATTGAACATCAATACGTTCAATGTTTCAATAAAACTTTATTGTGAAATTGACTGTCGAATATTTAATTCAAAATTGAGTGGTTTTTTGTAAGATGTATCTTTCTAATACCAATTAGTTGATCATTTTTGTTCTGGTTTGTTAAACACTGCTATATCTAGGAAACTTCAACACTCGATTTAAATTTTAAATTTTAATCGAGTATTATTAGAACTGAAAATATTTAATGTTTCATCTAGTCTATCTACAGGAATCATTTATAAAAATCTAGTTGCGCAATTACAAAAGTTTTAATAGTTAAACAATCAAACCATAAAGACAAATATTACCTTCATCCTCAATAGTTATTATTCATTCATTACATTCATATAAAAGATAATCTATTAACCACCAATTAGAATTGAATAGTCACTTATTCAAAGTACCATTTCATAATTACTTTGTTTTTTAGTATTTCATTATTTTAATTTCATTTCATTTCTGAGTATTTTTATATATTACTAGATAGTTATTTTGTTTATTATTATAGGAAAAATTTTGAGAATTGAAGTAAATTATACTTAGAAAAATTTGTGTCGACCAAGACACAAATTTGAAGGAGAGCCCATATAAGACTGCCATAGAATCGACAACAAAAATTACCTTCTTATTTCAAAAATGCATTGTTAAATAAATAATTTACTGCTATTATAAGTTCATCACAGAAAATATTCTATCATAAGAATTGTATAGTTGAATTACAATATATAGGTCGTGATAATGGTCCAAAATAAAGTCCAAACATCGACAAACAAATCGTCATGAATACAATTTGACTAGGAAATCTAAAAAAAAGAAATCTACTTTATGATAATAAATTTTCCTCATCCTCGGAATTCAACGAAATTTGTTTTACAGTGTCTCCAGCTTTGGAAGTTCGCACAAAAACTTTGGCCCTGGCGATGGATCTCGTCACCACCAGAACTGCTGATGAAATGATACAACTGTTGAAAAAAGAAATTCTGAGGAGCGCTGGTGGCGAGCACGAAGATGCTGGAAAGTATCGACAACTGCTCGTTCGCACTTTGCACGCCTGTTCTATCAAATTCCCCGACATCGCAGCCACTGTCATTCCAGTTCTCACTGACTTTTTGTCGGAAAACAACGAAGCTGCTGCAACTGACGTTCTTGTTTTCGTTCGTGAAGCCATCCAAAGATTCGAAAATCTGCGACCTCTCATTATTGAGAGGCTTCTTGAGGTTCGTACGATTTTGACGACGATATATTGTAATATCCATATTTCTTTCTGATATAATATAATTTTTGCATCGATATATTCATCAACCGATAGTTATTATATCGATAACTTCAATTAAGACAAAAATGTTTGTTTTGAGTTTTTTTTTTTTCAAATTTTTCCAAACATTTAACATTAAAGTAAATGATTTCTATCATGAATGTCTAACTTTTTAAAATTTTTCAAGTTTTGAAAAATTGTTCAAATTTTTAAAATCTAGCATAAAATCTAAGGAATCTGATTGGTTGAATCTTGTAACCCGAATATCTTTTTTAATTTTGAGTTTTGTGAAAAGTGGCAAAGGACTTTTCGACTCGGAAAAATATAAAGAAAAATCGGGAAAAGTTTGGTCCATGAATTTTACTCCCACTTGTCGTCACAGTGCATTTATTGTTTAAACTTTTAGCTTGAATAACTTTTTTAATTTTGAGTTTTATAAAAAGTGGTAAAAGACTTTCCGACTCGAAATTGAATGAGGATTATTGGGTTTCTTTTTGGCGCGGGGAATTTGGTACACTCTGTGTATTCTTCATTTTATTTTCCGATAATAATTTTATGCATATCAATACAGAGAATGAAATTATAAAATTCGATACATATGAAAATCCAATAAAATACCTCGAAATCATATAAATCTTCATGAAAAAAGGCAAAATATTATTAGTTGAAATATATCAAGATACTGTTTTCTGAAGAATTTATCGAAATGATTGAAATATTTCAAACTTTGAATTCCAGGGTATAGCATTCTAGAAATCTTGAATGAGTTATATCTTCTAAAAAACAATTGGAAAATCCTGCAAGAATAAATAAATACTTGAAAATAGAAAAAAAAAGAACATGGAAATACTAGAAATTCTAATATATGAAGTACTCAAAGTTTTTTAAACTTAAATAACTAGAGCATCGAATCCAGAAAATCTGTTTAGCAGTTTGTAAGAATACTGAAAAATCCTTTAAATCGTGTCAGTACTGAATAAGTACAAAAAATACTAAAAAAAATAAAAATATATAGAGTTACTATTTTTTTAAGAATCCATTCAAATACGGAAAATCTAATAATTGTTGAATCCTAAAGTTCAAAATCTAGAAAAAGATTTAGTGATCTTCTAAAAAACTAGAAAGTCCTACAGCGTTTAATTAATACTGAAAAATATGAAAAGTTTGGAATATGTCAAAAATTTGATAGAGAAGATTATCTCAATAATCTTAAAAATTACTTTTTTTAATGTGATTTATTTTTGAACTTCTTATTAAGTCGAAGAGACACTGAGTTTTGAATATTTGCATTGTTTGAAACATTATCAGGTGTTTCCGCAAATACGTTCCGTGAAAGTGCACAGGGCTGCTTTGTGGATTCTGGGGGAGTACGCGACATCTAAAGAAGACATAGAAACAGTGATGAGTCGCATCAGGTCAGCACTTGGCGAATTGCCGTTGGTAGAAGCTGAAAACAAAAGACAAGCTGGTGAAAAACCAGCGGAAGATGAAAACGCCCAATCCACGCCCTCGCAACTTTACACCTCTGACGGAACTTACGCGAGTCAAAGCGCTTTCAGCGCCACCACCTCAGGTACTTGTTAAATGATTGTCATTATCGTATTTACTGTCTGAAATCTGCTGTTTGTACTGGAAATAGTACACCATACCAGAAAAAATGAATGAAATCAAGAGTCAGGACAGAATTTAAGAATATGAAATTGCAGGTAAAAAAGAAGAAAAGCGTCCCCCATTGGTGCAATACATGATGGAAGGAGACTTCTTCATCGGGGCATCATTGGCCACGACTTTGGCAAAATTGGCCCTGAGGTACAAGGGCTTGGAATCAAACGCCAAAAAAACAAATCGGTTGCAAGCCGAAGCGATGATGGTGATGACGAGTGTGTTGCAACTTGGCCGATCTGGTCTACCGTCCAAGGCCATGACTCACGACGACGCCGAAAGATTGTCTTTGTGCCTTCGCGCCCTCGCATGTCCCAGCGAAGTCACTCAGCAAATTTTCCGCGAAGGCTGTCGTGAAGCTTTGGGTCGTATGCTCACGGCAAAAGCCGAAGAGGATTCTCAGAATCAAAAAGCAAAGGAAAAACCTGGACATGTTGTGCAGGTAGAATTTGATTTTTTTTTCTTTCTCTCGGCAGCTTCTTTTTGTGTGACTTTCCTTCCTGAATACCTGTTATCATCATGTTATTTGTGTTTTGTTAGGTTGACGACTCGATTCAGTTCCTGCAACTAACTCGAGGTTCGGAATTGAACGGCGGAGCAGGGGACGTTTTCGAGCAGTCTTTGAGCGCTGCTGTGGTTGGTAGATCCGGTGGTACTGCGGATGCTCCGACTCCTAGTGCACTTAGCAAAGTCACGCAACTCACGGGATTCTCCGATCCAGTCTATGCCGAAGCACTTGTTCACGTCAATCAATACGACATTGTTCTTGACGTCCTCATCGTCAATCAAACCGAAGACACTTTGCAGAACTGCACTCTGGAGTTGGCTACAATGAGTGACCTCAAACTCGTGGAAAGACCCCAACCTATCGTTCTGGCTCCTCGAGATTTTGCCAGTATCAAGGCAAACGTGAAAGTTGCTTCCACAGAAAATGGCATCATTTTTGGAAATATTGGTGAGTGAAAGCAGTTTTTAAAGGTTGCGGTTATTGGCAGTTGAGAAATTTTTTACGGGATATGACGGTTGAGGGATTTGTTAGTTTTAACTTTACTGTATATGATAATTTTGAGTTTTGAACAGTTTTAATTTTTGTATGAGATTTTCTCAGTTTGAAGATTAACCATTTTTCAGTACTGAGATATTTTGCTGGAAAAAGTCCCAAATCTATGTAATTTTACAAGTTTTGACTGAAAAATGTCGAAAAAATCATAGTTTTAACTTGTTCCAGTTTTATTAGGTAAAAATTTAAAGAAATTTCAACGGTTTTGTAGGGATGAGAATCGAAACGAAAAATATCGTTTGAATAGAAAGTTTTTCGTAAAAAATTCAATTTTTGTAAGAGACAAAAATAAGGCAATATTGTAAGTAATGAAGTCATCTTAGAGTTTGATGAATATTCCTGAAATTAGATTTTTGAAACTGATAAACACAGATTGTCTTACATGGACCATGTCGCTAATGATTATTTGACGTGTGGATATAAATTATTATATATAGTTATATAGTAGTACTAGACATAGTTATTTCGTCATAAAATAGATAATTTGTACTGTGATAGAATCTTGGAATTTTTTCTCTTCTTGGGTTCCAGTTTATGATTTTTTTTATTTGTTTAAAATACAGTGTTTTATGTGTATATTTGTCTTTTTTTCTTCTAATCAGATAAAAAGAAAGAGGAGTAATAAAGAGCTGCCACTAAAAACGCCATTCGAAACCGAAAAATTTAATAGGGATGAATGTATTCTGAATATTTTCAGTATTTTTAAAATTTTCTCTAATTTTCTAGTATCTTTACAAATTTCTTGATAAACAAAAAGTAATAGTACATTGTTTACCACGGCGCATTATTGCTGTTCTGAGGACAAGGATGATAATTTTTCGTCCGAGGCGCTAGCCGAGGACAGGAAAATATCGTTTTCTGCCCAGAGACGTACAAACAAATTTCAAAAAGAAGAATGAACGTGATGTTGGAAATCAGTGACTCAAATTCTGAGTGTTTGAGTAAACAAACAAGAAAAATACAAATGGAAATTTTAGCCTGACTTTTTTTCACACAAAAAGCTTGCGATATCGGTTAATGAATATGTCGATTAAAAAATTTTATTAGATTTGAAAGAAATATCGATATTCTGATACATATCGCAAATCCCTTCATAATCATGTGATTACTGAGCATGTTTTGCAAACCATTATGATGTCTTTTCACTTTGTAAATAAATCGTATTAATTATAAGTTGCTAATAATCAGACCTTTTGACATTAATTATTAGCAAAATGTGAATAAAATATATTGCGAATCATGACAGTTTTCTCTTTGAACAAAACAATTACAGTTCTCGGCTTCGCCTCGGATCGTAACCTTTCGTTCCATCAAAATAGGCATCACCAAAACTCACAATAATATAATATTATAACATTGAGATATTTTGTTACAAAAATATTGGAAAACTCATTAAACATACAAATGAAATCTTAATAATAAAACTAACACGGTTTTTGATTTCAGTGTACGATGTATTCGGAGCTGGTTCCGATAGAAGTGTAGTCGTCCTGAACGACATTCATATAGACATCATGGACTACATAGTACCAGCGACTTGCACGGACGTCGAATTCCGCCAAATGTGGGCCGAGTTTGAATGGGAAAACAAAGTTTCCGTCAATACAACACTATCAGATTTGCGAGAATATCTTGCTCACCTTCTCAAATCTACGAACATGCGTTGTCTGACACCAGAAAAGGTTAGAATATCTTGATACTTCAGAAACTGTTTATGAAATAATTTCAAAAAATACATGTACAAAGTCTTTGCTGTAAATTTTTCAACCGAGGAAATTCTGTGGATTTGAAATTTATAATATTCAATTTAAATTTTTTCCAGGCCCTCTCTGGTCAGTGCGGATTCATGGCCGCGAATATGTACGCGAAATCGATTTTTGGAGAAGATGCTTTGGCAAATCTGTCACTGGAAAAACCGCAGAACAGGCCAGATGCGCCAGTTGTAGGACACATTCGAATTCGAGCAAAAAGTCAAGGAATGGCGCTCTCGCTCGGAGAAAAAATCAATTCTACGCAAAAGGGACCGCAAGGCAAAGTCGTTCAAGCTGCTTGAACAAATGAAAAATACCAGTTATAGATAAGGCTAAGAAGTGCGATAGGTTTCCAAATGTTTATCATTGTTATATGTTTATTTTTTAAAATAATAATTTCCCGTGCTACTTTGAGCATTAGTATTATCTCATCAATGCGAATAACACCGTTTTACTTTTTCTTTCCACGGAAAAATAGGCGTCGCGCATTGTGGGCAAGTTTTTTGTTCCAACTACTTTTTCATGTCATATTTGATGAATAAATGGTTATGAAAAAAACTATGGTAATCCACGTTATTTCCATAAAATACATTTAATCTTTAACAACTTCATTAAATATATACATAAAGAAATTCAAATTCAACCTCTCAAAAACATACAACTCTGCATTTATCCCAAAGTTCGTTGTTGCAAACATTTTCAAAATATTTCTCCAATAACTGCTATTCGTTGTAAAAACGGCTGCGCTTGGCAAGACAGCGCCTGATAATTGAGCACTAGGCTGGCATTGATCGGGTACAAATTCTCCTTCCTTATCTTCTCCAGCATCGCCTGTGGCTCGCTGGCTTTCCTTTTACCCTTGGAAAAATCGCCCTGAGAACTTTTCTTGGACTCGTTCCCTTGAGGAACCTCGCTACTGACTTCAGCAAAGGAGCCGACATTCAGAGTGTCCTCGTCCGCTCTGTAAACAGCCCCTGTAGACTCCTTCGCCAAGGTCTCGTTCTCTTTTTTCCTCTCGAAGAAGCTTTCGTTCGTCGTTCCCTTCAATTCCACGCCCTCTTCAACTTTCTTCTCCTTCACCTCTGACAGTTTCAAAATCGCCACCAGGTCCTCCTCTCTGGATTGAACGTCCCCTGCCTCGTCATCCGGGAACACCTCGTCATGCTCGTTGCTCTTCTGACCCTCGGCGACGAATTTCCCCACGACGGAGCGTTTCTGGGAAAAAATACTTTTGGGACGCCTACTGCAGCACCTGAGGGCTCCAGGGTCGATGGGGTGGGCTTCCGTATTAAACACGTAACCTCCGGCGTCGACGACGCACTCGCCCCATTGGGTCCGCACCACGTCTCCTTCCTGCCCGAGGTTGTGGATGAAGTTCTCGGGGTCGAAGAGCAGATACAGGTACTTGGTAGTCTCGGCCAGGAAGAAGGACTCCATGCGATCGGCCTTTCTGTGATCGCGAACGTCGTTGATCGTGGCATAGCCGCAAGGTGTTCTGGCGCTGTGCTGGATGCTCCGGAGGATATCGATGCCGACCTCGATGAGGTAGGGGTCACCGGTGGCCCGGTAAAGGTACATGACGGACTCGATGAGTTCAGGTCTGAGAGGGTAGCTCTCGCGATTCGCCCCGGCCTCGGCTTGGGCGATGTTGTAGAACTCCGGGGTGAAGCCGAACTGCTTCCAGACGCGGTGGTAGTTGTGGAGCGACTTCATGGCGTCGCCGACCTCGCCGAAGAGGCTCAGCACCCCGGGCCAATAGGCGTCCAAGGATTGGAACACGGGTAGAGTCACCTGTAAGAATGAGAATAGGGTTTTCAGTATAATATCGATATTTTTATTTTTAACATTGATATTTGATATCATATTCGAGATACGAGGGGGGGACCCAAAAGTAACGGGAATTAGGTGGTGGGGGGACCGCGGAGGGGGGGATCGGGTTCTCCACTGGTTCTCTTCCAAGCTGCTACTCTCCCAAGTCAGTGTGCAAAGTTCATTAGCTGTGAGTGCATTCGTTCGTCCGTAAGAATTTTTCTAGTGAAACGACTTTTTCCGTTTCGGCGAAAACGTGAAATGGCTGAGTGCGGAGAGCAACGCGCGGCTGTAAAATTTTGTTTTTTGTTAGGAAAAACACCCGCGGAAACCCTTGTGATGCTGAAAATAGCTTATGGGGATAATGCTTTGAGTAAAACGCGTGTGTACGACTGGTTTTCGCGTTTCAAGAATGGAGAGATGTCAATAGAAGACCAACCTCGTTCTGGGCGCCCCTCGACTTCAAGAACGGACGAAAACATTGAAAAAATCAACACTCTTGTTCATGAAGACCGTCGCCGAACCATCGATCAACTTTGTGAGATGTCTGAATTGTCATGGAGTTCAATTCAGAGGATTTTAACTGAAGATTTGAGCATGAGGAGGATTGCAGCCAAATTCGTTCCTCGCCTTCTCTCCGACGATCAAAAGGAGCATCGACTTCAGGCCTGTCTTGAGCTGCAAAATCAGTTGGATAAAGACCCAGATTTTTTTCTCAAGGTTATAACTGGCGATGAATCATGGTGCTATGGCTACGACCCCGAAACAAAGCAGCAATCAAGCCAATGGAAGACACCTCTCTCGCCTCGTCCAAAAAAGGCACGCCAAGTGAAGTCCAACATCAAGACATTGCTCATTTGTTTCTTCGATTGCAGAGGTATTGTGCACGCAGAATTTGTTCCTCCAGGCCAAACGGTCAACCAACACTTCTACTTGGAGGTTTTGAAAAGGTTGAGGGAGAACATCCGGAAGAAAAGAGCGGATCTTTGGCGCACAGGAGATTGGTTCTTCCACCGAGACAATGCACCTGCCCACACAGCGCTGTCCGTGAAGAAATTTTTGACCAAAAACGGCATGACACCGATTGTTCACCCCCCCTATTCACCGGACCTTGCCCCCTGTGACTTTTTTTTGTTCCCTAGACTCAAAAGGGACATGAAAGGAAAACGTTTTGGGACTGTAGAAGAGGTGAAACAAAAATCGCTGGAAGATTTAAAAAACATTGAAAAAAATGAATTTCAGAACTGTTTTGAACACTGGAAAAAAAGATTGAACAAGTGTATTACAGTCAATGGGGGTTACTTTGAAGGTAATAAAAATTGTGTGTGAAAAAATTTGTCAATAAAAAAGTTGTAACACTATTCCCGTTACTTTTGGGTCCCCCCTCGTATCCATATTTAGAAAATGATATTTTCCATATCGATATTTTTCTGATTATCAATATTATTTTTACGTAACCGATATTTTATTGTTTGGACATACGAATATATGTATTTTAATATCGATATTAGACAAATATCGATCAACGATCATCGATATTTTTGATATTATTTCAGCTTTTGATTATATAATGTAATATCGGTTTTTTCTATCCGATATATCAAGACCGGTAGTTATATTGAAATGAAATATCAATAGAATACTGATATCGGTATCATCTAGAATATCAAAAACCCTGGATGGGAATCAAAACGAAAAAAAATCTATATCAGCACGTCCAATACATTGAAATCGTCCCATACTTAATATCAAAAGTTCCCGAAGTCAAAACGTTTAAAAATAAATGAAATGAAAATAAAAAAAGGTTTCTATTGCCCTTTGTAGTTGGAGTAATAAATAATTATTACTTTGAACAAATATTATCCAATGTTACTATTTTTCACTTTATTCTTGGTTTGAAATTAAAGACTAGTATTTTTCATTTTCGTTTATTTCTCAAACGTTTGGAACTTCAGGCATATATTGATAGAACGGGAAGAAAATATCGATATGCTGATGTATCACATGGATTTTGATGGGTTTTTAAGAAAAAGAATTTAGTCATAAATTTAAATCCTAATAATTCTCACAATTTTGGTGTTTTCTCAGTAGGTACTCGTACAGTTTGAAATATTTTCTGGTATTTTTATGGATTTCTACATAAATATCTAGAATCTTATGCCAGGCGATTTGAAGTTGAAAATTTTTAGTGACTCGGGTCACTAAATGTTTAAACAATTTGCTTATACAAATGATGTTTTGATTTCATGTTTTTTTGCAAAACAACCACAGATTTGTGAGCTACGGAAAAAAATACGTCAAATAAATGTTTCATTAACTTTTTCATCATGACGCCACAACAATGTGGGATATTTATAAACAAAATCATTTCGCTGAGCACGAAACATAAGAATTTCGTCTTTTATAGCAGAGTTTCACATCGTTTTATATGTTTTTTCGGTTGGTGATCACAAATATAACGTTGTTTCCGCAAAATTCAATTTTTAAACAATTTATTTAAACAAACTATGTCCGAATTTTATGATTTATTTTTTGACAAAGGAAAATTTGTGATTTACGGGAAAAAATACGTAAGAGAAAATTTTTTATTCATTTTTTCATTATAGCATAACAACAACATAAAATATTTCTGAACAAAATCTCTTCACTAAGGGCGGAACATAAGTATTACGTCTTTTACGGCAGAGTCAGATATGGTTCCCTAAGTTTTTTTCGGTTTCTGTTGAAAAATATAACATTCCATTTGCAAAATTCATTGTTAAAACAATGATTGTAAATAAAATGATATTTGATATTGACTGTTTTTTCACAGAAAAGAAAAACGCCAAAGAAGCGCAACATCCAGAAGTCATAAATGTATTTAAGGTATACTACTTATATGTATATCTCAACATTGTTTTGCAGCTAATCACAAACACAACTTTTCTTTGAAATAATAGTCAACTTGAAGTATTATTTTATTTACAAAAATTGTTTTAATAATGAATTCTGCAATTAAAATTTTATATTTTCCATCAGGAACCGAAAAAATTTAAGAAGCCATACCTAACTCTGCAGTAAAAGACGAAATACTTGTGTTCCGCCCTTAGCGAAGAGATTTTGTTCATAAATATTTTATGTCGTCGTTGTGTTATAATGAAGAAATGAATAAAACATTTTCTTTTACGTATTTTTTCCCGTAAATCACAAATCTTATTTTGTCAAAAAATAAATCATAAAATTCGGACATACCAGGTGTACTCCTAATTAATTTCCAGTTTTTTTGCAAATAAAACACATAATTCCAAAAAAACCGTAACCTTTATTTTATTCAAAGTATTTTCCATCGCTTTCTACACATTTTTCCCACCTTTCTGGTAAATTGTGGATACCACGCCAGTAAAAATCATTGCCTTTGGAGGTGAACCACTCGGTGAGCCATTTTCGTACATTTTCGTACGAGTCGAAGCGCTGCTCAGAAAGGGCATGGCCCAACGAAGCAAAGAGGTGGTAGTCGGATGGCGCCAGGTCTGGTGAGTAAGCCGCATGATCAAGCACTTCCCACTTGAGCCTTTCCAGCGTGTCACGAACGACTTTCGACTTATGCGACGGCGCATTGTCGTGGAGCAAAATCACCTTCTTCTGTCGTTGTTGATATTCTGGTCGGTTTTCCACAATGGCTCGGCTCAAATCTTTCATTTGCTGTTTGTAGCGAACGGCATTCACAGTTTCACCAGGTTTCAGCAGTTCAAAGTATATAACACCGGACTGGTCCCACCACACACACAGCATGACCTTCCGACCGTAACGATTTGGCCGTGCCGTCGATGTCGATGCTTCACCTGGACTCACCCACGATTTGTTGCGCTTAGGGTTCTCCAGGAAAATCCACTTTTCATCACCAGTAACAATACGATGCAGGAAAGACTTTCTTTTGTATCGTTGAAGCAGCATTTCACAGGTCACTTTTCGATTCTCCATTTGTCTCTCGGTCAGTTCATGGGGCACCCACTTTCCACACTTCTGAATTTTTCCCATGGCTCGCAGACGTTTGGAAATTGCTTGCTGTTGAACTCCCAACGCATCTGCAAGCTGTCGTTGCGTTTGCGTGTTGTCTTCATCTAATAATGCTTGCAATTCGGCGTCATCGAACGATTTTCGCTTGCCGGAGCGTGCGGCGTCGTTCAGGTCGAAATCTCCATTTTTGAACTGTCGAAACCACGTTTCACATGTTCGAAGTGTTAATGCACGATCACCATAAACTTCCACAAGCGCACAGTGGCTCTCGGACACTTTTTTCCCCTGATTGAACATAAAAAGCAATGCATGGCGCATATGCTCAAAATTCGGTACAAAATTCGACATTTTTGAAGCGCAATAAAAACTTACTGGAAGATTTTTTCGAGAAAATGTCAACGCAGTTCAAGCACTCGATATGACTGAACAAAATGACATATGGTATGTGTTACCAACAGCGGTACAAAACAGAACGCCATCCATTGAAAAAACCGGAAATTACTTAGGAGTACACCTGGTACAGGGTGCGCCATTTCTTATGTCGGTATTGTAACATTGAATAACTTAAACATTTGACAACCGATTTACTTGACTTCACTTGTTTTGGAAACGTCAATTCAGTACAATTTCAACCATGTATCGCTTCACACCAAAAGAACGCGCTGAAATAGTTACTTTGTACATTGAAAATAGTCGTTCAGTTGTGTTAACTCAACGAGCATATCGTCGAAAATATCTTGGCAAACAGGCACCATCTGACAACACTATTCGTCGTTTGGTGTCGAATTTTTGTGACCACGGGACAGTGAAAGATCGCGAACAACCCGTTCATCAACGACCAAGACGTTCAAATGAACTGATTGAAGCTGTCAGAGAGAGCGTTGCCCAAAACCCAAAAGTTTCATATCGTCACCGCGCTCAGCATCTCGGCATCAGTGGAACCACTCTACGGCGCATTTTGAAAGATGATTTGCATTTGTTTCCGTACAAAATGCAATTAACACAAAGAATATTGCCTACAGATCATCCACGTCGCTTGGAATATGGACAAACAATCGCTCGAATAGTTGATACTGAACCTGATTTTTGGAAGCGAATTTTAATGACCGACGAGGCACATTTCAAACTTTCTGGAGGCGTTAATAAGCAAAATTGCCGCATTTGGGGAACGCAGAATCCACACGAGATCCATGAAACGCCATTGCATGACCAAAAAGTTACTGTTTGGGCCGGCGTTTGCGCCAAAACCATCATTGGTCCTTATTTTTTCAAAGAGAACCAAACGATCGATGGAAACCGATATCGGTGGATGTTGGCTCACTATGTCTGCCCACAAATGCGTGAAAAAGGTCTTGAAGATTACTGGTTTCAACAAGATGGTGCGACCTGCCACACTGCGAATCAAACAATCCAGTTTCTGACGTCTGATGTCAAAAAGAGGCGACATTGAATGGCCACCCAGATCTCCAGATTTGACCCCTCCAGACTTCTTTTTGTGGGGTTATTTGAAAAGTAAAGTGTACGCCAGCAAGCCGCAGACCATTGAAGAGCTTAAGGAAAATATTCGTGCCGAAATCATTGCTATACCACCCGAGATGCTCGAAAAGGTAATGGAAAACGCCGCAAAAAGGGCATATTTTGCTGTGAACAATAAGGGCGGCCACTTGATTGATGTTGTGTTCAAAAACTAGTCTAAATAAATTGTAAAGGACCAAACTAAATAAAAATACCTCATTTACAGAAATCGGTTGTTTTTTTTTCAAGTTATTCAATGTTTACATGCCGACATAAGAAATGGCGCACCCTGTAGTTGTTTAAATAAATTGTTTAAAAATTAAATTTTGTAAAAACAACGTTATATTCGTGATCACCAACCGAAAAAACATATGAAACGATGTGAAACTCTGCTATAAAAGACGAAATTCTTATATTTCGCGCTCAGGGAAGGGCGTTTGTTTATAAATATCCAACGTTGTTGTAGTCTCATGATAAAAAAGTTAATGAAACATTTATCTGACGTATTTTTTTCCGTAGCTCACAAATCTGTGGTTGTTTCGCAAAAAAACATGAAATCAAAACATCATTTGTACAAGCAAATTGTTTAAACAATTTAGTGGCTCGAGTCACTAACAATTTTTAACTTCAAATCGCCTGGCATAAGATTATAGATATTTATGTAGAAATCCATAAAAATACCAGAAAATACTTCAAACTGTACGAGTACCTACTGAGAAAACACCAAAATTGTCAGAATTATTAGGATTTAAATCTTGACTAAATTCTTTTTCTTAAAAATTCATGTGATACATCAGCATATCGATATTTACTTCCGTCTGCGGTTGTTTTGCAAAAAAACATAAAATCAAAACATAATTTGTTTAAACAAATGAATTTTTCAGTACGAATGTCAAAGTCGTGTTCAGTGATTCCGAAAATACATGAAAACACATTTTGAAGTGACTCTATGAACTTTTCACAACATTATGGTAAAATGTCAAAATCAGATAAATTAAAAATCGCAATAAATTTTTTCAGAGAGCGCCCTTTACATAATGTTAACAAACAGCATATTAATCTTCGAGTATTATGTCCATGGACGCGAGAAATTCAGTTTTCGCGATTCTCAGGATTTGACTTTCATGTGTTTCTTGAGTTTCAAAAGTGATCGAACTCGAAAATTTGACGTTTTTTTCCGTTTAATTGTTTATAACAATAAAGGCTCACAAAGTATGAAAAAAACAAGGCCAGATTCCGAAACTAGATAAAATTCTGCCTCAGGCTCAGATGAACCTTGGCTTGATTTTTTCTAAACGTTTTACATGGTTTTTGTCACGGCTCAAAAGTTGGTCGACAAAACTTCCGTTTGAGCGCTAATGGGTTAAAATATTTACATGGCGTGTTCTATGTTACAACTTATTCCACGCAGATATTGCTGGAATTTTTTCATGTTTTTCAAGGATTTTTTAATGTTTTTCAACATTTTTTCGTGGTCTCTTTATTAGAACTTTATGAGGTCCTTATGAGAATCAAGGTTACTAGGGATGTGACTATAGCTCAGTTGTCAAAACGTATAGGCTAGGTAGCTTAGGTAAAAAAGTACTAGGCGCAAATCCTGCTTGAGGCGTAAAATTTATCTGGAGTCATTTCGAAATTTCCGAAAGCTTTGAGTGAGATATACTGAAGAAAACTATCAATTTTTTTTGAAAGTTCGAACAATATATGCATGAAATGTTTACTAAATTTCAAAACCAGTACATCGATATTAATATATACTTGTACATGAAAATTCTATAAACAAGTTTATTACTATCCACAAACAGGTTTATTAAAATTCAGAAACGTATATGAATTTGAAAAACACCGTATATTACATTTAACATGCGTTAATGTAAAAAACTTCCAACACAAGTTTGGCACTCGAGTACTAACGAGTAGTATTTTCGCGCATTTCTGAGTTCAATGGATTCATCGAAGTTTTCAACAAAATTTTTATATGATCCCTTTTTTTAATTTACTCGCTGGCCATTGGTGCATGAATAGGTAGTTTTAAAGTATTGAAAAGAGTTTTTTGGCAATATATAATCGTTAAATGCCTAATGCAACCGCTTTTAATATAATAAAATAACATTTTACAAACAACAAAAAAGCTACACTAACAATAAAGAATACAATAATTAGGCTTGAAAATGAAAAAGTTTACGTTTTTGTCATAATTTGGCTGAGATATATGTAAAGTTCAAATATAACTATTTAAATTTTTGATGCACAAAATAATGAAAAATTATTCAAATTCACTAAAGCTTTTTTAGGAGACACGTTCCTTTATTCAACGATGCGGGTTTTTTGAATAAACAATAAAACAAAAATTTTTTTGAGAATTCTAGTTGACATACTTCAGCCGCTCCTGAGAAAAAGATTTTTTCTAATATTGAAGAAAATAACAATGATGAAAAATTTACAAGACATAATACATACGCGTAAAAAGAAACTTACATTTTGGGCACTTGAGGAAAACAGTATATTTTCTCTAAAATTCTTCATGTAATGCTAATCTGCCTATTCATGTTTCCCAACAAAGCACCGCGGGTGGTTAATACAGGTTACTCAACTGGGACTCCGCTAGACCCTGAAATAGTATAATTTAGTATAATTATAATTTTTAGTATAATTCTTCCGTTGAAGATCTGTTTGGGCCACCGTTCCGTGTAGGCTTTCGACGCGCCACTTTTCTGTTGAAGAATTGAAGTGCACCTTTCCGTTGACAAATTTTTAATCCGCCCTTTCGAGACCTGTTTCGAAGCGCCACTTCGTTTTTAAGCCCGTCCAATGTATGATTTCCTAGTTTCTTTAAGATTTTACTTCTGGTATTTAGAATGCAATTTTCTGAATTTAAAAATTTTGAAGATTTAAATTATTTCAGTAAATTTTTCACAAAACAGTGTCTCCATAAATTTAAAGTACTTTGAGTATTTTATAATCGTAACACGCCACGTTTGCGCGTTTTATTATTTCACGATAAATTTCGTTCATTTACAATACTTTGCTTTTTACGATAACGGTTACCAATGCTAGTTCCAAACGTTTAAATTAAAACGAAAATAAAAAATATATGAATTATTTGATTTTTATTATGACAGGAAGTGTGACGAATATTTTTTAGGGAGGATACAGTTTGATGTTACGATTAAAAAGTGTTCAAAAGCAGCTAGAATAGTATTTTTCGTATCAAGGGGCAGAAACGAGTGTTTTCACGAGTGCAAGATTTTTCGAACGAGCAAAAGCGTGTGAGAAAATTGCACGAGTGAAAACACGAGTATGCACCTTGATACGAACAGTCCTTTTTTTTATCGAGAACATTAAACAAGCGTTCTCGTTGTTTACGTGTAGAAACCCAAGGCCGCCTCTCCGAATCGATGAATCGGCGCGGCTGTCCCTAAAGGACTCACATGAAAATGGTGACCTCGCACGATAACACCGTGATAAGCCAATGGGTCCGCGACTTTTCATACTCGTGAAAACAAAAAAAACGATAATCTACGCGCTACTAAACATCGTTCAAAAAGGTGGTCGTTGGGTTTCTAGACGTAAACACGAAAACGCGCGTTTTAATGTTCGAGATACAACAAAATTTTTTTCTCTTATGATGAATTTTTTTCGTTTAATTTTAAACGTTTGGAACTTCGAGCACATACAATTGACAATAGCACGTTTCGTTTCAAACAATCGAATAAAACGAGTAGAAATCATTCGATCATTAAAATTTCGTCAAAGCGCGCTATCATAATATACAACGATTGGAAATCATTTTATTTTCTTTTCTTTTGTGAGTTATCTGACTTGCGCAATTTCTTTCTTTTCCCTCAAAAGTGACTCAATTTTACATTCGTCCAGCACAAGCTACATATTTAACACGACTTTTCGTATGACATAGACCTACGTTAAACTCGAAAAAAAAACGCATTAATCGCGCCATCGGCACTTTTACAGTTTCAACCCGTTTTGTTTCATCAGAGGAGTAATTAACAATTTACTGTTGATACTGTAAGAGTTGATATATTGTGTTCCAATAATATTTTATTATTTTTCTCAACAGTGGATAGAAAATTGACCCTGTTTCAAAGGTACAAAAAAGGCGCTGCAACAACCGCAAGAAAGAAGAAACATGTATCTGACGCCCCCACCATTAATAGTCCGAATTCTGAGACTTCTGAAAGAAACGTTAAACAAGATAAGGCCATAGTAGCCAGTGGGCGTGCTGCTTTTCGAAGCTTGAAATTGAACCTCAAGAAACCAGAACCTTTCTGGACTCCAGATAGGATAATGGATAGAATTAAGATGGATACCAAAAGAGAAAAAGTACAGATTGTTAGTGATCATATCCTCCCAGACAATGCGAGGCTTGAAATTAAATTGAGTAGGGATGATTGTGATGATTGTGATGATTTCGGGCCTGATTTTGACATCATTTTCGATGAAACTATCAAGATAGGAGAGAACTTTGCACAAAGATTACAGTCAAGAGATTTTTCTGACAATGAGTCAGATTCAGAGATTGAGAAGATTGCTGTTTTGTTTGCGCCTCTCCCAAGGATGTTATCTCCGATTTATATTGAAGAAACGTTGCCGGATTCAGTGATATAATAGACGATTGTATAAAACCGAATAAGAAGATTTATTATATTTGACCGTATGCTTGTATTGAACCACAGAATAATGATTAATTCAATAATGTTTATAAAAACTTAAATTGTACAATGTCGTTCTGATTTAATGAGAACGCTATCAGCATTCCAGATAATGAAATTTGATGTTGTTTTTATTTTTAAAAAACCTTAAAACAATTTTAATACCTAGGAGTCAAGTAGACCAGTTCTTCATTGGTCCTTTTCTGGGCATCGTTTTTCCCCAATCGGGGTCTCGCGTGTCACACAATGATTTATACGATTCAAAGGATTTTCTGATATATTTTTTTTATATATATTTCTGGAAATCGATGTTCTAGAAATCAAAGTTCTATCGATTTGGATAATTTTATTAGATTTTTGAAAAATATATGATCAGCATTAATCTAGGTTATAAAATTCTAGCATTTTTGTACTTTTCGTATATTTTTGTATAAATCGATTTTCTAGCATATCTTTAGATTTCTAGTAATGTATGTATTGCTATAGAAATTTCTAAAATTGAATTCTCTGAGAATCAGTTTTAATTCCCTTCATTTTTTCAAATTTTTGAAAAAATTAAATCATCGTCCAGATGTTTTAATAAATTATATATATATATATATATATTTTGTATTAGAATTCAACAAATATTGAAGATTGAACCAGAGATGGGCGTACTCAAGTACATTAAGTACTCAGTAAAACGCGGAATACAGAGTACATGTACTCGAGTACTCTGCTCCTGCTCGATTCCTCGAGTCCATGTACTCGAGGACTCAGTTGGGGCCGGATACTGTACTCGAGTACTTTGCTCCTGCTCGAGTCCTCGAGTCCATGTACTCGAGGACTTAGTTGGTGCTGGATACTGTGCTAGAGGTTGAGTACTCGAGTCCACGTATTCTGTACTCAAGTACTCGTGAGTAGTACTTTCGCCCATTTCAATTGCTCTTACTGCAGTTAGCGCGTTACGTAAAACGCTTAACGCGTTACGCGGCTCTTCGGACTAGTTTATTTTTACTTGATACATAAAAAACTGACAATCATCACAAGGTACATGTGGATTGTATTGTTTCTTTATCTGCTCATTTGAATTCTGCGATCAAATTAGATGAATAAATTTAAATATTATTTTTCAAACAATTAAGTGCGAAATTGCATTACTCGCAAAATGCTTATACAATTTTTAAGACTTCCAGATGCGCTGATGATTAATCTAATGTATAATTTACCAAATTTGATTTTACAAACATTTTTCAACAATTACTTGTGAAATTCAAGTATCTGCGAGATGCATATGCTTTCTATAGTTTTCAAGTGCCCTGATAATGAATCGTCTGTCGAATGTGGGAAATTGATTTGTTTAAACTTTTATTTTAACATTAAGTTTGAAAATTGGTGTTATTGAAATATGCATATGCTTTCCATAGTTTTCATATGCGCTGATAATGAATTTTTTGTCAAATTTGCAATATTGATGTGTTATAACATTTCTTTTTTGCAATAAAATGCAAAATTGGTGTTTCCGCACGATGTATATAGTCTTTATGGTTTTCAAGTTTGATGATATAGAATCTTTTGTCGAATTTGCAACACTGATTTGTTTAAACTTTTTTTCAACATTAATTTAAAAAATTGATGTTATTTAAATATGCATATGCTTAAAATAGTTTTTAAGTACGCTGATAATGATATTTTACTATAGGAACTTAAAGCTTACAGTACTTGAGTACAGAATACGTGGACTCGAGCAGGAGCAGAGTACTCGAGTACTTTCGCCCATCTCTGGATTGAACATTGATTTTACCTATCAGTTTTGGACTCGCTCGTAACAAATTTTAAGTCTTTGAGTAATCAAATAAATGACAGTTATTTTCGTACTCAGCGACCCCAAATTAGCCTAAAAAACTCTTTTTTCCATACATAGTCCTAATTATCGAAAAATTTGTGAAATAGCGTTCAGATTTGGGCAGTAATCGTTAGTTTTTTTAATCAAATACATTTTAACCCTAGCAAACGCGCGTTCACCAAACGTTCACCGAAAGTTAGTGAATTTTTGGTGAACTTTCGGCGAAAGAACGGTGAACCCACCTGATTTCAGATGTTTGGGGTGCTTAAAAACGTGGAAAAAGCGTTCTAAAGCGTAGGATGATTTATTTGATGAATTTAGCAAAAGTCAGGTATACGGAAAGTTGCTTACTTTTTTTATTAAATGCAAAATTGTGATTTGTTGTATTTAATAAAAAAAGTAAGCAACTTTCCGTATACCTGACTTTTGCTAAATTCATCAAATAAATCATCCTACGCTTTAGAACGCTTTTTCCACGTTTTTAAGCACCCCAAACATCTGAAATCAGGTGGGTTCACCGTTCTTTCGCCGAACGTTCACCAAACATTCACTAACTTTCGGTGAACGTTTGGTGAACGTGCGTTTTCTAGGGAAATACAAAAAACTTTCAATGGAATTGTCAAGAATTATTCGATTGAATGTATTTGAGTATTTCAAAGGAGTGAAATACTCAAACACATTTATTTCAGAACTCCCAAAGTATCGAAATAATTTTATTTCGTTATTTCCAAAGGTACTCGATACTTGTATTTGAGTAATGCTGAACTGTGATTGCTGAAATAACTGTATTTGAAAAATCATGTAAAGTAATTGATTTTTTCATGTTCCTTCTTGATGTGTAACTCTATGTCAAAGATTTGTATTAATCTTTGCATGTTTCCTCGTATACTATTTTCTGCAATAGATTGTATACTTGAATCATGCTGCGTATGTTATATTGTTTGTTTAAATAATCACTCATTGTTTAAACAATTAATAGTGAGCGAAAAAATTTACATGGATTGTTTAATAGGATCATATGTCAGAGCGACTTTTTGTGCATAAGAGTTTTTTTGAATTCACTTAACAAACATGTGTTTAAACAATTCAATAAATTTCAAACAATTTTGGAATCAGGAAAAAACTAAATTCGGAGTTTTTGTATTGATCGACAGAAAAATATCGACAAAATTTTTTTTCTTAAATACTCAGAACATTTTTTTCATTAACGGGACTTGAGTCGCTTTTTACGTCAAACTGCAATGACCCTGTATTTCATCATCGATTGTCGTTTGTTCTGCATATTGCAACCGCTTCACTTGACGTCTTAGAAACGAGAAGTTTTTTATTTTCAAAGTCTACATGTCGAAAATAATTAGCTTATCTACACTTCGAACGTTTTTCTTTCGAAAGACATTCCGGGAATGCAGACATTTTTTCGAATAATCGACGTGACTTCTCATAAATTCAATACAGCACACTGGAAAAAAAAGTATTTCAGAGGGCACTGCAGAAAAGTTGGATTGGCACCATTGACAGTGTTGACTCTGAGGAGTTGTGCGAGCGCCTCTAGCGGTTCAACCGAAATCCTACGAGAGTGTTGAACCAACACCACTAATGCTTTAACATATGTCGATCTGATGCCCGAGTTCAACCGACATTTAAAAGTGTTAGTACAACACCTTTAAATCCCTTTTATCAATTTTTTCTTCCGTGTAGTGGCAACACTAAGTCGTGCTGTGTCAGCACAATCTAGTGTTGTCTGAAATACTTTTTTTTCCAGTGTACGAACGCATCCATTCATAAACCATCCACTTGTTACGTAAAGAAGCTAAACGGCTGGAAGACACGATCTGAAATTTTTCGAGCTGACCGTCAAGCCTCTAGCCTCGGAATCGTCATTTTGATCAATGCCGTTCTTCATGCTTCATTAGATTTACCTATTTATTCTTCATGTTTTAATAGAGTTACCTATTTATAATTATCCCCCGAGTTTTATAGATGCGCGAGACTATACGCTAGTCTCTACCCAAGCAGCACAGCTCTTCTAGTAGCTTTCTTAACAGAATCTACTTTTCTCAACGTTGCCTAGTGGCACGCCACTAGCATCTGTTAAGAAAAAAAGGGCCCCGGAATTACCCTTGTCGTTGTATTGTAGCATTCGTAACATTTTCATATCGTATGCGATAAGATCCTGTTGATAAATCCTCAAGAAACCTAATGGTCTTTTAAAAAAATTTCTCAACAGCTTCTCAAGGTTGCCTCAAGGAATGCAACGGAGGCGTCGCTAACTGGCTGTTGGGAAGCTGTTAAGAAAACCTCCAAAAATGAAAAAAAAAATAAATAAATTTAGAATTTATTTTTAATCTTAAGAAGAAGCTAATTAATCATGGGGCTAAGAAATATTTTATTAATAATCTGAGATCAAGATAAAACACAATTTAGTAACGACTTATGAACTATATTCCTGAAAAAAACTCGGGAAAAATGTTCGGTTAGAGTAAGATTTGAACTCGGCCGTCACAGGTGAAAGGCTGCATCGATGACCACTCGTCCATTCCTGTGTGTGGAAATACCTGCACTCCAGCGCATTTCAGCGATAGCACTGGAATGCAGCTTATTCAGACGAAAATCTTATCTTATGACTACACTCGTCGTTTCAATTATGACGTGGTTCCATATTTTCGTCCGCGTTTTTCAATAACGTTTTGGGCGATCGATCTGCATCAGGTGACTTTCGGTTTTTATTAATTGTCGACGCCACTAATTCATTCTTCAAATTTTCCTACGCCAGTTCGGTAACGTTGAGGCAATGAGGAGCATCAAATATTCAAAGTTTTCCCGATTTTCTTCCTGTTTTTTCTTACTGTAAGTGAAAAAATGCAGCGATTTACGTGCCCTACACCTACACCAACTCGGATGTCTGTGCCACCAAAGGGGTAGTGCACCAAGTGCTATTTTCCATCCAAACGTGCAAAATTCACCTTACGCGTCGGAAGTAAGAGCAATGGTAGGTTGAAAAAATCACTGAAAGCCTACAGTTTTACAGTTTTTGGTTGTATTCTAGGTTTTTCGAGTAACTAATTGTATTGAATTGAACATTTTCGTACCTTCACTATTTAATTTACGTGTCAATTTACAAAACTTTTATACAAACGTTTTTTCAATTTTTAAACTATTTATGTAGAGCAGTTGTTTACCGATGAAGAAAAAGTTGAAATTAACTGATACAAAGTAGGTTAATGTCATTGTGGTAAAGTGAAATATAATTAAAAATAAGTCATATTAATTTGTCAGCTACTGTTTTGATTCTACCTAAGTTTTACTGACTAATTAATGAACAAGTTTTTGAACAAACAATTTGAAAATTAGTTTGTCTATGTTACAGACAACTTTTGAACCAAGCATGTATACTCATCCCTCGCCAGTTGCGAACAATTACTCTCGCGATGATTTAAATTTGATTTTCTTAAGAAGACTAACGCAAAGAACTCGTAGAGAACGCTCCACTCTCCTTTTCTTACGGTACGCTGAATTGAGAACTACTAAAACGCCGTTGAGAACTCGTTCAGAAAATGTTATGAACAGTTCTCTTTGGTAGCTCATAAGAAACCCAAAAGAAAAGAAATACCTTTTTTCTCAAAAAGATCAACTTGAAGTAAGTGTTAAGATATCGATCAGGAACGTTACGAAAACGTTGAGAAAAATCGGCTGTTACAAATGCTACTAGACGCTGTTCAGAAAAAGCTGTGCTGCTTGGGATATATTCACTATTCTCTACACTGAGAAAAAAATGCTGGAACGAAAACGATGGATCGTTTTGATTTTGTTCGTTTCGGCCCAAAATGATTGTCATTCTAAAGTTCAAACGAATAATACTCTACGACCGAGATGTAGCAGTATTCTTGATTTCAAACGATTTCTATCCACAATGAGGCACAATAAAAATATATTTTAATTAGTCACGGTGACTGTCTAGACCGTCTCAGGTATTTCAGGGGACCATAGACCTTATAGTATTCAGGTCCCGACTTCTTTATGCTTGGAGGTAGGAGTGGGGTTATTGATAACTATTGATAGTTATCAGTTATCAATAGTTCTGTCAGAACTATCAATAATTATCGATAGTGATTTTTTGGAATATTTTCCCATCACTATATTAAAGACGGTGACTAAGGTTTTCCCTTGGTAAATTCCAATCATTCAAAAGGTTCAAAAGTCTACCTGAGACGACCCGAATTCGACCGAGTGCATGACGAGCAGTTTTGATACTCCTCGCCATAGACCTTATAGTATACACGGACTGAGCTCTGCCTATCCCTTTCCATTGACGAGAATGTGCCAACCTGCCAACATGATTTGGCCATAATGCTAACCAGGACCGGCAGGTTACCGCCTGCACCCTGCGTCATTCAGGTACGGCGATGAATTCATTAGTTTTTTTCTTAGAAAATTACATTTTTGATCAATAAATAACCAAAAAACAGTAGTTACACTATTAATAATAGGTAATAATATTTTAAATGCGTTTTTTTCGAACACTAACGTTTCAGGACCGCTCCGGGCCTCACAAGTACTTAGTCCCCGCCACTGTACCTGTGTGACGAAAATGTTTCCTCTGGCTTCTTTTTATACTTCCAAAAATACTAAAATAAATGACTATCGATTTTTCACCCTTTTTGCTGTCACTTTTACTTTTCAAAACGATTTTATTCTATTTTTATAAGATAAACACAGCTCATACCACGGAGGACGCCATTTTTGTTTTAGCATTATGGCCAAATCATGTAGGCACACTTTCCGGGCCTGAGGGCTCAGTCCGAGTATACTATAAGGTATATGATGCTCGTTCTTCACGCATACAGACGCTCGTGGCTGTGTGTGAAACTCCCCAGTTCCTATGTGGACACTCTGCAGCAATCACAGTTCAGCATTACTCAAATACATTTATTTGAGTATTCGTGCCTCATGATTACTCAAATACAAGTATCAAGTAACTTAGGAAATAACGAAATAAAATTATTTCGATATTTTGGGAGTTCTGAAATAAATGTATTTGAGTATTTCACTCTTTTGAAATACTCAAATACATTCAATTGAATAATTCTTGACCATTCGATTTAATGTATTTTGTAATCATCAATCATCGATTATCAATTTTTCCCATCTCTGATAGCGTTATTGGATGATGAATACTGAAATTCTGATACATCGGAAAAAAATCGATATGTGACGTGCCAGGAGAAAAGGGACACATCGCTCCAAAAATCGAAAACCGGTTTTTTGTATCTTTTGATAGTTTTTGAGTTGCTCTATCCAACACAAAAATTAGAAAAATTCTACGGACATTATTTCCTATAAAAATGAAAGGGGGGGGGGGTGGATTTTTGGGAGTCACCTTTCACTACAGAATTGATTGACTTCTATCGCTCGCCTTGTAAAATTCTCATTTGGATCCCTTTTTTCCTGGCACGTCACACATGTATAACATTTGTAAACTTACCTGGCCCTTATTCATGGAAACCCATAAATGCCAATCTTCCTTGCGTATGTACTTTTCGATGGCGGCTTTATGCTCGTGGAACATGGTCGCGAGCACTGGGTCCTGGAAAAGTAGCGTACCCTTTGCCAGGTATTCAAAGTAGGAATCCACGCCCGCACCGATCCCCGAATCCTGGGCCGTCCAGTGGCCAGTGAGCACGTCAACGTGATTGCCAACAAGACCAATATTAGATCTAAAATTTTTGATACATCCACCAGATAAGAACCAATGATAACAAATATCATTTTAGAGCAAAAGAAATGTGTTATTAATACTTCATAATCATTCTTCTTTTCAACATTTATCAAAAACGATTTATACTTGAAAATTTCGAGACCTATAATAATGCAAGGCTTTGATGGCATTCATGGCGACTTCCTCGTAGAGAGGATCCCCTGTCAACCTGGAAAGGGTTCCAAATTCCAAAAGGAAAGTTCCGATTCCAGCGGTGCAAGTGATGCTCGTCTCCCCCTCGGGGACTCCGTACTTTAAATTGACAGTTCCATAAGGCATGCCTGTTGGCGTGTCAAATGCGACGATCAGTCTTTTGGCCATGTCCTCGGCGAGCCTCAAAAGTGGTCCATTACATGGCCAACCCGGTTCTAGTTTCATCCCAGCTTTTTTCGACAGCAGGTGCGCGCTTATTAGCCCACCGACGACTCGAATGTTGGTTTCGAAAACAGATACATTGATGTTGGCTTCGAAATTGACCCTTTGACTTATGATTTCTGCGACCCTTTGGAACTCGGTGTAGTTCCCTATGACTGCCAGTGTATCCAAGGCATCTATCAAGGTCAAGGAGAAGCTGCCCCAGGTATCGAAACCATCGCAACTGAGCGAACGTAGCTCGTCATAAGGGTAAGCGTGCGTCAGGTAACTGGAGTAAGCGTGATCAAACATGGCACGAACCTCTTCGCGCAGTTTGAGAATATCCTTTTTTTCATGTTTACGGATTCCGTTGGTGTACGCGATGAAGTATAGGATCAATATTGTGACTATTCTAGGGAACATTTTTTGAACTCTCGTATCACATGTTCTTTGGCTGAGGATCAGTTTTGTACCTGTCAAGTATGAAATTCAATGTGTAGTATTTATAAATAAACAAAATCCGTTTGTGGTACGATGAAATTTTTATGAGGATTTTGAAACCTTACAGGCAAATGCAAATCTTATTAGAGAAAAAACCTTGAAAAGAACACAAATTCATCAAATCAGTAAAAATTTCTATATATTTGTAAAAGAAATTTTTTAAACTCAAAAAAATTCAACTTTCATGCTCATTGTACGTTTAAAAAGTTTTGTTAAGTTTCCGAATATTGTCATCAAGTGCATAAAACTCATAATACATTGAATTAAATAAATTACTGATATTTTTGTGTTTCTACAGCTTTGAAATTTCACTGTCATTTTCAACATATTTTCTAAACTTCAAATAAATTTTAAGAAAATGTGAAATTCTTATATGGAAACTCTTTTTTTTATAAACAATCTATAAAGTTTTTCAAAGTTTGCAGTAACAAGGGTTGTTATAATGTATTTTCTCTTTGAAATTATCATGTAAGTATAAATCTACATTTATTTACTTTTGCTTTCTATTGTTATTAAATTGTATTTTGAAAATATTATTGATATTTGAAAATTAATATAAAATAGAGAATACATTATGCGGAATTAAAACACAGATTCTTTGTCATCATTTTCCTGAAAATTCATTGTTAACTACAAATTTAATCCAAAGGGTCATATCAATTGAAAATTGAAATTCAAAAGCATGAGAAATGTATAAAGATATGTATATTATAATGAAATTGAATGTTGAAATGTCAATATGAAAAATTGAATAAACACTAATCAATTTTCTTAATCATTGTTAGGTATTATAATAACTGTCTGGTATCTGAAAATAGGAAATTTTTTTTTTAAATCACTTACGTAAAAAAAGAAGTTTGTATTTTCAGTGTTGTGATATGTTGTGAAAAACAAAATGTAGTTGTTGGATAAACATTTAGATCCAAATTGTTAAGATCAAACTATAAGAAAAATTGAAATGTTAATATATGAAATACTAAGAATTCAAATAATATATTATTATATCAATTTGTATAATAATATTGTATTGCATGAAAATGATTTTTTTATTGAATATGTACAGAATTTGTAGAAAACATTTTCAAACATTTTTTACATTATATTTATCCAAATTTTTATTTACATATAATATTTATATCAAAAAATATTTGTAAAAGATTTCAATATACATCTGTGGCTTCCCACCATAGCAGAGAAAGTCACTTATGCCATAAGGCTCATTTTACATGATATTCTGATCAAATTTTGAACGTTATGGCGTGTGTGACTTTCTCTGTTATGGCGGGAAGCCACAGACGTACATTGGCAACTTTTCAATTTCGACAATTCTATGTAAATTTTGAAGGTTGAAATTTTGCACAAAATTGATATTTAAAATAGACAAAAATAGTTTTTAAACATTTTTTTAATGTATTACTACCTGAAGTTAAAAATTAAAGGGATAGAATACTTTGAACTTGACATTCTGCCGATTTGATGATGTGGATTTCATTAGTAGAGACTAAAACCGATAGATAATGATTCACAACTTTTGCACGGAAAAAATTTGAAAACTCTAAAATAATAAAATACTGTTCTGGAATCAAAATATCTAAAAAACAAAGTATTGCTATTGATCGTGTACAACAATTGAATTAGAAATCAAAGGACCTTAAATTTAAAATTAGAAAAAAATAGTTCATGTTATGAATGGAAAAAGAAATTCAAATATTCAAATATCCTAATAATTATAATTATCATTATAGTTTTACCATATAAAATTATTATCTAAATAAAGGGAACACAGAGACTGCTAAAGTGCGATAAAGACGCATCAAATGGAAAACAAATGAGTGGAAGAAGGAGGCGGAGAAAACGGCCTCTGTGTCACCTTAATGAACATAATATTGAATATTATCATAATAATTCAAACAATAAAAATATTTCAAAATGAACAACACGATTAATTTAAAAAACTTTTAAAAAATTTTTTCTGCATCCTCGATTAGAACAGTTCATTATATTATAATGAAATTCTCAACATCTCATTCATTTACAACATTATTACATGAGTCAACAAATTTTTTTCATTTTAGATAAATATCAAAAAAAAAAAAAAAAAAAAACAGTTTAAAGTTGAAAATCCAAGGAATAGAGTATTTGAAACTTGGAATTCTGATGATTTAATGGAAATTTTATTTCCAAAACACTATTGAAAATTTATATCTTCAGCATACGAAAATAAGATTATTTTTAAATAACTCTATACTTATCTTAAATTAAAATACGTTAAATCACAAATTATTGTTATATATTGTAAACAATCATTTAGTTTGATATCAATAGACCTTAAATTTGAAACTAGAAAAGAATTGGAGATGAAAAAGTAATTTATTTTATGAATAAAAAAAGGAATTGAAATATTCAAATATTATAATACATATAAACATCATTACAATATAAAAATACCAAATTATTACAATAATTTATGCACATAATATCAAATATAACAATAATGATTACAATATTAAAAATATTCTAAAATAAAAAGTATAATTATTTTTAAAAACTGTTAGAAAATTTTTCTGCATCCTTAAGTAGAATAATTCCTCATACTATGTAATTCTAAAAATCTCGTTCATCTACAACAGTTTTATATGAATCAAGAAATCAAATAAATATCAAAAACAAATTTTTTTAGAAAACTTAATGTCTTAAGTTGAGAATTCAGAGAATAGAATATTTTGAACTTAAATCTGTAGATTAAATGTAAATTTTATTACCAAAAACAACCGATTATTCAAGTTTCCAGCACATGAAAAATTTTAAATAACAATACTGGTCTTAAATCAAAATATTTGAATAACAAAGTGTTGTTTTTTATCACATACAAATATTGAATTTGATGTCATGAGACCTCAAATTTCAAATTTGATAAAAATTAAAAACAGAAATATAGTTCATATTTTAAATTTAAGCATAGATATAAATATTTACATATCAAAATTATTATTATTATCATTATGATGTTAAAATATCAAATAAATAAAAGAATTTATGTAGATAATATCTAATATTACAATGAGAATTCAAACATTAAAAATACTTCAAATTGAAAAACATGATTATGTAAAAAAAACTTCTAGAACATTTTTCTGCATTAAGTAGCACAATTCCTTATACTATGTAATTCTTGACATCTCATACATTTAAAAAATTAATATTGAACGAGTGGAAAATCTATTAAAAAAAAACTTTATTTGTATAGAAAAATCACCTTTTAAAGTTGAAAATTCAAATAAAATAATATCAAGAACTTCAAATTCTGTTGATAAAATGTAAATTTGATCACCAGTAACTTGATATTTCACATTTTCAGCAAATGAAAATTAAAGAACTTTTAAATAACAAAATGCTGATCTTAAATAAAATTATGTTAGTAACAAAGTATTGTTATTAATTGTGTACAGCCTTTTTATTATCAATCAAAAAACCTCAAATGTAACATTTAAAAAAATTTAAGACAAAAAGATAGAGTTCACGCTAGAAATAAAAAAAGAAATCGGAATATTCAAATTTTATATTCATTCTTATATCATATTATCGAATTGTTATTATAAATAGTATATTATAGTATCAGATCATTATAAATGATATAATATCAAATATAATAATAATCCAAAACTTAAACATTTTCTTTCGAAGTAAGTTCTGTTTTCCTAAAACATATTCTTTAAGGTTGTACACAAATGTATTATTTGTTATTTATAAATGAAAAATCTGACTGACATAGAAAAAAGGAACGAAAATTTTTAAAATAAATTATACACAATTGTGTACAATTACAAGTATACATACACTTTTTTCAACTATAACATTATTAATGATTTTTCAAAGACTGCAAGGTTTGTGTGATATACTTTGAGGTATAAGGAAAGATATTATTCAACTTGTTGCTACTTTTATTTTTTTTTATGGGTAGAAAGAAGGTTTCGAAAAATCAATAATGTTAAAAGGAGGGTTGAATCAGTTTTTATCAATACTTACATTAAAAGTAAGTGGTTGTTAGATGTACGGCTCATTTGTTGAATTAACAAACTGAAAATGTTTTTTATGAGATTTAACAGATATGAGTTGTCACAAAAAAACAGTTGTTAATAAGCCACGCATGCTTTTTTTTCCAATTATTTGCAATCAAAAAAACAGCTGTAGCTTCGTAACGAGCGGACGTGTCAGACGGAATTGGACGTGATTGTCTACATAGTTATGCATTTGTGCATATGTTGTATACTTTGTATATATATCGATATTTGATATATACTGATCAGTATCACGAAGAAAATTGACTAAAATTCTAGTTCCTCGTATCAGTATATATATATGCGTGTTTGTTGACATACACAGGGTTCGTAAGTAGCCGAATTCGGCTACGCAACAAAGACAACCTTATGTTCTGCTTAACCCTAGAAAAAGATATACAATCGATACTTACGAACCCCAGCATACGCAACGTCAAAAGGTATCGATATTTGAGTATCGATATTTCCGAAGTATGGATTCCCATCGATTTCTAGTTATCAGTGTGATATCTGGCATTGCTGGTGTTATCTTGCACCTTGCACGCACATGTGCACTAAAAAAATTCTGAAAAATTCTTCCATTGCAACCACTTGAATTATATTCCAGTGATTAGTAATTTTCGAACTGATTTAAACCTTTTTTTATTCATTTAAAAAAAAAACGCTGATTTTCACACAATTACCCAGAAAACTGATAAAAATGGACAAAAACAACAGGAAGGACCTGGTCCTCGCGCAAGAGATAAAATTTGCCAAACTGCTCGCCAGCAACAACGAAAAAATTCGGAGCAAGATATTCAAAAGCCTCCGAAAATGGTTGATCGCGCGATGCAACAGCTCATATGGTAATTTTTCATTCATAATTTACGTTAATCCGATATTTTAAGTGAAACTTAGCACGACCCACGTTGTCCTAACCTCAAAATTTTGTTGACAACGTTCATTTCCGTCTGCGTTATTGATTGTTATTATGGCCGATTTTTCAGTTCTTGTGAGGCTCTCTCAATTTCATTATTTATATAAATTAATGATAATGATAATTCATCTGCCACAACTATTATACTAAAGTGTTGAGTATTTGCATACTTACTGATATTTTCAAGAATAAATTTTTTATATAATTATTATCAATATTTAGTAATAAATATTATAACTAATAAAAACTATTATACAATCAATTGTTTTGTTCAATATGATGGTACCATGTATAATAATGTAAGGGGTATATTATTGCACAGAGAACAGGAAGAAGGAAAATTTTTTTTTCACTTTCAGAAGTTTTCGATAATTGCCAGTTGTCAATGGAAATATAATTTTTATTATCATCATGACTACTATTTATAAATTATAACTACAGTTGATACACAAAAAAAAAAACATTTTCAACGTAAAATTTAGAGGTGAGAGCTTTAGTCCAATAAAAAAACCAAATCTCTTGCATGTTCTCCGTAAGGGCTTATCTTCATTAGAATAATTGATGTTTTAAGGTTATACATGAAAATGTTTCTCATACAGGTTTTAGACATCGAAATCATTACAGGATCATACATATCATTTCACTTTTAGTAAATCTGGACTCCAGCCTTTCCAGTCACTCGTCTGCCCGGCTTTATGACTTGCAATAGCGGCACAATGTAATTTTTGTAATCTTAATTATTCCAGAAGCACCACTCCTTCCCGTCCTTTGCTTCTGTTATGATATAAATTACATTTACCATATAATCGTTACCATTATGAATTGTTGATACAAAATTAGGAAGTGCCTCCTAATTTCTCTTCTCCTTTTCATGTATTTGTGGTTATGAAAAAAATTTTTTTTTTAATTATAAATTTTTAACGAATAATTCGAACGCGCCATCTCAATTTTCACCTTGCCTATAGCCAACAGCTGTGATTTCGACTACTTATTGTTATTATGAATTTAAAATATTTCAAAAGCACCACCCCTTTCCTCCCCTTGCTTCTGTTTACTAGTATTAACGAGTTAAATATTATATTCATTGCTAGTAATTCCAAAAATATATATATTAAAGGTATATACCACCTTATGCCTCCCCTAACTTCAGATTAACAGTTATTTGTTCTTGTAAATATTAGAAGCATCATCAAGAAAAACATAAAAAAATCAAGGTTGAAAAATAATTATTTGTCAGAAAAACCGGGCAGGTAAGTGACTGGAAAGGCTCGAGTCCACATTTACTGTGGACGTATCATTTCACTTTAAAAGTGAAATGATACGTATGATGATGTAGTAATTTCGATGTCTAAAACCTGCATGAGGAACATTTTCATGTATTACCTTATAATATAAATTTTCTAATGAAGATAAGCTTACGGAGAGCATGCGAAAGATTTGGTTTTTTTTTTGGAATTTTTTTCGGACTAGAGCTCTCACCTTCAAATTTTACGTTGAAAATGTTTTTTTGTGGGATATGGATATTTTTTTGTAAGCTAGATACATCATTAAACATCTAAAGTCATCTTCAATTGATTGTCAAATATATAGGTAATATAAGATTTTTTATTTTTCTTCCTACATTTTGATAATATATTTCTTTGCCATAATTATTAAAAATCTATTTTTTTATGTCCATAATACGTCTAAAATTGTCATTGTCTTTTATATATTTTGTCAGCATTTTTACCAAAGTGCAGTTAGTATTTTTCTTTTATGATTATGTTTCAATGAAATCCTTTTTTCATTAACCATTTTTTATATTTTACATAATCATATACAGTACAGGGTGTCCCAAAGTCTGCAGATCATCCGAAAACCATAGATTCCTCATTAAATTCTGAGATACTTTTTCTTTATAATTTGTGAAAATTTGCAAAATTATTACAATTTTTGATAATTTCATTTTATCCAATTACTCTCAGCGGGACAGGGCTTTTCATTCAAAGAACACCTTCCCCTTTTTAGTTACTATGAGTGGGAAACTGGACAGTTATTTATGAGTCACTGTCATAAACTCTAGTTATAGTAGTTTGCAGCTTCCAAGAAATTTAAATACTAAAAAAAACACATTTTTCGAAATAACCATTTTTGTGTATTTATTTTTTTTTTATTATAACATTCTTTTGTCAGACTGGCACGATTACAATGCATTATCTTCTAAGATTTTTTCCCGGAAAATTAGAAACCCAAGTAGCACATTTTGGCTAATAAAGTTCTTATATTATGTTAAATCAGCTTATAAGGTTCTTATAGCATTCTAGTATACGCTTGTAAGAAGAAAAGAGCCCTCAAATTCTGTCCTATAGCATTCTTAAAAAAATCTTGTAAAATGTTATTAAAATTGTTTAAGAAAATCTCATAGCGTCATATAAGAGTCTTAAAGAACTTTATAAGATGATAATAAGAACTGGTAAAGAAGGAAAAAAATATTAATTTTTTCAGTCTACCCAAGTTTTGCACCTTTTGATTTTATAATTGACAGGCTCTGAGCCAAAAAGACATAAAAGAGAGACAGACATATGTGAGTCTCCATACTTTCTATCCTTACTTGTGCCTTTTTGGCTCTGAGCCTTTCAATTATGATATTGATAAACTGCACGATTGTGCACGATACTCCCATCGAATGGACTTGGGACCATGAGGTCCCATGGCTCCAGTGGCAGCGAGCAGAGAGTAAGAACCGAACGGTTGAGGTTCAAGTCCCAGCTTAGGCAGTTTCTTCAACTTTAGATATATATATATATATATATTATGTGTCTCTCAGCTATTTGTCGTGTGCTTAAGTGTGATGGATATTAAAAAAATTGTTTATCAATATCATAATTATAAAATCGAAATATGCAAAACTTGAGTGGACTGAAAAAATTATTTTTTTTTTTTCCTTTTTTTTTTAACCTTCTTTACCAGTTCTTATTAGCATCTTTTAAAGTTCTTTAGGATATTACTTATCTAAAACCGTTTAGGACAGATTTCGATGAAAATTTGCAAGTTAAATCTTTGAAGTATCCTTCGGCTTTATGCAGAATTTCAGTAAAATCAACTTCTTAGTTTTTATAAAAAAAAACTTGGAAAAAACATTGTTTCTTATGATAGTTTGAAATTTTTGCTGCATTTTTCTCTGTAAAATTTTAATGCGTTGACTAATTTTCACAAAAAACTACACAATCGACGGGTGTTATCCTTAAAAACAATAAGAATTTAAAAAAATTGATTTTTACTATCGATTTTGTTGTAACACACGAAAAATAATCACGAGATAAAATGTCACATAGTGAAATCTGAAAACGTGACAACATCACACTCGAATGTAACTAGGAATTGTTGGCCATTGACATAATGTGTATGCATATTTTGGGTGGGATCGGTCAAATTGAAAAAGGAAAGCGATATGTACCAAAGGTACTGAACATCATAACCATACACAATATCGATAGTTCTGTGTGTACAGTGTATGTCAATTGTCGTATTGCAACGTTGCCAAACAACAGAATGTATTCGGGTATTAACGATAACTTCAGTGAATTTTTGACGACTAACTTCATTCCTTTCTGAGGTAAGTACTACCTTAAGATTCTTATAAGAAGTCTTATAAGACGCTATGAGATTTTCTTAAATGATTCTAATAATATTCCACAAGATTTTTTTAAGAATGCTATAGGACAACATTTGAGGGCTCTTTTCTTCGTACAAGCGTCTACTAGAATGCTATAAGAACCTTATAAGTTAATTCAGCATGATATAAGAACGTTATTAGCCAAAATGTGCTACTTAGGATCACTCTAGTCTTGGGCAAGATTCTTGACCTACTCTTGCCAATGTCTTGTACAAGTATCTTGATCCTGTTAGCCACATTCAAATTGAAATTCTTAATCAAGTCTTAGGGTAGTCTTGCTAAAATCATCAAAAAAACAAAAAGAAAAACATTTCCCTTGCCAAGATTCAAACCTGCATTGTCTGGTAGTCAGACTGACACTTTATCAACTACTGTTTTTCATAAACATTTGTATATTCTACAAATTCAGGAAAATTTCATCCAATTTATGCTTAAAAACTGATATATCTATAATTAGTCATGAATTACTTCAAAACAAGTTATTCATACAAAAATAAGTAAATTTTGAATTCTTTACTGGCATAAAAAAGTAGCTACACCTTAAAAATTTTAATTCACATTTTTTTTATTCTTTTGAATAACAATCAAGCAAAAAAATTTCTTTTGTTCAGGTTTTCAAGAAGAAGATTTCATGAGAATATGGAAAGGTTTATTCTATTACATGTGGATGTCGGATAAGCCATTGGTGCAAGAAGAAACAGCAGAGAACATTAGCAATATAGTGCATTGTTTCACTATCTCAGAAACTGCACTTCTGTATACCAAAAGCATGCTCAAAAGTCTGTCCAATGAATGGTTTGGAATCGACAAATTCAGAGTCGACAAATTTGAAATGGTTAGCATAAAAAGACGCATTTGAGGAGGGAATTGATAAGTAAATGAATCGAGATTGACATGATTTTGGATTTTTTCAGCTTGTGCGAAGAAACTTGCGCCAAACCTTGGTCATGTGCAAAAATTACAACTGGGACTTGAGCATAGTGAAAGATGTGGGAAAAATTCTTGAAGGTTTCCTTCTAGATCGCAGCACTTCTTTAGGATTGGTTCTGCATCTCTCGAACATTTTTATGGAAGAATTTTCCAAAGTAATTTACAACTTTTGTGTAATAGTACAAGTTTTTTTTTTTTTTTTTTTTTTAATTATTATTACTGAAGATTTTCTTTATAGATTGCAAATGGAAAAACATCTTCTGCAGTTGCTACTGAGTTTTTGAGGCCTTTTGCTATATTTTTGGCAACATCAAGTGAAGATAGAAAAGCAAAAACGATTGTGAAAGACATTTTCAGATACCTCATATTCCAGTCTGATGTTGGGCTCGAATATCAAGCTAAATTCAAAGCCTGGGAAAAAGTGAGTAATTTATCAAACACTTGGTCTTAGGGAAATTGTTCATTGATTTTGAAGACTTGAGGCCTATGTATGAAATCCAGAAAGTATCAATAATTTGGGTTTTAGCATTGATAATTTGCTTATTTTCCAGGCTGGCTTTCCTTGCGGAAGTATCAATGACATTCAAAAGGTAGAAATGTCGGACGATGATGACGAGTTTGAAGAGGAAAACGATGAAGGTCAAAACAAGCCTTTAGATCCAAGAGCTGGGAGAGTATCTGTTGAATTGCCTCAAATAATTTTTGAGCCTCAAGAGATAGTCAATTTGCTGACAGAGTACAAATTTCATAAAAAGTCGACGACAAAGGGTCGCAAACAATTGACAAAACTGATTGCAGAGTATGTACATTGAGAATTTTATAGAAAATGTATGAAACATATAAAAATTAATCATTATTTACATAAATATTAAAAATGTTTAGTGTAGTGTTAAAAAATTCATCATCGTACACGATCTCTTAAAGCCACAATTGAGGGCAAGGGAAATTAAATTCCTTCTTACAATCAGTTACCCGAGCTTTTGGTCTTTTCATTCGACCCTCATTATGAGCTAACAATTATAACCCATGGACAATATTAATAACTATATAATCTTTCACAGTTTACACTCAAACAATAAGAAAAACTACTTATAATATTATAATCCATCTTGATTCAATAAATATTTCTCATGTTACAAATTCACAGCGAAGATTTTCAAGTACCACTGAGAAACAACAATGCAATTAAGAAAATATCTACCGTCAGGCATATTTATAAAGAATAAACTGATAAGATACCATATAAATTCATCCAATACTCCGTCATAAACTGAAGTCAAAAATTGTGTATCTTCCTGTCTATTGATAGTTCCATTAATTCATTAAAAAAAAATCATTGCAGAAATTGATCTTTTTCTAAAATCTGATTCCCTACCCAATATTTTCACATTATCCCAATTGAACTCCAAATCCACCTTTTCGCATTCAATACATAAGAATTGACTTTTTTAATCACGGATCTACTTTAACTTCCAAATGAAATCTCAAATTATCTATATGGCTAGGAAAAAAATCGTACCTTCGACATTCTATCAAGAAACGTAGTTGATTCTTTAACACAGCTATCGTCAAAACGAATTTCAGCCATTGCTTCAAATAATACATACCTCTAAAACCACAACAATTTCTTATCTTTGAAAATTATCCAACATTCCTTTCATTTTCCGAGATGCCTTTCATTTGAATGAATCTCAACATTTGAAAAAGAATTTGTCCCATGATTCGGATAATTTCCATGATTCCGCTTTCGTGGCATGTCTCTGATCCAATGTCATGAGTAACATTCATTATCGGACTATAATATTGTAAGTAGTTTTTTTATTGTTTGACTGTGAACTGTAGAAGATTATATTGTTAATAATGTTTTTCGTGGGTTGTAATTCCTAGCTCCTAATGAGGGTCGAATAAAAATACCGAAAGCTTGGGTAACTGATTGTAAGAAGGAATTTATTTTCCCTTGTTCTTAATTGTGGCTCCAAGAGATCATGTAGGATGATGAATTAAGAAAACAGAGCATTTCAATAATGAACATTGTTAAAAAAATGTATAGTGGCGAATTCATGTTCACAAACAAAAAAATTACCACTCATTGATTACGGAGTAATAATTTCGATTTTCATGTCATGAATATTTAATTTTTAATTGTTAAATATTAATTGTTCAATTAAAGATTTAAAGTTTTTCAACTATTCACGCATTAAGCAATCAAGTTTTGAATTCAGAAAATTCAGAGTTTTACTTTCTCTGTATCACAACTATAGCTTTTCAAAAAAGCAGTGAATTTTGTTTTTTGATACAAATCTACATAAGAATTCTACAAGAAATCTACAAATTATTTTAACTCTAGTCAATTTATTTAAAAATTCTAATAGAAATCATACACTTACAATACAGTATAGTTTGTTTTTGATTGATAAATACATTGCTTTTATAAACTATAAGTATCAACTAGAAATTACACAAATGATTATTTTTATGTTCTTATTCTAAATTTTTCATTCATAGGAATGTTCATAATTACTTATTACGACTTGAAATATTCATTTTGTATTGAAATATTCATTTTGCATATATTTAGTACTTTGATAATTCTTTTCCAAGCAGTTTTGGAAGTAAGCTCATAATTTTAACACATTTTGAATTAATTTCCAGATTCAAAGATTTGACCAAAGGTGAAATGCCAATCGGCGTCAAGAAAATTGACGTAGCCGGAAAACTAAATCATACAGTTGCAGCCGAGGAGGCTGCAATGAATCTGTATAACTTCGAACAAGAGTTATATAGCGATTCGGCAAAAAATTTGAAAAGGAAAAGAGCTCTCGACAAAGTAGAAGAAAATGGTGTTACGGAAGACAGCTTGAGGAAACCATCTCCAAAATCAAATAACAGAAATTCTAAATTAAAAACTAGAGGTCCGAAAACGAAAAATACTTTCAAGGTCGAAGATTTGACGATTTGTGAAAAGCCAACGAAAAAACGAAGATGTAGTAGCACAGACAATTCATGGAGCGTGTCAAACGTTAATGTAAGTGTCGTTTGAATAAATGAAATGAATAAAATGAAATCTCAGAGAAAGTTTCAATATTATCTGATGTTCAATTTGTATTAATTTCAGGATTCTGGTGTTTCACTGACTCCGAATAAAAACGACGGAAAACTTTCTTCAAAGGAGTCACTTTCACCGACAACTCCGAAAAAGTCTCCAGAAAAAGCAGCGAAAACCTCACCTCAAAAAAATTGGAAAAATTTGTCCCCTTCAGTCGTACTTTCGACTCCGAAGAAATTGGCTGAAAATTCGGAAGTGAAACTTTCTCCCAAAAAAAGATCACTTCCGCCAAAGGAATCACCATCCCCAAAGAAAAAAGCAATTTCTCCGACAGTGAAAAAGTCACCGGAAAAGGTGATGGAAACTCCGCCTGCTCAAAAAAGTCTGTTAAGAAATCTGACGACTTCAGAGAAAAAAAAAGTAAGGATTATGCTGAATAAGAATACTTTTCAGCATACGTCTGAATACTTTCGAACTTTGCGCCAGAATCCATCCGTGCCGTATGACGCGAATCGAAAACCGGGCGCTGGACTATTGAAGCGACAATCAATAATCCCGAGCATTATCAATCCATTCTGTAAATTGCGGACCAAAAGTTAGCGTCTGTAATTAAAATTATTTTTGAGGTATTGAAAATATAGATTGTCAAAGCTTTTAAGGGAATTGATCTTGGATTCTCAGTGTTTCCTTAAAATCTTGAGAATTCTATGATATCTGAAATTCTCATTTTGAAGTATTTTTCATTCTGAGTAAGCTGAACTGATTGTAACATATTTTCAATATTAAAAAAATGTTTTGATTTTGTGGAAGAGTTTTCAAAAACTTCCAATCCATCATATCAGAGAATTTTAAAAAATGTATCAAAAATTTTTCTCATTCGTTTTTGGAACATTTCAAAAGATATGAATTCATCTTATATCTTTTAATGTTTTGAAGAATTTCAGTAGTTTTTAACAGTTTTTTTCAGAAACAGAATTTTTGCGACTTTCCTGAAATTGGTGGAAGTATACCAGTAATGTGAAAATTTGGTAGACACAAAAATTGTTTAGTTCGCAAGATCGCATTTGAAATTTTTCTGTACAGAATCGTGCTTTGATTGATGATTTTGTAAAAATGTACCTTGATTTGTACATATTCCTTGACATTGTCGCGCGAATGCAAATAGATCCCAGATTTTCAGATTGAAAATTAGATTTATTAGGAGAATGTCCTATGAGGTATGTTCTGTTGTGAGGGACGAAACTTGTGAATGTTGCAATTTTAAATCGATCGATCTATCAGGTTGACGGTCAATTTACATAAAATTGATTTGTGAATAAAAAAAGTATAAAAGTATCCTATTGGTCTTTCATTTAATCTGCCATTTATTTGAACATTTGGTTTGTAACTTGAAAGATATAATGAAAAATAGGTGGAATTTTGATTACTTGATTTAAATTATGTAAAATACCAGTGAATGTTTTTTTCAAAGAAAATTAGAAACTTTATTTGACTATTTCTTAACTAAACATGAAAAAATGTTGCGTAAACTTTTTTATGGTTGCTTTCAGTGGTGGATCCATTGTGGGGGAGGGGGTCTGAGCCCCCCTCTTTTTCCCAAAAATTTTGGATTCCCTCTTTTTTAAAATCCTTGATCCGCCCCACTGGTTGCTTTGAAAAAATGGGATCAATAACTTTATAGGATTCGATGTGTGCTTGGTAATCACACGTTATGCAAAGTTTGAACATGAAACAAAAATTAACATTTCATGAATGCTTCGTATTATCATCACGCACGTCATGAAATTTAAATTCCGTAGGTTTATTCTGAAATGAAAGCAAAAAATACAGACGCAACATTTGATGAAATCTAGATCTTCGATATCCCCGTTAGATTGCGGAAAATGAGATGCCCAAAACAATTTCCCGCAACCTGACCGAAATATAGCAGAATTAAATGTTTGACATATGACACAAACAATTTTTTTGAAAATTGTTACACTTTTTTTTTACATAATATACTAAAGAAAATGAAAATAAGCATCAATTCATATTTTAATAAACATAATTATATTTTTGTATTTACTTACAACTATTAATGAATTGCTAAAAAGATTTTTTAAGTTTTTGAAAATGTTCAGTAGATGAATAATTTCCACATAAAAGTAGAATGAATATATTATACATAATGTTAGTATATTTTGAGGTATAATTGAAATAATTTTCGATATATTTGGTTATTTCACTGTTATTTTTATTTATTAATATTTCATAATGGATAATTGGATACATTATGATGAATAATGAATTTGATAATTAATTAAAATTTTTTTTACCATTTCCCTACTGAAAATATTCTAGGAATACATCAGGAGTATTTCCAAACATATTCTGAAAGTATACTAGTTTCCAATTAGTTTTCCATAAGGCCAATGTTTAAATAAATATTCTCAAGATATTGTTCGAGAATATTTTTGAAACTCATCAATAATATTCTTGGTATATCTATGGTGTCGTTACTGTCAGATATTTGATTTGGAACAGGACATTTTACTTAAAATACACTTGATGGTATATTTCGTTCAATATTGGCCTGATGCCACTACTTGGACATCAGAATATTTTTGAGAATATTTCTAATACAATCTTATTATTGATTTATAAATAATTATCTAAAACCTTTTTAAAACATGAATCCTAGTAACTCATCGAATTGATTAATATCTAATATTCGATCAAAGTTGAGGTAAAAAAAAATATTTAGAAAAATTTTAGAGATATAATTAAGATTTGTTATATATTGAATTGAGAACCAACTCTTTGTCGATATTCCAGTCATTTATACAGGTATATGTTTTGGTATATCGTTATTTTTACAACGTATAAGAAAAACTAGTTAGCTAGCTAACGAATTGATACGTTTTAACAGCTGTTGAAACGTATCTATTTTTCTTTTAAATTTCTCCATTTCTGCAATTTGTCTACCACATAACATAAATGACTGGAATATCGACGAAGAGTAGCCCGACAAACTATGACGAGCCGATTGACGAGTTAAATGACGAAATCGTCATCGGAACCTAGACGACCTGTCGGACGAGACGTCAAGATGTCGTCAGTAACCTGTCAGACGTGTCGCCTGACGACTCGCTGACGTGTTGTCTGAAGACCTCGCTTACGCGTCGTCTGACGACCTTAATGATAGGTCGTTCATGACGAGCCCAATGATGTGTCTCGTCATCGAAACCTTGACGACCTGTCAGACAGGACGTCAAGACGTCGTCAGACGACATCATCACAATACCCAAAAAAAAAAAAAGCAAAATATTTTTTAATGTGACTTTATAATAATTCAACGATATATTTATTGTTATAATAAAAGAACTTCGTTTCACAGAACTGAAAACATTAATTTAATAATTAAAAAATCCTGCCTACACTAGGAATCGAACCATGGACCTCTTACTATCTAAACGTACGCAAACCCTAACCACGCTAGCCACTACGCTAAACTCAATACCAATAATCGTTGTGGCTTTTGACCTTTCTTATTTTGCCGATCTTACATGTTTTCAGAACTGAAATGTTTACCCCTAAAAATTGTATATGTCGGGTTTCCACATTATCGGTTTTTTTTTTTTTTTTTTTTTTTTATTTATCCTTCCAAACATATTCTGAGTTGCTTAGAAATCTTGAAATTAGATTCCTTCACGAAAATTGTGTATCAAATTTGAATGTTGTGAAAAAACATTTGACTCAAAGGATCTTGAAAATTTACGAGTTTTTAAACATAATATTATTGTCAGTGGTAAGGAGCGTGCGCGATTCAGGTAACTACCGACTGATGAGCCGAATGACGGGCTCAATGACGACTTGAACTTTAAAATGTTCAAGGCTCGTCATAACGGTTTTTCGGAGTGCAGGCCTAAGTTCTCTATAATCAAAGCCCAAAGTAAACACATACATTGATGAAATTAACGCGTTTCAAAACGTTATATTGTTTGTATTGTTAGGTAGCTGGCGATTTTCTTCGATAATTAGATTCTTCAGGTGACTGACCGGACTGCTCTGCGGCTCACGTCTCAAATGACGAGCTCGTTGATGACCTCTTGAACTTTTGAATTTTTCAGGCTCGTCATGACAAGTCGTTCGACGAGTTGGACTTAATTTATTACGCAAAGCCCCAAAATAAACGTGATAGCGCGTCAGTAAAATAAAAGCGTTTTGAAACGTAAGATTTTCTGTAGAGTTAGGTAGAGTGCAATCACATTCAAAAATAATATTGTATGGCTGTGGCGATCAAATGACGACTCAAATGACGAGCTCGATGACGACCTGCTGGACGTGCTGTACATTTTCGAGGCTCGTCATATGATAAGTAATTTGACGTGTTGATCTTGACCAAAAAGGCAAAAATTTCAATGTATAAACAAATATGTTTACGGTGATGCAAAGAAGAATCTTCTAGCATAACAATATGAAGAATAACGTGTAACAAAATTTGTTTATTATTGAAATTTTTTTGGGTACTCGTCAGGTTAACACGAAAAACTTCACTTTTCAATACGGAACTTTTATTATGTGCAAAGGTTGTGTTTCGATAAGGTGTTTCTCTAACTAAAAAATGGGCTCTCTTTCACAATGAACGTGGACTTTTATACTCTTCGACATATCTATTTACCGCTACAAAAACCCGATTAATCGAGGTCGCTTACATATTCGTGGTAAAAACAGAGGTTGTTTACGTGTACGTGATGATAAAGGTTTAGAAGTAGTTCACAAATATTAAATGATAAAAAAAATGTCATTTACTTAACTTTGAAAAAGAAAATAGGCAGTTGAACTTGATCCGTTATCTTACGTTCCTATTCTAAAATATTCGTATCGAAAAAAGAAAAATGAATATAATATTGGAGTTAAAATATCCAACACCTCCCCCCTTTAGATAACTGTTAATTTTAAATTTACAGTTAACATCCGTAATTCTACAATTTTTCCTACAGATCTGTAAATTAGAATTTTTCCAAATTTTTACAAGATTTTGAAGTTTACAATGTTTCCTATAATTCCCTCAAGGGAGCGGTGTGGTGCTGCGACGCATTCTCGGTGTTTGGTTTTTAATGGGTAGAAGTTCCAGGTCGCGTTCTTCTTCGATGGTCGGAAATTTTCCAGGCAACGATAAAGCTTCCGTGATTTCGGCACAAGCTTCTGTACGTTTGGCCAATTTTTCGACTTCTCTTCGGCCATCGTCGGTAGTCCTAATAGAGCAGTTGACGAAATTTAGGATGGTCGGTTTCTGGACTTGTCCACTGTATGGATCCTTAGTAAAACAAAACATCCTTCTGATCTGGTCAAAACAATTACAGCGACTATAACAACATAGACAACAGCACACGATAGTGATTGTAATGCTTCCGATTATCGCCAATATAACGACGTACGTCGGAGTATGAGATATTCGAAAAGGTTGATTTAGCCTATTTTCGAGAACTCCGTCTACATCATCAAGTTTTTTGGATGCGTATTTTAATTCGTTTAAGTCGACGTTAGTTAACCGGATCCTTCTTAAACTTTCATGTATTGGTTCAGTTATTTTCGGCTGATAACAGCAGTCGTCTTCTGTGATACTCAGTGTGGGAACGTAATATGTGATATTTTTGTCGGCATACCCTCGAGGTTCCAGAACGTACATATGTGTATAACCTCGGCATTTTGGCGATAGTTTGAAAATCCCTGTTCCTACAAGGGTAACATCCTCGGTATTATGATCTTGACAAATTAGGGTTAATGTTGTGGCCTTTTGCAGAACGTATATCCAATGGTTGTCTTGCAGGTATTGCCATGTCTCGATCTCTGCGTTGATCGTTGTAGTCTGGCAAACATCTGGAATCTCGGATACGTGAGAGGCAAATAATTCGGTGATGCAGTTCGGTTGATCTCCAGATTTCGTCGTGAAGGTGTTGAAACAAACATATTCCGAATCAAGGAATTCACTACAGTCAGTCAAATCCTGCAATTCTGCGAATTGGGTTTTAGGGAGGGAATATAAAAGATAAGGAGCTTTAGGTTTTATATAAGAAAAATATCCAGATCGTGAATGTTGGATAGGTAATGGAATTAAATGGTACAGATTATAAATTGTTTTTGTAACGAGGGGTAAACTGAAAGCAAAAATAATTTTTTTGTCTACAAAAAAAATCTGAATGCTCATTATCTCATATAGCAAAGAGATCCCTCTATCTTTAAGGTCAATTAAAAATGCGTAGTCTCCTTTATATTTAGAGAGTTCTTCACGTAAAATCCTTGGAGTCAGTATTAATGGAGAAACTATGTTCTTCCAAGCGAGCATAATACTTTCAATATAATCGTGATAATCCTGGTTAATCCTTATACTTATTGCCTGTAATTCGGTGATTAATTCAGTCATTGACTGTTCCAATTCGAGTTTAAGTATAATTCCGTTAGTTTGAGTAAAATACGAATTTATTTTCTTTATGTTCTCATTCATTGTTAATTCCTGAGTTTTCAATGTTGAGAAAGAATCATTCAAATTTTTAATAGTGTTTGAAATGATCTGTATTTGAGACTTAAGCAAAACTTTAGTCTCTCTATTATTATTCAACAACGTTTTGATACTATCTGTATAAAATTGCGCGTCACCTGCGTCGGGCACACCGAAAGCCCACTGTAAAAGATATGATACACCGTTAAATAAACCCCTTTTGCCTCTCACATTGTGCCTTTCAATAAGATCCTTAAGAATCTCGGAATTGTTTTCGATTTTCTGTATCTCTAGATAAGTAATCTGAAGAATTTTGTTACAAGCGTCTCGTAAATCTACTCCTTCAAAATGTTGTTTTTGAAGGCGCGAACAAAATGTCTGAGCAAGATAAAACTGATTTTTAAGAGCAAGTTTATTTCTTTCCAGGTGTGAAATGTTGAGGTGGGTCATTAAAGTCAGTTTAGAAGTGGATAGCCAAGCTTTCCCTTTCAAATTGTAGAATAATCCGCCTGATTTATCGAGAGCGCGATTGGTAAAAGTTTCAGGTTTTTTGGCAAGGATAATTATCGGTATTGATAGGAGAAATAAGATTCGCGTGGTCCTCATTTGAAAAATAGGGTTTCAAGTGGTTAGAATGATACTTTTTCCTGTGATTACCAATCTGTATTTCTACATTATGTTTATCAAAAATCTGGGTCACTTTATAAGGTCCTTTGAAATTTGGCGATAGTTTCTTATTCTTTCCCACTTTAGTTCCATTATCATACAATAAAACATAATCCCCAAGTTTGAATTCGATGTCATTTAATTTTCTGTCGTAATAATCCTTGCTTCTGTTCTTCGCGGAGATCAAATTTTTTCGAGCAATCTTGAAAGATTTGTTCAGCCTATTTTGTAACGAAATCATGTAATCATCATAACTATATCTCAACTGTGGTTCGCGAGTAATTGAACTTGGCAAATAAGCCCTTTTTCCGAATATCAATTCGTATGATGAATATCCGGTAGACTTATGAATCGAAGTGTTGTAACTGAAAATTGCGAGTTGAGTGTATTCATCCCAGTCAGTCTGATCCTTGTTTATATAATGTTTAAGATAATCTTTTAAGGTCAAATGCGATCTCTCTAAGGCTCCGTTCGATTGTGGTCTATAAGGAGACGTAGTGATATGTTTTGTCTTGAAAAGTTTGCTCAATTCTTCAATTAAGTTGGACATAAATTCTGTTTCCTGATCAGAGAGAAACGTGTCTGGTATTCCGAAAGTCGTAAAAATATTAGTCAAGGTCTTAGCGACAGTGATAGCCTCGTGATTCGGGATGGGAAAAGCGAATGAAAATTTGGTAAGGTCATCTTGGCTGGTCAGGATAAATCGATTTCCTGATTCAGTCAACGGCAAGGGACCAACAATATCAATCGCTATTTTCTCAAAAGGGCGTTCCGAAGTCGAGGTTATTTCCATAGGTTTCCTAGTCGGGTTGAAATTTGTCTTGTTAAGTTGACAAGAGGGGCAAGTCTTAATGAATCTCCTAATATCCGATTTCATATTAGTCCAGTAGAATTTCTCTTTAATCTTCAAATAAGTCCTATTGAAACCTGAATGACCACTCAATTTACTTGTATGAAAATCGTCGAGTATTTTCTTTTTTTCATCGTCATCCTCCACAATTACCTTTGAAGAATCGTACAACTTGATCGTGTTCTTTGGAAACATGAATTTAATCATTTCGTATATTATCTCTGTTTTTACTGGCAAGTCAATTTTTGGAATAACAATCGTGAAATCGGAATCTTTAATCATGTTTCTCAATACGACGAAAGATTCCAGGATATCTTTATACTCTAGTTTATCGTGAAAGTTTTCTTTGACAAAAAGAATATAAATAGTTTGATTATCCCTTTTGAATTTCGTGACTTCATTTTTCCTAGGAGATAACTCGTCAAGCTTAAAATTTGATTGAACAAATTGAAAATGAGAGTTCTCTTTGTTGAGATCTTGAGACCAAGGTAATATTATATTGCTGTTGATTTTCTCGATGGGTTTCATTTCCTTATTAAAGTCTATAGGTTCATTATTCGAATAGTGAAATTTCACAAAGTCTTGGAATTCTGATTCTGAAAGAGTATTAGTTCGATTTATCTGAAAAAGTCTCGATAGTGCATCTGCGTTAGTATTCAACTTTCCTGGTCTGTATTTTATGAGATATTGATATTCGCTTAGTCTCAATCTCCATCTAACTAAACGTGAAGACGGATTTTTACAATTAAAAAGCCATTGCAACGGACGATGATCTGTTAAAATGTCGAATTCTTCACCATAAAGGAAATGCCTCCAATGTTCGATTGAATTAACTATCGCGAGTAATTCTTTCTCTGTAGTAGAGTAATTCTGTTCGGCTGAGTTTAAGGTCCTTGAATAAAATGCTATTGGTAAATCTTTCCCGTTTTTATTTTGTGATAGAATCCCACTTACTCCCACATTAGACGCGTCTGTTACAACAATAAATCTCGAGTTAAAATCAGGGTATTGTAAAACAGGTCCCGAACTTAATTCCTTCTTGAGTGTTTTAAATGCGGTTTCTTGTTTGTCTTTCCAAGTGTACGTAACGTCTTTTTTCAACAAAGTAGTCAGTGGTTTGGCGATCGTAGAATAGTTCCTTATAAATTTTCTATAGTAACCTGTCATCCCTAAAAACATCTTTATCTCTTTAGCATTTTTTGGTGCAAGCAATTTATCGATAGCTCTCAGTTTGTCGGGGTTTGGTTGTACTCCATCTTTAGATATGACGTGCCCGAGATAATGGCACAAATCTTGACGAAATTGACATTTCTCAGGTTGTAATTTCAGATTATTCTCTCTAAGTCTTTGAAATACGTCACGTAGTTTCTTATTATGGTCCAAGAGATTTGACCCATACACTACAATATCATCAAGATATACAAAGCATTGTTTCGTATTCAATCCTGAAAGAACAGAATTCATCACTCGTTGATAAATAGCGGGTGCATTTTTTAAGCCGAAAGGCATTCGAGTAAATTCAAAATGACCATTCGGGGTAGAAAATGCAGTTTTTTCGGCATCATCAACATTCATAGGAATTTGATGGAACCCACTCACCAGATCAAGAGTAGTAAAGAACTCGACGTGACCCAATTGGTCTAAAATTTCGTCAATATTTGGAATCGGGTATGCGTCGCCTATCGTCTTTTCGTTCAGTTTTCGGTAATCTATTACCACACGCCACTTGTTTCCCTTTTTTGGCACTACCCATAAGGGACTACACCAGGGGCTCGTCGAGGGTGTTATGATATTCTGTTTGAGTATCTCGTCCATTTGTCGAGTATTTCTTGTCTATGAACCTCTGGGAAACTATATGGCTTTGTATGAATAAGAGTCTCGTCTGATAATCTTATCTTAGCAGTCCCAGCAGAGGTCACAGTTAGCGAGTCGTCGAGTAAATGGAAAATATCGTTAAATTCCTTACATATCTTTATGATTGAATTTTCGTTCTCGTTTGAATTTATATGTTCTAATTTCAGCAGTCCAAAAATCTTCTCCCTTCTTTCTTGAGAATGAATTTCATTATCGAAATTTAGAAAGATAAAACTTTGTTTCGGTAATGATTCGATATTAAGTACAGGAGTATCAATTATTTTCCGATTCCCAGAAGTGTTCGCGATAGTAATCAGGGCCTCATTATTCGGTAATACTCGTATGATAGCTCTCGGTACTTTCAGATTTCCGTCTTTGTCTAAATTTTGGGCGTCGATTATCCCCTCTTTTACATCATTAGGGTTGTCAACACGAACATATACGACAGTTTCGCTTCGAGCGTTCAAATATACCTGGGATCTAGCGAATTGAGTCGTATTCTTCTGAATTGGTAAATCTACATGAATAGAATCAATAAAGATGAAATTCTTGTCAAAATCAATTCTGCATTTATTAGTGGTGAGAAAATCGCAACCTAATAATCCATCAAAAGGTATATTAGTATTACAATCGATAATCTGAAAATTTGCATCGAACATCTTATTCCCGTTTCCAATTTTAATTTTTGCCTCCTCATAAGTCTGAATCGTCGTATTCGGAGAGATCCCATTTAAAATAATCCTTTCTGAATTTAATTTCTCATAATTTTTTAAACTAGTATTCTTTATTAGAGAGACCGAGGCTCCCATATCAATAAGCATCTTTAGTGTATTTCCGGGTGCCTTTGAAGAAGGAGATTTTAACAAGATAAATGTTAGGTCGTTGGTCTCGAGAAAGACACTTGTCCTAAAAAATCGTTTTAACTCTCGTCAATCTCTGAACTCGCGATGTTTGAATTCGGGAAATTCTGAGCCAAAAGTTGGTTCGATGTCTGAGGTCTTTTCGAATCCCGTGTGGCGGTGGGGGATCGCGAAATGTCCGGGCGAGAGGTTTCTCGTCGATTTTCCCGAGTTCTCTGTTGGTTTACCCATTTCAATTTACGACATTCATCAATCGAATGATAAGGTTTCTTGCAATATTTGCAATAAGGAATCTGATTCTGTTGTTGATTTCGCTCATTATTCAATAAAAAAGAAGAATTCGCGTGTGCTTGGAATATAGGTCTCTGATTCGAACCTCGTTGGGCGTTCTGATAACAATTTCGCGTGGAGTGATTCGTCCGTCCACAAATTTCGCATTTCTGTTGACGGGCATGGCTCATGTTCGTGGCAATGGTACGACGGGGAAGTAATGATTTCTCCTCAACTAAACCAGCGGAGAAGGCCTCGTTTATTGTCTTAAATTCACGGTAACGCAGCATTTGCGAAATCGCGGGGGTTGAATGATAAATAAAGCGATTAAGTGTCATTTGTGTAACAAGAACCACGCGTTCTGAAAGTTCGTTATTATCAACATTTGAACTGTGAATAGTTCCAAGGATTCTTGAGGAAATTTCTTCGAGCCTTTGATAATAACTCGACAGACTTTCACTGCGACCTTGCCTCATGGCATGGAGTTCCTCCAGCAGTTGGTCGAAGGACTTTTTGTCCTGATATAAATTCAACAACAGCTTTGAAATCTCATTCCATGTGGTCAGGCTGCAATGGACGTCAATTTGTTCGCGAGCTCTACCTGTTATTTTACTCTTAACAAATAGTAGTAATCCCGGTTTTTGCCATTCAGTTGCGAGCTCAAATATCGAATCGACTTGTTTGATAAAACTACAAATCTTAAATCGATCCCCATCGAAATTCTGTGGCATTAATTTCGTTAAAAAATCTAAACTGTACGTCAGCGTACTCGCGTCAGCCTCGGAATTTTCGACATCCGCATTGGCATCAGTCATTTCCTAATCTTTGTCTAATTTCAGCTTTCAGTTCAATTTATTTATTTCGTTAGGATTTAGGAAAGGAATTTCTGCGAAGATTTAAAAGACCATAGGGGAAACCATGAATTCAGCTTACGTTTGTTCACGATGTACAATTAAAGTTCCGATGATAGGTGAAGAGCAGTCTTTTGCTTCGAAGGGCAGGTGTGCTACATCCTGGAACTTCTCCTTCGATGCGGGAATGGACTGGGTCGTCGTGGTTTGTTCCTGGCGAGAATTTCGTCTAGATTTCAAGTGAAATCTATGCTGTTTAGCGATGACGAAATCCCATCCTCGTCGCAAATTTTGTTGGGTACTCGTCAGGTTAACACGAAAAACTTCACTTTTCAATACGGAACTTTTATTATGTACAAAGGTTGTGTTTCGATACGGTGTTTCTCTAACTAAAAAATGGGCTCTCTTTCACAATGAACATGGACTTTTATACTCTTCGACATATCTATTTACCGCTACAAAAACCCGATTAATCGAGGACGTTTACATATTCGTAGTAAAAACAGAGGTTGTTTACGTGTACGTGATGATAAAGGTTTAGAAGTAGTTCACAAGTATTAAATGATAAAAAAAATGTCATTTACTTAACTTTGAAAAAGAAAATAGGCACTTGAACTTGATCCGTTATCTTACGTTCCTATTCTAAAATATTCGTATCGAAAAAAGAAAAATGGATATAATATTGGAGTTAGAATATCCAACATTTTATAAACAATTTACTTTTTTTGATGTTGTGACGATGTAGTCTTACGATGTACACTGAACTCTCATTTATATCCTCTCTCTCTTTGACACTCTACTCTCAGTTATATCCTCGATTTCAATAGATTTTTCGGATATAACTGAGAGTAGAGTGAGACAGAGAGTTCAGTGTATTTGACGTGTCGTCAGACGAGCTGTAAATTGACCAATGACGAGTCTTGTAATTCGAGTCGTCATGACGATGTCGTCACCGAGTCGTATGACGACGTCTTTTACGTGCCGTCCGACGGGTCATAAAATGACCGATGACGAGTCTCGTCACTCGAATCTTTATGACGATGTCGTCACGGGCTCGTCAGAATACGTTTTTGACGTCTCGTCCGACAGGTCGTCTAGGTTCCGATTACGAGTCTCGTCATTCAGCTCGTAAATACACTCGTCATGGTTAGTCGAGCAATAAAAAGCTAGCATAAACGATAGTTAGTGCGACACTACGATGCAAATTTTTTTACAAGACGTAGATTTTGCTATTAAAATGTAGCATCTTAGGTTATTTTTTGGTAATTTCTTTATTATAAGTGACGACCTAGATGACGACCTAAATGACGAGCTCGTCATGGTTTGTCGGGAGGTTCTCAATTCAATGTACATTAGCCAGTGAAAAAGGACGAAGAATTTTCAATTTTATGATTTCTTATATTAATATATTAAATGTATGCATTGATGAATAAATTAATAAATAATCCATTATGAAATATACTCATTTTTTGTACAAATAATTAAGTACCTTATAAATTTCGAAGAATTGTTTTATTTATAATTTATCCAATACATTTTTATTGTATAACCCTCGAGGATATTCTGTAATAGGTGTAATACCTTTTACATCTGTATTATATCAAAATGTACAATCAAATTAAAAAATTTTTAACATGAATTCCAAAAATGAACGAACTTACAGATTTTTTGGTATACTTCTTTTAGCACGACATCGATGCTTTTAAATTATAGTATTAGGTATTACACTGGAAAAGTCTTAAGAATCTCCCTCGGAAAATTTTATCATGCATTTATCAATTCATAGGCATAATTTATTAAGTTATTAATATATAATAACCAAACTCAAATAGTACTTACAAAGTTAAGTAATACAAACAGATCGAAAATATTTTTATTTTAAATATTGAGACAATCAAACTATACAAAGATTAAATAATCAATATTTCAAGAAAAGTGAAACTTTTTTTAATACGAAATTTCTGATGCATCATGGCTAAAATGCCATGGCATTTTATGGGCAATATGAATCAAACTTTTTCAAAATTCTATTCCATACTACTGGCATAAAACAGAAAATTAATCGACACATTTCCTTTCTTTTCACCAATAATTGAAAATTCGTAGAAATCGTACACATGTTCAAAGAATACTCTTTGACGTCATTATCCATATATTATGCAAAACGTATGGGCTGTGATGTCACAGCGTTTTTTAACTCTCTGTATCACCTGTGATTTACACTGATTTAAATAACTAACAAAACAAAAAATACATGTCGATGATATATAATATCATTCATGAAAATTCAATATATATTTAAGTTTATTATCAGACAGATGATTTAATTTTTACGTCATCTACTTTATTTATTCCCGGATATTCGAAAATCAATAAAATATGAGATTGAATTTTCCAAACTTAGGAATTCGAAATTCCACGAATGATGGACTGAATACAAATTCAGAATTTGAAAATAAAACAGTATTCAATGTTATTACCTGACTTATTTTCTCAATTTTAGATTTTTCAGATTAGACGAAATAAAAAATTGAGAATAAAAGAATTCAAAATTTCTAAAAGTCATTGAATTCGTCTTTACGAATGTACAGGTCTAAATTTTCAACTACAGAAATTAATCAAACGACCGATTCACGAAAATATGAACCAATTCATGTAATCATAATAGAAATTTCCCAAGTAAAATTAAAAAAACCTATATCCATGGAATGTTTAATTAACATTAACAAAATGTCTATCAATATCCTACGATAGACTTTATCGCACACCTTACAGCTGCGAATGATAAGACATGGAATAGGTTATTGCTCTTCACTTAATCTCACAACCATCAATTACAAATGTGCTAAATTTTGATCAATAGTTATTATCTTAAACGATTAGTATAATGAGGTCTAATCAGAGTATATATACTCGTGTTCGAAAATGTACTTCACAAAAAAAATTCAAAATGAACAAGTCATTCGTAGTTCTCAGCGCTTTCTTACTTTTGAACGTAAGTTACATAAAACTTGTAATTTTTTTAAATTAAAATCCTAACAGTCTCTGAACATGTTCAACTTTTTTGTAAAATTGAAAAATTTATTCATCATTGTTTAGATTATAAATCAAGGACAAGCCAGCATTTTTGATGATGTAAGTGGTGCATTTAATAAAGCAAAAAATTGGTCAACGAATAAAGTGGACGACGGTATCAATTCTGCCAAAGATTTGTTTCAAGATGTTAGAAAAGAAGCCAGTAGACAAATAGATGCAGCGACGGGAGTAGAAGGGGAGGTGAGAAAAAAATTTAAGGAAACACTTTCAAATTTTCTGACAAAAGTTAGTAATAAGTGGCCATTTGGGAGAACTGTCTGAGTAAAATTATGGTGATTGAAAATGTGAAAATATTAATATATTTATTAAATGAATTATAACCCAAGTTTATTGTATATTTATGTAATGAATAAGTAAATAAATAATTCATCAATTTGTAAATAAACAAAGTATTGATTTAACACTGAATTACGATAAACACTTAATTTTTAGATTTAATGAGTACTTTTCAAGTCAATAATATGGGGCCATGATTTACGATTTTAATTTTAAATATATTTCAATGAATTTTCATTTCAACTGCTATTTCTTAGCAAAAATATTATTTTTCATTAAATATAAAGTATATGCAATTTAAACTAAATATCAATATATCTGACTTTAAAAACTATGTCATCTTCTCTTGTAGTTGTTTTTAACGAATTTTCATATATATTATACTATTATTATTTTTAGTACACGTTGAAGACTTTATTTAAAAAAATATGGCGAAACTTATACTTGCAATACATATAGTATAAAATTATTTGATTTACTTTTTTTCAACTACTTATTATCTTACAAGATAAGAACCTTTACAACAATACTTTTTTTTCCACTAGAAATAGTATAATGAGGCATAAGAAGTTTCATCTTGTATCTGGTGAAACATAAGACATTTCAGTTTATATCCATGGGTACATACCAAAAGCGCAAATTACCTCAAAATCAACAATGTTAATGACTACCGAAAGCGCACAACGGGCTCATCCAAAAGCGCACATAGCCAATATTCGATATACGTAAAGAACCCAGTAATATTTTAATAAAAAACCAGTAATATTTAGATTTCTAAGGAAGTGTTTATTGTTCAAAATTTAAACACAAGTCGAAAAAGATAGAACGAATTATCGAAATAAAAAAATGTAACAACATATTTTATACGCGACGACAAAAAGAGCTTATTGATTTTAAAAACTGCATCCTATTTTCGGATGTTTTCTCTTGTTGTTTGTATTTTTCTCTTTGACAAAGTAGAAATTTTTCTTTCCTTGCTCGTTCATTCGATTTTTTGTGTACATTCGTCGATTTCATTTTCAATTCTGTTTGTATTTGATGCTTGAGTAATACGTCCACTACTCGCATCACTGTCTAGTGAGGTGCGTAGAAGTTTATTTTGAAGTGCTTATGAAAACTTTCAGGGCCGTTAGTTGTTGTTGGTGCGGAATCTTCTTCGTCTGTCCACATTGATGGTGGAAACAAGCACCTGTCAAGATCGATGTAGTTTTCCAGAACGTAGTCACTGAATGCGCGAAGTTTGATATTTTCTGGACATTCGGACATTATATCAACAAAAGCATCGTCCATCTCAGTGTGAGAAAGATACGAAAGTCCAAAAAACAATCGCAGCCACTGTCCTTCAGGTGTCGCTGAATTTTTGTAAGCCTCAGAGAAACCGAGTTAGGCTAATTTTCGGTGCCAGCTTTGTCCTGTAAAAGTTAATTGTTGTAAAAAATTTTTAAAAAGCATCCTTCATAGAAATTGGGGAATAATATACCTAAGTGGAATTTGCAGCATTTTATGGTTGCCATTGGGAATGTTGTTCGTGCTGCGGCGTGCGCAGCGAGTTCGAAATCCATTAAAATAGTCTGTGGAGCAAACGAAGACGCGCACAAAGATATAAGGTTTTCCCACATTTTCATATAGCAGTCCTTGCTTTTCGATGGTAAAAAACAGAATGCTATCTGATAGTATACTCCGTGAAGGTATAAGTGCACAGTGTAGAGTTGTTGGAAATGCCGTGGGCAAGTGTAAAAGGTATCGTCGACAAGTATAATGTTGCCATGTTTGACGAGAAAATTCATATTTGTGTCGCACGTAATTATTGCCATATCTTCAAAAATATGACAAAATTCTTCTTTGTTGTGTGTTTGCATTCCACAGTTTTGTAGCTGCTCCAACGCCTCTTCAGCAGATTTAGGAATAGTTGGCATTACCTTACGTCTTTCTCGATAAACTGAACGTGTAATATTTATAAAATCGTGGTTGTTCATCTCTGCGTGGGCTTGTGATGCAAGTATTTTCTTGGAGATTTCCGATGGTCGGGAAAACATATCATCTTCAGCTTTTCTTTTACATGAAACCCGAGCAAGATTGCACTGGATCTCTCGCTGATTCATAGCATCGTGCCCTGAATTTTCGTTTCGCGATTCAATAATATTCTGCACACTGCTGTCCATCTGAATAATAGCGTTGCAACCTCGTCGACAACAGCGATAGGATCTGTTTCCTGATGCCAGAACACGAAAAAATCTGAATTTGTATCTTTGAAAAATAAGGCAATCCACTCCTTTGTTGGTTTGTGTTCTCGAAAAATCCATTTCGAAAACACTCTAGATACAATGAAAGCGCAAAGACAACTACTTTCGGGAGGCCAGTAACGGAAAGCAAATGCCTTTATCAGACAAACTGAAAATTAGTCTTTCGTGATGCCTGCAGTAAATATTATTCTCATTCATAGTGAAAAGAAAGTAATAAACCGGCGAAATAGTAAATAAAAGCACTCGGCTTTGGAACTTTGAATTTAGATATTCGACTGTTCGATATGTCGACTGTAAACATAAATGTTTGTGCGCTTTCGACCAGTGTTCGTGTGTGCTTTTGGTGTGGGCTTTCGGTATAATTTTTGGGCGACTGTGCGCTTTCAGTATTCTCCGATATCCATAGTAAGACATAAGAAGTTTAACTTTATAGTGGGCCATTAGAAGTTTCACACTAGGATGTAAAAAGTTTCATTAAATTGTCGACCATAAGAAGTACTTTTTTCGCTATATGGTTTTTGTCCCTGGAACATCTAAAATGTGCCTTTTCGGAAGTGTTTTTGGGTCGTAAAGAGAGAGTTTTCTCCTGATTACAAAAACTTTACTTTTGCACCCTAGGGCGTAATAGAAGCTTATTTTGAAATTGAAAATAAACAAATAGTTCGTGATTCTCAGCGCCTTCTTACTTTCGAATTCAACTAATATAAAATTCGTAATTTTTAAAATTGCAATCCTAAAAGTCTGAAAACAACATGCTTGATTCCTTTGAAAATCCTAAACTTTGTTTATTGGTGTTTAGATTTTGGGTATAAAAACAAATGCAATAAGTAATGTAAAAGACTGGACATTGGATAAAATTGACAGCGGCGTCACTGCCGTGAGAGAATTTTTGGCTAATTTCGAAGAAGAAGCCGAAAAACACTTGCTTCAAGCGAAGAAGATAGAGGTACAGGTCAGGAAAGAAGTTGTGGAAAAACTGTCGAAATACGTGAAAGTGGTCAGTATTAAATAATGGCCATTTGGAAAAACTACCTCGTTCAATGACTGTGGCGTTTGAGAATGTAAAAATATTTATCTAATTATTCCATGGATTATATTATAATTCTATTGATTTTCTTCGTCAAAAACTTCCGTTTCTCGAGTGGAAAATGTTTGCAAAAAAATTAGTCTCCACACGCTGGATGTGAACTCAGGATCTCAGAATTGCTGGTCGAGTATTTTACCACTAAGCTACATTTTTGCCCTATGAAAAATTCTTTCAACAAGGAAAAAAATTGTTTTTATGATTATATCGTGAAGTATATTCACTATAAATATTAATATAATATATATTCAGAGGCAAACGCAGAGGGGGTCGAAATTTGGAAAAACAGTCATTTAATTTAAATTTTTTATATCTTCAAATTATTCCTCCAATTTAGTTCTATTTTCAGTTTAATCAGTCTAAGCAAGGAAATATTTTTTCCTCGACAGTTCATTTCCACTCGAGACTCTGTTGTAGCATTTCATGTAGGAGCAAAACTGGAAATGAAGTATTTACATTGCGAACAAACAATTTTTAGTTCAGAAGCAATCAAATGAATGGAAAAAAAGAATATCATAGCGAGGCATGCATGGACCAGATAGAATTTGAATTCGAGGCTGAATCTAACATAACCCTGGCCAAAGTGGACGATTGTATTGAAGAAATTCTTCGAAAAGATGGCATAATATACGATAATCTAATGGATTTGGGAAAAAGTTATACGAAAAGACTTATGGGCTTCGCAGAGGATGTCAATGCATGTACCGATGGCGACAATGATTCAAAATTATTGACCTTACTCAATTGTGTGAATGCTGTAAGTTTTCTTAAATTTTTGTTATAATTTTCACTAGGACGCCATGTTCCATCTCCAAAAAGTTTCAAAATTATGGGGGTACTAATTTGTTCTAAAACTAATCCATCCCCAAGTTTAAAATAATGTCCAAGTCTTTCGATGAAAGAAATACATACTAAAGATCTATGAAAATACTAGAAAATTTGATGGAAACTATATAAATAGATAAAAACTGAGAAACACTGAAAATACTAGCAGTCTATCAAATACTAAAATCCAATGCAGACACGCCATTTGTGAATATTTACAAAAAAAAACTAGAAAACTTGTAATTCTTGAAAATTGAATTCTATAGATTTCCACGGTAATCCATTGTACTATAGAGTACTTCTTAAATCGTAAACATACTTAAAAGATACGAAAAATACTGAAAGCGCCAGAAAGCTATAAAGTACTATAAATTTACAAGGATATTGTTTTCTGTAAAATCTATAAAATTACTTCGAATTCAATATACACCAAATTCTATAGATCTATATAAATATTCAGAAATAAGAGGAATACTAAAAATAAAAGAATTCATGTTCAAAATCTATGAAGATATAATTTTCTCCGATATCTATAAATTCACAAAAAATCTGTGACACATGAAATTTTTGAGTATAAAATCAGTAAAATCTGTAGATGAGTACATTAAGAACTTAAAAATCCTTAAAATTTTATAAAAACTGAACAATATAAAAAAACCTAATACTATTAGAAATTTTTAGAATTCTAGAAACAGTCAAAGGTCTAAAAAATCTAAAAAAATACTGAAAATCCACAAAACTTTGAATTCTGGAACATCGAATTCTACAGATCTACACTGGATATCATAGAAACTTTAGAAATGTATTAAAATACTGGAAATTCTTTGAAAATCTGATTTATACTAAAAAAATATAAAAATGAAAAAAACTATGAATATACCCAACGTCAATGTAGATATAGTTTTATAAAAAAATTATAGACATAGTAATAACAATCTATAAATCTTTGAATTTTCAAGCATCGAATTCTATAAAAACTATGCAGTAGTACATAAAAATACCACGAAAACCGTTGAATTATGTATGTTAATACTGAAAAAGTATTAAAAAATACTAACAATATTATAAAAGTTTAAAACAAAAAATTTGAGCTACTGCTTATTAAAAAAGGGCCATATTTAATATTTATTATTTATTGTTCTGGAACTTGAATTCTAGAAATTTATATGAAAATTCATTAATGTTCTAGCAATTCCTTCTTACTAAATATGTAATTAAAAATACGAAAATCATGAAAATTCCATAACAATACTAATAAACAATAACGTTTTTGAATTCTACAGCATAATATTCTAAAAATTTATATATAAATCCAAACTAATGCAAGCTAATCTTGCACTCAGAAAAATGTTTGTTTAACTTTGAAACGAAAAGAATTTCAAAGCCAATTCCTTTCAAAATGAAATGAAAACCTTTCATTTTTAAATGGTCGATTTTTCAAAGTGAAAGGATGTAGCCTTTCAAATGTACGCAGAAGTTTTCTGAGTATGTTAGTGACATAATTACTGAAAAAATAATAACTCAAAGATATTAGAAATGAGAGGTTGCAATTTTTGAAGACAAGTGATGTTTCATCTTTCATAAAGTAAATGATTGAGTTTTGCAAGTTGATTTTTGAGATTTTATGATTCTAGAATAAATATTCATTCATACACTCAAATACATAGATTTTGCATTCATACATTTATTGACCCTATTGACTTTTGAGTTTTCATCCTACCCCCAACAACGAATTTCTTCACAAGGTCCGTATTTTTAGTATTTATGAAATGTTTGTAGAACTGTCTAGTATTTTTATAGATTTTGAGTTTTGTCATGAACGCCTAGATACATTTATTTTCAAAACTTGATTCACTAGGATTTAAAGTATGTTTTAATTGGAGTACGTATTTTTATGGAATTTCTAGAAAACAATATCCTTGATTTATAATACTTCATCGCTTTCTGGTTCCTTCAGAATTTTTTGTATCTTTTCAGTGCTTACACAATTATAGGATTTTTTTCAGTATTTTTTTGAATATTTGAAAATGTTACGTCTGTATATGATTTTAGTATTTGAGAGACTGCTGGTGTTTTTAGTGTTTCTATTTCTTAAAGTTCTATTATTTATCATATAATTCATAGATTTTTGGAATTTTGATTGCTTTATAGAATTCTCCGCACTTAAGAAATTTTCGTGAGCACTACTGATGCCCCATTAATAAGATTTAGACACCATTTTACTTTCAGGAAAGATTTGTTTCGTTACCGATTTAATCCATAAATTGTAAAATGAATTTCTTTTTTAGAATAAATTAAATCAAATTATTAAAGTTATTACTTGACGTTAAAACTTGGAAAAGAATCTTTCTCCCTTTGCAGAAGATTGTAACAAATGTATTTAAAAAATGTGTAATGTATTGCCCACTAGATTGGCGCCGCTGCTTTTGACGTGATGCAGGGCTTCGTTTTCGTCAAAATAAAATTTGTGGAATTCTCAACGCATTTGGCTACATTGCCGGTGAGACAGACGACCTGTTTCGGAAAAAATATGTACAGAACAGTTAGATCTCAGTTAAAGCACGCAGATAAACTTCTCGAACAATGTGACTTAAACCAAGTAAAATGAAAAGCAAAACTCTTCAAAAACCTAATACTAGAAAAAATGATCAAATATTATTTGCAACCCTTGTAAATAAAATATTGTACTGTAAATAAAGCTCATTCTGACTGTTGAAACAAAATAATTAAAAAGACAACTGTAACTCAATCTAAATCTGATCCTTAATAACATCCACAACAAAGGCTGAAAATCTCGGGATGCTTCGAAAAATAATCAAACGAGCAACGTATATATGTACACGGAATTTATTTTTTACCAGTAACTGTAGAAACATCGCCTCGTTATTTATACAAACCTATGATCCCACTCTTTTTTTCTCAAGTTTCTAAAATCATGAACCAGTGCCTCCATTTTCAAGCAAGCACTATGATTCCACGAATGAGACATCCAAGCTGCATCCTTTTATTCACAAAAATATAATGTAAAAGAAACTACCCTAGATCTACGACAAAAAGCGTATAAATATCTTTTTCGAGTTCCCTAAATCATAGAGAACTGTAGTATTACACCGACGATCACATCACAGTTATGTCGCTTTTTTCAATGGCTGCCTTTGGAATAGCATCAGTTTTTGTAACGAAATTCGTGACTACAAGAATGTTGGTTCCAAAAAAAAAAAAAAACAAAAAAAACAAAAAAAAAACGGGAATAATAATCACCAATTCATTTATTCACGTGAAGGATGCTTTAGGCCACGACAGGGTTGAAAAATGTGTAGTTGGCATCATGGGGTTCCCCAGCGAACACGTCAGGGAAGAAGAGTGGTAAAAATCAGTTCTTTTACAGCATCCCAAATCCTTTCGAATAGTTGATTGCCTTTAATAATCGATCCTGCAGCTTTTCTATCGTACTGTAGTCCGGCAGAAGTAGGACATTGAAGCACGTGTGGGCGATTGGTAATCTTTCAAAGTTATAAGAAATCAATGATAATATTAAATTATAATAATACATGTTATTGATTCAATCTCATGAACTTTTTGAGGAATGTCAAAAATTAGGGAGAAGAGGATTGGGTATCAGATTTTTTTCAATTTAATTAAAAGAATTAAATTGAAAATTTATCGTAATTTTTCGAAATTTTAAATACTATCAATTCTACAATATGAACTCCCTTGATACCGCAAAAATAAAAAATTCCTTCAAAGCAACAAAATAACGTGGATAGAATCTTTGAAAATAATAAATGTTTATAAGTTTCATGAAATTCAAAATTATTATCAGAGAAAATTCGAAATCGTCTCAAAAAATCTATTTACAGCCTCATTTTCCGATTTCTAGATGAAATCCGGTTAGATTATACTAACGAAATTTCATGATATTAATATAATGCTTTATTTTATGTTTACTTCATCCGTTTAAAATCCTTCGATCCCTTTCAAAAATGGGAAATTCCTTCATTTTTATTTTTTCAAAGTGTTTTTGGGAGGTCATCATTACAGGAAATATTTGTATAATATTCATATATATTATGTAATATTTTTATATTAATATACGCATTGTTGATACATTAATGAATATCATGTTTGCAGACAATATTTTTGCAATATATGATAATTTGTTGAAGTAACTATTGTTGTAATAATAGTATATGTATTAAATGTCATAATTATATTATTTAACAACATAAAATATTGATATATGTAATATTGATTAATATTAATCTAATGCATATGAAAGACATGTAATATTTTAATAATAATATATGTAACATTAATATAATATCAATAAATGTCATTTTTCCAGGAAATATTTTTGTAAGTAATGCAGTTTCTTGATTTAAAAAAGCATTCTTTTCTTTGCCTTCGTGATCTATAATCAAGATAAGAAAAAAGATAAAGTGAAAAGTACCTGTCAGAGTCTGGTCCATGCCTTGCAATCACCATTTTTAGCCTGGAAAGCCCTCCAACGGGAACCCTGTCACTGCCAGTTGTGAATTGCAACAACCGGCGTTGACTTTCCGGTGGCAACGAGTGCGCGACTTGCCAAAAATTCTTGATTGCTTCACTCTCCACCGTGTAACCTCCTTCATACTCTGTGGCTGCTTCTAATTCCGCAAAATCAAATATTTTGCTTCCACAAACCAACTGTAATAATTTCGCCATAATTCAGAACAGGAAAATTACAACATATTTTATAAACTTTTTTTTTATTAAATAAAATACAATTCGCTTTACTCTGTGAAAAAATTTATACTATTCTTTGCTCTTTAAAAAAACATAGTCACTTAAAACTCAAAGTGTTATTATAAATGGTTATTACCTGTTCTATTTCTTCTGGTCGGAAGAGCAACGCCAAAGGACTTTCATCAGTGACCATTTGGAATCCACGCCTGAACGCTTTGAATTGCCTTTCGACGCATTTGTTCAAAAGGAAATCCGCATAAAGGTCCGCGAATTCTTTTCTGTTTTCCTGTATCACGTAAATTTCGTCGCCACCTTCTTTCAGCTCATGGACGAGGTTCGAGCCAAAAACATCTCTGGAAATTAAAAAAAAAAAAAAACATTGGAAAGGGAAAATCATATTTCATTGTATGACATTTCTGCTATTAGAGATAAGTTACTTGAACTCATATCGTATCGTTAAAAGTTCTGAGAAGGTAAATTTGTATCAATATAAATCAATGAAAAATCGAAAAATCGATTTATTTGGATTTCATGCACCATGAATTTTAAACGCTAATTTTTTTTAAGTAAAACTTCTTTGGCGGCATTATCACTTTTTCAGGAATGTAATTTATTCTAGAGTGTAATTTATGCAGGGAGTAATTTGGAGATTTTACAATGTAAGATGTAAGACCTTAAGATGTAAGAGTGAAATATTTTCGATTGCAGGGAGTAGTTTCGAGATTTCGTTGTAATGTAAGACTGTAATGTTTTCGTTTTGAGGGAGTAATTTTAAGATTTTGTAAGTTTGTAATTCTGTAAGGGTGTAATGTTAGATTGGAATAGTTGAAGGTCGATGATGTCCAAGCGTGTTTCGAGTGTAAGGAGTAATGTTAGGTCGGAATAGGTGAAGGTCAGGTGATATTTGACCGTATTCCGAGTGTGGGGAGAAATTTTGAGATTCTGTAAGAGTGAGCGAGTAAAAATATAATGTCAGGTCGGAATAAACGAGGTTCATTTCATGTTCGAGCGTAAGCGAGAAAGGGAGAGAAAGTGTGAGGCAGTGTGAGGTGTAAAACGCGGATTAAGGCCTGTCCACATATTAAGTCATCAATTTTTTACCCATTTTCAACCCCCTCCCACCCCATGTCATCATCCGTCATCATTCCGCAGACCCCCCCCTTGTGTTGACGTCATCACATAAAATAATTTTATATATATTTACATTTATATGATACTTTAAAAAAAAAACAATTTTATGAATTTTAGTCTAATTTCTAGAAATGCAAGAAAAAAATTTCGGAAATCGATAAAGAGTTAGCATTGAAAAAAAAATTTCGCGTGTATGCAAGTAAATAAAACTGAAATAAAGTTGAACCTTATTGAAAATGACAGGCTGATATTAGTAGAACCGTTCTTTGGGTATGGCAATCGAGGTGATGAATCCCCACTTCCCCTATACATTTGTATTTTACTGTTCGTTTGGAGATTTTTTTCTCAAAATATTGTAAAAATAACTCTCGTCAAAACCTTGAATAAACGAAGTAAACACAAGTCATTCATCAAATGAACAAAATATTAATATAATCTTAAGATTATTTTCTGAGAAGTTATATTGTAGAAAGGCTTTAAAGAAGTCGAAAAAGACATGATGTTTTGTCAACAAATAAAAGCTTATAGTTTGAACAGCTCATTAATAATATTGAGTAGCAATATTCATTTCATGCGAATTTAACGCAAGATTTCAAAAAAATCAGAGCGATATTTAAAAAAACGCGTGCTAAGTTTGTAAAATTTCTCAAAATTTATTTTTTTTAATGATTACGTTATCATCTTTGGAACCTCCACACCCCCCTACGTCATTATCCGTCATCAAACTTAACGCTCCCTCCCCCCTAAGAGCGATGAAGTAATATGTGGACAGCCCCTTAAGGCCTGGTGCGCGATCGAGATGGTGGGAAGGTGAAGTAATTCCTAGGAAGCCTTTGTCAATCCAAACAGCTGATTAGATGACGGCTCGGCAACGTGAGTGACGCACAATTCGTGACGCGAAACTCGAAAAAAATGTAGTCACAGAAAAGTTTACAGAAAAAGTGGAAGTTGCTGCTAGCACGTGCCGCAAACAAAAACGACATCGTACAGACTTTGGCAATCCCGATTATGATGTAAGCGAAGTCTACCATGATATTCATTAACGGCTAATAATGAATCACAATATATCACAAAATCACATGTCACAAAATAACAAAATGTCACAGACCACAAAATGTCACAAAATTACATAATGTCACAAGACTCGAAATGTCAAAAATCACAAAATGTCACAATATCAAACGTCACAAAATCAAAAAAGGTTACTTGATGTTACAAAATTAAAAAATGTCATCAATAACAAAATGTGACATCACGAAATTTCATAAATAACAAAATGCGAAAAAATCACAAAAAAATATAAAATCGCAAAATGTCATAATCAAAAAATATCACACCTTGATAACACCTTAATTTGTAGAACTTAGCAATTTTGTGACTTTTCCTGATTTGGAACATTTTATGATTTTTGTGTGTCTTGTATTTCAAATTTTCAAAAGAACAGCAGCAGGGGTAGAAGTGGGGGAGTAGGTCATTTAATCCCTGAATGAAAAAAATGCCTATTACCGTCTCACGAACATGGTCAATAACTGTATTAAATTTTAGGTTTTGTGCAGTAGTTTGGGAGTTATAAAGCAGATAATAAAGATTTTTGAAGTAAAACTTCCTAAGCGGCATTATCACTTTTCTAAAATGTAATTTATTCTAGAATGTAATTTATGTAGGGAGTAATTTGGAGATTTTGTTGTAATGTAAGACTGTAAGACGTAAGACTGTAATGTTTTCGTTTTGAGGAAGTAATTTGAAGATTTTTTAAGTCTGCAATACTGTAAGCGTGTAACGTTAGATCGGAATAGTTGGAGGTCGATGATATTCGAGCGTGTTTCGAGTGTAAGGAGTAATTTTGAGATTTCGTAAGTCCATAGCATTGTAAGAGTGTAAGAATGTAATTGATAGATTCGACTAAAAATTCGGAATAAAATAATTTTTGAAGTAAAACTTCTTAGGCGGCATTATCACTTTTCAGTAATGTTATTTATTCAGGAATCTAATTTATTCTAGAACGTAATTTATTTAGGGAGTAATTTCGCGATTTTACAATGTAAGATGTAAGATAGTAATATTTTCGATTGTAGGGAGTAATTTTGAGATTTCGTTGTACTGTAAGACTGTAAGATGTCAGCCTGTAATGTTTTCACTTGGAGGGAGTAATTTCGAGATTTTACAATGTAAGATGTAAGACTGTGAGATGTAAGAGTGTAATACTTTCGATTGCAGGGAGTAATTTCGAGATTTCGTAAGCTTGTAACACTGTAAGAGTGTAAGAACGTCGTTAATAGATTCGACTTAAAATAGGAATTAATTAATTTTTAACTGATTAACAGTTAAAAAACGAGAAAAATTGAGGGATCTGTTAGAATTAAAAAACGCAAGAAGAATAAAAATCTATACATCGGAACCTTAAAGAAAGCAACATGAGAAGTTTTACTTCCAATGCGTGTTGATTTAACACGCTCTGAATTTTTTTCCTACAGACATTTTTCGATTTCCAGCATGCAAAGCTCTAAACATTCAAAAATACTGGTTTCTTACAAGAATTATGAAATACTGAAAAACATTACGATGAATTTCACAGTGAAGGTTTTTTTTCATATTTTCTTCATATTCTTTCAAAAGTAATTTTCGTACGTAAAAATCATCAATAGTTATTGAAATGTTTGTCAAGGAATCTTCTTTTCATACTTACTTGTAACCGACACGAAAAGTTTGCATGAAAGTTTCTGCCATATCTTCTCCTTCGTACTCCAGCATTTCCATAATGGCGCGGTACAACGTAGGACTCCAATCTTCGAGATCCGTAAAACATCCTTTTTTGCCAAGAAGTTTGCGATAAACGACCATAGGAAAACGCACGTCTAATATTACATTGTTGTAAATGGCTAGACCAAGAACTACTCCGATTAACGTGAACTGGGCATCGCTTTCAAATGACGTTGGATTGAACCACGTATTTTGAGTATCTTCCTGTGGGGCGAAAATTCCTATTTTCAATTTATAATCAATAATAAAGTGCAACATTAGATCTGAAAATCTTGCAATTTCGAATTGATCAAATATGTTTTTCTTAACCTGTGTTGTAAACATTCCATAGTCGGGATTGAAAATCTCTTCTACGACTAGCTGGAAAAATTCTTTCGATACCCCACCCTCGTCTACGCCTTGTTCACCTTCAAACTCAACTACAAGTTGTTTTTTCAAGTCAGTTGGATTTTCCATTGCCACCATCTCCAGTTCCACTAATGCGTCGTCTATCAAATGATCTCTTCTTACCTGAAAAAGAAAATTTCTAATTGGTAACGTCTTAAAAAAAAAGGGAGAAAACGAAAGGAGCATGAATTTATGAAATAGAAAAGCAATGATATAATATTAAAAATCGATGCTGCAAACTCAAGGATTTTGCATCTAAATCAAGGCATTTATAAATTGTTCAAGAGATATTTTTTGGAAGAAAAGAAATTTAAAAAATATATGAGGTACAGTAAAAGGAATTTTCCGAATTCTTCCACACGAAAATGCTCCACTCAATTTATTCACGTGAATCTGTACCTGCAAAAAATTGAAACATCTTTTAAAAAAGGTTCCAAATTACCTTAAGTCTCAAATAAGGATTTGTTGGTTGACCAACGACAGTCTGCAAAAAGCTCATACGTCGCTCGCTGTACATTCTTATGCGATTATCGTAGTATAAACCCTGAGCTTTCGTTGCAGGAGTTAAAATAAAAGCGTAATTCATGAAACTGAATTTCTTTGGCTGATCGCTTTTGTAGTACGCAAAGTCTTTGTCCATTTCAACTGCGTCGCTCAAAGGCTCGTTGTAAAAATCTGTGAAAGTTATGAAAGGCTTTCGGGCATCCAGTGGAGAGATTCCCAATTCTATTGCTAATGGATCCTGTGAAGAACAACCGAATTTAAAATCAGGGTCGAATATTCATATGATAATATGCAACTCAAAAAACAAATTGTTTTCATCATGAAAGGACGAAATATTTTCAGAACCATGAGCATACCTGTACAGTAGCTCTTTGATTCGACTTGTCGTCATTACTACTCGCAACATTCCCATTATCTTCGTCTTGACGAAATTCCAATTCATCGACTTCGCCAGCCAGAATACACGCATAATACAACATTTTCATCACTTTTGTAGGGGCCGTTATCGTGTCCGCGTCTTGGACGCAGTAGTCACGAGAAAATTGACCTCCAATGACCTAATGCACAAGAAAAATACATTTTCGATTGTTCTTGCTCTTGTGCTCATCATGAAATGTTTTTTTTACGAAATCCGAACTCTCTTATCTCAAAGTTCCTGGAAAAATGCCTACCAGGATATCACTGATTCATAAGACATCGAACATCACTCACTTTGAGAGTAATGAGCTGTTGAAGTGCTTGAAGCAGATTTCGTAAGCATGGCTTGCAATGTCGTGCCAAAATCCTGGCCAGTTTGGCTTGTGCAGGAAATGGCAAACAACTCGCCGCCTTGCACAGCATGTGGAGAGCCAATTCCAAGTATTCATTGCTGCCAAGGACCGGGATTTCGAAAACAATAAGGAAAACATTCAACAGAGTGTCGGTGCTGTCGGAGGACGTGGCGCCAAACACTCGCAGGTCCAACTCTATGTGGTCGGCCAATGTGACTAGAGCGTGTACTAAAGCTGATTCAAAAGCATCTCCTGCAAAAATACTTTTCTTATTTTCATTCAACATTTTCCCTTCAAGGAAATGTAAAATTGAACAAAATATGATGATGCGTCAGAACAATCAAATGATTTTCCATATCAGATAGTAAAACATTGTTAGAATTTAAATATCAAATTGAAGGCTTTTGGAATTCCTGTAGAAAAGAGGTAAAGAAACGAGAGATCGATCAATTTTTTAAAATCTCAATTCGAAATTCGGATAAAAAATCTATGAATTGATCAATCATTGTTATATGTAAGTATAATCGATGCTTCTTGAAAAACGCAGTAGAATCATTCAAGTCATCAGAGTAATACACTCAGAAAAAAATATAGTAATTATCACAATACTGTATTGTGCTGTGGAATCAGTCTGAAATATTGTATTTTTTGGTAGAGATTTATAGCAGTTTTTTTCATAATATATAGTAAATATTGTGGTAAAAGATATATTTTGTTATAAAAAACTCCTATCCATATTTCGTTTTCTACTATACTTTTTTTGTACTTTTTGCAATATCATATTGTAATTACTACTAATCCAGATTTCAGAATATTCCATACAGTTTTGCCAGTATTGAAATCTGTATAGTTCTTTTTGCTATATGTTTGTGTACTTTCTAGTATAAAACATATTGTAATTAATACCTACAATATTGGCAAAAGTCACAAATATATTGAAGATTTTACATGATATAAATTTTTGCAATACATATGCATACATGTACAATATTCTTTCTTAGTAAATAAAATATATTATAGGAAATGGTAAAAGGTGAAAATTTTTATTTGATGTTTCACTATAAACTAATATTAAATCCTGTGTACTAGTATAGTAAAAATATTTATGTAGTACAATGTGCATTCTGCAGATTGAAAATTTTTAGAAATTATTTTATAAAACTAGCATACATATTGTAGTTAGTACAACATAACAATTTCTACTATACAATATTATCATAATTAAAATAAAAATGACAAAATTTACAAATATATTGTAAAACATGCAATATTAATGTAAAACTTACAATATTCTAGTACTTTCTACCATGCATGTATATCAGAAAATACAAAATTTTTTTTCTCATTCTACACAGTATTGCAAATTGTTACTGATGGACAGATTATGTTTGTAAACAATTCTATTTTAAAAATGCAGACTCAGATATTTAAACAGGAAACTACGCTTTATTAAAAAATATCAACTAACGAATAAAAAATAAATTGTTAAGTATTTCAAATCTTATAATTTCTCGATTAGGATTTTGAAGAATTAATTTTCCTGCAATTGAACTCAACTGTAAACTTATATCAAGAAACAAAATATACGACAGTTTTGAAAAGCTATTGTTGCAATTACAAGTATTCCAAATTTTTGAGTTCCTGTATTTTCAATTAAATCAAAAAATATGTGAATAATGTGAAGATTCTAAATTTTTATTGAAAAATTTAAAAAACGAATAATGAAACAACATTTACGTGTCATAAAAGAAATTGTGACTTAGATTGTTATATGAAAAAATATAACTCATTGATAAAATCACTTATTTCGAATCGTAGAACTCATAAATTTTTTGTAACAATTTTCTTATTAAATTTCTACAAAATAAAAGGAAAAAAACCGAGAAAATAAAAAGTTGAAGATAATTATTGTAATGAATATGAATGTTGCAAAACATAAAATTCATGATGGGAAAAATTGTGATTTTCGTATTTTGGATAAGAAATTTTGAAAATTGTTAATATTTGTATGAAACAACTATATTCCCTGCATTCCCATAAACGTGCGTTGATGAATGAAGAAATTCATTTTTATCATTATTCATTATCTTAAATTCGTAAATTTTAAACAAAGATTTTTTTATTGAAATCATTGCGAAGTAAAAAGGTTGAAAAAAAAAAAAAAAAAAAAAAAAAAACTAAGAAACACATAAATGAAAAATAGTTAGAAGTACTAATTGAACTAACGGAAAATAAAAATATTAGACTGAAAAAGATTTTCGATCTCCATATTTTAGATAAGGAATTTTCAAAACTGTACAAATTTTCTACTATTCGAATAAATGGTAAATTTGCATTAATAAATATGATTTACTGCATTTTTAGGCAGTTACAATTAAAAAAAAAAAAAAGAATTTTTCATCATGTCTAAACGTTCTGGATTAAAACTTTACTACAAAATGTGCAATTATTTGAAAATAGAAAATTTTTGCTTTAATTACTAAAAAACTGAAGGAAAAGCATTCTAATAAAAAGAACGTGATTTAGAAATATAATTTCAAAAGATTATTGAATCGATCTCATCAAAGAAAATGATAAATAGAAAAGGTTAATTTTTATTGACATATTAAAAATTTTGACTGATCATCAACTGTCAGAATGTCGTTTTTATCAAGAACTATCCAAAACGTCAAAAGAAAATTTCATATTCTGTTCCCAACATTTTTTCATGAACTGAAATCATGGCTTAAATAATTTTTATATTTATTTCTTTTTTTTTATTATTCAATTTTTCATTAATAATCAGTAAAAAAATTTCGGTTTGTCAACCCAAATTCACCTACATAATTTTTTTCAACAATATATTATTCCTTAAAATAAAGTTATCTCGTACTTGTTTTTTTTTTCCTGGATATCAAAATTTACTTTAGAGAACCGACTTGATAGATAAATCGATTATCATTTGAACGACGTTCCGGCAACCATGTGTGTCGCCCTTCTCAAGTTTACTCAGTTTCCCTATGACATGATATTCATAGTAGATTATCGACGTTGCATTACAATCTAATTCCCATTCCTTTTCAATATTAATATTACCAATGTTCTCTCATAGAATCTTTGAGGAATAAGTAGAAAGCGTTCCGAAATTCGTAGACACTGAATTTCGAGCTCTTCATCGCTACAAATACTCAATTAAAATTGTTTCTAGCAAAACGAAAATGTCAATTACCTGGCAGCGACCAAAGAGCCGCGTATGACCTGCGCACTGATAGCAAATCAACGCTAGTGTCATCAATAGGTGGAGCCACCGGCGAGGGATCACTGCTGTCTTCATCTTTGTCCTCGCCTTGAAGAGAACGAACCGCCTCCTTGTTCAGGTCCCCAGGTGGCCTCAAAAGCTCCGCTGGCGCTCTGTCTAAAAGCGCCGTGAGAGGAGAATCATTTTTCTCGGACTTCTGGAAGCTGCGACTGAGTGCCTCTGCCGAGGAAAAGATTTCTCCCAGTGTACGAATCAACAAGGAATTGGAGCCTTCCGCTTTGCATCTGTCTATTATATCCAACAGCTTCGATTCCGTCAGGAAAGGAATCTTTTTCCCTAATTTAATGAGATAAAAGGCACGTTTCGTTTCATCAGCATACACAGCAAAACGTGTCAAGGACTGAGGATTTTATTGGTTCAAGGATACAAAGGAATGTCAGTTTTTGCGTTTATTATAACGACTTATGAGTTTCTTGAGATATTCGAATCGATCGCACAGCGCATTGAAGAGCAATTCGGCAATAAGTCGACTGCTTAGACGAGGCTTCGGAAGTTTAGAGCTTCTTTGAGTTTTTGATTTTTTTAAGGCCGCAAATTGACATTCTTTTTTGCGAACTTTTTTGGATTTGCGTTTCACGAGTTTTCTCGGAATTTTGTTTTCTTTTGTTTCAACCGTGACTGAATGTGCTTTGCAGTTGTTTTGTTTTTCAAGATCGAGAGGCTTGGCTTGGGAACAGGGAATTTGGGAAGGGTTTTCACTGCTCGATGCCGTACCTTCAACGGAGCACGTAGGAATCACGCTTTTCACTGGCAAACTTTTCGCCAAGGTCGCGGGACCGGGCTCCATCGTTGTCCTGGCGACTTTGCTCGGTTGAGTTCCGTCGCATAGTCGAGCTTCTTGGGAAAACAACTGAATTGCTTGGGCCGCTGCCTGATTCGGCGTCAGATTTGTCACCTAAATTATTACAAAAACTCATAGTGTCAGATTTTCTAAATATTTCGTACCATTATGGGATATGAACAAAACTCAGATGATAAGAATATGAATAAGTTCGAATTTCATAAGATTCGCAGAGATTTTATGAGAAATAGGTTTAATGTTAAATTTGTATTGATTGAGATTGTAAAATATATGTAAGGATAATTTTCATAACTGGAAATTTTGGGTTGGGCTTGCTTTTATTCAACTGCTAGTGCAAACCTCGTTTGAGAACTAATTGTCCACAGGAAACTATGAAAAGGAATAAATACCTTTCCACTGGAAGCACAATTTTGATTGTCACATTGAGGATTTCCACATCCATCTGTGAGTTGGTAGAAATAACGCTCAATCAACTTTTTGGCTGAAGCACGCTTCATGTCGCTGCAAGGGCTTTCACCTCCTACCCTAAATTGAAATTATAAATAATTAATCATGACATATTCAAAAAAGTTTCAGAAAATGATTTACTTAATAGCATTCTAGAAAACTTGTACACCATGACTATTAGGAAGTTTAAAATAAGTACATTTTTTGAGAAAAAGAGTAAAATATGAATAGAAAAAGGAAAAGACGTAGAAAGCATATTTCCATTAAAACATTTTTATTTTAACATTGAGAAAAATAGTGAATTTCATTCAATCAAATTGTATAAATTTAAACTCATCTGTAGCAGTTCACTTTTTCCACATATTCATCAGAATTCGAATTTTCTAGGAATAAAAAAATTGGAAAATTCAAGAGCTACGTTCTTTTCAACAATACCAAACTAAGGAAATATTAAGGTGACACAGAGGCCGTTTTCACTGCCTCCTTCTTCCACTAATTTGTTTTCCGTTTCATGCGTCTTTCCCGCACTTCAGCAGGCTCTGTGTCCCCTTAAGTGTAATTTTAATTCCTAATGAAATTCAATTTTTTTAAATTCGTCTCCTAATATTTTGATTATTATCCAATCTCGATTATAACGTTATCATCTTTTAATATGAATGAACATTTGTAAGACATTAAATTTTAATTTTTGAACGTTTAATTGATAATTTTTTATTTAAATGAAAAATATAAAATGAATACAATATATTTAATATATTTTTTGATAGAGGTGGAATGGGACGATAGAAATGGCAAACTGAAACTAAGTGAGAGTAATAAAAGAGACAAAACAGAAACAAGAATGATAAGGAGAGGATTAGGAAACGCAAGAGGAGGAGCGAGAGAAAGAGAGATAGGTTTCCCGGAGGAGGGAGATAACAGGGGGACGGGGACATGATGCGAAGGTGATGGGCAAAGAGTGGACTGGGTTAGAGGGAGAGGAATTGAACTAAGTCACGAGAGAAAGTGGAACCCAAGGGAAAATGAGGACTTGAGCTTTTTTTGAGGGAGACCAGGAGGAGGAGCCAGAAAGCGTGGTCATGGGGCGGAATACCTATTATTCAAAGGAAGGAGACAGGAGGTGAGAGGAACCGCAGGCCGCAGATTCTAAAGCTAAAAGTAAGCGAGGGGATCTACCAGATAGTAGGATGTTGGTGTGGAACATAGCAGGAGCGAACAAGATAAAGGGGGCTTAGGATTACTTAAGGGGCTTTGAAATTATATTGTTAGACACGCGGATAGAGGCAGATATGGCGATTAAGGAGATAGAAAGTCTAGACCATGGACAAAGTAATATAGGGACAGAGCATGAAGTCATACTTTAGAGCAGGGGAGCGTCGCGCAGAAGGACGAGGGGGACAAGATTGTCTGCCTACTTTTTATTGACCGAGGCAGTGTGCATGCTCAGTTCCGGGCAATTCCGGGGAAATAACACCTAGTTTGCCTAATTTTTATTAGTCAACGACTACATGCATGCTCAGTAACATGTTATGTTGACGTTATAGTACCCTGCCTCTCACCCCTCAACAGGGGCCACCCCGCTTGCTTACACTCCGTCCCTATATTTCTTCGTCTATGGTCTAGACACTGGCTATAAATGGCAGAGTAGGAACGCAGTGAGAGTTCAGAAAAAAGGGAGGGCTAAGGGAGGGGTAATAGTGGGGTGGAAGAAGAAAGGGGGGGGGAGAAGGAATTGAGGTAGACAACTAGGAATACGGACGTGTAATTAAGGGACTGAAAGGGCGAGACGGGGATTGCAGGTGATTGGAACGCTAGAATAGGAAGAGAAGGGGGTGATCGGCAGGAGGGGATCACTAGGAATTCAGAAGGCGCTACACTGAACAGAGAAGGGAAGAAATTACTAGATTTCTGCACAGAGGAAGGGATAGAGATAATGAATGGACGCATGAGGGGAGACTGGGAAGGGAAATTGACTTACATAGAGGGGAAGGGGTCAGTTTTAGAGCTGGCATATAAGTAACCTTAAAGTGAGGAGTAGGATTGAGTCGGACCACCTGCCGTTAGAGCTGACAATCAAGTCACTTGAAGAAAGGGAAGAGGACCCTGAAGAGGGAGATAAAGGAGAGGAAAAAAGACTGAAGTGGAAAAAGGACAAGTATGAACTATATCAATACGTAATGAGCAAAAAAATGAAAGAGAAGGAAAATGAAAAGAGAAGTGGTTGGGAGTGAATTCAAAATACCATATGGGAAACAGCTTTCGAGTTAGGAGTGGTAGACAAGGGTAACAGTAAAAAAAGGAAAGGAGAAAAAACGAAATGGTGGGACAAGGAATGCAGGGAGCAGAGAAAGAGATTATGGAAGGCACTGAAAAACAAGCAGAGAGACAATAATGAAGATACATAACGCGAATGGAGGGAAGGGAGGAAAAAAATGAGAAGACTGTATAACGATAAAAATAAGGAGTATAAGGAGTGAAAAGACGTGATATTGAAGAAATAAGAACAATGGAAAAGTTCTGGAAGGGGCTTAATGAATTGAGGCAGAGGAAGAAGCGAAAGTTTTACATTACTTATATTACTCTCATCACATTTAAAGAACCAGCTGTAATTACTTTTAACAGAGCAAAATCCCAGTAAGCTGTGTAAAAATGGTGATAGAGAATTTGCTCATTCACTTTTTTTTAAATGAAACATTCAAGATTAAAAGCATTAAATTTTGGAACTTCACATAGAAATCCATAAAAATTCTTTAAACCTATAGTTCTGCTAAAAATTTTTACGTAATTCAATGAATTAAAAAAAATAATTGAAATACTAGATTTAAATTATTATCTACCTAGATTATTAGTATTTTTGACTCTTTTCGTATTTTTCAATATGTAAAAAATGTTGCAGGGTTTTCTAATAGAAATTTTTTCATAAATTTGTAATATTTTTCTGAACTGTGCTGCATAGATTTCAATAATTTCATGCTCTGAAATTCAAAGTTCTTTAAATTTTTTGTATTCAAGGTGACAGAGGCTGTTTCCTCCGTCTCTTCCTTCTACTCATTTGTTTCTGTTCTATGCGTCTTTCTCGCACTTTAGCAGCCTCTATGTCACCTTAAGAGGATTTTTCAGGAAATAGTAGGCATCAATATAGATTTTTATTTCTTTTGGTTTTTTTGTACTTTCTCAGATTTTCTACGATTTGAAGGATTGTTCAGTATTGCTTTAACTATTTTTATTTTTCAGGATGTATAAAAAATTTCCGTCTTCTCTAGTATTTTTAAAATTTTCTAACATGTTTATATGAATTGCTCTATATATTTCCAGAATTTTGAACTCTAAAATACAAAGTTCATAAAATTTTTGTATTTCAAAAGATTTTTCGGGAAACAGTGTCTCAATAAATTATTACTTTCATTACTCTTCATATTTCTTCAGTTTTTTTATGATTTGAAGAATCGTTCAGTATTTTCAAATATTAATATATAAATTTCTGGAATTCGATGCTCTAGTAATTAAAGTTGTATAGATTTGAAATATTTCATAGATTTATTCATATTTTTCTATATGTATTTCCTAGTATTTATAGAATGTTTGAAATATTTGAGGTATTTCGATTAATTTTACAGAAAACAGGTTCATTGTAGATTTAGAGCGCCTTCATAAATTTTTCAATTTTTTGCAGACTTTTGAGATTTGAAATTTTCTCTATTATTTTTATGGACTTCTATGTATGTTTATTTTGAGAATTCAATGCTTGAGAAATTTAAGTTTCTGATTCTTGGAATAACATTAATTTTTGGAGAATTTAATAGGATTTAAAAAAAAACTATTGAAAATTTAGTATTTTCATTCATTTTATCAAAAATTGAATTATGTAAGGTTTTCTAGCATGATTCATAGATTTTCAAAATCATGCTACAGAATTTAAAATCTATAGATTGTACGTATTTTTATATATGCATTGTCATGTGGATTTCTAAAACTTAATGCTTCGAATTATGAAAGTTCCTAATAAAAAGTGAAAAAGCATATTCTTTGTCGATTTTTGTACATAAAATTACCAAAATTTTACCATGTTCAGTTAAAATTTATGAATAAAGTTATCTTTTATTCAAAAAAAAGGAAGTTCAAAATCAGTTTCATCTGAGTTTTAGAACATTTCGCAAATAGTTACGAATAGTTTCAAAAACTTAGTGAAACTGATAAAAATAACATGAAATAAATAACAGGATTGTTATTACTTGTTTCCATTATCATTACATGAAAAATGTAACATTCAATAGTAACATGTAACTTCTAACCCTGTTTTAGTGTCATTGTTTATTTATTTAGTATATTTATTTGTTGATGTATAATAAATAATTCGAAATATTGACTATTAAATGTATAACTTTTTATTTATAATTCTTATGGAAAACTGACATTTCAATAATTTTTTAAAAAATTTCAAATCTCTCATGTCATAATCCATATTGTTATCATTTTTTATAAATTATATTTTTTAAATTAACAGCGATTGACAGGTACTTCTGTGAAAATTGACAACATGACAATTACAATGACTCGGTCAAATTGGGCAACAACAAAGTACACCGTAAATAGATCGCACACGCCGCGTCAGATTAGGTTGGATGACTCGACGTTCCCGATTCACATTTGATGTGCATTTGATACCAGGAATCGAAACGTCAACGTCCAGATGAAACAAAAGTTCAAGGTCGTTCCACCTCGGGATCCCAATAATCCGGAAAGCGACGAAACTATGATTAATTCTTACCTGGAAGCGAGATGTTCTCCAGGGTCTCCTTGGCTCTTTGTGTTCATAGAACGAGAATTTTCCGAATTTTGCGCGCCTTCGTCGTCGCGATGTTCACAGGCCGTCGTCGCAAAAACGATTCGACCTATTTTTTTCGACCTCCAACATGCGATCGGCTCGGATATTTCGCGGAATCGCGATTTCGACTTCTCACGTTCACTGGGGATATCACTTGCGCGAAAGTGCCAATCATGCAAAACGATCAAGTTTAGCGAACTTTAAAATCATGGAAAGTCGAATTTCCTCAGTTTTCCCGAGACACGGGATATTGCGGAAAATCACGGGAAACTTTGATGCAATTTGATGTTTTGTGCGGTTTTGTATTTTGGAAACAATCAGAAATTTGTCTGGTTTGCCAGACTGCACGTCGATAATGGCGCGAAATTCGAAGTCAAGATACCTAACTTTTTTTTAACGTTCTTTTCTAAATTTCTTTTTGTTGTCCATTAAATTTTGTGTTTATTCACGATAATTTAAACTCAAATTTTACAGTTCAAGCGTTTTATGTAAAAAAAATCTTCTTTAACTAAAAAAGATTGAACATTTTTAATTTTTATTCTTGAAATATAAAGGTTTTTCCAAAATTGCAACTATAAAATAGACGAATTTTCTTTAAAAATTTTTTTTACATGTTTCTAGTATAATATATACGAAACCCTGGACGATTTCTAAGTATCTTTATAGATTACTTATAAATTGCTGCAGATGAGATTTAAAAAACTCCATGCTTGAAAATGCGAATTTCGATGTAATATTGTCTGTAATTTCAAGAATAAATGATTAAATTACATTCATACAGATTTTTATGTTTTATATATCGTTATTCTTTTTTTGTATTTTTGAAAAATTCAAAAGATTTTGTTGCGTTTATACTTCCAGAATTTTTAGAGATTAAAAGTATGTTTAGAATTTGATGCTGTAGAATCCAAAAATTTATAGACCGTAGAGGAATTTGTCGAGATTTTTCAGAAAACAGTTTTTTTATAGAATTCGAATAATTTCATTATGTATTCTTTTAGAATTCGTATGAATCGAAAGATTTTTAATACATTTATATGGATTTTTAGAATCTAATGATCTAAGATTCAAAGTTTAATACATTATTATCATTTTCGTAATTTTTTATTTTTCTTGATTATTTACTGCCCCTGGCGGACGAGTTACCACGCTATAGTGTAGTAAAAGTTTAGTAGATTTTATTTTGGTAATTAATCGTTTTTTCATCAATATTTAACAGTTGTATGCTTGTATGTCAAAGAAAATTTCATATTTTCAATCTCGCGGGGTTTTTTTTTAAGAATTGTCGCCTTTAAAATCGTTTTGTAAAACATGTCGAGGTCATGGAATAACTTTCCAACATGTTTTCGAAAACAACATATTCTTGACAAATTTTTGTTAACATGCTCTAAAAATATAACTTTCACCAAAAGTACTGTTTTTCAGTGCAAATTTTAAGTGACAATATTTCTAGTGAAGTTAAATAATAAACCTGATGTAAAAGTCGAGTAGCTTTTGCGCATGCGCCATGAGTAAATTCCATCCGTGGCACAGCCACTGAAGGAGCTACAGAGGGGCCCAAAGGCGCTCTTCCATATCTGAATTTTGAATGCGAAATCCAATTAAAATTGAATAATAATGTAATAGTATTAAAATATTTTTATTATAATAATTTTTATGTTTATTTCCAAGGTGATGTACCAAATAATGCTTAATATACTAGTTTTTTTCTACCATTCTTATACGACCTACCTTAAAACTTATTTTATGTACCTCTGGCATAGAAAACGCGTTTCTATGCCAGCTCGAGATCTCTAAACGCGTTTTCTATGCCCTCGGTACATAAAATATCGCTCATAGGTAAAACGGGTTACAGTCCTCGGCTTCGCCTCGGACCGTAATTTCCCCGTTTCGCCAAATTCGCACATCCGTGCCTGTTACGAAATATACTATTCTGGTCATTTGCTTGAAGATCATAACTTCGCTGTGTTTAGAATGTACTTAAGGACCGTTATGACAACCTATAAAAATTTTTTATAACATACGTAAAATTTTTAACACTTACAAAATACCGAACAATGATTTCATTCATGATAATTAATTTATTTTTCATTATTATATATACATGCGTAATTATTGTTTTTTATAATAAATCATTGTAATTAATGTTACATCATAATCAAAATACACTATATTAGATATATTATATTTTTTGTTTCGTAAGGGTCAGAATTTTTTGAATGGATCACCTGACCCTAGTGATTTGGGTTTTTATAAAGTTTTTATCAAACTCCTTATAAAATTTCGGTATTTTTCATGAAATTCCGATTCTTTTATAGAGCCATTTTATAAAAAGAGCAATGTTTCATAAAGTTTTTATTATTTTTTATAAAGTCACTTCTTAAAAACTTCATAAAATCTTTATAAGACGAAATCTTAATAAAGTAGATTTTAAAATCCACTATATAACAATTTCGTCATTTTATGAAGATTTCGTAAAGTTTTTAAATAGTGACTTTATTGAAACTCATAAAAACTTCATAGAAAATTGCTCTTTTTATGAAGTAACTTTTTAAAAAAAAGCGGAATTTTATTAAAAATACCCAAATTTTTTTAGGGATTTTTACAAAAACTTTATAAAAACTCTAATTACTAGGGAAATTTAGTTGCGGATCCACGACGGGTATAATTGTATAAATAATAATAAAAAGTACATTTATAAACATGAATGGAATTATAGTTGAATATTTTATAAAAAATTTGTATAGGCTGTCATAACAGTCATAAAGTACATTCCAAAGACAGCAAAGTTATAGTCTTCAAGTAAATTACTTACTCAGAAAATGTGTTTCAAGGTATAGGTTTAAGAATGGCAGAAAAAACTGCTATGAGCATTATTTGGTACATCAAATTTATCGTAAAATAGTGTACTTAGACATTTATAAGATTTTAACTAGAAAATAGTTAGAAAAATTATTATCATAAAAAATTTATATTATTTCTAAATTATTATTCAATCTTAATTAGATTTCACATTCAAAATTCAAATATGCAGGAGCGCCTTTTGGCCCCTCGGTAACTATTTCAGTGGCCGTGCCACGAAAAGAATGTACTCATGGCGCATGTGCAAAAGCTACTCGCCACCAAGTTTTCAATAAACTTTTACAGGCTTATTTACCATGACCCTAAACATTTATTGCTTTCAAATACATTTCCATGTAAACAGAGTATCTTTTTTTATCTTAAAAGCATTATCTCATGTTACAATTGTTGATTTAAATAGAAAAAAATCTACCGCACTTTTACCACAGTTAAGTGTGGTAAGAATGTGGTAACTCGTTCGCCAGGGTGGGCTGCAGCAATTTTTCTGATTCATATTTTCTATAGAAAATCGCGGCATTCATATGATTTTACGTCTCAAAAAAAACTTGACAGTTTTTCCGTGGATGTGACCACATGATTAAAAAGCGTAATTTGGAATGTTGCTGTCGACGTAAAAAGACACTTCGACGCCCACGTAAAATTATTGTTAATATATCAATTGTTATATACATACATACATACATCACTTTGAGAAGCAATATTTAATATTGTTACAACGTCCATATATTAGACATGACATCAATAAATGCTGCGTCAGTGTCATATTGTTAAAGGATCATCTCAATATTGAAGAATATAAATAACGTTTGTTCATGTATCAAATGTGAATGTATATTTTTTAAAATGTGCCGACATCAATTGTTTCATTGATGTCATCTAAAGCATTTTCCTCCGTACACATTGTGAAAATCACAAGAGTTATCCAGTATCATAAAGTATTTCAAGTTAAGTCAAAACTTGTGAATCACATGAAAAGAAAATTTTGTACACGTTTTTTCGAAAAGTTAAAAGCATTTTTCGCACTTAATCTAATCAAAAAAAAAAAAAAAAAAAATAAAAATAAAAGATGATCTTCAATGTGTTAGTATCAATTTATTATAATTGCATAATTACAATAGATCAGAGAACAAAATCTGGTTTTTCCCAAGTCTCAAGTTCCATATCTAATTATAAAATTAAAAAAAAAAAAAAAAAAAAAAAACCTTTGCATTGTCCAGAGTTTCAAACATCTTGTGAGTTTCTTTATTTTTCACTTTTTCATTTTGTCAGCCAGTAATTCGGAGTGTTGTTGCATTGCATTCATGTCTTCTTCTTCCACTTCTAAGCTATTCAAGCTGGAAAAACGTAATTGACAGTATTGTTGGAAAACTTGAGTGATACATTATTTGAAAACAAATTTACATTTGAAATCCTGCGTCCAGACTAGGAGGAAAACCTTCGGACAAAAGTTGCAATGTTGGAACTTCCTGGTACACATCGAGTTCTTCAAACTGGAATTTACTTGCCAACTCGTCAAGTTCCATTCTGTAAAACAAATAACAATAATTTGAATAACTAAAATTTTTATTTCTACTATTTTCCAAAAAGTGCAATTCTTTAACTTAGTCTGTAATTTTTCTGACCCATCGTTTTGGAGTTTTACCTTCTACAATTTCGAGTTTCAACATTTTCGTTACATCATAAACTCAAAATCAACTTCAATATCACAGGTTGAAAGATCTTTTTAATTATTTTTCCATCCGCCGAGTATTTAACAAGAGTCAATGCAAGTCAATGTCTCGAACGTCAATTTGAAACTAGATAGTGCTCATCAATTACTTCGCATTATTCATGCTTGTTTCCATCTGTCGCTGTTCTTCAACTGCTTTTTCCGCTTTGCGTTTCACTCGTTCCTCGTATTCCAAAATATATTCTCGATAATAATTATGTAGATCTACGACTCCTCCGATCCCACTTTCTACCAAAACTCTTTCCATAGCGTCCTGCAGTTCACATTCATAAATATTTACATTTTCTTTAAAAAAACTTTGACGACATTTTTCATTAAGACACATGTGTATTAAATGAAAAATTCGTTTACTGAGAAAAACATTTTAAATGTACAGAAAAATACTCAAAAATTGAAAAAAAAAGTCATTGAAAAATTCGTTATTAAATGAATTTCCTTCTTCAGCTAATAATATTTTGAATATATAATTACTATAAATGTTGACGAAACATCTCATATTTCAAAAAATATCAACGAGAAACATAATTTGAGAACAGTTTTTCAAACTGTCATTGAAATTATTGGTTCCGTTATCAAGAAAAGTAAAGGTACAATTTTGAAAAATATAGGCATACAAATCGGTTCCGAAACAAATATTTCCTGAAATTCAAAATGACTTCTAAATGTTGTTAGTGGTGCTAACTCAAATTTCTCAACTGCGGAAAAATCTCTAAAGCAATAAAATAAAATATTAAAAATACCACAAGCCCATCAAATATTGAAATTCTATGCAGACATCATATTTTCATATATCAATAAAAATATTTGAAAATAACCATGAAACTTCGAATTCTCGAAGAATGAATTCTTTTAATTTACATTGAAATCCATTATAATGGGAAAAAGTCTTTAATTTGTATCAATGCTAAAAAAAGTACGAAAAATACTAAAATGATCAGAAAGCTATAAAATACCTACTATAAAAATCCTTCAAATTCAACATACTCCGAATTCTTAAAGTGAACAAATTCTGGTAATCTTTATAGGTAATTATAAAAAACTCGAAACTTAGAAAAAGCTAGAAAATTTTGAAATATTTCACAAATACATAAAAATACGAAAAATACTTCAAAAAATATGCACTAAAAATTCAAGTGAGTATAATTTTCTGTGAAAGCTAATAATTCACGAAAAATCTATAATACTTTGTATTCTCGAGCATAGAATTAATAAAATATGTATATACATTTCTTTAAATACTTAAAAATTAATAAATATTGAACAATATGCAAAACCCATAACACTAGAAAAGTTTTCAGAATACTAGAAATCTATAAATGTAACGTTTTCTAAAAAATCTGAAAAAATAATGAAAATGCATGTCTTTGAATTCTAGTGGATCAAATTATAAAAATCTACATTGACTGCCACAGAAATTCTATAAATCTGTAAAAATACTCAATAGTCTTATAGAATCTGATAAATAGTAAAAAAACTCTTAATTACAAAAACAATATTAACTTAATTACAAAAACAATATTAATACTCAAAATTTATGTAGATATAATTTTTTTTAAATTATATTATAGGTTTTCAGTTTTTGTATGAATACCTATGTAGATTTCCAGGATTTGATTCACCATAAGAATTTGGAGTATGTTTCATTTGAAATATTTTCATAGATTTTTCAAAAAACAATATCTTTATAGATTTATTACAGTATTTCATAGCTTTTTTTTTCTTTCAGGATTTTTCAAATTTTTTCAGTGTTAATGAAATATAAATATTTTTACATATTACAATGAGTTCATACGTAAATGTAAAGAATGCAATGTTCAAGAATTAAAATCTGTATGATTATTTTCAGTAGTTTTATAAATACTTAAGAATATTATGTCTGCATAGGATTTTAGTATTTGATAGAGTGTTAGAATTTTGAATATTTTTAGTCCAAATTTTCTTTACAATGATCACTTCTGGAGAAAATTTTTAATAAAAACAGCAATTTTTTCTTTTTCTAGCTTTCGGCATATATTTTGCCCTCATCAAGAACTACAAAATTATTTATTACAATTATTACAATTACTTTTAGTGACACTTTAAGATTTATATTGTTACTTACATTCTTAAAAACATCGTCGAACTATCAATCAATCAAAAACTTAGATGGTCCCATTCTTTTGCACTTATCAGGAACTACAAGTTTATTTATTACAATTATTATAATCACTTCTTTAGACAATTCCAAGATTTCTATTGTTACTTACATTCTTATTATTAAAAACATCGTTGAAATACAATCAATCGAAAAATTTTCTTTAAAAATCAATCACATTTTCGATCTTTTAATTTATGGAACCATCCTCGTCATACAACACACAACTGAGCAATGACAAACTTCTTGACTTTCTTTAAATTTGGAAGAGAACGAACTGATAACTAAACCACTTCATCTATGTATTTATCGTAAACTGAACTCAATAACATTGTATCCTCTTGTCTATTCAATGTGTCTTAAAGTGTCACTAAATGTAATTGTAATAATTGTGATATAGTATATTTTTTATCGCGGACCTGAGGCGTGGCTTTTGTGCGAGGACCAAATATCAGCCTCGGCTACGCCTCGGCAGATAAATTGGTCCTCGCACAAAGCCACGTCAACGGTCCGAGGTGCAAACGATACTTTTTGCAAAACACGCGAAAAAATTGTACTTGGAGGAGTTGTACGGCCGCGTTGAATACGCCCATTTCCGATCGGCAAATGTTTCAGTCCCTGGAGACACGTGCTGGAGCAATGCGCCAGGGTGTGTGTTTTTGCTTCAGTGCGTGTATACAGGGAGTGAAGCGTTTGCCGGGCGGAAAAGGGCGCGTTCAATGTGGCCATGCAGGTCCTCGAAGTAAAACTTTTTTGCGTGTTTTGCAAAAAATAATTTTGTAGTTCCTGATGAGGGCAAAATATATGCCGAAAGCTAGAAAAAGAAAAAATTGCTGTTTTTATTAAAAATTAGCTCCAGGAGTGATCGTTGTAAAGAAAATTTGGACAATATGAAAATTGAAGGAGCGGACAATAAATACTAGAATATTTTTTGTGTTTCTAAATTTGTACTATATTTTTTGTAGTTTTCAAAAAATTTTCTAGAACGTTCATAGATTTATAGTATTTTATTCGACTGCTCTAAAGATTTCTCTGTACTTATGAAATTTGTTTTTGCACCACTAATAAGATTTGGATGCTATTTTTAATTTCAAAAAGAATTCGCTTCGGAACTTATTCGTATACCCAAAGATATCTGTCAAAGGACAGTTTATAAAATTTAAAAATAAAAACAAGGATAAAGGAGCATGAAAATAATATAAGATATGTACAAACAATTTCAAAGATCATTACCGGAAAAGTATCATGTTTCTGTTCAAAAGCGATTTTCAAAAGCAATGACATCCTCCTCAAGAATGATTTCGCAATGTCTGTGAGTGTTTCAATCGCTACATCCGATGATTTTTCAAAACCTATGTGAGCAAGGAGTACACCAACGGCGTGTTGAAGTACCTCGTGTGCTACTGCTGGCTGCAAACTTGGACAAGTTGGATATCGATTGGCTGTGTTCCTACTAAAAGAAATTCCTATCTTTAAAATCGAAAAAATTAACCATTTTGAGAGAATAATTGAAAAACATGTCAAAAAACAAAGTTAAAACAATTACTTTTGCAGAACTAGAACCTGCAGATGATCCAAAAAATTATGTTTACAATAATAGAAAGAAAAAAAGCACTTTACCTTTCTGATTGCAATGGAGATGACACAATTGAATTCTCTAATTTTGGTGGGTGTTGCGAACTTTCTTCAGATTCCAGTCTAGTTAAATTTGTTACTCTAGAACCGTCTTCCTAAAAGAAAATGATTTTAGTCCCACTGTTTACTTGTGCAATGTTTAATATGTTACATACCATTGCTCGTATTTGTTGTTGAAGATGGATCGTGTTTAAAACATTCAAATTCCCCACGGGTAATCTGTTTCAGAAGACAAATGGTTTCATTATCGCACCGAACAAGTCTGTACATATTAATATATATGTTTTCAGTAATTTATCTTCATTTTTGTACTCAGAAAATTTATAGTAAATAATAAATATAAAATTTACAATTTTTCCAAAATTTCGTTATTTTGTAGAAAATTTTAGCAATAATTGTGACCCTCTCCTTTTTATCTACTTGAAATTTAAATTATTCAATAACTAATCAACTATGATTCTGTTTATTTCCTTAATAATATTTACTGTAGTTATTTATTTTGTTAATTAGATAAGACATATTGATTCTCATGTTAAATATAATGTTCAATTAGCAATAACTTTGCTGTATTAACTATCAACTAATTAACAGTAACTTCGACTTTCCCCTTTAAAAGAAGTTAACTTATCAAGTTTATTAATGAAAATTCAAGTAATTTATGGATGATTTTGTAGAAAAAATAAATTTTTGATTTTAAAAATAAGTGGAAACTTACTCTAAACATTCAGACTGCTTATCGTTTTCATAATCAATGTAACCGTAATTGACATCGTTTGTTTCTTCGATGACTTGTCTCCAAACATTTTCAATTATGTCTGGAGTAATCACTTCTTGTTTGTGAGTTTCTCTTATGGGTAATTCTCCCCAATGACCTGATGTGACGCTATGTTTGCTTGACTTCATCTCTGTCTTTTTTCTGAAAAAAAAAAAAACCTGCGAAAATTGTACAGCGAATGTTGGTACAATTGGCAAGAATGTGGAAATCGATTGTTTAATAATTAAATTTTGAAGATTTCTGATATCTTATACAATTTTTTCATAACATTTACGATTTTGCTCCAGTTAAAAAAAAACGAATTCAGAAAAAAAATTATATTTTCAATTTTTTAATTCTCCACCATTCAAAATTAGGCCACTGAAAATTATAGAAATGAAATATTTCAGGCCTGAAGTTTTAAATTCGCAACTTTGAGGTCTATTTTCCTGTTGCATTAAATAACCAACTTGTGGATTAGCATCTTGTATAATTAAAATTTATGCTTTCATAAATTTGGATTTTCATGAATTGCAATAGGATTAAAAATTTATGAATCTTTTTTTTTCATAAATAATGTAAATACAATACTTTTGTATTTAAAAAAAACTAATTTGAGATTCCATCTTTTGGTTTTAAAAATTCTTCAGAAAATATTTTTTCCACTCCCTCTCCATTCCCAAAGTAAATCCTGTGCATAGGTGTAGTTTTATGAAATTCCTACGATAAATTTCAAGATTCTAAAAAGAAAGGGTGCATTAATATCAAGTATATAATTTTCATACTTTTGAGAAACTGACATATGTGACGCGCTCCGACAAAAGGGACCTAAGCATCTAAAAATCACTTTTCGGATTATGAGCGTATTTTATGAAATGAACATCGCGCTTTCGAAAGCAATTGAAAGAGAATCATTTTTCGAAATAGTTTTTAAATACAGAGTGATTTTCAAGAATGGTTTTAAAAACGCTCGAATCCTCTCTCTCTCCATACTCACATTACCACCCGCATCAATATTAAGATGCGTCGGCCAAAGACGACCGAATAAACAGACGCAAGGCTTGGAATGGTAGGAATGAGTAAAGAGAGGAATATCGGAAGCTATAATCGAGCATAACATTTAAAATTTTATCAGAATATCATGTAAAATGACCCTTATGGCAGAAGTATGTTATTCCGCAAAGCCACAGAATCATTTGAATGGCCGGCGTCCAAAAGGGGGTAACCCACATTTTTTCCGAAATTGACTTTTTTGCATTTTTTAATTGTAAAAAAAATTACACGTGTAGATGTATTAACGAAATTCGAAAACTTTTTTTTTTTCTTTTTCCCAAAATGCTTAAACTTGACCATGGAGGTAACCCAAGCCCTCGCTCGCGGCCAAAACGGGGTAACCCCTCGTTACGTCTTATGGGAACTCTGAATTTCTCGTTCTTTTTTCGAGGTTCCAAGAGAATATAGAGCATTGGGTCACCCTCTATGGGCGTAAAGTTGAAACTCGTGGTTCAATGAATCGACAAAGAAGCTGATTTGTCGAGATCGCGTTTAACGTTGACAGCAGTGGTGTAAAAAATCGTTCCGGAAAGTAAGTGCCTCTCTAATTATTGCTATTTGTTAATACTTTTTTGTCATTTTATGTTTCGTGCACAGAAGTCAATTGTTGGGCGTATTTTTACGAATAATATAGTACAATTCTCATATTTCTAGAGTGAAAATTGACCGAGAAAATGAGAGCCAAAGAAAAGCGACGCGAGCAGCGTCGGAGCGGGGAGGAGTATGTGACGCCAAAAGGCAAACGCGTGTGTGCCAAGGCACAACCCGATTCTAAGGTAATTTTTATCACTCTGTACTACACTTCAGTTTTAAAGATTATTGTTATAAATTTTATTTAAATATTATTTATCAAATTATTTTATTGTTTACTTATTTATTTATTAAGTTATTATTTTCTTCCCTTTTACTAGTACAATTTGCATCCACGTATGTAAATTGTTTCTGATGTTTTTAAAAAAATTCAAATTTTAGTGTCAGCTGTAATTTACATGTTTTTGAACGATTAATAAAAATAAATGCATTTCTTTAGTTGCACATTCTTTCATTTGAATTGAAATTTTTCGTTGTTCTACAGGTTGCATGCCAATGTTCTCATGATTGCGACACTCTTTCTCATACCCATCGAACCAGTCTCTTCGCGCATTATCGCTCATTGAATAGTGCAGCTCAAAAATCATACGTTAGTAATTTGATTGACATCGTGCCTGTGCAGCGTCGTTATGGAAATACGACTCCTGACGCTAGTAGACGCCAAATTACAGCTCTGTATCGACTGATAAACGAAGAGGGGGAAATGGTGCATGTATGTCGGGGAACTTTCATGAATACTTACAGAATTTCAAAAAAAAGTATGGAGACAATCGTGAACAAAAAAAAATGGGGAATGAAAGCGTAGCTGAATTTCGTGGAGGTTTTCGTGGAACCAAATACAATGAAGACGTTCGTCAACTAGTTCGCGATCACATTCAAAGCTTACCACGTCAAGAGAGCCACTACCGTCGAAAATTCTCTGAAAAGGAATATTTAAGTAACGATTTGAGTTTTGTTTCTCTTCACCGTGCTTTCAAAGAAAAGTTTCCCAATGTCAATGTCTCTTTGGATTATTACACCAAGGTTTTCAAACGAGATTTTCCGAAATTGCCCTTCCGAGCACTACGTGTGGATACGTGCACTACATGTGATCGCATTGGTTGTAAAATCAAGAATAATTCAAATAATAAAGCACTTTGCATGGCTTCAAAAGCCGAACTTGCTGACCATCATAACAAAGCCGATAAAGCACGTTCAGCGATGGAAATTGACAAGCTCGGAGCAGGAAACTTTACTTGCTTGTCAATTGATCTTCAACAGGTTTTGTCTGTTCCGTCACTGACGCATTCGGAAATGTTTTATTTACGTCAACTTTCATGTTATAACTTCGGAGTACTTATGAGCCCGTCAGATTCTGCATTTATGTGCCTTTGGAACGAGTCGTATGGGGGACGCGGAGCTTCGGAAATAGCAAGTTGTATTTTCACTTTGGTAAATAATATCGAGACATTTTCTGGCTCAAAAAATCTTGTAATTTGGAGTGATAATTGTTGCGGGCAAAATAAAAATAAGATTCTCTTATTTGCGTACATGTTCATGATTTAGTTGGGGCTTGTTCACACTGTAGAACACAAATTTTTAGTATCGGGCCATAGTTTTCTTGATTGTGACCGCGATTTCGCACTCATTGAGAAAAAGAAAAAGAAAACCATACTCTACGAACCGAAGGATTTGCACGATGTCATAAAGCAAGCAAGAAGAGTGCCTTTCAACATCGTGGAAATGAGCAGATTTTTCAATTTCAAAGATGGTGCTGACTATTTCCTCAACACTACGAAAATCGCAATTTCCAGCGCAGTGTGGATCAAAATTAGGACGCCAGGCCAAGTAGAGTTGAAAAGGAACTTTGATGATGGACCTTTTGAGACATTTAATGTCTGGAAACGAGGTACTTATATCTTACATTTTTAATACACAATAATATACTATATCCTGTACCTTCTTTATAATATTATTGAATATATTTCAGGAAAAAATGCCGAGGTACTGAAAAAGTACGAACTGAAGGAAGTCGAAAGTAAGGGCCTATCTGAAGAGAAGAAAGGTGATCTTCGGAAGATGATGGAGTTCTTGCCAGGAGAATCACGTTTATTCTACGAGTCAATTCAGTGAAATGAGATAATATTAATTTTTCAAAAGTGATGTTTTTGTATTTTGTATTGAACCTGACAGTTAATGAATAAAAGTTGAAATTAGTTATTCAATGGGTGACTATTAAAATGTATTGACCTTGGAAAATCTACTAGTAAAATGTTGCAAGTAAAATATTTTATTACAAAATAATTTATTAAAAAACCTCAGTGTTTGTATTATATTTCTACGAAGAAGCATGAGAATCATTTAAATTTCTATAATAGAAGTGAAAGTACGCGCGATCTGTGGGTTACCCCCTTTTGAATGCTAGGTTACCCTAGGGTTACCCCACCGAGTTACGAAAATACTTATAGAATCTACAATTCTGCATATAATGAAGTGATACTTCTTGATAGTGTGTATCGGTGGGTCAACAAAAGTGGTTTTTCTTTTATCATTAAACAGTTGTCAAATTGGCAAATGCGAGAGTTTTTTGAGCTTACTGTAAAAAAATAAAACTGAGGGTTACCCCTTTTTGGACGCCAGCCATTCATTTAGTGCATAATACATCAATAATTAATGAACAAAATAAAAATCAACTGCATATACATTTGTGAAGTAGTTATTTATTCAGTTTCTTAAATTTTGGTAAAAAAGCTGTAACGAAATAAAATGAATGAAATTATTCAAATTGTTTTTTAAAACGTGAAATTAAAAAAAATGTCTTTGTTCGTATATCTCTCTGACATATGCAAATAAAATTAAAGTATTTTGAAAAAATTACCTGTCAGGTCTCGGATGAGCAGTATGTAACTCCAAATTAATTTCGTTAAGATTGAAATCACGTAAATAAGTATAAACTTGCGCGAAAATTAAAATTCATAAACTAGGCAACTGTTTATTTTTTCAATATTTAAGTCTGTTTACGTAAATTTTTTTTTTTACTGTTTTTCACTGAACGGGTAAGATTAGGTTGGGTCAGGTTGGGTAATGTAGAGTTAGGTAGGGTCGATAGTATCGATATTCAATGATATTCTGCATTATCGACTACTCTCGATCACTGTCATAATTCGTATGTCATTGTCATATGCTTTAGAGCATAGAGTGTTTGTTGTTTTTTCGCAAATTTTCTCGTTGATCGCTTAGTGTTACGAGCTGTTACGAGCCGAGATTTAGATTTTATAAACTGCCAGCTATGGTGAACGTCACCACTATAAAAACGACTTATCCACTCCATTGGCTCGTATGGAACAACAATCATTTGGAACTTGACAAGGAATTGTCTGCGAAGGAGGCAAGTTGCAGACACTTTTTTTCTCTTGCTCCCATAATTGCAAAACTGCAATCTGTAAGCATAACTTTAGCTATTTCGATGTTCATTGTCCACGCCCAATTTCCATTATTCAAATTCGTGATTCAGCATACAGTAAATTTTTTTGTTTTTTTCTTATAAATCGTGACATTAGGATTAACAAATTGTTTGTAGTAAATATAATAACGTTGATTGGGTCATATTTTTATTGGGAGTTTCTTTTTCAACATGTCATTTGGTTGGCACAGCCAAATTTTGTGCCGGTTGATATATGTGCACATTGCAAAGTTGTCAACTTTAAAGAAATTTTTTTTTGAGATAAATGTGTATGAAACTAGTATATATATACTTGACAACATTTTTTTTAATATCTGAAGGATTCATAAATTAATTTATAGAAGTTATAGTTGGGGTGGAAAAATTTTTTTAGATTTTTCTTGAAGAACAACTTGAACTGTAGCAGACAATGTTTACATTAATGTTTTGATGAACTTTGAAAAATTGTTATCTGAAATTTTGATAAGACTAATATATATATTATTCATTTATTTATTTAAATTCACTGCACGGGCTCCACGCCTTTTAATGCATTATGCATAAGAAAAAGGTTTAAAATTTTTCCAAACTTGTAAACAATTTATAAATACATGTTTGAAAAAAATTTTATGAGTTTGATTTTATTATTTTATAATTTTAAATTCATTATTATACTATGTACTTAAATTATTTTTCACATCTCAAAAATTAAACAAGCGTTTTCATTGTTTACGTGTAGAAACCCAAGGCTGCCTTTACGAATTGATAAATCGGCCATCCCTAAAAACTGACATGAAAATGGTGACCTTGCAGCTTAACACTGTTGTTTACCCACGGTTCCATGCCTTTTCATACTTGTGAAAACAAAACAAACGATAATCCACATGCTCCAAAGCATTGTTGGAAAAGGCTGTCGTAAGGTTTCTACACGTAAACACAAAAAGGCGCGTTTTAATTTTCAAGATTCGAAAAAATAATTATATTTTTGATTCTATTACAAAGTATTTTTCAGATTTTTGTTCAAATATAACAAATATTTAGTGTTTTATCTACTGCAGCAGACGACGCCTATGAATCTATAATCATTTCATATCTTATCTTTATTATAATTCAAATTTCATTTTTTTCAGATAATTATGTTAATGATTTTTAATACAAATAATGAATTTTTATGTTGAAAATTGCTAAAATTTATTCTTTACAGAGAATAAAAATTGAAGAAATGAATTTAAATTTCTACAAAGGTTTTTTTTTCACCTTGAATCTTAAAATTTATCTTCAATAATATGTATACATGATTTTTTAATAATCTATTTTAGTAGCGTAACAATTTCGAATTTATTATTTTTCAATTTTCCACCCATTTTTTATAGTAAAATAAAAAAATGTTAAGAATAATAAAAAATTTTACCAGTTTTCAACATTTTCAGTACCTATGAAGTTGGAAACAATTAATGAATCGTTGGTTGCCTCTGAATACAACAAATTCCATATAATATAAATATTTGATGAATAATATTATATAATCATTGATTTGTCAGTTAATTAGTCAACATTTTAAACGATACTTTATTAATTAACATTATACTACATAATTTTATCTGAGTAATAAATGTTATTTTACGATAAGGGCGGGTAATCTGAGACACTTTTGTTTGAATTATTTCTGATATAAAAAAAATAAGTTGAACCTTCTTAATGGTTATACGAAGCCTGTAGAACGATATAAAGATAAATGTTGGCAATAATTTCATGTGTTTGACATTTTTCTATAGACACTTTAAATAAAAATTCAAGATCTGAAGTTTTTGCGAAATGTGCAGGTATTATGAGACACTTCAAAGCCTTCAAAGAATCGGCTGTAAATTGTGTAATGTATTAATTTATTTAGTAGATACAACGAAAATGAAGCAAGTATAGTATTTTGAACATGAAATGATACATTTCAATGGAAAAATGAATAATACTTGACAAAGTTTAAGTTTAGAAAATAAATTAACATTTTTATAAACAAAGACTCCAGATCAGTAACGTGATAAGGTAATTTCTTCTTTCAAATGAAAAAATAGTAGCACTTAACAATAAAAAGTGCTCCGAGAATAAATATTCAAAAGTTTCATATCATAATATTATGAAACATCTTTTAAGTATTAATTATTATTTATTGTCAATTGAATGAAAAATGGTAATTACTCACTTATAATTATTCTAAGAAATTATAATAAAACAGGTTTAACTATTTTAAAATTTATAAACTGTTTTCCAATTATTTATTCTTAAACAACTAACGCCACATAGTTAAATGCATAAATGATACAAATTAATTCAGTTTATCCATGTTACCATTTTATCTATATAATAATAGTTAAAACTATTATTAACAATTGATGAAAATTTCATTATTTCATAATTTGAGCATAACCACAGTTTGTATAAAAATGTAGAGTTCTAGAAAATTTTGTTCACTTTTAAGCCTCATAAGTTTTCAAATCTTCGATTAACATACATTTTAGTTTATTATAAGTTTTTTAGCTTCATTTTATAAGTATGCACTAATATATATTAGACTATGCAAGCATGTAATTGTTTATGCCCATTACACATACCATACTTTATACTCAAGAAAAATAATTTGGTTGGAAATATTGAAAAACACGAAAATTTTAGAAGTTGTTAAACGCAGTTTATAATAAAGAAAAATGTATAAATAAAGTAATCTTCCATGCATAATTTTTTTCCTGGGCTGTGAAGAACTTATGTAACGTTTCATGATACTTTTGAAGTTTCAATTTCTCTGAGACATGGGTTTTATTACCTTTTTTTTATTTTCATTACAGCATGATAAGGAAATGAAAGATAATCGCGGTAGAAGTCCCTTAATGTTGGCTGTGACATTGGGTTTCACCGATTGCGCTGTTGTTTTGATGCAACACGGTGCAAACGTTAATACCGAAAATAACCATGGTTGGACAGGTAATTTTACATTTTAAGTTCTACCATGCAAGTTGTAAATTTTCGCCATTAAAGCGATCTTTTTCGTTAAAAATGTATATAATATGTTCATTTTTGAAGTCTTTGAACAAATTTTTTATTCAGTTAGTCCATTCAAGCAAAATTTGACTTTTGCTATACATACTCATCAACGTTTTTTGAGTAGTATTAATTTCTAAACAAGTAAAAATATTGATTCTTGTAATGATTTTGAAAATTCATTAATATTCATCTGATTAGTGATATTCGATTCATGTATTTTGGCTGATAGACATATTCAATGTATACCAAAAAAATTATGAATGATTTTTAAATTTTTTCACAAACAAAAAGTTGCAATTCATAGAAGAATAGTTTCAGTTTCTATAGAATAAAAACAAATAAAAAGTTGTTTGATGCTTATCACTTATCATAATTTTGTATGTGACTCGAAATTGTAGAGGCACATTAAATTCATTGCTTACTTTTTTTAAATCGACATTGCCTGCAAGTGCAAAACATAAGTTTTTCTTTGGTTTCAATTAGAAACTCCGATTCTATTTCCTTTGTTTTAAATCTGAAACTGATTTAAATTTTTAATCGAAATCCACCAGGTACAGAAGTTTGACATTGTAGGAATATTTTCACGTTTAATTTTTTTTTAATGAACAAATGCTATGAATTTTGGAATAAGGATAAATTTCAATAATTTTTTTAGTGGTCCAAGAAGCAGTAGGAACTGGAAATCCAGAACTACTTCAGCTCGTCCTTGCTCGAAGGGATTATCAAAGATACTGCAATCGAGTAGCTGGCATTCCAGAACTTTTACACAAACTAAAGCAGGTCAATTACATTTTCGATGATGATGCATTAATTTTTTTCTATCATTTATTTTGTAGACACGTTAACATAAATTGTTGTCAAGATGTTGAAACAATTTGTAAAATGACTGAGTGTTTTTTTGTTTCAATTTTTTCAGGCACCTGATTTTTATGTAGAAATGAAATGGGAGTTCACTAGTTGGGGTCAGTATAAGTTTTGCTATATTTTGGTACTCAGAAAATGATTTCGACTCTAGTAGTTTTTATCCTTTTAAAATTCTTGAAAAAAACTTGGCTTTATAAAAAAAATTGTTTTGAAAATTTTTTTAAGGAGTTTTGTACTAATTCTTACAAAGAATCTAAATATTTTTCAAGGTTTTTTGAAGTTATTTTAGAAGAAATGTTCTTGTAAAATTTGTGTAGGAATGAAAGCTATTAGGAGTAAAAATCTGATAAAGAATTTTTTGATATACATTGCAGTACCTCTTGCTTCCCGCATGTGCCCAAGCGACACGTACAAAGTTTACAAACAAGGTAGCAATGTTCGTATTGATACCACGTTACTTGGATTTGACCATGCAAATTGGCAACGTGGGAATCGCAGTTATGTGTTCAAAGGACAAAGTAAACATTTCTCATGTATTCTTCGTTTCTCTAGAAAACCAGTTTAATTTATTTTATATATGTGAATTAAGTTCGATATAAAAGTTGCAAAAATTTTTTTCAATAATTACGAATATAGATTTTTCTCAATTCTAAATTGCAAACATTTGGTAAATTTATGTTTTTTTCAGTACTTTGTGCTGTTTTTTCTAGTATTTCATGTTTCGTGATTTTGTTTAAAGTTTTTTTTTTATAATAATTTTGATAACATTCTTAATGAAAACAATTAAAGATGTAGAAAACAGGGGATGTTTTGGGAGACGTTTAAATCCTCCTGAAATTTAGGTAAAATTAATTATGGTTTAATATAAAAATATAAAAGTTGTGATAAGGGTACAAGTAATTAAAAAATAATTTAAATAATGACTAAAAATGATGATAATGAATGATACAAATAAATAACAATTATCAAAAATATACATTACTGAAATCTAGACGACATAAAAAATGGTTTCATGTAAGTTCTTGAAGTAAAACAAAGTCATCTCAATTATTTAAAAATAACAACAATCTTGACTTCTAAAGAATTTTTTGTACAGGAGAATTCTAATTGTAAATGTTTGGCTAGGATGATTTAGAAAATAGGAATTGGAAAAATTGTTTCAACCCAATGAATAACGAGTAAAAATTAGAATCTACAAAAATCTAAAAAATTTTTAAACCCTAGGGCATCGAAATCTGGGAATATATAGAGAAACGCGTAAAAAAACTAGAAAATATTTCGAATCATATAAAGATTAAAGAAATACTAAAAGTAATAAAAATCTGTGAAAGTCCTGTGTCCTGAAAAATCTAAACAAATATTAAGGATCTGTGAAACTTCGAAGTCTAATGCATCGAATTTGAATAAACGTGTATAGTAATATATAAATATATTATAAATCCATTAAAATATTAAAAAACGACACAACATCTTATATTATTTAAGAAAGTACAAAAACATGGAAAAGTTGTAAAATACTCAAAATCTATATAGATGTAATTTTCCCAAAATCTACTAAAAAACTTGAAATCTATGTTTTAATAGAATCCTAAAAATTTACATGAAAGTCGTTAAAAATACAGGGAAATATTTCAAACTATGCAAAGGCCGAAGAAATCATAAAAGTAATAGAAATCTATAAAAGTCCTGTCTTCTTACAAATCCAAACAAATGTTCAAGATCTATAAAAATTTGAATTCTAATGCATCAAATTCTAAAAAACGTATATAACAATCTATAGAAATATTATAAATCCATAAAAATATTAGACGTTACAAAATCTTTTATATATACAAAAAAAAATGAAAATAAAAGAAATCTATACAACATGAAAAATCTACGTAGATGTAGTTATTCCAAACTCTGAAAACCTATTTTCTACTAGTTCTAGAAATCTACATAGCAATATAAAAATGTTTCAAAAAATCTCTCGAATCATAAAAAAGCTAAAGAAATACTAAAAGTAGTAGAAGTCTGTGAAAGTCCTGTTTCTAATTCTTACAAATCCAAACAAATATTTAAGATCTATAAAATTTAAAATTGTAATGCATCAAATTCTGCGAAATTTGTATAGCAATCTACAGAAAGACTATTAATAAATCTATGAAAGATACTAGAAAACGTTAAGAAATCTTATACTAAAAAATATAATAATCCAAAAAATCTTTAAAATATTAAAAATTTATGTAGATGTAATTTTCTCCGAAATCTATCGAAATTACTGGAAACCTATCAAAATTTGAATTCTGGAGCATCGAATTCTAAAAATCTATACAGTGATTCGTAAAAAACTATTCATTTATGAACACGAGATACTTCTTTAGAATTTCATAAATATTAAAATAATGCAAGAAACAATAGAAATGTGTAAATACTTAAAAACTAGACAAGTACAATTTTTTGACAAATTTATTAAATTTTCAATCCTAGGGCATAAAGTTATAAAAACCTATATAGAAATTCATAAAAATACCATGAAACTTCCTTAAATATGTATATATTAAAAAAATAGAAAAAATAATGGAATTCTGTATGAAAGATACTGTTTTCTAAAAAATTAATCTAAATACTCAAAATAGTTTAAATTTACGAAACTATAGTATCGAATTCTAGAAATCTATATAACAATCCATGGAAATACTCGAAATCAATAAAAATACTTGAAAATACTACAAAATTTTAGAAAACAACATAAAACACCAAAATTTCAGGAATCTATAAAATATTAAAAGTTTGTATGTATATAATTCCGAGAGTTATTGAATTCTAGAAAGCTGCATAGAAATCTATAATATAGAAAAATCCACCAAGTTTTATAAATACTAAAGAAATATGAAAAATACCAAAAGTATGTATGAGAAAAAAATCTCAACCTTGGTAACTTGAAAATAACCCTTAATCGAATTCCAATACATAAAACCCCCAAAAAACATTTTCAACGTAAAATTTGGAGGTGAGAGCTCTAGTCCGAAAAAATACCAAAAAAAAAACCAAATCTTTCGCATGCTCTCCTTAAGAGCTTATCTTCATTAGAATATTTTATGTTATAAGGTTATACATGAAAATGTTTCTCATTTCTCATACAGGTTTTAGACATCGAAATAACTACAGGATCATACGTATCACTTGACTTATAGTAAATCTGGACTCGAGCCTTTCCAGTCACTCACCTACCCAGTTTTTCTGACAAATCATTATTTTCCAACCTTGAATTTCTCATGTTTCTTGATAATGTTTCTAATATTTACAAGAACAAATAACTGTTAATCTGAAGTTAGGGGAGGCATAAGGTGGTATATACCTTTAATATATATATTTTTGGAATTACTAGCAATGGATATAATATTTTACTCGTTAATACTAGTAAACAGAAGCAAGGGGAGGAAAGGGGTGGTGCTTTTGAAATATTTTAAATTCATAATAACAATAAGTAGTCGAAATCGCAGCTGTTGGCCATAGGCAAGGTGAAAATTGAGATGGTGCGTTCGAATTATTCGTTTAAAATTTATAATTATGAAAAAAATTTTTTTTCATAACCACAAATACATGAAAAGGAGGAGAGAAATTAGGAGGCACTTCCTAATTCTGTATCAACAATTCATAGTGGTAACGATTATATGTTAAATGTAATTTATATCATAACAGAAGCAAAGGGAGGAAAGGAGTGGTGCTTCTGGAATAATTAAGATTACAAAAAATTACAATGTGCCGCTATTGCAAGTCATAAAGCCGGGCAGGTGAGTGACTGGAAAGGCTCGAGTCCAGATTTACTAAGAGTGAAATGATACGTATGATCCTGTAGTGATTTCGATGTCTAAAACCTGTATGAGAAATGAGAAACAGTTTCATGTATAACCTTATAACATAAAATATTCTAATGAAGATAAGCCCTTACTCAGAACAAGCGAGAGATTTGTATTTTTTTTTGGACTAAAGCTCTCACCTCTAAATTTTACGTTGAAAATGTTTTTTTTGGGGGATATGGATATTTTTTGGTAAGCTGGATACACCATCAAACATCTAAAGTCGTCTTGAATGGATTGTCAAATATATAGGTAGTAAAAGATTTTTGTTTTATGATTTTTTATTTATACATTTTGATAATATATTTCTTTACTATAATTATTAAAAATCCATTTTTTTATATCGTAATACGTCCAAAAATTGTCATAATCTTTTAGAAATTTCGTCAGAATTTTCATCAGAGTGCAGTTAGTATTTTTTTTTATTCTTATGTTTTAGCGAAATCCTTTTCTTTATCAACCATTTTTTTTATTTTCAATAATCATACACAGCACAAGTTATTTGTATACATCAAAATGAAAAAATTGCGCATTTTTCGTATCAAAGAAATACGTTATTATTAGTATAAAATATTTTATATAATTAAACATTCATTATTCATCATCATTGATGCAATAAGTTCGTTGATTTTATTTAATTCAAATTATTATATATTATACATATAAAATAAATATCAGTACATATGTATTATCATGTATAATAATTTAAAAAAATTTTATAATGTCATATTTTTTTATTTATTATGAACCAACGAACCAATCTTAATATAATACTATTAATACTGAATCAATAATTATTGACTACAGTAATGTATGTTTTGGAGTAAAACAAAATAATAAATATGTATATGTAATTGTACTGGTTTGTATGTACTTGTACTTATGTTGTAATCATTATTCATATTGATCAATATGAATCATCATTACACTTGGAACAACTAAAATATTTTTTAAAATATATGTAAATATATAAATTATAAAAATTAATCAATATTTTACGAAAGGTAAGTATCATTGTCAAATGTTAGAACATAATTATTTTGAATTTTATCAACCAATATTATTATTATGTGTCATGAAATCATAGATTGTCAATGTTAAATAAAAAAGGTTACAGTTAAAAAAATTGTTCTATTTCACAAACAATGTGTCGAGTCGGTACTTAACGTATTTGTATTGACGAAAGGTACGATTGGACAAAAGATTTAAGAAAAAATATTCGTATACGAGAAGATTTATTCTTAATAAATCACAAAAATCGCACATTTTTTATTCATAAAAAATGTGCGATTTTTGATCTATAAAGTTCTATTGGCTTCAAAATACCGAAAATTGAAAAATTGAAAAATCGTTTTAACGTAACCAGATCGTCGAAGATTAAAAATTATAAAATCTCGAAGGAAATATATTCTTATATTATATTATTTTTAAGAATTATTTTATTTTATTTATTATTTTTTTTTTTTTTTTTTTGCAGATGATGGTGCGATGATGATGGAAATAGACCACGAAACGCGCAAAGTATACGTAGAAAATATGAAACTTTTCGGCAATGAAGATGTGCAACTATTGGAACCTCCTGAAGAAGGTGTTGTAGCTCGGTTAACGAATCCTATAGTCACGACTTTTGTCGATATTGACAAAATAAGCTTTGAAAGGTAACTAATTGATTTCTTTCTACGACCAAAACGTTTGAAATCACAATAATAATCATCAGACAATTTTAATATATGAAGAAATTTTTTTCAGGAATAAGGCTGGAATATGGGGATGGCGCTCAGATAAAAGCGAAACTGTGAATGGCCAAGAATGCAAAGTTTTTAGTGCTAGCAACGTAGAGTTAAAAACGAAAACGAGGTTGGAACATTTATCAGAAACCGACAAAGCAAGAGCTCGAACACCGAAAACACCGTTGCAGTCGTTTTTGGGAATCGCGGAACAACAGGAATCGTGCAGTGCTGCATCTAGTGTAATTTGGCAACAGTTTTATTATTTTTAAGCTACAAAAATTTTTGAAGAATCAACGTTTTTATTCATAAGGAACTGCACTGTCATTTTGCTGCAAACTAGTATTCGTGAGAGTTGGTCAGCAGTGTCCATTTGAGGATGTCGTGAAGAATTGTTGACAAATTCAATTTTTACAGGAAGAATTCACGAACGTTAGAAATCCAATGTGCAGCATTACGCCTGAAGAATATTTTGACCCTGATCTTGATTTGAATGGAAGGGACATTGGAAGGCCAAAAGAAGTGACTACAAAAATACAGAAATTCAAAGTTAGTATTGAATGAAATTTTAGGAAGTCATATGACCCCATTGAATTCATATAAATTTTCTTTAGTTTTTATTTCATTTTACCATTAATTAATACTGCATCAATTAGAGGAAATGTGTGATGATGTAGTTTTCTGCTGTTTTAACACTAATCTTATAATTTCAAAATATGTGGCGTGGAATGAAGAAACCGACCTAAGAGTGCCAAAAATCGATTTTAGGGTTTTAACACCTTCTGATAGAGAAAAATCTGCTCTATCAGAAGGTTAAAATCCCTGAAATCGATTTTTGGCACTCTTAGGTCGGTTTCTTCATTCCACGCCACATATAGTTCAGATCTTGTTGATAAGGAGATCAGTGGTGCTTACGCAAATTGTTCAAGTACAGAGAAATCTATAATGAATTGAATAAATTAATGTTAATCTATAAAAATACTGTGAATATCATGAAAATTATAGTAGTTTATGAAAACTTAGAAACACTAAAAATACTAGCAGTCTATCAAATACTGAAATCCTATGCAAAAACAATACTTTGAAATATTTATAAAAATGTGTACTTCAAAAAACCATAGACATTAAAATTTTTGAGCATTAAATTTTAGATTCACATGAAAATTCTACATAATATGGAAAAATCCTCAAATCGTACCGATAATGAAAAAATACGAAAAATACTCAATAGATCAGAAAGCTATGAAATACTGCAAATCCATAAAGATATCGTTTTCTGAAAAATCTATGAAAATACTTCAAATTCAAGAAATCATATATGTATTTATAAAAAGTTTATTAAAGTATTAAAAGATTCTACAAAATTTCGTAAATACATAGAAATACGAAGAATAAGAAAAATGAAAAATGTTTACTGGAAATCCATACAATTATGATTTTCTGTAAAATATTAACTCACGAAAAATCTATAATTATTTTAATTCTTGAATGTTAAATACGTGAAATCTGTGGATAAATACATTAAAACACTTAAAGATCTTAGAATTTCATCAAAACTGAACAATATGTAAAAACCTAAAACTATTGACAATTTTTAAAATACTAGAAATCTTTAAAGGTAGTGTTGTCTAAAAGATATAAAAGAATAATGAAAGTCCATATAACTTTGGATTCTGGAACATTGAATTCTAGAAATCTATATTGGATATCAGAAATTTTAGAAATTTATAAAAATACTAGAAATTTTTATATAAAATCTGATTGGTACTAAAAAAATACTAAAATACAAAAACAATAAAAATACTTAATATCTATACAGACATAGTTTTATCAAAAATCTATAGAAATAATAACAATCTATAAATCTTCGAATCTTCAAGCATCGAATTCTAGAAAAACTATGTAGAAGTACGTCAAAATACCACGAATACCATTGAATTATGTATGTAAATACTGAACAAATATTAAAAAATACCAACAGTGCTATAACAGTTTAAAACAAAAAAATTAAAGTTACCGCCTATTAAAAAAGTGCGTACAATGTATAATATTTGTTATTTTATTGTTCTGGGACTTGAATTTTAGAAATTTATATAAAAATTCATTAATGTTCTAGTAATTTCTTCTTATTTGATATATAATAAAAATACGAAAATCATGAAAATTCCATGACAATACCAATAAACAATAACGTTTTGAATTCTATGGCATAATATTCTAAAAATTTGTACATAAATCCAAATTAATGAGAGCTAATCTTGCACTCAGTAAAATTTTCGTTTAACTTTCAAACGAAAAGAATTTCAAAGCCAACTCCTTTCAAAATGAAACGAAAACCTCTTATTTTGAAATGGTCGATTTTTCAAAGTGAAAGGATATAGCCTTTTATATTTATGCAGAAGTTTCCTTTCAAATTTACGCAGAAGTTTTCTGAGCGTGTTAGTGACATAATTAATGAAAGAATAATAACTCCAAGATGTTAAAAATGAGAGGATGAAATTTTTGAAGACAAGTGATGTTTTATCTTTCGTAAAGTAAATAATTGAGTTTTGCAAGTTGATTTCTGAGATTTTATTATTCTAGAATAAATATTCATTCGTACACTCAAATACATAGATTTTGCATTCATACATTTATTGATCCTATTGACTTTTGAGTTTTCATCCTACCCCCAACAACGAATTTCTTCACAAGGTCCGTATTTTTTAGTATTTATGAAATGTTTGTAGAACTGTAGTATTTTTATAGATTTTGAGTTTTTTCATGAATACCTTTATATACTTCCAGAACTTGATTCACCGGAATTCGAAGTATGTTATATTCCAATATTTTTATAGAGTTTTCGGAAAGCAATGTTCTTATAGATTTATAATATTCCATAGCTTTCTAGTTCTTTCAGAATTTTTCGTATCTTATATGTAAATCCGTAGAATTTAATGCTCAAAAATTTAAATAGTTATAGTTTTTTTTTAGTACAGGGTGCGCCATTTCTTATGTCGGCATGTAAACATTGAATAACTTGAAAAAAAAACAACCGATTTCTGTAAATGAGGTATTTTTATTTAGTTTGGTCCTTTACAATTTATTTAGACTAGTTTTTGAACACAACATCAATCAAGTGGCCGCCCTTATTGTTCACAGCAAAATATGCCCTTTTTGCGGCGTTTTCCATTACCTTTTCGAGCATCTCGGGTGGTATAGCAATGATTTCGGCACGAATATTTTCCTTAAGCTCTTCAATGGTCTGCGGCTTGCTGGCGTACACTTTACTTTTCAAATAACCCCACAAAAAGAAGTCTGGAGGGGTCAAATCTGGAGATCTGGGTGGCCATTCAATGTCGCCTCTTTTTGACATCAGACGTCCAGGGAATTTTCGTTGCAGAAACTGGATTGTTTGATTCGCAGTGTGGCAGGTCGCACCATCTTGTTGAAACCAGTAATCTTCAAGACCTTTTTCACGCATTTGTGGGCAGACATAGTGAGCCAACATCCACCGATATCGGTTTCCATCGATCGTTTGGTTCTCTTTGAAAAAATAAGGACCAATGATGGTTTTGGCGCAAACGCCGGCCCAAACAGTAACTTTTTGGTCATGCAATGGCGTTTCATGGATCTCGTGTGGATTCTGCGTTCCCCAAATGCGGCAATTTTGCTTATTAACGCCTCCAGAAAGTTTGAAATGTGCCTCGTCGGTCATTAAAATTCGCTTCCAAAAATCAGGTTCAGTATCAACTATTCGAGCGATTGTTTGTCCATATTCCAAGCGACGTGGATGATCTGTAGGCAATATTCTTTGTGTTAATTGCATTTTGTACGGAAACAAATGCAAATCATCTTTCAAAATGCGCCGTAGAGTGGTTCCACTGATGCCGAGATGCTGAGCGCGGTGACGATATGAAACTTTTGGGTTTTGGGCAACGCTCTCTCTGACAGCTTCAATCAGTTCATTTGAACGTCTTGGTCGTTGATGAACGGGTTGTTCGCGATCTTTCACTGTCCCGTGGTCACAAAAATTCGACACCAAACGACGAATAGTGTTGTCAGATGGTGCCTGTTTGCCAAGATATTTTCGACGATATGCTCGTTGAGTTAACACAACTGAACGACTATTTTCAATGTACAAAGTAACTATTTCAGCGCGTTCTTTTGGTGTGAAGCGATACATGGTTGAAATTGTACTGAATTGACGTTTCCAAAACAAGTAAAGTCAAGTAAATCGGTTGTCAAATGTTTAAGTTATTCAATGTTACAATACCGACATAAGAAATGGCGCACCCTGTATTTTTATTAATATTTGAAAATATTATGATTGCATAGTATCTCAGTATTTGATAGACTGCTGGTATTTTTAATGTTTCTAAGTTCTCATAAAATTCTATCACAATTCTTTAAATAATATAGTCCATAAATTTCTAATATTTCATCCGACTGCTTTAAAAATTTCTCCGCACTTGAAAAATTGTCCCGAGCACTACTGATCCTATGCCACAAGGATTTAGTAGTTATTTTGAATTTCTAAAAAGATTCATTTCGAAACCTATTCGTGTCCTCTAAAATATGTTCAATGGATTTTTAGAAAAAAATTCCCTGCACTTAATACAATTATAAATTTTCCAGGCCACATTATGGCTTAGCGAAGATTACCCTTTGAGCCTTCAGGAACAAATAATTCCAATCGTCGATTTGATGGCCATTTCAAGCTCGCATTTCGCCAAATTGAAAGACTTTATTCAAATGCAACTCCCAGCTGGTTTTCCAGTCAAAATTGGTAACAGTTTGTGATTCTATAGAAAACGAGTAATGTTTTTGGTAACTTGCATCTAACAGTTTTTTTCGTTTCAGAAATCCCACTGTTCCACATATTGAACGCCAGAATAACTTTTGGGAACATTTTTGGACTGGATCAAGAGGTCCCTTACGTCGGGCAACTGCAAGAGTCGAATAGGGTTACTTGTTTGGTAGACGACGCTTGTTTCGAATCACCAAGAGGATACTCTGAGCTTGGTATATATTCAGCAACGATTATTGACGAGCATAACACTTTTATGTATTTCAAAGAACGATCTCATAATTTCAGGCGCCGATGTTCGTACTCAATTCAACATCGAGGAAGAAAACGACCTGCTGCAGTTCGCCATTCAGCAAAGCCTTCTCGAATCAGGGAATGAACGTGACGAAGTAAGATTTTGGGATCTGGGCAAAATTTTATTTTTAGAAAAAATGTATCGAAATTCTAGTGCCTGGAACGCGGCATGCAGTTCTGAACTGTCACTTCAAATACCCATTTCAGGCACTGAAAGTGTGAAATAATAATACTATGGAAACTTTATTATTTTAGGAGGTGGATATATGGGAGGCCTTGAAGGGGATGAAACCTTCACGACCTACGACACCAAATATGACTGCTGAAGAAGAAAAGCAACTGCAAAGGTAAATTAATGATTAATAAAATAGTATAGAAGTAAATTATGAATATTATAAATTACGTTTTTGATTTTAATGTAAGTATTATAAAGTAGGTGATATTTTACAGAAAAATACTATACAAATAATCCCTGAAGGAAAAAGAGGTGAAATATGTGCCTGAAGTTCTAGAAGTTTAAGAAATAAACGACAATGAAAACTTCAATATAATTGGTTTCCTATTTTCATCCAAGTTTAAAGTGAAAAATAGTGACATGACGTTAGATAATATTTTTGTTAAACATTGATAATTATTTATTACTGCAACTATGAGAGATATTGAAAACGATTTTTGTTTGTTTTCGTTTATTTTTAAGCGCTTGGAGCTTCAAAGATATAGGTGAAAGAACGAGGAATGTATCATTTTTTTAAAAAATCGAAATTTTCGGGGAAAATTTTGGATGTCAGATTGAAAATTATTGATTGATCAATTATTTCAATGCCTGTTGAAAAATGTAGTATAATATCAGAGCCATAAGAGTACACTGAAAATTTTTACTGTTAGACAAGTTTTGTTAATGAACAATTTTTTTACAAATTTGGACTCGGGCAATTAAACAAAAAATACTGCTAAAAAAATTTTACTCTTCAGTAAAAAATGAAATATACAGTGTTACGAATTGTTTGATTTTTTCATATGGATTTTAAGAAGTCAAATTTACCACAATTAGAGTACATTTCTATTAAAAAACAAAATTTACTGCATTTTTGATAAGCTATTTATGTATATTGCAATATAATTGCAGTTAAAAGAATTTAGAATTTTACGATTTGTTGATTAAAAAATTTGTAAGCAGTTGAAAAATTTCTAAGTTTTGATTGAACATTCGAAAAATTTTACAATTAAAAATATGAATACTTCAATAAAGGAATAGTGATTAGGATTTTTAAATAAAAAAATAAATCTCACTGATGTCGACTCATTCAAAAACAATTATTTCGAATTCAAAATCTCATACATTTTATACGACGATTTTTATTGTCGAATTTGTTACAAAATAAATTTTAAAAAGAAAGGCACGAAAAGAAATGTTAAAAAGTTGTACAATAGGTATAAATTTAATGATTAAAAAAAAAAAATTTTTTTTCGAGATCAGAAAATGTTTAAATCAATATAGTGGATAAGACGTTTTGAAAATTGTGAATATTTTGCATCAGAAAATGGAATGGACTGCATTCTTACAAGTTGGTGTTGATAATTGAAGACATTTTTTTTTATAAATATTATAATTATTCAGTGTCCTAAATTCTTTAGTTTTAGATGAATTTTTTTTTATAAAGTAAAAGAGTTGCTCAAAATTAAGAAATCGAGTGAAAAATAGTTATTGGTATACATTTAACTACTGGAAAATGAAACTTGTGGATTCAAAAAAATTTGTAATATCGATATTTTGGATAAGAAATTTCAAAATTTTGAAAATTGTTTGTAATAAGGACGAATGCGGTAAGTTATGGATTGAAACTTTACTGCAAAATGTGCAGATTATTCGAGAATATCAAATTTTTGCTGGAGTGATCAAAAAATATAAAAAAAGAAAAAACAGTTTTTAATTAAAAAGGTATGATTTGGAGATTAGATTTCAAAAAAGCATTGAATTAAAATCATATAAGAAAATGATATATAAAGAAGGTAAATTTGAAGTTTCAGCATGTTACAAACTTCGATAGATGATTAACTTTACATATGTCGATTTTTACAAAATTTTCACATATTTTTCAATCCTAACATTTTTATTGGTCGTTAATTGAATCCATAGCTATATTTATTTTAGATCCTTTGATTTCTGGCCTTTCTTTTTGACTCTCGTTTCGTAGAAAGTTTGATGAAAAAAATCTCTGTTAAAACTCATAAAAAAATAAATTCGAAATATTTAATCTATTTTTAACTAATTAGTGAAAATCAATAGGTTCTTCAAAACTAATTTACCTATTTAATAATTTTGTTTCAAGGATACGTTATCAGTTTAATAAAAGTATCATTTAATGTTTTAGTAAATGAAAATAGCTAAACCAAATGTGGCGTGGAACGAAGAAAGGTACCTTACAGCACCTAGGCGCTTTAAGAGCAAAACGAGTTTGAAAATAGAAAGTCCCTATGATTTCTACGAGCAGGTCAACTTTAAAGCTCAAATTTTTATGCAATACAACAATCTTACAATTTCGAGAGTATGCTCAATCAATAGACAAAGTTTTCTATATTCAGAATTGTTGATAATCTCACTTTTGATTTTTGGTGCTGTCAGGTACGTTTCCTCGTTCCACGCCACAAATATTGATATCAAATTTTGAGAAATACCATCCATCACATCGATATTATTTGACATATTGATAATTAAATGTTTTGATTCTTTAGGGCGATTCAAGAAAGTTTGGTGCTATACAGAGAGACGACTGGGAATTGTTTGCCAGATGAGGAAAAAACGATTGCGGGTAGCAATGTGAGCGACGAAGCAGAAAGCTCGGAAAGTGTTGCGGAGCAGCTTCGACTGGCTCTGCGTTTGTCGCAACAGCAGCAACTAGAAGAAGAGCAACGTCGATTGCTCGAAGAGGAAACGTTCCAAAAAGCTCTTTCCTTGTCCCTCACGGACAAATGAAAGATGAGACTAATATATCTTCCAATAATGAAAAGAAATTTTTTTATTTAATTAATATAAGGAGCAGGTCCAAAACCGTTTTTTCTTGCTATTATAGTGTAAGCGTCGCTGCTTGTAAAAAAATTTGTTGATAAATACTGAAATGATACGCGTGAATATTATTATAAGCGGGAGTTACAAAGTGTTAGCGATGATGTGAAATGGTTTAAACTTGTGTTATTTATTTCTTAGTGGAAAAGTTTTTATCCTAGATGTAATCGATCCTACGCGACGACAGCGCAAAGTTTATATTCAAGGAGAGTTTTTAAATTTAATACAGCCGTATTTACATGGAAACCTGCCGCGAAAGTGTACCATATTCCACTACCTTAGTCAATATTTTTCGAAACTCGGACCCGTGTTTGGGGTGAAACTTTTTTTTTGGATTTTCAAAGTTGCTTGTTTCCCGTGGCTTTTTCACGAGATTTTTTTACTTCATTAAATGCATTCACGTGCTTTCGGAATTTTTATTTTTTAGTCCCCCGTACATGTATAATGCTGCAAGGCGCCAAAGAAAGTTTCACATCAAGTACAAAAGATACTTGTGATTTCTCAAATTTCCAGCTCTTGTATTATTGAGTCCAATCGATGTTACAGCAGTGAATCATGTATTCGTCGTCTTTTTTCCATAAATAAACAAGGCTCTTTTTCTAAAATGAGTTTAAAAATTTATTCAAGTCTTACATTTTTTATCTTTAATACATTATGTCTGGATGATCAAATCATGTTGGAATGAACGGTAAATAAAAGGTATATAGTTTTCAAGAAATAAAGAGCAGAAACACAAAAAGTCCAGTTATTATTTATGAATACATCAGCTTTGGCCAGAGTTTCGTTACATTTCTTTTTAAGTACTGTGAAAAAAAAAAAAAATTTACTTTCTGACATGAACGAATTTTCATGACTTTAATTAAATATTTACGTCTTGAATATGGTGTCCAAAATTCGAATACTCTTTGCGAAACGCTGCTCGTTTTTGAATGCTTGCGAGCGCCACTTTTTACGAACGTTGGTCCAGTGAACTTTATGGTTTTTCATTAAATCCTCGCGACTTTTCGGGCTTTCGTTTTTCTGTAAAAAATTGTGTGAGAATGTATTTCTTACATCGAGTTCAAGAAAAAAACTTGCAAAGTCAATGTAAAACTTTTTACCAGAAAACTTACCAAGATCAAGTCGAGATCGTCGAGTTCTCCTTTCTCTGGCATGATCGGAGATGGAATGCGGTTTTTCGGGAAAGCTAATTCGCTTGGAAGAGGACAAGGCAGCTTCAATACTTCTCTCAATTCCCCATTCTCATCATACATTGTTTCATAGTCCATTTCCATTTCTGTTTCTGGACTAGGTGAACGATGTCTGAGAAATAAAGAATTTTGCAATAAGTACATAAAATTTACTATCATAATAACGAAAAACAATTGGTAAAAAAGCACAATTGGAAAAAATCAGTAAATAACATAAAATTCAAAAAATCAACAATGATAGTAATTGTTAATCACTTTTTGGTTGATATGGTTTTAAAATTACCAGATAAAAGATTTTAAAACTAAAATTAATATGGAAAAAAGGGCAAAGGATTTCATTAATTAATACATACTCAATGGACTCCATTTATGTTTTTAACATGTTTGTAAAGTGTGATAGGAGAAAAAAATGTCCCAGGAATATAATTATTTCTACATTATTTCAAAATTTCTTACTTGGGAACCAGAATTGGATTTCGTGGTTGATTCACCATCCAAGCTCTGCAAATCGGGTACAAAGGCGTGTCTTCCGCGAATTGAGCCAAATCCACGCTTCTGTCGAACAGCTTCATCACGTATGTATGCTCGTAAGGATTGTCAGTTTGCATTGTTCGACGACGTTTTATTTTCCTTGGTTGATAGTTCATCCTTGGAGACGTGTAATCACTAAACAAAAAAGTAAAATACTCTTAAAATATACTTCAAAATTGGACCCACGATACAAGAATTTTCAGGGGTTCTTAATTTTAACTCTAATTTTTGACAATAAGAAGACTATTTTACTGAGTTACAGAACATGTATTTTTTAATAATACTCTCGAGTTGTTACATATTATGGGAATTATTTTCAATGATAATAAGATATTATTACCTTCTACTTTGTTGGCGACTTTCATCGCTTGAGTCAGCGGATGAGTCCGTGTTACTCTGATGCATTAATTCTTCTAAGGCACCATTAAGTCGATCCCTCGCTGTGAGGACTTCACTGTCCGCTATTTAAACAAAATTCATTTGTAATTAACATGAATTTTCGTAAAAGACTTATACAATTAATTTGTTTTGATTCATGCAGTCAGTGACTCGAAAATCTATCCAGATCTTGCTCAAAACTAAGAAGTTTGATTTTTGGATTTTGCAATTATCAAATTGTTAACTTTTACTATATAATATTTATTATTATATAATCTTACAAAATTTTTTAATCAATCTTTCAAACTTTAGAGCACCAAATTTTTTATTTCAAATAAATATGATCACAATGTCGATATTTGGAAATTTAATAATTTGTTTTCAAAAAGGTGATAATTATCCTGGAAATTTGGATTCTAAAATTTAAATATTGATTGCATCTTTGAATTTCCATCTATATATAATAGTAAAGTTATAATACGAAATTTTCATTTCTGATATAACTTCAAAGCTTTAACATTTTTTTTAGTGCAGACTTTTTGTCTCATGAACGTAAATAACTGGATTTTCATTCAAAAAAAGCTTTGTTGATGAAAAATTCAGATCCTGAGAGGTTGAATTTTTATTATAGGCTTTTGGCATTTTCAAGCGTTTAAAAATTAAATATTTAATTCCGAAGTCTAAGTTGTTCATTTATCTCCATTTTCATTTTTGATACATTCTTAAAATAAAATTTTTACTTATACCAGAGTTTTGAGCTTCGAGATATTATTTTGATGCTTGAGTTTAGTTACGAAAATTATACATTCTTTTGATGAAAAAGAGTAGAATTTTTATGTTACATGTTATTACAATTCTGATTTTTCTCAATTTTGTACTTAATTTCCAAAAAAATAGCAATTTTCCTGTATGTTTTCATTAAAAAAATTACACATTTATTCAGCATTCAAATTTATTCTTCGAATTTCATCTTTTGCAAATAGCAGAATTTAAATACGAAATTCTTACCGATCTACTTAAACTTCAGTTTCAAATTTTTAAATGTAGGATTTTTTCCATGTTCATGCGAATAATTTAATTTTCTTAATAAAGGTTTTATTAAAAAAAAACTTAAGTAATGAAAGATTTTACTCTCAAAATGTATAGTAAACAATTAAAATTTTTGAAAAATAGATTTTTACTGATTTCATTTTATGATGTTTATAGGCATAACATTTGTGCTCTGTTTTTATCAATAAATTAAAAAATGACGGAAATGCACTCAAAATTATTTAATTACTAAAATTCATGTAGTTTGAATTAATCTTTCAAACTTTTGAGCATCCAAGTTTCTATTAGAATTAAATATTTTTGCAATATTTATTTTTCAAAATTTCGTAGTTCAAAAAAATGGTGACTCCTAAAAATTTCATTTAAATATTTCCACATTAATTGAAAGTAAAATTAATTCTTCCAATCGAATTTCTTAAAAGAGCTACAATTGACATACGAAATATCCAATCTACTTTGACTCCAAAGTTTTCTATTTTTTAGTGCGGGATTTCTGATCTTTGTTACATGAGTAACCTAATTTAAATTAAAAAAAAGGTTTTATTAATGAAAAATTCGAATGTTCAAAGATAAAATTTTTTGTTACTGTGAGTGTTTTAAATAAAATATTTTAACTTTAAAGTGATAAACTTTTATTTATCCCTATAGCCTATAGTCATATTTCAGACATTTGTTAATAATCCTTTTTCTTATATCATAGAGCGTGAAAAGCTTCCAAATATTATTTGATGGTTTTTTTACCATATTTTACAACAGAAAAATGTGATAGCAATGTAAGAAGAAGTAATTGAATTAAATTTTAATTGAGTCATTCAAAATTGAGAGTTTTAATTCATTCTTTTATCATCCCAGTACCCAAAGTTTATTACATTATTCGCATTTCAAAGGATTTTTCAGAAAACAGTGCCATAATAGATTTTCATTTCTTTTAGTATTTTTCATAATTCTTCAGTTTTTCTACAATTTGAAGAATCATTCAATATTTTTATATGTTTCTATATTCCTATATAAATTTCTAGAATTCAATGCTCTTGTTATTAATATTGTATAGATTTTTAATGTTTCATAGATTTTCTTTTATTTTTCTCTATACATATTTTCTTTTTGTATTTCCTAGTATTTATAGAACATGGGAGAATTTTTTGGTTTTTCCAAAGACATTTCATTCAATTTCCAGAATGAGATTTCCTAGAATTGGCAGCTATGAATATTTGAAGTATTCTGATTGATTTTAGATAAAAAAGTTTCTCAATTGATTTACAGTAACTTCAATATTTTTTAAATATTCGACAGACTTGTAAGATTTTAAGAATTTTTAGTATTTTTATTCACTTATTTGTACATACATATATTTTTAGAAATTAAAGGCTCAAGAAATTGAAGTTTCTTCATTCCTGGATTTACATAAGTTTTTGAAGATCTGATAACATTTATAACAAAAATTTCAAAAATATAGTATTTTGAGTATATTTGTTGTATTCATTGAATTTGGTAAAGTATTCTAGCAGGGTCGATAGATTTTAAGAATTTTCATGTATTTTCATCCTGATTTCTAAAATTCGATGTTTCGAATCATGAAAGTTTCTAACAAAGAAAGAAAAAGCACATTCTTTGTCGATATTTGCACGTAATTTACCAATATTTCACTCTGCCCCACTAGATATTTTAAATACGTATAATTTTTTATTCGAAAATGAAGAAGTTAAAAATTTTTTACATCCCAGTTCCAGAACAATTCGAAAAAGTTAGAAATTGTTCTAAAGCCTTGATGAGACTGATAAAAGTAATGTGAAATAAATAACGGGATTATCGTTACTCGTTACCAAACAAAAGTAACATGTTCTTGCTATCGTTAATTGTTTAATGTTATGCTTTAGTAAAAAATGAAAAAGTTTTAGAGAAATGCATTACTTATAAACCCTGGTCAAAATCATTTGTAAGGCAACACACATTTTTCAAAATCAATTAATCATTCAAATTTTATCAAAAGGTTCATGTGATTATCATGTTCAAAATCACATCCAAAACTGTATTCATAGAAAGTAAAAATTCCAAAAACTATAAACAAAAATCTTTGGGATTATTGAATAAAAAATAAATTTACTTTGAATCACTGTAACTGAAAAGTTTGTCAGTTAGTACACATCACAAATTCTTACGTATTTCATCTTTTATTTCTATTTTCATCGGAGACGAATTCATGGATTGGCCGCTTCTCTTCTTCCCCATCTAAAAAACAAAAATCCAGCTATTATTATACATTGAATATTTTAGTACAAGAGTATTTGTATTCAACTGAAATAGGATACTTGATAGCATTGACTTATACACAAGGAAAGAGAATTCATTTTTTTTACGTACTTTAGATACACTCCAGTATTTTCCACTTGTGTAAATAATATTACGTAGAAATTGCACTAATTTTCACGCACTTCAGACGCTCGACGCTGATTTTTGTTTTTGTTGTTATCGTTGTTATTAAACTGTGTTTTTGTTTTGATTATATAGATATAGCTTAATATAGCTTGGGTATCGAATAGAATCGATACTATCGAGATATATCGAGTGTGAATAAGCGAGATATATATGTAATATATAGAACTCACATATCGGTCACACATCACAATGTAGAAATAATGAATAAGAGAGAATGAGAAAGAGAGAGAGAAACTGAGAAAAACAGAGAAAAAGAAGTAATCGATTGGCGTGTGTGTGCTATATGCATATATATACGGACCCCTGCCTTTCCCCTCAACGGCTGACGTCAGAAGTCATCTGTAGTCTGTAGATGTGAATTGTGTGATGTGTATACTTATGTGTACTCTACAGTATTCTACATGAGAGGGAAAGAGAAAGAAAAAGATTGGAAAATTGGCAAAGATGGTTGTCAATTTGGTGCTGATGTTAAGTAGTTTGGTGACTGGATTGTAAAACATTGTAAAATTAGCGATAACATCGCGGGATGATAGAAATCCGGGCGCAAGGATGTCCGCGAAGTAGTGCCCCGTAGTGTTCCGCGGCGCCCCAAAGCCTCCGGGGCTCGTGTTTTGAACATGGCATGCGAAGAAGAGGAATTCATCAACCTGCAATCCCTTATTGACATTTCGTACGAGCGACTCGAAGGATTGCGGTAATCTTTTTCTTTCCTCCTCGCCCCTCGATCCCAGGAAAAGTCGCATTCGCGGGTTCTGATGTCCCTGTTTTTTTTTTCCTTCCAGGACGATATGCTACATCGGGACGAAACTGACCCAGTGCGAAATCCGCACCCTCGAGGTTCGTGCCCTTGAAATTATATGTATACTTGACTTTTTTTTGGGAATCTGTTGGTGACTTCGAAAGGAGTCATTTTTGAATGATTCTGTGCGTTTATTTGTGAATTTGTTGTGATTTGTTTGTAATGTCAGCTTTTGTTTTGATTTGTAAGTAAATTATGTAAAAATAAAGTATTTATGTCTGAATGTTTTAGATGGCATTAGTGTCTTAATTTTCATACTTCAACATACTTTATTGAATATTTATGTTTAACTCTAAAATTTTATTATAAAATATATGTGATAAATAGATGAGATCTGATATTCTTATTCAGTGTCTCATGTTTGAATTGTAAATCAGGAAAAGTTTCAAATTTCTAGTTTGAAGAGGATTCGAATTACTTAAGTTCCCAGATTCATGAAAATATCTCACTTGGTTGTCAAAAATGCCAAATATCAAAATGAAAAAACTGAATACAGATTCTTCAATTTCATCAATTTTTCAAATTTCAATAATGTCAAATAGAAAGTTTTTAATATCGATTTTATTTATGATCCACATATTTATATTCGTAAAAATATCTAATTTTTGATACTAATAAATGAATATAAATTTATGTACATCAAGTTCCAAACATTTAAAATTTAACAAAAAAGTGAAAAAGATGAGTATTTAAGAAAAAAAATGTCCTAATGCTTTGAAGGACTTTTTGGTTACAACAGTAAACCTAATGCTCATTAACAATAGTATATTATGTAACAAGTATGGATTTGCGAATTTGGCGAAATAGGGAAATAACTGACCAAGCGGGAGGCGAGGCCTGTTATTCGTTTTGCCCATGAGCACATCCGTACTTGTTTACATGAGATATTATAATAATAGCCGAAAAGTCACTTCAAAATGTCAATTTAAAGGTAAGAATAATGAAAAATATTTTACACAATCCCCCCCCCCCCTGGAGAGGAAGAATGAAAAATTCATCAAATTTCTTTGTTTGCTTAACTTTGAAAGTTAAGAACTTAAGGTATGTTATTCATATTCCAAATTATTTACATTAGAAGCTTGGTATCCCAAATTTTCAATTTCTTAATTGTTAGAATTCAAATGATTTCAGGAATACGAAATTTCTGAATGCCAATAATTATCAGTGACTTCAAAAAAAGCCATTTTTTATGATTTTATGTTCATTTATAAATTCATCATGATTTGTGTGTTACCTAAGGTTTTTGCTAGCTTTGTTTTTTATTTCTAAGAAAATTGGAGTAAACAAAATATTTAAATACAGGTTTTGGATGGCATAAATCTTAAAAGGTCTGTGAACTTGCCCCCCCCCCTCCTCCAAACTGCAAATATTAAAGTAAGAATTTGCATATGGTTTGAACATCGTTTGACCACGTTTGACCACTAAATAATTTTTTTTGTCCACCTTTACTATTAAACAGGCATGCACAACTCAGAAGCCCGCAATCAAGTCCATGGGCTGCGGCGGGCTTCGTACGGGCTTTGTAGGTGGGGATTGTGGGGAAGGCATGAGCCTGCACGAGCCCGCCGCAAGCCCGTACAGGCTGAGTTGTGCATGCCTGCTATAGGAGATACATAAGTGACATAAAAAACATAGGGAAAAAATTTGCCCAGAATTGAAAAAAAAAGAATGCTATTATTTGACTATTATTTGAACATGTTTGCTCACCCTTCTGTTTTTCGATACGTCATTACTTCCATAGTAATGACATAGTTGACATAAAAGACATAAAAAAAAGTTTTTTGGTAAAATGAATTTTTGCTTTCATTTGACCATTTTAGACTACCCTTTAATTTTTCAATAAGTGCATAACTTCCAAAGTTATGACATAGTTGATAAAAAAGACAAAAAAAAGGTTTTTTTTGCAAAATAAATTTTCACTTCCGTTTTATTATCGTTTGACCATGTTTACCCACCCTTTATTTTCTCGTTATGATCACAACTTCCGTAATAATGACATATTTAACATTAAATACATAAAAAAAGTTTCTTTGCAAAATAAATATTTGCTTTCCTTCGTCCATCATTCGACCATGGTTGCCTAACCTTTAGTTTTGCGACACAATCACAACTTCTATAGCCCTGACATATTTATGTTATTTTGTATGGCAACATATTCATTGTCGCCATACAGGTCTCTGAAGTAAATTTTTATTGCGTGTTTTGCAAAAAAAAGTTTTTTGGTATATATATTTTTGCTTTAGTTTGACCATCGCTTGACTATTTTCGCCAACCCTTTAGTATTTCGATACGTCTACAACTTCCATAGTTATGGAACACGGAGAAAAGTTTTAAGTAAAAATTACCCTGAAAACGCAAGTCTGGGACGTATTAGCATCCTTGTGAATTTTACATTGTAGGTCTTTGTAATTATAATCCTTTTCTTAGGAAAACTTCATGGGAATATCATAAAAGGTGCTTGAAAAACGAAAAAAAGTTGGAAACCTGTTGAGAGTTACTGTACACTGCACTGTAAAATTTACTGGTTGTAAATACATCCGAAACTTACATTTAGGGTAATTTTTACTCAAAACTTTTCTCCTTGTTACTTTTATTCTCAAACGCGTCCATTCGTTTATTTGTTTGTCCATTATTCGTTTATTTGTTTGTTCAACCCTTTCATTCGTTTGTCCAGAGCTCGAAATCGTTCGTCCAATCAATAAATTTACTTATTAACCAATAATATTGTTGTTAACAAAAATATTCATAATCAATAGTGTTCTTTTTTTTCAATTCTGGGCAAATTTTTTCCCTATGTTTTATATGTCACTTATGTATCTTTCATAGTAAAGGTGGGCAAAAAAAGTAATTGGTGGGTAAACGATGGTCAAACCATACGCAAATTCTTACTGGAATATTTGAACTTAGGGGGGGGGGGGGGGGTTGAAGAACCTGTGCTTTTATTTTCATATTTCAAAATATTTTATAGAGCACTTTAGTACATTGTTTGGATATAAAATTGTATTAAAAAATGTGTGTTTGATGAATACTTGAAAATTATATTTATATATAGTATTTTTATTCAGATCATATTAAAATTGCTAGTCAGAAAATAAATTTAAATTCCCAGTCTCATGAAAATTTCCTAGTGACATATTTTGTCAAACCTCAGGTACTTAAAATGCTGTTTATAAAAATAAAGTGTCAACATACTGATTACAGAATTTCACGTATTTTTTGAACTTCCAGATTATAACAAAAATTTGTGATTTCCATTTCATTGATGATCCTCAAGGATTCATTTTTAAAAATTTGAAAGATATCGTAAATCAAATATCCGAGTTAAAAATTCTTGGATTCGTAAGCTGAAAACCTCGAACTTTCAATTTATGAATTATCGTAATTCAAAAAATTACAAGAATAAAAAAATTCTGGAGTGTCAAATATGTATACCAATTTTTCATCATTGTAAGATTCATGACTCTTATTTGTATAGGTTTTTTATTACTTTTTTCATGGAAACTGACTCAATATTCAACATTTTTGGAATTTTAAGCTAGGAACCTTAGAGTTTAAATGTTCAAATTCTTGAAATTTATGATTTTTGAAACCTCAAAAATTGAGAAATCCGAGTTTCAAAGTATGTACAACATTCAAGATTTCAAATCGAGATTTTCATATTCATCGAATTCAGTAAATTTGAGCATCAAAAACTCAGTTATTCTAAATACTATTGAAGACTTGAATTTTGAGTTCCTGATGGCATGAAATTTTACATGAAGTAGTTTAATAATAGATAAGCCTCAATCAGAGAATTTTCAAGTTTTGCTGTTTCGTAAACTTAAAAATTCACATGTTCCTGAAGTTTTAAACTTATAAAAGTACATACTTGTTGCTTGGATCCTCATGAACATTCGCCTGAGTGATATATTTCTCTACATTTATTAGATCGACACATTATAAGGAAAAAATGAAAATTCTCATAAATAATTAAGCAACAAAAATCATTATGCAATAACGAATACAGTTGGGCCAATGATAATTACTATTTTATAACAATCCGATTCAATGATAAGGCATTTAATTTATTTCACAGTAGTATTAATAATATAATATAATAATATAATATAACTGTTGTAGGGAAAGTTAATCAAGTTGTACTCTAAACAACTGATTACAAAGGCCAAACTTTCACCTGATTCTCTGCCTCTTGAAATGAGGCAATACCCTTCTTTACAACAATGGTTGAGGGTTGTCGGTCTTACTCAGGAATCCATACAGGTAAATGTTTATTGAATTCTGAATTTTAAAACTTTGTGGACAAATCCCTCAATCCTCAGATAGTAGACATTTCTTAATGAATCTTGAGATAAAAAATGACTTAATCATACAATATGTATATAGAGTTTTAATTGTAGCATCTTTGGATTTGAAACTTCTTACATTTCAATACATGACATGATTTCATTGATTTTTTCCGTCAAGGTTATCAAGCTCACAAAATTTGTAATGAAAATCCAGAGAATTGATATATATTTTTTTAGATTTATGTACAAGAGATGTAATTATTTAGATTTTTTTTGTGGTGCTGAAAAAATTCTAAAGTCAACTTATAAATTACATCTGTCATTGGCAAAAAAAAAACAATGTGATTTTCCGGATTGTAGCTTTTCTGTTGCAAAATCAACTCATTGGAAGCTTTGAAAGAAAAGTCTGAACATGAGCTGGGATGCATACTTGGTGAAAATAATGCGCAACACAAAGAAGAACTCCGAAGGCTATGCAGAGCATTGCACAATCTACGGAGATATATGGGTATGTCATCTACATATATGAAAATCGAGTTTAAAGATTTTGAACTGGACGAAAAACGAATTTTTCCATTCCAGAGGTAGATGAAATTATTTGCACGTTAGCTTATGTAAAGTCATTATAAATCATAAGAAATTCTGGGAAATACACAAAAATTGTAGAAATTCATGAAATATATTAGGCATTTATGATAAATCATAGGGAATCATGGGAAGTTGTTTCAAAGTTTTAAAAAATAAATAGATCAAACTGTGCTCTACAAAAAAGTAGTTAAACTATCTAAAATTGAGGGGCCGGTAAGCATAATGACGTCTGCGCGCGGGACAGTTATAGAATAAAGGAATGAGTGAACAGGCCTAGCGCAGATGTCATTATGCTTTCCGGCCCCTCAATCGTTGGAAATAATTAAATATATCACATTTAATTACTGATCATTGGAAATGATGGGAGATCGTTTGAAATGATAACGAAACGTGGGAAATAATAATAAGAAATAATGAAAAAATTATGGGAAGCTTATGATGAAACATAGAAAGTTTGAGGATTGAAATACTGACTCATTTTGGATGGTAAAATACAAGAAAGTATGGATGATGATAAAAAAAATAAAATATCATAAAAATCGTGAAAAAGTGTAAAAAATCATGTAAACTATGGGAAATGCTAGGAAACGATAGAAAATAATATCAAGTCATGAAAAAATATGTAAAATAATAGGAAATTTGAAAATTTTTAACTGACTCATTGGACACAGCAGTTAAACGAAGGAAATCATTGAAAATTGTAAAAAATCATAGTAAAGTATCGAAAATCATAGAAAACCATAAAGAAGTATGGGAAATTATTCAAAAAAATATAGCGAAACATAAAAAGCATGAGAAAATAATGAAAATCATGACAAAAGACAAAAAATCATAGTTTCAGGATTGCTAATTGGCTTATTTTGGGCTATAAGATATGAGATCATAGTCAATGATTTTAAATAATACTGAATCATCAACAATCATAGAGAACAATGGAAAAGTATAACTTACGTGAAACGTAATGCAAAAAGTATAACTTATGGGAAACAAGGAAACTACGGGAAATTATTCAAAACCATGACGAATAATCAAAAATCATGAGAAAATATGAGAAATCATGGAAAAATTTTGAATATCATAGAAAAATAGAGAAGTGGAAAACCAATTCTTTACACACTGCAATAAAATAAAGGAAATCTTTTTACATGATCATAAATTTTTAAATTATAAGAAATCATTAAAAATCATACTTTTACCATGATGAATCATTAAAAATCGTCAGAAAATATGGGAAATCATGGAAAAGTTGAGTAGTGGAAAGTTCTCATTGGACATAACAATAAAATTAAGAAAATCATAGTCAATAATCATACGTTTGTAAATTATAGGAAACCATAAAAAAGCAGAGTACATACATAAATCTTAATGAAGTTAAGGAATTTATGTATTTATACATTGTATAAGTATAGGTATTAGTTAGGAAATTATAGGAAATAATTTAAAGCCATGATCACGGCTATTTTTAATGATTCATCGATGAATCATTAAAAATTATGAAAAAATATGGGAAATCATGGCAAATTTTTGGAAATGGTAGAAAAATTATGAAGTTAAAAACCTCATTAGACACCACAATAAGATAAAGAAAATCATTGTAAATGGTCATAAGTTTTTAAATTATGGGAAACCATAAAAATTCACAGTAAACCATAGTAAATTTTAAGAATTCATGTTTAAGTATGAGAATTGATTAGGAAACAATAGGAATTTTTTCAAAACCACGATGAATCATCAAAAATCATGAGAAAGTATGTGAAATCATTGCCACAATTTCAAAAATGATATAAAAATCAAGAAGTGGAAAACAGACTGGTTAGACGTACCCCACAATAAAATAAAGGAAATCATTTCAGATTGTAAATGATCATAAGTTTGTAAATTATGGGAAATAAAATCATAGTAATAAACCATGATGAAGTTTAGGGAATCATATCAAAGTATGAAAAATGTTAGAAAACGACAGGAAATGATTCAAAATTATGATGAACCATTGCAAATCATGAGAAATCTTTTCCAACCATAGTAAATCATCAAAAGAAATAGGAAATTTTGAATAATTGGTATACAACTAAAGAAAATCATTTAAACACATGGAAAAGTATAAAAAATAATGTAAAAATTCAGAAAATGATAGAAAACCGTGAAGAATGATAAGGAATTATGGTACACCATGGAAAATAATGAGAATAAACCATAAAAAGTTATTTTTATTTATTTATTCATTTATTTAGTATCAACGGGTATTAACCCTTGACATAGTATACTTAAATTACAACATGTAGGTAACTGAAGCCGAAATACAATAAGGTTGCAAATTATAATAATTCGGAAACAGAATAAGGATTACAAATTACAGAATATAAATAATATAAGAATATAAATCGAAATTGAAGTCACGAGTACAACAACCGCTGAAGTTCAGAGCGAAAGAAGGACACTGATGAGCAGAAAAAATTAACTTTATCCGCGAATTGGTTGGCTAGTGCGCTAATCCTGTTGATAGCATTGTTAGTACTAATGTCGGATCTATTCCCAGCAACAGCAAATGTCTGGTTAGGTCTGCCTCTCATTGGCCTCCCAGGAGCATAAAAGCCAATCAGTTCTCTCAAGTCCATACTCTCTAGAGTCCCACTAAGGATTCTCATCATAAAAGACATATCTAAAACAACCCGGCGTTTGGCAAGGAAAGGAATATTGGTTCCTCTTTCTAACAAATCATAATCATGGCAGTAAAAATCCATAGGCGCCCCACATCTAAACGCCCATTGTCTAAGAAAACGATGTTGAACTTTTTCCATATTATAAGAGAGAACTTCTGTAGAAGGTGACCAAATAATTGACCCGTACTCTAGTAGAGGCCTAACAAGCGTTATATAAAGGTATCGATATGTATAAGGATCCCTGAAGTTAGTCGAGTTCCTATTTATGAATCCAAGTATCTTATATGCCCTGTTTATACAATCCTGAATATGGCTAGAAAAGTTTAAAGATAATGTAAAGGTAACCCCCAGGTCAACAATATCACGAACCCTTTCAAGGGGCTGTCCACCCAACGAGTATTGATAGTTAATGCAAGTGTTTCTACGAGTAAAAGTCATGATACGGCATTTATCAATGTTCAATGTGAGTAAGTTATCCATGGCCCATTTCTCAACTTCGTTTATATCCTCCTGGAAATGGACAGCATCGTCGAGATTGCTAATCCGCAAGTAAAACTTCGCATCATCAGCAAAAAGTAAAACTTTAGAGAATTTAAGTCGTGTACAAAGATCGTTTATGTAAATATTGAGCAATAGTGGTCCAAGATGAGAACCCTGAGGAACTCTGGAGGTGACATAAAATTTTTGAGAGGCAGCACCTCTCACTACCACGAATTGTTTCCTATCAACCAAATAGCTCCCCAGTCAATCCAGGAGCGAGCCAGGTATGCCATAACGTTCCAATTTTTCTAAAAGTAATCCGTGATTGACCCTGTCAAACGCCTTTGAAAAGTCGGTATAGACCACATCAACTTGTTGATTATAATCGATACATGTCGATCGATAATTATGAAAAACAGACAAATTAGTAATGGTGGACTTGCCAGTTAAAAAACCATGTTGTTGCTCCACTATAATGTGTCTGAATTTCAACGATTAGTAGTTGGTAACTATTTTTTAAAGATCTCAGGCATGGAATTGTGTATTGTGATTGGTCTATAATTCGAGATATCCGACTTATCACCTTTCTTGAAAATTGGAGTAACTCTGCCCTCCTTCAATACTGGCGGGATATATCCCGATGATAAGGATAAGTTAAAAAGCATCGTTAGTGGAATCGTTAGGGCATATCTGCACACGTAGATAAATGTTGGACAATCCATTGGGGCCTGGGTTTTTGTTGATTTTCAGTCTCTCTAGTGCCATAAATGTCTCGGACGCGTCTAGCTGTAGCGACGAAAAGTTCACCGATTCATGTATCGGACTATTTACGTCCCAGTATCTCGTACAATAACACCGTTATACACAGACCCAAATTTACACACAAACAAATCTGCTATCTCTTGGTTTGTTGTCGCTAGTTCATTATCCAAGTATAAGCTGACAGGTAAAGAATTCGAATTGCGCAACTTATTTAGATAGTTCCAGAAATGTTTTACATTCGATACAATGGAATTTTCTACAGTAGTGTGATAGTTTAAAAACCATCGCCTGGAATACTTTTTACACTGAGTACGCAAGAGGGAAAATCTCTCATAAGCCTGTGACGTTATGTTAAACTCTACAAAATCATGGAAAACTATGTTTAATCTTTGGGAATAATAATAATAATAAAAAAAAATTATAATGATAAGAAGAATCATGTTAAACATGAAGAAAACATGAACAAGAAATTATTAAGTATCATGGGAAATTTATGAAATTTATATAAAAAACATTAGGAACGATGGTAAATCATGGAAAAATATAATGAACTATGAAAAATTATTGAGAATTATGACAAATTATGATAAACAATAAAAATTACAAAATTATTCAAGCATTTAGAACCATTGTGAATCATAAGAAATTATTTACAACCATAATTAATTATAAAAAATTATGTACAGCCATAATCATAAGAAAATTTAAGAAATCTTCAAAAATGATTTTCAACCTTGAAAAATCATTGTGATCTATGGGAAAATACAGAAAATTATGGAAAACCATGGCGAGTCATGAAAAATCACACGAAATCATGGGGAGTTGCGGTGAACCACTGCAAACAATGTAGAACTATGGAAATTTATGTGGCAAGAATCATAAATAAAATATGAGAAACTTCAGTGTAACAATGTGGAAAATTGATAAAATTCTTAATAGAACAATGAAAAATGATTATTGATGATAGAAAACTACGAGGAGCTAAAAAAAATCATTAAAAAGTATGGAAAATGACAAAAAACTATCTATAAACTATTATGTCCTGTAAGTAATAAAAAAGTGTTTGTAAACATATTTTTTGTCACAATTAAACGTTCTTTGAACAGACGTCCTTGCCCGGGGTGATATAGAAAACAGTGATATGAATCTGTACTGGGATTCTTGGGAGAGGCATCACCTACAAAGTGGCTCATCTCCACGGCCAGTGCGCTCTCAAATAACGCGAAGTTCCGTACCTTCCGAGGAAAGCATTCCTTATCACAACAACAATAATCATTTCAACGATGTTTTGATGCAGTCTCCTTCTGTGTTGCCTTTTTCATTCAAAAGTCCTGTCTCGAGCCCTCCATCGACGCCTCCATCTTCGAAACCAAGTCAAGGTACATTGCCATGAAAATATTAAACTTGTCTCAGGGCGATTGATATAAAATTGAAGCCCAGAACTGATTTGTCACATACAAAGAAAATGAACACTAAACAAAGAAACTGAAAGTACGTTTCTTTCTTTTTTTTTCATTGAGAGAATCGCCTAAGAATTCATGTTTATATTACTGAAACTTTCAAAAATTCACTCAGTGGTTTTTTTTTGTCCAGCTGGTGTTAAAAATTATCCCATTTCGCCATCGAGTACAAAATATGTTGTTGGAATGCAACACATGGCTCAAGACGCGTTCTCGATAAGCAAATCCAAGTCCCACGAATCGCAACTTGGTAATCGAATCGAGAATGGTGATGCAGCTTCAAGGTATGAGTCATCGAAGTCTTGTGTCATTTATAGTGACTAGTAACGCGTTATTACGTTTTTCAGCGAGCATCAAACAAGCAACATTGGCAGAAAGTGTCGACTGCCAACAGAACCAGGTTCCTTTAGCAACTCAGACCTTTTAAATGATTCTCTCTTACCTCACAGCAATAGTCCCATCAAGTCGCCTCCTTACTCCCAGTTAGAGAGTTATGACAACAATCACAAAGGAATAAGTGAGTCGAATTTTTTAAATACAACGAAAAATACAACAAATCTATATGTATATACGAAATGTATGACGAAGAAATTATCTCGATTATCCATTTATTAAAACCTATAGAACTTTAAATCCTAGAGCATCTCGTTCTAAAAATTTATGTAGAAATTCATGAAAATATCAGAAAATAGCTTAGATTTGACAAAATGTTCTAAAAAATATGAAAAAAATTAAATGACAAGAATTCTTTGAAGCACTAGAAATCAACGAAAAAACTTTGTTCCGAAGAATTATTTGAAATACTAAGAACCCAAAAATGTTGAAATTCAGAATACCAAATTCGCAAAATTTACATTGCAACCAATAAAAATTTTGAGAATCAAAAAGAAAATGCTACGAAATTTCATGAATGCTAAGAAGTAGGAAAAAGACTGTATAATAGGAATTTCTGAAATACTGAATTTTATATGGATATTATTTTCTCAAAAATGTGTTGACATTGCACACAATTTAATGAGTGCCAAAAAATTTTAAAAATAGAACAAATCTAAAAATAAACGAAATTTATGAAGGTAATTCGTTTATTTATCTAAAATATATAGAACTTAAAATCCTAGAGTATCTCATTCTAAAGATTTATGTAGAAATCCACGAAAAGGTAAGAAAAATCTTGAATAAACAAATGAACATATACTATGAAAAATACAAAAAATACTGAAGTAACAAGAATTCTTTGAAATGGAAACACTATAAATCTACGAAAAACTGTGTTCTGAAAAATTGTTTGAAATAATAATAATCTATAAAATTTTGAAATGTATTAAATTCTTTATATTTTCATAGCGAATCAAGAACATATTGAAAATCAAGAAGAATACTAGAAAAAAACTGGGAACTTTGATAAATGCTAAAAAGTATGAAAAATGCTACAAATGAAAGGAAACTCTCAAATTCTGTAATTCTATAAAGAGATTATTTTCCCAACAATTTATGGAACTAATAACAATCTTTGTAACTTTTAATCCTTGATTATCCAATTCTGAAAATCTATACAAGAATTAACCAAAATATTGTAAATTCAATTAAATTCATGAACAATGAAAAAATACAAAAAGTACTAAAATTTTGAGAAATCTGCGAAATACTTGAAATCTACAAATGTACTGTACTCTGAAAAATTCATTAAAATACTAAGAAACTATAAAATTTTGAAATGTACAGTAACAAATTTTTAAAACTTACATAGCTATCCATAACAATATTTAAAATCAATAATCATACCAGATAAAACTACAAACTTTCATGAATGCTAAACAGTATGATAAAGATTAAAAATAATTGGAATCTTTCAAATATTCGAGTTCTTTATAGATATTATTTTTTCAAAAACATACGGGAATAATCAAAATTTATAAAACTTTTAATCTCAAAGCATTCAATTCTGAAAAACTATAACTACAAAAATTCATTGAAATACTAGAAAATTGTATAAAGTTTATGAATATTGAGAAAATAGTAAATGTGCTACAAGTTTTGGAAATCTGTTAAATGATTGAAATTTTAAAGATATTGTTTTTTAAAAAATTTACTGGAGTAGTAAAAATCTCTGAAATTTCTAAAAGATCTCTGAAAGACTATCAAGTTCTAGAAATCTACATTGGAATTTTCAAAAATACTCAATGTCTATAAAGAACCTTGAAAATACTACTAAATTTAAATAATACTTAAAAATATCAATAATAATTGAAACTCATAAAATACTCGAAATCCATGTGGAGAAAATTTCCTTGAATAACTAAAATTACCGAATATTTATAAAACTTTGAATCCTGAAACATCGAATTCTCGATTTATATAAAAATCCATAAAAATGCCAAAAAATCGTCCAAATTGTAAAAACACTGATTTTATTATTAACAAGTATTAGATATCTATGAAATATCAGTATCTTTGAAAATGCTGTTACCTGGAAAATTCTTTAAAATACTGAAAATTAAATTATTTTTGAATTATACATCATCAAATTTTTATATTCTATGTGACAATATACATAAAAAACAAGAATATCCTTGAAAAATTTTTACATTGTAAAAAACACGAAATTATCCTAAAAATACTAGCATTCCATGAAATACCTTGAAAAGAAAAAAGGAAGTATGAAATACCTTAAACGTATGCAGATATAATTTTCTTAAAAATCTATTGACCTATGAACCTTGGAGCATCGAACTCCAGAAAATGATGTAGAAAACTTCTATAAATTCGAAATAATCCTTTTGAATGTATACCTACTGACAAAATAAGTACTGCGAGACGTTAGAAATGAGGTACTTAAATATTATATGGAAATTGATATATTTTAACAAGTAAAAGCTTGAGCTTGCAAATCGATTTCCAAGATGTTATGGTGCCAAAATTAATATTTATCGATATAATGAGTTGAATATATATATACCCTTTTGACATTCGAGTTTTCCCCTCCATGAGAAATTTCGTTGTGATGCCCCTGCCTTCAGAATTCAGAAAGCATGTAGATTTCAGAGTAAAGGTTGCAGCTTTTGTTACATTCTGCATGTTCTTCGGTGTGTTCGATCAAAATGACATTGAAGATACATCGATTTCAGTTCAGAGCCTGCAGGTGCCCAAATCTCCGAGGACGCCAACGGTAACCCGGTGTATGGGGCACATAATAGCTCATCGCTTCATCAAAACCTTCAAGGTGATGACGACTTGCGACTACTGTGACAAGCAAATGTTTATAGGCACTGGTTTGAAATGCACCGACTGCAAATACAAATGCCACCGAGATTGCGAGTCCAAAGTGCCACCTTCTTGTGGTCTACCTCAGGAACTTGTTGACGAGTTCAAAAGGACTTTGCAGGCTGACGGTATGTTGGTGTTTTGCTGTTTTGCAGCTGCTCTTATTCTTAAGTACCAATTTTATAATGATTATTGAATCCTTGGAATTTCAGCAATGGTGAACGTTTCTCACAGTACTAATATAATGTCCCCTCTGAATCGGCGGGACCGCAAACGATCACATCCGCACTCTCCGATGAACATACCGTTCCAGGTGAATAGACTTTGCTTTTATTAGTGTCTTAGTTGTAAGCCATTGTTATGATTGGACTTGTCAGTTGATGAGTTTGATGATTGTAACGTGACTGTAGATGTATCGTTTGGGCCACATGATATGTGTTATATGTTCATCATATATATTTTTGTTAGGGTGCGGACTCTAGTTCAAATACTTCGAGCTGCAACAGTTCGACACCTTCTAGTCCAGCGCTTCTACCTGCCAATACAAGCCAGACCCCTCAGGCATCCTCCAAGCAACAGTTCCACTTTCCAGGTAATTGGTGTTTGTTGCGAAAAATGCATGGGTCTATAAATTAAAAAGATTGAGATAATGCGCAAAAAATTCATGTGAGGTGCTATTTTCTAAATCTAAAACAGTGGAATTTCTCTGATTTACCAAATGCTTTCTTTTCACTGATATATCAGTGGAGTTCTTAATTGCTGATTGGTTTTTTCAGATCATGTGATTTTTTTTCTTTTATTTTGTATTTAACTGATTCTCAGTGGCACCTTTATCACTGTTTAAAAGTAGAATTCTACTGTTTCGAATTTAGAGAGTAAGGGTATAAAAAATAACAAGTTCTTGGTAGTATCAACTGCTAATGGTACGCTTGATGAATTTTTTAAAGCATGTGTTTATAAAGAAAATTTTTCAATTGTTCATTGGAACGTAATTTTTTTACATGTTAGGAGCTTCAATAAACTAAAATGCTGTATGACAAAAAAATTAATTAAATTATTTGTGTAAACAAAAGTGTTGGAAAAACTATGTATTGCATGATACTTTATTTAAACTAATAATGTATCGTTGAAAAAATAAAGAAGATGCATTTTTTTCGAAAAATCGAAAAATTTTAACTAATCAGTTGTTAATAGAAATTCGTTTCTCATACACTGAGCGAAGTGCGCACTACTGATCGCGGCGTTCATTCCACTGACTGAGGTGCCAATGAAAATTTCTGTTTCTGCTGCACAGAGTAGTGTGTTTGCCAGTCTATTTTAGACTGGCGAGCACATTGGAACACACTACTCTGTGCAGTGGAAACAAAAATTTTCATTGGCACTTCAGTCAGTGGGGTGAACGCCGCGACCAGTAGTGCGCTCTTCGCTCAGTGTACATTTTTATGCAGTTTTTTTTTTACCAAACTTATTTCAAAATAAGGGGCTTAAAGAAAGGCAAGAAAAAACAATTGAAAATAATTATTCATGGATTTAAGTAATGAGAAATAGAAATTGCAAAATCAGAAAAATTTGTCATTTTTAAATTTGTAGTTTGGTTAAAATCGAAAGCTAATGATCAATTAAAATTGGTAGTACAAATTTACCTTCTTTATTTATCATTTTCCTTAATGATATCAATTAAATGATTGTTTGAAATGAAATGTCTAAATTCTTCATCACACGATGATTTTCTTTGATTTTTTAGCCATTCAAGCAAAAATGTGTTATTTTCGAATGATTTACATATTTTGATGTCAAGTTTTAATCCATTACTTTAATATGATGAGAAAATAATATTTTTCCTAATAACTGCCTGAGAATGCAGTAAATTATATTTATTCAATTCCGGACGTAAAAAACTTTAATAACATATGACGAAAATTCTTGATTGATTCGTGAGATTATAGACCTCGGCTTTGCCTTGATTCACAAACTTTACACTTGTAAAATTGATTTTATGTTCTAGTTACGTAATATACGATTATTAATGTAAATTTACGATTTAATCTAATAACCAAAAAATTTTACAATTTTCAGATTTCCTCATCCAAAACATCGATATCGCAAATCTTTTTTCATCCAACATTTTTATTTTCAATTATTTTAATCCATACCTGTAGTATTTTTCTTTTTCTTCTTTTTGCATTTTTACTATTTCACTTCGCACTATATTCAATAAAAAATCATTAAAAATTTTCAATTGAAAAAACTAAGTAGTAGTTTTTAAAAGAAGCTTCTTCATGTATAAATAAGAATTCATTAAAATGCAGTTAATTCAATTTTTCAATGCCAAATATTTACAATTTTTAAAATTTCTAATCCAAAATTTCAAAATAACAAATCATTAATATTTCTCATTCTTTGAATCCATGACCATAATTTTTTCAGTTTTTTTGTTTTTTTGTTTCTAGTCTTTCTTTTCGACTTTTATTTTGCAGTAAATTTGATGAAAAATTCATAAGATCTCGTATTTGAAATATTTGATTTTTAATTATGTGATGATGACGGTGAGGTATATTTTTTTTATTCAAAAGTCTATTTATAAATTGCGATTTCTTGTTATTCAAACATTCATTTTTCAAATTGTGTAATTTTTCATTAGTTCAATCAAAAATTAAATTATTCCCACATTTAAATATTAAATTTTTTATGTAGACATTGTAAAATTCGATATTCTCTTTATTGCAATGATATCTTTTCAAAAATACAGTAAATAATATAATAATCGATAGTTTTTTGATCTGGCATCTGTTCGTTTCTCAACAAACTTCGATTCTCGTTAAAAATTATCAATCTCTCGTTCATTGGCTTCTTTTGTCTATATTGATTTCTAAAAATGATGATACTATTAATATAAATTATAATACATTTATGTGGTAAAATATGCTTATATTTTTATAATCCAATCTTAACTGTTCATATGTTGAGGTATTACTGGATGTTCGACTTTATTTGAGAAATAATTTTTGTTTGTAGATGTGTCAACATGTGATAAGGATGTTACGTTGGAAACGCATCGACTCGGCGGCACTACGGTTTCCACTGATAGCGACAAAACCGTGAGTATTTCCGGATCTGGTAGCGTCAGTACAGATTCGGAAAGAACACCTATTCGAGTGGATTCTCAGGATTCGCAAGTTTCCGACGGCGAACCTGGTGATAGCCGCTGGCCAAGGCAAAATAGCGTGAGTTTTAAGGACCATTAATTCTTTTTATACAAGGTATTTTTCATTCACTAATGTTCCGTTTATCACAGCTGTCAATGCGAGAATGGGATATTCCATTCGACGAACTGAAAATTGGAGAACCCATTGGAACCGGTCGATTCGGAACTGTGTACCGAGGGAATTGGCACGGGGACGTAGCAGTTAAAGTTTTAAATATGGATCATTATCTTGATGATGATAAAACGCTTGAAGCGTTCAAATTGGAGGTATGTTTTTTCAACTTGACTTTTTTTTACGTTATTTTACCATTGTCAGGGGTGGATCCAAAATTGAAAACAAATAATTTTCGTTTGTAATGAAATTCAACGTCTTACCAGCTATGGAAAAAATGAAATAAATTTGCTTTGGGGAATTTTTTATTTTATGAAACCCTTCGCCCACGATTCTTTTGTATAGTATTAATAAATGGAATATGATGTATTATATTCTCTAATAAAAATCGATTAATTGCATTTCTATTTTCAGGTCGCAACATTCCGAAAAACGCGTCATGAAAATTTAGTTTTGTTTATGGGAGCATGCATGAAACCCCCTCGTCTAGCTATTGTGACAAGTTTGAGCAAAGGCATGACGCTTTACACTCACATTCACCTGCGCAAAGATAAATTCAACATGAACAAAACTACGATTATCGCCCAACAAATTTCCCAGGTATATAATTGACAACATAGAAAAATTATTTTTAACGCGAATCGTACTCTTAATAATTGACATCTTCATTTTTTTTTAATAGGGAATGGGGTATCTACACGCGCGTGGAATCGTTCACAAGGATCTCAAAAGCAAAAATATATTTCTAGAAAACGGCAAAGTTGTGATAACGGATTTCGGTCTTTTTAGTGTGACCAAGCTTTGCTATGGTCACAGGTGAGAATTTGAGAATCAATGTCTTGGTAAATGTTTATTATATTATTATCATTAAATGGATCAATTTTTTGTAGATCTGGAAATGGTTTAAGTATTTCACCAGGGTGGCTGTGTTACTTGGCACCGGAAATCGTGCGACGGTTACGACCCCAGCAGAACAGAGATCAAGAAGAGCTCCCTTTCACAGATGCATCAGATGTGTACGCGTTTGGGTAATACTTGCACACTAAATTATTCAACTAAAAATGAGTGGGAGAGAGGATGTTCAAATAATACAAGACTATAAAAAGTGATCCGTGAAGGGGTTTGTTCTAATATTGTTGATTTCTTGTATTACTGTAAATGTTTAAAATTCAAATTCGAATGACAATGGAAGTGAAACTCAAACTAAAAATCATACAAGTATTAATTCTTTCAAAAGATTTTGTTAGATGTTAAATCCAACTTTTCGTCTTCACAGTATCTTTGGAGGATTAAATTTTTTTTTTTAGAACTGTGTGGTATGAACTTCTATGCGGAGTTTGGCCTTTCAAAGGCCAACCACCTGAAGCTATAATTTGGCAAGTTGGCAAGGGAATGAAACAAACGTTGGCTAATTTACAAGCGTCTCGTGATGTGAAGGTAACGTTCTTTTGATTTTTTTGAGTTCAACCCAAAATCAAATCATGGAAAAGTGCCATTGCTTCCAATATCGTTTTTTACAGTTACGTTAGAAGCACTTAAAAATATCTTGACGTTGCAGGATATTTTGATGCTGTGCTGGTCATACCGAGTAGAAAACCGACCAGATTTTGCGAAATTGCTGACAACGCTTGAAAAGCTGCCTCGAAAAAGACTAGCTCGCAGCCCGTCTCATCCTATCCATCTTTCTCGGTCCGCAGAATCAGTGTTTTGAATACGTCTACTTAACAACAAATCTGTTACTGTAGTATACATATTCAACAGTGTGAAAAATTGCATGATTTTTTTGTTTGCAACAAAAAATACAAGTAACTACGTGGTTAAAATTTATTCTATTTTTTGAGTTTACACACAGAAATTTGCTATTTATTGTCTTAACAGTAAGTAGAAAAATAGCCTCTACAGTAGTACTGAAACTGTTTCAAGTTGAGTGATTTCCATAGCGAGCTATGCAATCCGATAAATATTTCACTCTCTTTCTGTTGCCATTTAGCCGATTTTCTAAAGTTTGTAAGAGAGGTTTGGAGATGACGTCTATGATGTGGCACATAGCTTGAGTTTTCACTGCAAAGACAAAACAAATCAAATTTCTGGAACATAAGTCAAATGCTGATTTTTCCAACTGCAAGGTCAATTACCTGCTTCATTATAGGTTTTGGTTATAATGTCTTGGGTGTTCGTGCACTGCGATGCAGCGTCATCTTCTTCCTCCTTAAGGATCTCTGGCAAATCCTTCATGGTCTGCAAAAATAATTTTGATTATTGAACAATCTGAATGATTTCCATTCAAGTCAGTAACTTCATACCTGTAAGCAATTCTCTGAAAGACTCGGAGAGTATACGATTTCCAGTGGTATCTCGTGACCTCGGTCATTTTGCGATTGGAAACATATCAAATGCATTTCTTGTTCCTGGAATAATATGACAGTATATTAAGTATAAATTTTTTGTTTTCTTGTAGATGATTTAAGATGCTTTGATACCTTCGAATCTTTTCCACCCATGAATACTGAAAAGATTAAGCCCACAAAGTTTGAATCCATTTGCTGGTACATTGCTTGGGTTCTGACATCTGGAACATATTGTTATTTCCAATTGATTTCTATTTCACATTTGGTCATTAGGCTTTTGATTTTGAAAACATTAACGAATTGAAACTTGCCAACATGACTGGGAAACACAGTGATGTGCGGGTGTGAATGATACCATCCCAAAACTCGCATTGGTCTTTTCAGTTTTTCCGTGAGTTGCTCTGCTTGGACACTTGCATAGCACAGTTGCTGGTCTGAAATTTCGACCCTGTCTTTTTTTTTGTCGGACCTTCTCAAAATAATGGCAGAAGATATTTTGACCATCTTGTCTTCATACTAAAAAAAATATATCATTTGCAAATGTTTTTGAGATTGAGTTTTCATGGAAATTTTGGCGATTGTTAACTTACATTGCCTATTAGCAAACCCATGACTTCAAAATTTTCAGTCGACAGAGCGTGCTGCAAGCATACCATGTACACATCGACATGTAGTTGTACCTTTTCAGGTCCTTGCGACACGGGTGACATCGATCCTTGTGAACACATCATTGTGTCCTTTGCAGAGAAAAAAAAATGTCTAATGAATTATTATATTTGATATATAATATAATGAATAAATAAATAATTAAACTTATGCAATTTTGAGGTTTGATGTAAAAAATTGAGATTTTAGTCAGTTGTGGTAGGTCGTGCTGCAAATGTCACATTTCTGAGGAATTTCGTTTGTAATTGACGTTTTTGATAATGTTTGCTTGGCTGACTTTGAATTTGAATTTTGAAGTGTCGGAATAGTAGTGATTGATATATACGGTGTCCCAAAGTCACATATAAAAAAAAACACCTTGGATTCCTCATCCAATTTCAAGCCGAAATGTCTTTTACCATTTTTTATAAAACTCAAAATTTGAAAAGTTATTCAAGTCTAAAATTTAAACAATAATTGCACTCTCTCGACAAGTGTGGGTGCATTTCATGGACTAAACTTTTCCCAAATTTTCTTCATATTTTTCCCAGTCGAAAAGTCTTTTTCCATTTTTCACAAAACTCAAAATCAAAAAAAATATTCAAGTCTAAAATTTCAGAAATTTGATTGGTTAAAACTTGTCACCTAAATATCTTTTTTGATTTTGAGTTTTGTGTGAAGTGGCAAAGGAATTTATGACTCAGAAGAATATAAAGAAATTTTTGGAAAAGTTTGGTCCGTGAAATTCACCCCTACTTGTTGAGAGAGTGCAATTATTGTTTAAATTTTAGACTTCAATAACTTTTTAAATTTTGAGTTTTATAAATAGTGAAAAAGAACTTTTCGACTTGAAATTGAATAAGAAATCCGAGGTGTGTTTTTTTTTTTATATGTGACTTTGGGACACCCTGTATACATGTGTCTTTGACGATGGTTTTAGTGATCGGGTTTTTCTTTTTTAATGGACATATCATCACTTAAAATATGAATTACGTGGTACAATTTTTCTTGAAGAGGGCCAAATCAGTGGCCGAAATATAGAAAGATGTTTTTACACACTATTTAATGGAGTTTTTGAAAGGATAACCTTTATTTCTTTTGGCTCTGAGAGATCAAGATTGGATGGTTTTTACATTATAGAAATTAGCAGAGCATGAGACATTCTATTGTTTGAGATTACTTAAATTGAGATTTATTTTTCATCCACGGAAAAAAATCAATAGAATTTACAATTTGAGTAGTTTATTTCTTTGTGAACAAATAATGAGTGAAGAGATATGTGAATAAATATAAAATGAATCAATAAAAAAAAGCTCCTATAATTTTGAGGTTCTATATAAAAATGAAAGATGAAAATTTCAGAAAAATTATTTAAATGTAATTCAAATTCCATTCTGTGTCATGCATTTTTTCAGTCACTTCAGAATCGAAAAAAATTCAAAGGGAACTATCGAGCAGAATTGGAATGTAAATACGAGAAATTTTTTTTACAATATTTCGATGTGGATCAGCGAATTTCTAAACATTAAATTTTATAAACTACTGAGACAAAAACTATGGTATTTTGCATAATTTTTTTCAGTCAATTCGTCTGAATCTTTGTTTCAGAAAGAAATGTATAAAAATTTATAAAGCTTGTTGATTCTCATTTGTGAACCAATGGAAGTAAATTTGTAAAGGAATATGGGTGTAAGATATTACTAATAAAAAAATAACTGATACAAATTATGAACATTTTTACAGAAACGATATAATAATTTGAAATATTTTGAGGAATAAGAATAATAAAATTATACAGAATAGGAGAAAAAAATATGGATCAAAGAATATAACTGTTGAAGTTCAATAAGAAAATTAAGATAAATGAAGAAAATATGTAAAATGTGGATTAAATGAGAAAGTAAATGAAAATAAATCTTATGAAAAATATCAAGCAATTAAAAAAAAGCTAGTTGAAAAACAAAGTTTGATCAAAGCTTGTTACATAAATTCAACAAGCAAGCCAATAACTATGACATTGAAAATGTTTCGTTGTTTTTATTGTTTCAAATTTACAGATAATAAATTGCCTAAAACGGGGAAAGATTTTAATTTCAATAGAAACTATCAGTTATGAAAAAGTAAACTAACAAATTTGTTATGGAGTTTCTAATTAAAAGAAACAATTACTTCTAAATTAAACAAATTAAGGGGAATTTTTTTTTCAAAACTTCGAGTCTTATAAATCTTGTATTGATTAGAGAATAAAAAAATTAGATTTTTGTACTCTCGATTTAGCAAATTTTGAATAATTCAAGTTTAATTATTAAATTTATTGAATAAATTAGATTTAAATTTAATAAACAAATTTTCTTCAGGTATATATATAAATTATATAAAAAATTTTAGATGCAATCAATTATTTAAATATATTTTTAATAAAATTATATAAATCAACAATATGAATAATATAAATTATATTATTTATTTTATACATGAAGAAATTATAAAGTTATACATAAAAATATGATAAAGTATTGAACTGCTACAACACTAATTATAAATTTCAAAATCTTCAAATTGAAATAATGAAAAAAGTGAGATGGTGGGAAACAGTGGTCTCAAAATTATAGAACTGGAATTTGAGCTAACAATTTTTTTGTTAAAATTGTAAAATGGGGAGTTACAATTTTAAATTCATACACTAAAATTAAAATTAAATTTACTTATTGTTTAATGCTTATCATTGCAAAATCATATATACATTTTCAAGATTTTGAAAGTAAAAAATTTAGTTGTATAAAAATTACGCTTTTGAAAATCAACAATATCAAATAAAAAGTATATTAGATATATGTATATTGATATTATAATGTACATAATATTTAAATTCAAATTTATATTCTTTTGAAATGTTAATTTTCAAGAATAACTTCTGTAATTTTATTCTTAATAATTAAATTAAATATTGTTACATAAAATCTATAAAACGTTAGGAAAATACGTGGATTTGAAAAAAATCGGTCCATTGAGAAAAACACATTCTTCAATCATATTTTACAAAATTATCAGATAAGGTTATTGGTGAATAAATGAATTTTTCAAAAAGTTCACGAATATATTGAACAAGCATCGAATGTTCCTGATTTCCTGTAAAGTACTTAATTGAACTTTAAAATGAAGAAATTTCGAAATGAGCAAAATGAATAATTATTGGACGAGACAGTTGACATTCTTGAAAAAAAATAATTCTTACGATGTTTAAACCACTTACTTTTAATGACTTTTAACAGATGTCTGTTTTGACTTCAACCTGCACAGGAAAAGCAATAATTGCCTAAATATTAGCAATATCAAAGAAATAAAACTGTTTTACATGTTTCATTGTAAACAAACAAACAAATGAAACTGAACAAAACTGAATGAAACGCGTAGTTTAGGTTACGTTAGGTTATATAACGAGAGATATATATTGACATATATTGATATCTCGCAAACATAACCTCAAAATTGTATTGTAAACATAAACATTTGATTATGTAAAATTTCAAAGTGTTTCAAAGCAAAATTAATTAACATCGTATGTTGCGTAGTTTTCGATGATTATTTTCAATATTTCTTCAAAAATACATTGTTCAGTTACATCTTTTCACAACCAAAAAGAAATCAATGTAACTATTCTCTACTTCGAAATCTATGGATAAAAATTTACCATATTACTATCCAGAAATTTAGGAAATAAACATTTAAAATGGACAAACAATATGACACCAAAAAAATTTCATTGCATTCAATCATATCTTCAATACAAAAAGTGGCCTTATATGAGACGAAATCGGTAAGTCGTAATTTACTGTCAAAAAATGTTCATAAAAATATGTTACTCCAGTCATTAAATATAATTTTTAGAATAGCAAATAATGTGATTTCACAGTTTTAAATAAATTAGTGCAGTTCATTAAAACGTTACATTATGCAAACGATTAAGAATTTGTATTTTGAAATCTGACCAGTTTAGTAATTTTTATTTTACCTTAATTTTGTAACTCAAATTGAAAAACTAGAATCGTGAATTTTTATAACTCATTACTGTGATTTCGATTCAACAAAATATTTATAAAAAACCTTTTTTTATCATAGCGGTCTAAAAAAAATCGTTCGCGCCATGGAAAAAAATCAATTTCTCCCTCGGCTGAATATATCCATCGTGAGAAATTAGTTTTTTTCCTAGATGGGAAATGTACTTTTAGATCGCATACATTACATATTATGATATTGAATATAATCTACAATGGCTCAATTTAATAGGTTATGTTTTTTTTACTAGGAAAAATGCGGACAAATAGACATCGATTTTCATTTTCCTTATTTTAGGCCTCAGCTGAATTTGCTCATTAATAACAAGTTATAGAAATTTCAAGTGATTCAAGTGTGATTAATTCAAAAAATAATTATTGTGTATCATTATGTATTAGATAGAATGTTATATGAATTTTATAAAAATCTGTATTATTTTGTAACTAATAACTACTGTATGAAAAAAAATAAATTAATGAAATATTACCTATTTTTATAAGATATAAATTATTACACACATGATCATAATAAATGTGTTATATTTTAATATTATTTCAATTGAAAAAGATTAAATTTGGGATGAAGGTCTAAATTCAAATTTCACCTAATTTCGACTTTTTATTCTTAAGCCTTACAATACTTTCAATAAAATATATAGAAGGACATTGTTAAATTTATTAAAAATAAGATCAACAATAATTTCAATATAATTATTAAGTTCTTATACATTGTCAATTTGTTATCACAATCACATGAGCTTCAGTATGATAGAGTTCAATTCATTCAATTTCATATAATTGAAGACTATCTTTAAAAAAAATTGATAAATATGATTCAGATTTTGAATCTTTCAATCCATTTTGACAGTTCAATTAAATTCAAAATAATTATTTATACACATATTTAATGTAATAAAGGTGATAACCTAAATTTGAGCAGTCAAGTTGTGAGTTTCATTCTCAAGAATATAGTATTACTGTGAAATATTACTAAAAAGTATTGTATGTATTTAATATATATTTGTTATTTATTTGTTGATAACTGAAATAATTTATGTCATTTCTTGATATTTAGATTCCTTATTATTAAAAATATTGATGAAAATAATTCAGATTTAAATTCTGAAATTCGTGGCCAAATCTGAATTTCAGTATGAATACAATTTTATTGATATTTTATGGATTGGAACAGAAGTCTTAACACGAATTTTGTCAGATTGTGAATTTTTTTTCTTCTCTGCCACAGTGCTTTACCTTGAAAATATTGCGGAAAAGATTTTTTGATTTGAATTTGTAGCTTTTATTTTATTTAGTATTAAATATTTGAGTTCATTAAGTTTTACATAATTCATGAATATAATTAAAAATATTGATAAATACAAATCAAATTATAAGTTTTGAAATCAATGGCCATAGATGAAATTCAGTTTGAATAATAAAAATTTATAGAGATTTTACGTGATTGGAACGAACAACACTGAAACTCGATTTCGAGTTTTGAAAATTGATCGAATGGAACCTAAAGAACTGCATGTCCACGATGATCAAAGGGAGTACACTCAAGATGAAATTATTGATCTTGTAAATATGATCGATATGGGAAACAGAGCTCATAGCAATCCCAGAAGCAGCGCAATTGGCGTTGCAAAAATTGTTTCAGCTTTTGGAATTGTTGGTACACAAATTTTACTTTTCAATACACCTGAAGATATTTAACTTTTTGCCATTTTGACCGTTTATTTTAACGATTTTATCTACTTTTTCTTTTTCTTTTCCTTTACTTTTGATATTTTTTTTTTTTTATTTGCACTAGTTATCTCTAATGTTTAAGAGAGTTGAAAAGTTTTTTGAATACGTCTTGTCGATTTCAGCTGTTTTTTGGTTATTCTGCATATTTGACTAAGAAAACTGTTTTTCTAGAATTTCCATTCTATGAATAATTCAAATTAACACTCGAAATTATTTTGAAAATATTCGTGTAGGCTGATATGAGAATAGATGACATTCAAAATTTGTGTTAATATTTGATTGTTGATTAAAACCTAAATTTATTATTGTGTGTTGATTGAATCCAAATTTTTCAGGTTTTGTCAAATTTTTGGAAGGATATTACCTGATTCTGGTTACAAAACGTAGGCGAATCGCTGTCATTGGTCACCACACAATTTACAAAATTGAAGATACAACCATGATTTATATTCCTCATGACAGCATTCGTATTTTTCACCCAGACGAACAGCGATACGTCAAAATGTTCCAAAACATTGACTTGAAAAGCAATTTTTATTTCAGCTATTCCTACGATTTGACTCACACTTTGCAACAAAATATGGCCCTTCCAGAGTGTTTGCGACCCAACATTTCCGAATCTTTTTTATCGAAAGATTCCAAAAAAACAAGGTAAGTGCAATAATTTTTCAGGGATTCATATTTTGTCTCACAAATCAATGATTTATGTACATTTTAACAACTGAGTTTAATACTAATTTTGTAGTACTCGGACACTGTACATGGATTATGGAGTGAGAACTCAGCCCTATCAAAAATTTGTATGGAACTCATATTTGCTGTCAGAAGTTGAAAATGTAGTTCATCGTGACTGGTTGTTGTACATAATTCATGGATTCATTGGACAGTCGAATATCAGTGTTTTTGGGAGATCGATTTATGTTATTATCATAGCTAGGAGAAGCAACAAATATGCCGGTACCAGGTTTTTAAAGCGTGGAGCTAACTTTGATGTGAGTTTTTTTCGGACATTTTATGTACTCTAAATCTGAATCTGTCAAATTCAACATTTTTTTTATATTCTAAAGAATCAATCTAATGAAATTTTCAAAGTAAATATTTATTTAATTAAAAATATTAACTTTGTATTCTACAAAGTTAGGTATTTTATTCTACAGGAACTTTTTGCATCAATTTCTTTGATGTGAAAGTACTTGATATATTATTGATTTGCAGACTTGTAAATTACTTCGAATTAGAAGCTGAAACATCGATGTAAGGAGAATTGAAAATTAGCTGGGGAAATGAAAAAAGAATATTTATTTTTTTTTGAGTTACAAATGACTCTTTTGGGGAATAAAAATTGTTGTCACATATGTTACACGGCTTTCCTTAGAGTTTCCAGAATTTTGATTATGTTTATATTTAAAAAACAAACAGGGGGATGTTGCAAACGAAGTGGAAACCGAGCAGATTGTTCATGATTCTTGCGTAAGCTCTATGAAAAATGGTCGATTCAGTTCTTTTGTGCAATTACGTGGGTCGGTTCCTGGACACTGGAGTCAAGATCTGAGCAAAATCGTGTCAAAACCCACGATAACCAGTGATTTGCCTGATCCTTTTGTGGAAACTGCAGGTATAATATTCTTAGATGTTTCAAAAGAACTGTAAAAATCATCTGTTTTGATAATGTTTTACGAATGAAAATATTTAATGGTACATTTTGACGTACCACAGAATTTTTATAGGACCATATCCAACATTCCCAAAGACCTACATAATTTTTATAAGACCCTGTAAAATTCCCATAATTGTTTGTTCAGGTAAACACTTCAATCAGCTGTTAAAAAAATACGGCTCTCCTATCATAATTCTAAATCTCGTGAAAAAGAGGGAAAAGAAAAAGCATGAAAGTACTTTGAGCGAAGAATTGAGCTCAGCTGTCAAATATCTCAATCAATTTCTTCCCCTGGAGCATCAAATTAGTTACATCAGTTTCGACATGGCCAGGAAGAACAAAGGGCAAGATGAATTGATAAATGCACTTCCGAAGAATCTGCGTATACGGAAAATTGTTTGAAAATCAATGGTTAACATAAATTTTTCAGAAAAGAATCAAACGTCATGGGTCGACTCGCGAACATAGCGAACAATGCGATTTTGAAAACTGGCATTTTTCAATCGCAAAACACCTACTACAACCAGAAGCAATTGTTAAAACAATTCAACACGTTTCGAAAATGGCAAAATCCCGGTTCCACGATGACTTTTTCTAATGAGTCGGGAGCCGAAAAAAAGTCGGACACCAAAACTAAGGAATTTTTTTCCACGAAAGGTTCTTCCCAAATGGGCATCATTCGTACAAATTGCGTTGACTGCCTTGATCGAACAAATACAGCACAATTTGCCATTGGAAAATGTGCTCTTGGTTATCAATTATGCGCTCTCGGTGTTCTGGATAAACCTAAACTCGAATTTGATTCAGATTGCGTGAGAATTTTGGAAGAATTGTACGAAGATCACGGGGATACTTTGGCTCTGCAGTATGGGGGGTCTCAACTGGTCCATCGAATAAAAACTTACAGGTGCAAAAAAGTGATAGCATGAAAATAAATTGAATTTGGAATTTTCTGTGAAATTCTACAAAGTGTTGGTTCTGCGTAACAGAATTATAAAGTGTTTCAGTGTAAACAAAAAAGTTGCAGCAAGAAAAACAGTAGTACTGTTTGATGCTGTAAAACTTTATTATTATGTTCAATAGTATTTAAATTACAGAATCTGATGGTCCATTCCCAATCGAAATATTTTGGTAATCGTTTTTGTGAACAATTCCAGAAAAACTGCTCCATGGACTAGTCAAGGAAATGACATAATGCAAACATTGAGCAGGTATTTTAGCAACACTTTTAGTGACCAGGAAAAACAGCAGACCATGAATGTGTTTTTGGGTGAGACTTTGAAAATAGGATTTTAAAATTTGTCGAGATATTTTTCAAAGACATACCGTTCTACAACTGAAACGTTGATTCGCTGGAAAATTGATACGAGTTTCTTAAATTTTTTTATTTTGTTCATTGAAATAATAGTAAATTGTGTACCGCTGCGCATTATTGCGAGGACAAGGACAGGAAAATATTGTTCTCGTCTGAGGATGGCAATTGCGCCAAGGTTCACATAAGATTTTCTACCCAGAGACGTACAAAAAATGTTACCAATAATTTCTAAGTCATCTTTACTAAAAACAGAGGGGAAGAAATGGTAGATCGATTCTTTTGATCGAAAATCAAAGTTTGTGTCAAAAAACTATCGATCTATCTATTATTATTATTCACTTGTGACGAGCGAACTCGTACAGAGAGGACCTTGGAAAAGAATTACCTTTCCCAGACCCTCGAAACCTTCGTTGATGTTACGAGAGGAAAGGAGAAATTCAAGAATAAACCACTTAAACTAACATAAATTTATTATAATTAAATACCAATTAAAGTACAAATTATGAGTAAATAAATTCGTATTGCGAAATACTATGATGGGTAAAACGCTTCTAAAACAACTCTCAACATGAAACTAAATGTTACGTTACAAAGGGTGACGACACACATGAAATCGGTCACTCGACCAAGCTCGCGATAACAAAAGAAATCTAAAAATGGAATTAAGTAAACTAGTACAACAAATTATTCAAGATATCTTATTACTTGTTTAGAGCTCCTTCGGCGATCACCAGAATAACAAATTGCTTGTAAAGTAAAATTTGCAAGTCCCATAAAATACTATGATTTATTGAAAAAAATCCCTTTGACCCCTAAGTGAACTTCAAAATCGCTTCCAAGGTCAAGGTGATTCGTATAGCTGTCCCTATTTTTCTCCTACAGCTATCATATATAATATTTTCATCCATCTGACGTATTTTTTAAAGGTTAAAGTTTTTATTATTCAACGAATAAGAAAAAAATTGTGAATTAGAGATTAAATTTGTGCCCTCAATATATTGGAAATTTTTGTTATTGTAATAAATCGTATATTCTCTGCATTTTTAAGCAGTTAGAATAGTAAATATAATTTTTTTATCGTAATCAAGTTTTGGATTGATACTCAATTGCAGAACGTGTGGATTGTTAAAAAATGGCGAATTTTAGCTGAAATTATTCTAAACTAAAAAAAAATTTTTTTCATGAAAAGCATGTGATTCAGATATCAAATTTCGAGATATCATATAATTGATATTTAGGAAAATGATAAATAAAGAAGGTAACTTTCTGCTGACATATATTAAAAATTCTTATTGATCATTAACAGTCTTAATGTTGATTCAAACAAATTTTACCAAAAATATCAGGGTCACAAATTTTTCTGATTTTGGAATTTTTATTTTTCAATAACTAAATCCACAACTATACTTTTTTTCTTTCTTTATTTCTATCCTTTCCTTTCTGACTTTTATTTTGTGGTTGATGAAAAAAAAAAAAAAAATTATCAGCGCTGAATATTCACGAAAGGTGAAATTCGTAACATTTTATTTTTAAAAAATTATAAAATAAATAATCACTGATGATTTTCGTAGTTCAGTTGGTTAAGCAATCAGCATTTAATCGAGATGCTCTGGTTTGAAGAAATTTCTTCTCACAATTACTGCATGGAAATTTGATTAAAAGTGAATCTGTAGATCGGTTTGTTTTGCAGGTTTATTCTTGCCTGAGGAAAATGGACCAGCGATTTGGGAACTGTTGACGGATTATTACATGCATCACAAACCAGTTTGCAAATACAGCAGAAAAACTAATGTGCTGACACAGTGGTGGGGAGAAAATGTTTTTTCTTGCCTCCCTCGTTCGTTCGACGAATTCACGAAAAATTGCACTGAAATGATTCAGATACAACGTGAAGAAGAGGATATGATTGACATTTATCACGATTATTATAGGTATGCATTATATATTTATTTTCTTTTAATATCAAATCGTTCAGATTACGAAAAAATTCTTTTACAGGCCATACGAATTTTCCCCACTGTCCGAGATATTCGCTTATCAAATTTCCCACTCAGTCAGAGATTTCATGCCACATTTTACCACAAACTTCAGTCCATTTGCTGTGAGAATTCGGCCTGGGAAACGCAGAGAAGAATCAGGGAGCAAAAATTTAAATATGAAAAATCCTTCCCTCACTGGGCAGAGCAGCACAGGAAGTACTGCGTCGAGTGAAAGGTAGAATAGAAAAATCTAATCCAATCGTAATGAATTTTTTTCTTTATAGTGTAGCGTTTTTTGTCTGTTACAGCTCAAGTATCGAAACGAGTTCAGATGACGATGAAAGCCACCAAACAATGAATAATTCTCAGTCGTCAATTCCAAAAAGTCACTCCGATACTGTGTATTTTGGTGATTTTTTTCCTTCCATGAAAGAGTACTATGGAACTCAATTAGAATATCCCAAAAGAGACGATTACAAAGTTTATAAGAGGTAAAACTTTATTTTGGTGCCATGATTATCAGTTTTTAATTTATCTCGTTCTTTTTAGGTTTGTGCTAGTCGATCGAAATGCAACTCATGCCATGGAACATTCGAAAGTACGTTCGGAATTCATGCACCAAATTTCTGCGACCAACGCCATGGAGTTTCAGTTCCGTATTCCAATAGTTGATCTAGATTCTCGCAAGTTTTATGCAGAGTACATTCACAGCTGAAACAGGTTGCACATTCTGCTCCGATAAAAAGTGAGCTATTCATAATGAATCGGAGGTATTTTCTATAATGTATAGAAATAGTTGAAAGATCTTTTTTTTCAATTTGTGTGTAAGCTCGGGACTTTCGTTCTCCGCCATAGCGAGGAATTTTCGCGCGGGGGAAAGTCTCCCACTACCGCGACTGTCGGGCGCGTTGAGGTGTGAGCGACACGTTCGTGTGAGGGGAGCGTGCGAGCACGTGCATGTTAGTGCAAGTCACTGGTCGAATGCCGGTGAAAAAATTACGTGTTTTTTAGTGATGGGAATATTGCTAAAAAAAAACTATTGATAGTTATCGATAGTTTTGAGAAAACTATTGATAACTATTGACAGTTATCAATAGTTTCCCCCACTCCAATCATTTTGATGCCTAACGGGAAATAAAACTTATAATTTTTTGATTTTTGGAAAATTAAAAATAAAAAAAAGAACGAATTGTTATTGATCAAAAGCTTTATTTATTCTAAAAACAAATCATGTGCTATTAACAATCACATTTCAACAAACTTGAAATTTTGTCTGAGAAAAACAAGCTGCTCAACCAAATGTGGAGCCAAGCGCGATCGTCTGTCCGTGATGGTTTGCCGGCCGTTGAGTTTACTCTTTCAGACGGCACAGACGACGCTGGAATTATTAAATGTTTAAGAGCAATGTGTTTCAGCTCTTCGCAGGCAGTATACTGCGTCCAGCAATTGAAAATATTGGCATCTTCAGGCAAAAGCGGTTCTTCCAGGTACGTATTAAAATGAACTATGGCCTGAGAAGAACATGCGATTTTTGGTCTACTTGACGTTGACGCTTGTTGTCGATGAGGCTCAAGGAAAGAAAACCGACCTAGAAAAAAATTTGAACTTAGCACATGTCCTGTAAAAGACCTGAATGCGTTGGAGTTTTTAATATTTAACTTTTTTTTTCTTTTTTGTTGCCTTCGGTCGTCGAAGACTCTGCGTCCATCAATGATGAAGTGTCCTGTGCACTTTGAGTTCGAGCATCAGAAATTTTTTTAGCGATCGCTTCTTTGACCATAGCTTTTATTGCTACTGCTGCATTCTCATAATTTCTATTCTCAACAAAACAAAAACTTTTGAAGCGTGGGTCCAGAATTGTACTTATTCTATAAAAAAAATTCATCAAGTTTGACAACTTTTTCCTATGTTTTTTGCACCTATCAAAATTGTTTGGATAAAATCTGAATCAAAACTGGATCATTTTCTGATCAATTTCCATCAACAAACTTTACCAAGAACTACGAGTTGTTAGACAAAATTGTACAAAACTAGGAAAAAAAAAAAAAAATTTTTTTCACCTGTTAATAATACTTGATGTAATTTTAAATGATAAAGTTATAGAGCATAGAAATTCAATCGGATCAAATTTGTATCAATGCACTATCCAATGACCCAGTCAAGTTGCTAGGGGAATGTCAATTTTGCTATTAAGGTTGTGAGTCTTTTTAATCACTTACGCAGAAATTTGATTCTTTTCGTACTTCAGGAGCCTTTCTTTTGTCAATTGAACAATTTTATTGTAGAAATCAAGACCAGCAGCAGTCATTATTTGTTTTCTAATTTCCCCTAAATTCTCCAAAAGGGCTTTGACGCTAGGGATCACAAGCGACACAGTCATGTAAGATTCAGCTCCCAAAAGTTCCGTGTTTTTAACAAACGGTTCAAGTATTTTTAGAACTTCTGGTATCAACTTTCTCTCTTGTGGGGTAAAATTTTCCAAATCATGGTCAATAGCTCCAAGTACAACAGTGATTGGATCCTTGGCGTAGAAAACGTTTTTCAACATGAAATAAGATGAGTTCCATCTTGTTTCGACGGATTGAGTCAGCTTAACATTTTTCATATCCCGAACTTCCATTTCTTTTTTAAGTTCGTTTGTGGCAACACAGCTCTTATGAAAGAACTGAGTAATTCTTTTGCCTTTTTTGATGATGGAGAAAACGGAGACATTGTTTGAATTATCAAAATCTTCTTCAATGACTCTATGGAAATAAAAGTAATGTTAGCAAAAACTGTTTCAGAAAATTTAGTAATACATCAATTCTATTTTTTTAAATTTATATTCTAGATTTTGGACCGAATACCTTCATTCAAACTGCAATTTAATACTCGAAGATGTCAATATGAGACAATACAAGAATATAAATTGAAGAAATATGGATATAAAAATGAAATATTGAATTTACAGTAAAAGTTGTTCTAAACTTTAATTAAATTTCTCTACGCATTTAGAGAAACTGTATGTATGTAACAACCTAGCTTTATAGAAATGTTTATTTAAAGTCAAATTGACACCCCAACGTGTCTGCGTATGTTTACATAAACTTTACGTAAACATTTCTACTGGGATAGTAATCACTTTTTTTCGAAAAACTACTTTTTAGAAGAAAAATGATTACATCCATTTATTTCAAAAACAAGATAGTTATTCGAAAACAATAATGAGATATTTCAAAAATAATACTTCAAAATGTCGAAATTATCGAGATCGCAGGCTATGGCCTCATCTATGTTTTTCGTTTCCATGATAGCCTTGTTCACAACCAGTTGAATTGAATGTGAAACGCAAGGCATGTTGTTCATCTGAAATTAAATAATTGTGCTTGATGTTAGTTAACGCTTATATTGTTGTTTGAAACGCTTTTGATTTCAAATAGATTGATTGAAACTTATTTTAATATTTATTTTATGAATACATTTAATGGAAACAGAATATTCTTAAGTTCGATTATTATGTCCCCTCTGACCAATAAATTAAAGAATATTCTAAGTTATTTCAGAATTTTACAAGAATATCATAAACACTTTAAACTTTTTTTCAAGAATATTGTCAGAATATACTAAAATTATTCTTCCCATTATAAGCCTCAACAAGGGTCAAACCTAGAAAAATTAATTATGTGTCCATGTACTGAATCTCTTCATTGGTTGTTTTTAGAATATTAACGTAGTGTAAAATAACTGTTCTTTTTTACAAAAATGTATTAAGTTACAGATTTAGTAAATGATTTATTTAGAAATTTGTTCTAAATTTCTTCGAAAAAATTGTATTTTACTTTCAGTAATTTGCAAGCCAGCACCATATTAGACGCATTATCGGTCACTCCGCAGACGATATTTATATTTGGAAATTTTTGGTTGAACAATGATTCCAATAAATTACTCAGCTCCGCCGATGTAGACCTCTCAAAGACGGGGATAACCCCAAATGTGATGGACTGCAATGACGCTTCTTTGAGAAAATGTCCTGTTACGGTTAAAAAGTGCTGAGTAGTTCTACTAGAGCAGCCATCAAACGTTATTGCAACGCTTCTATAAAAAAAATGTATACAATGGATAAAGTGACTGAATTCGGAAATTTTTTAAACATTAGGAAAAAAATAAAAAATTATAATTGAATTAAATATTGAATTATAATTAAATATTTTAATGAACTCCTTTGACAATGATATAAATTGTTATCAATAACTCGATAAATTGAAAACTAAAGGAATGAAACATTCTTCAAATGTATCTACAATATTTATCGAATTTACATTATTTTATACGCACTTTGCATCTTCCACAATTCCTGCGATGTTTTTGAGGGTTTTTTCATAAGCTTTTTGGATACAATTATCTCGTAAAGTGCGGCGGGATGGTAACAAGTACCGCGGATCTAGCTCAGCAATCAATTCTTTGAAACCAATGTCTTCAACGACCGAAAGCGGTTGCAAATCTTTTATAACAAACGCGGTAACTTTTTTATCAATTGCAATCTTTCGGTCAGAGTTGCGTTGATATGGAGCGCAGGGTTTTTTCATGAATTTGGTCACAGATAATTGACTACATTTTCTTTTTCGGGAGTCTGTCTTATAAATTTTTTTTTTTTGTTAAATAATATTGCAATGTGTTTTACTTTTGTACTGAAAAAAATACTAGCGACCGCGCGTTTGACAACCGATAGGGGTATTATGGGTTACTGTTGAAACGCTAGGGGAATGAATTTGGATACTCATTATCAATAAAAACAAACAGACAATATAATGAGGAACGGAACCAAAACGAATGAATTGATATTAAAATAATGTTAAAGTAAATATTAAAATAAAAAAGAATAAATAAACGTGAAATAAAAATTAAAAATTAAAACTGTTAAAAATTAAAAATATTTAACGTTTGATAAAATAGAAAATTGTATTAAAAATTTTTATTTTAATTAAAATTTTATTGAAATTTATTTAATTAAATATTTATAATTTCAATTAAAAATGAAAATTTTTATTTTAATTGACAATTTAAATTTTTAATTTCAATTATTGATTGCAATTTTTAATTTAATTTTAACTAAAATTAAAAATTTTTAATTTATATTGAATCACTAATTTTTATGTTTAATTCTTCATCATTAATTATTGTTTATATTTAATTATTATTTGATAATTAAATTTTAATGTATTATTATTTTATTAGTATCATTTACATTTTATTATTATTTATATTTAATTTCAAATTTTTATTCTTCATTAAAATTTATGACATTTTATTGAAATTTTTTTAATAAAATTTAAATTTTAATAAAATAACGTTTATTACAATTAATTATATTAAAAATGAAATATATTAAACGTCAAAAAAATATTTGAATTAAAAATATTAATTTAACGTAAATATTAAAATATTATATTTTATATTAAAATATTATACGAATAAAATGTAACGAAATAAATTGTAAAATATATTACTCGATTATTTTAATACCACAACGACATTAAATTATATTAGAAAATTACAACTAAATAATGTTCAAAGTGTGATTAATCATTAAATAATTTGATAATGGAAGAATAATTTACCTAATTATGTTCACTAATTTAAGACATATAGCGCTATATATATATATATATGTACATATATGTAATTTTAAAATGAACTTTTCAATTTTTTCTGTTTTTTCTTGATGTTCCAGCTCATCTATCGTAAGATCAGTTTCGACACTTTCTGCCTCGAGTGCTTCGTTTAATCCATTGCATGACGTCGGTGTAAATGGTCTTTCATGTTTGTTGTATTGGAAGAATTTACTTCAAACCCACAGTGTTTTACTTCACAGATATATGATTCTTCACTTTTTGAAGCTTTGAAAAACTTGCAAACAATCGAACGCTTTGGCCGAGTTCGAGTTCTATAAAAAATAAAAACAAACTTACGATTGATAAACAATTCAAAACGAGGACAAAATGAAGCAAAGACTTACGAAGGACTGTTGCACATTGGTGGTTCAACAGCATTGCTTAAATTTTGGTTGTTTGAGAATGTCAGTGTCGTTTGGACCGTTTTTCTCGGAGAGGTTGTCCGAGGTGTAGAAGTAGACGCGTTTTGTTCATTAAATTTTTCACTCTGATGACCTTCTGTTTCGTCCATGATTGCGTGAAATAGTATTTACTAATGACGACGGACGGATTAACCGCGATACATAACTTTCAAATAAAACGTTTTGGTGTATTTTAAATCACAAGCAGCACTCTAGTGTTAAGACACTAGTGACAGTAGCATCGCGGCACATATGACATAATATACGTCTGTCACATGCAAACTCTTATTAAGCAGAGTATAAAAAGGAGCGTAAAATTGTTTTTCTTTTTCTAACCAACCCGAAAAAAAAGAGAAAGTTATACTTTTGCATCTTATGTCCTCAACTATCAATAACTATCGATAGTACTCACGAACTATCGATAGTTAACGATATCAGGACTTATTGATAGTTATCGATAGTTATCGATAGTTTTCCCATCACTAGTGTTTTTGTTTTAACTCAGCTACTGCCATGGATCTAACCACAGTATGTATTTTAAATAAGCTAAAGTCCAATAAATCTTGATTTTAATTAGAAATGAGTCTAGTGTATTCCTGTTATTCACGTCGCAATAAATTTTATCAAATAACTCATTGATAGCATGACAAAAACAATAAAAGAGAGTAGAAAAAATTCTTTTTATTCGAACTAATTAAAATTGAATTTTGTACTAAAAACATATTTTTTTTACATAACAACAAAATTGTGCAATTCAGATGTATACTATTTTTTGTCGGTATTGAAATTTATTCTATTACATAATTTACTGAAAAGCTGAAAAATTATGAAAATTCAATTTTTTTTCTTAGAATCCAAAATGAAAGTTTTCATGAATAAATTAAAAATTAATAATCACAACAAAATTGAATGATACAACTGTGATAAAACAATTGTCAGTGAAATATTATCACAATTTATTTTACATAGTAATAAATCAATAACACCGAAGCGAAAAAGAAATTCAAGCGTAATAATAAATTATCTATGCTTACTTTTTTACATCAAATGCATTCTAATTCTTTTTATTTGAACTAATTAAAATTGAACTTTGTACTAAAAAAATATTTTTTTTACATAACAACAAAATTGTGCAATTCAGATGTATACTATTTTTTGTCGTTATGTATTATGTATTGAAATTTATTCTATCCCATAATTTACTGAAAAGTTGAAAAATTATGAAAATTCAATTTTTTTTCTTAGAGTTCAAAATGAAAGTTTTCATGAATAAATTAAAAATTGAATACACACAAAGGTCAAATATGACATTTATTTTCTAGTAACATAAAAATTTTTTTTTCACATTGTCTAAAAAAAGTGAAAAATTCAATTGTTATTTTCGCTGCGATGAAGACTTCGCAATCAGCAACGCGCGAAAGACGGGGAATCTCGCGGGTGAAGCTACCATCTCCCTTCACTGGAGTAGATGGGTGGGAATAGAGGGGAAGCGATTTAGTTCGCTATGACAAGTCAAATCATGCTCGTCAACGCGAACGCTCGTCAAAGCGGCGCTCGTCTACGCGGAGATCGAGTGTAATTGATAATTTAATTTCTGAATAAAAAATATTGAAATAAGAATTCTTTGATTGAAAATCTATGAAAAACTGTGCTCTAGGAAATCATTTGTATTACCAAGGATCTACACTGAAAAAATATTCGCTTGTCCCAACACGATCCATCGTGTTGAGCGCTAAAGTTTTGGATCAACACGAATATCGTGTTGGCACAACACGATGCGCGGTTTAGGATTACACGATTGATGAATAATGCTTTCGAGTAAACCCCACACTCTGATCGTGTTGCGCCAATGTTTTGAATTAATGGTTCATTTTTGAAAAGAGAACCACTTCTTTTCCGAGACGACTGCAAAATTTTTTACTTGAAAGATGAAGGAAAGTAAATTATTAGATGGAAATACTAAAAGACTGTTTTTCTGATGTGTATATGAATAATTTTAATTTTTAAAAATTCTATCAGAAATCATTGATGCATGTGTATAAATCGTTTTACTTAATTTCTCTATTGTAATTTGAATCGGATTGACTACGCACATTTTGTAATCTTTTTATTTTTTTCTCTCTTCACTGAAAAAAATCCAACTCCTGCAAGCCCTATGGGAAATCTTGTAATTCATGAATTACAGATGACAACCGGCAGTGCAGATACCGATTGTACCAGATGATCATCTAGATCATTTCATTTAAATAATTACCAAAATCTCAGTGTTAGAGTTGAAGTTTTATATGGATTTTTCATAATTGTAATCACTGAAAAGTACAATAAATAAGTAAGATGTCAGAAAAATATAAATTATAAATTTCGCGTCAAGAAATGATCAAGTTGATCAGCTGGTAGAATAGGGATCCACCCTGCCGGTTGTAATAGTTTTGTAATTCATGAATTACAGACTATTACAAGATTTCCCATAGGGAGGAAATGATGAATTGTGATTTTCTGTGTACGTGAGAGATTCCATTTTTTGAAAATTATATCAAAAATTACTCGCTCTTGGAAGTGTCTTTTCCGGTATCGTGACAAAAAATATCTCACGCAAGTAAGTATGGACGCGTTTTTAGGCAAAAAGGGTTGCACACCTCGCTTTTAGCTCGGTCCGTAATATTCAAGTTTTGCCAAATTCGCACACATCTCTACCTGGTTGCGTAATATGTATACTATTTTTACTAACCAAATGATTGTCGAGAAGACCAGTCCAATGATGCACACTGAACTGCATTTCAAATCTTGTCGCTTTTATCACGAAAGGATTATTTTCTGCCCACGAATGATAGTTGTGGGTATTGAAAAAGCCACCACGCGTGAATATAGTTTCATCTGTCCAAATGATTGAAAAAATGAAGTTGGGATTTCGCCTATTCATATCCAGAAGCCAACGACAAAAATCTAGCCTCAGTTCCGTATCTCTTGGATGCAAGTGTTGGACCTTGGTATAACGATAAGGATACCAATTATTTCGATTCAGCGATCTTCAAACCCTCATCCTACCCACCATCCTGAAACCGATTAAGTGGTGAAAATCCGATCTGTGCGCTTCATTCTTGGATACGCCTCGCCGTAGTTACGAGCGAGTGTAGCACATAAGGTTTCCGGGTCTGAGCGGCCAGCCGCAGATCCGGCATGCAGGATTAAACGATAGCCGTTTTTTGGCGTCTGAGCGAGCGCGCGAGGACAGACTTATGTCCCGTTGAGCGCTAGAAAAGGAAGAGAGATGAACTGTTGCGTCCTCTGTCCGACATGCCGGATCTGCGGCGGGCCCGCTCAGACTCCGGAAACCATATGGCTACACTTGCTCGTAACTACGGCGAGGCGTATCCGAGAACGAAGCGCACAGATCGGATTTTTGCCACTTAATCGGTTTCAGGATGGCGAATTGCATTAATTCAGTGAAATTCATTTTGATGGAACTGTATTGAAACTCGATTTAATTACTTGGAAATTTTGTTTCTATCAAAAATTTCATGAATGAAACGCATTGAATTTCTATCATCGTTTTCTGCATTAAATTGGATAGCAGTAAATCAATCCAATTCAATACTGAAAATCTGGTACATAGATCTCTATTGGAATGTATTAAAATGTCCTATCCAAAAGCAAATCGTTTTGAATTGGTTGGATTCATTTTGATTCAAATAAATGGATTCAATTTGAATCCATTTGAATCCATTTGAATCCACCGTCACCAGCAGGGTAGCGAGGAACGTTCTGATTCGCCCAAATTTCTTAATTTTTAAGTCTAATTATCTCTTTAAATATTGAGATATAAACAAAATGGAAGAGGAAAAACCGTCTTAAAATTGCATTGTTCCCTAGTTGTTGGAGTTTTTATAAAGTTTTCATAAAATTTCACTTTTTTTATAAAATATTTTTATAAAGCATTGAAAACTTTATAAAGTCATTTTATAAAGCCTTTATAAAACTTTTATAAAAATGTGAATCTTTATAAAGCTTCGGGAATTTTTATAAAGTGTTTTATAAAATCCGTCCAAACTTTATAAAAAACTTTATGAAGACTAAAAAATCTTGGAAAATTTTTTTTTTTTTAATCTTATAAAGAGTTTATGAGGATGTGGAAACTTTATCAAGTTTTAATAAGGCTAGATAATGTTATAAAGTTTTTATTAGGCTAAAGAAATTTTATTAAGTTTTTATAAAATTACTTTATAAAGTTACTTTGTAAAGGACTTTATAAAAACTTTATAAAAACTAAAACTACTAGGGTAAATCTACAGTTTTCAGCTGTTACGGGTCATTCGGGACACCCTGTAGGTAGAAATTTATTATATACTCGAAAATTCTTCAAGTAAATATTTATAATGAAACAAAGAAATTATAAAAAATACCTGGAATAATAGAAAAAAATCTGTAGAAAAATATCTGACTTCCACAGTTGTAGGTATAACTGTTAAATCTTAAAATCCGAAAAGTTTAAAAATCCCGAAAGAAATGATTTTTATCGAAAAATCCCCCCAAAATTTTTTTTTTCTACGCCCCTGGCAATAATGGCTATAATTGATGTTCAGGCTCGTGTGTAGTGATGTAGCGTGACGGTCATGTGGTTACATGACTGTCATATGACGGTCACGTGACTATCATGTGACGAGGGGATTTTTTTCGTCACGTCATTGCTCGAAACATGCATGACATGTAAACAACAATATAAATGCAGATAAATGCAAACGTGTAATTTTTTTTATCAATCAAATTATTAAAATTTAACTACTATAACGAAGATACCATATACACGAATTTTGAAATAGATGATATACACATTGCAACATATTGTGATTCACAATAAACTATAAGAGACTTCGAGTGAGTGGGGCCTGCTGCCTATTTTTGAAATATTTCTATTACAAGAACTAGGGAAATTTGGAGTTTGTAAGCTTGTTTTGTTTAAAGTTGTCATTTTAAAGTTTCAGCAGTACAACTGTACATGTAATAATGTTATGAAGCAAAAAATAGTCACATACTCGTAGTTCGAAGAACTAATTTAGTTCTTCATAATTCTAGGGGATTTTAATTTCGTGACGGTCATGACAGTCATATGACATGTCATGCGACGAAAAATTTTATGACACGTCATGATTTACATAAAAACATGCATACTTACATCTTTCAGTCGGTCATGGATTGAATTTAATCCTCAGACCCTAACCGTTACGATATTTAACGTTTGTCACATCGTGGCTATTTTCCACCAAAAATGATTTTGAGGTCGTGTAACTTTGAAATAAATTGATTTATCCCCATGATTTTTTTAAAAAATACGCTCGCCTAGACAATTCACTCACAATAAATATTTAAATTCGAACGTTTATAATTAATATTTCAAATAAGTAAAAGCAACTTTCTCGAAAAAAAATATTTTATAAACGAATTTTTTTAACTGCTTGAAAAATGAATGAAATTAAATTTACTGTGATGATTATGAAGCTTGAGAGTTGCATGTGAAGATCTACTTTATAATAATTTTTGGTATCGTACGAAAAACCATAATTTTTTCAAATAATTGAAAACGGTCATATTTTCACTTCACTAAATATCAGTATCGTCAGTATTTTTCTCATTTCTGTTTGTCCCCCCCCCCCAAGAAAAATTTCAGTGCAAAGTCCCTGGCTGATATTTTTGATTGTCACTTAATTGAGAAGTACATATGGTTAAATGTTTATAATTGTATTTTTTTTTTGCAAACGTTACAGAATGCCGTCAACAACGGTCAAAAGATGGAGGAATTGTCCTATGAGTGTGCTTATTGCTCTAAGAAATTTGTCTTTTTGAGTGAAAGGGCATTTCATGAGCTAATGCATACGAAAGAAAAAAAAATACTAATGTACACACTGCGAAAAAAACTTTTCGCGAAAGTATAATAAAAAAGAACACAAAAAGGTCGTTCATGCTCCAGGAAGGCTTTACAAGTGCGAACATTGTGAGAAAAGCTATGCGAAGGAGCGTGATTCTATAGCTCAAATGCGTTCTCATATAGGAGAAAGACCATACAAGTGTACATACTGTGAGAAAAGATATCTGAGGATTGGTCATGAAAAGGCGCATGAACGTCAGCACACTGTAGAAAAACGTTACAAGTGTGAATATTGTGACATGGGATTTTCACATCATAATTCTAGAAAGAACCATGTTCTTCGTATGCACCCTAAAGAATAGCCATATAAATTAAAATGTCACTGAAGGAAGTGTGCAAAAACGAGTATAAGAAAGTGCAGGAATAAATAAACGCGTACATAATATTACCAAAAAAATGGCAGAAATAGTTTATCATTTTTGAAACGATATCAAAGTATATCTTTCAAATTATTCCAATAAAGTCGAGCACATCACGCCAAATAATATTGAGAGAGTCGTTTCTAAGCGCAAGCAACGAAGTTTTCAAACTTGAGAAGTGTTTTGCAAGGTTGCAATATGTGACAGTCACATTGTGACTTGGAATCAAGAAAGGAGGTTAACTGTCGTTTGTCGTAAGGCCCATTTTGTCTTTTCTGTATCCTCGCAGTCAGATACACAGGAATATCAGGGAATGTTGCGTAGAGACGATCGCTAGCTCATTTCGAATGAGTGTACATGAGGGATTAAGATACCCCGTGGTGTAAGCCCCGTTTTTTTTTGCCTTCACTCGTTCTGGTGTACATACTTGGATATCGGATCCCCAAATTCGTTTTATAGATGCTTGTCCTGCAACTTGCAAGTTCGCGACTTTCAATCCTATATATATTTTTTATTGTTTTTTCATTGTTTTTATTGGACTAATTTTGAGCTATACTATTCGAAAAAAATTTCTTACAAAAATCCATTTCTTACAAGATTTCACCACTACCTAATTTTTTTATAAAAATCCATTTTTTTACAAGATTTCAATTATTTTCAATTTTTTCGAACATGTTCAGAACCTTGAATACTTAATTTGAGAAGAGATGCATCTTTGAGGAGAACAGTGTACTTTCCCTTTTCAAGCTGATGTGAAAATTTTGAAAACGCTCAAGTTCATTGAATTTTTACCAATGAATGTGATGTTTAAAAAGTACTTATTTGGTGTTTCATGACAACATACATTTTTTTTTTTTTAATTTTCATACTTGCCGAGATGTCAATAAGCTCAAGTTTTTTGCGATCGCAGGAAATATCTGCAGGTTATTTTCCTTTTACTTCTGAAGATTTCGAAAGCGTCTAACAGTATTTTCAGAAATTATTTGAATAATTTTTGGAAAACTATTGATTATTTATGAACCTTCTTGAATCATGAAAAATATATCGAATGATTATCACTCGATCTTCCAGTGTTTAAGCAAAATTAAATAATCGTGAGATATTTTGGATCTTTTGATGATAAAGATTCTTAGAAATTTATGATACATAGAAGCGGTGTTTTCAATCTCTACAGTTTGAAAATGTTTTGTTTTCTGGAAAAATTTTGCTGTAAAAAAGAAATATAGTTTGAAAAAAAGTCATGGAACTATTTTGTCCAAGGAAGTCTGAACTAAAATAAATAATCAGGGATATCTATACAGGATTTCCTCGAGTCTACGAAGAATACTTTAATAGTTTTTTCCTCGCATTTTACGAATTTACGAACCTTGCTTTTTATACACTTACGAAATTTTCGTATTCTTTCAAACAAAAGTTAATCTAGATAAAAGATGGTCATTTTTGAAATCAGCTTGAACAAATTACTCTGAAAAAGATACCTATTTCCCTGCAGCAAAATGATTGACGACCACTGCAGTTTTTGGAACTATGGAAAGAAAATTAAAATTTTTTTTTTTTTTTTTTTTTTGACACACTTCGAAAAATTTCGGTGGAAAAAACAGAATTTTATAAAAGGATTTCTGAGAGGGTTGTTAGACACTTTCGAAATTTTCAGAAATAAAAGGAAAATCACCTCCCTAGCGGACCCCGTGAATACGTTGTTTTCAGACGAAGGTGTATTCAGAAGACGGTGAAAGCCCGGGATAAAAAATTAGAGTATCGTTTCAGTCTCCAAGAGTATCTTGAGTCTCGGAATTAGTATCATCGAGTCTCCAAGAGTATACAAGAGTATCGAAGGAGCCTCTGAGAGTATACAAAATTTTAGAAAAAGGTGACTGTGAGTCTCCGAGAGTAAACTAATTTTTTTCACGAATCTCCAAAAGTCTCCTACAGTCACCTTTGATCTCCGATTTGAATACTCTATTTCTTGAAAGCAACAACAAGAGTATCGTTTGAGTCTCAAGAGTATCTTGAGTATTCCATTTTGCCAAACGGAATACTCATTTGGTGACTGTTGAAGACTCGAGTATTTAATTCGGAGACTCAAGTCTCCAACAGTCTCCGAATGAGTATTCCGTTTTGCCAAACGGAATACTCTTAATGATCAATTTGGAGACTCTAAACACTTTTGAGACTGAAGGATACTCTGATTTTTTATCCCGGGAGACGGCAAGCAACGGCGAGTTCAGAACTCGCCGTCATCATTATCTCGGGGCTATCCGTTTTTTGTCACTTTCATTTAATTTTCGAAGAAAAGCTGACTGGTCGGAGATGGCCTTTTCACTATTAATAGAAAATGATTTCCATAACTTTAACCGAGAGTTCGAATTCCTTTTCCTTTCTTTTCGATAATCAGCTATTTGATATAGACCTATATCGTTATTCAAAGCTTTCGTCATATTGTATTTATTTATACGTTGTTAAACAAACAATGAATAATTTTCTAAAGATTTTTTGCGGAATATATAGTTCTCATTTTGGAAGATTGTAATTCTGATTCGAATTTTCAAAGGATTCAAAGTGCACATTCCAAGACGGAAAACGGACCCGCTCAAATCAAATAAGTCAAATAATCACTGTAATAAATCTGTGGCTTCCCGTCATAACAGAGAAAGTCACACATGCCACAACGTTTAAAATTTTATCAGAATATCATGTGAAATGTGCCCTATGGCAAAAGTGACTTTCTCTGTTATGGCGGGAAGATACAAAAATAATGATACGTGTTGCTACAAAAAACCAGGCGCATTCTTGGAGATTTCACCATAAATTTGGTAAAAACTAGATATCGATGTTGTCAAATTTTTTACTCATTCCAAATAGTTGTGCGTTTTGGCCGTTTCATATAATAGCTATCATATAAGTATTTCACTATCTTTCAAGTAAAAAATTTTATTCAAATCAACATTAATAAAAGACTATGTTCTGGCTAAAAATGAAGGCAAAGGCAAAAAATGGAAATGGATTTTCGTTCTTTTCTTGATTTCTCTACATACGCTGTGTGCACAAAAACAACTTTGAAAATTACAAAAAAATGAAATTGGTCTAGAACGATCGGTAATCATCCCCTACATACTTCCTTCAAACGTTTTTTCGAGATTAGCCCCCGTTTTCGTTAAATTAATAAAATAAACTTTTTTTCAAAAGCATGCTCTAAATCACGTAATATTGGTCGATAAATACGTTCAGAACTTGCGAACCTGCAACTTGCGAACTTGGAAGTTGTAGGACAAGCATCTATAAAACGAATTTGGGAATCCGATATCAAAGTAGGTACACCAGAACGAGTGAATGCATAAAAAACGATGTATTACTCCATAGATGATTTACATATTCACTCCACACAGGACACCTTAATCCCTTATCACTCATTCGAAATGAGCTACGATCGTCTCTACGCAACATTTCCTGATATTCCTGTATATCTGACTGCGAGGATACAGAAAAGAGGGAGAAGAAAAAATGGGCCTTACAGCAAACGACTGTTAACCTCCTTTCTTGATTCCAAGTCACATATGTTCATCAATAAAGTAAATCATGGTTTTGTGAAGAAATAGTATATTGTGTAGCTAGGAGCAAAAACAGCTGATTTAGAACTCGTGTTAGGTACACACGATATTTTTTGCCCTGAAAACAGTAAAAATGAGCGTATCAAAACTGTTTCGAAATGCAAATGAAGTATTGAAGATCGAAATGGAGGCTGGAGAAAATGACAGTCGGCAGGGGCAAGGGGGGGGGGGTTCGCCCGCCGGGTTTCCAAGGCCCCAAAAGAGCCCGCCTTTCACCTCGCCGATTGTCATTTGTCGATAGCCTGGGTGTTGGCTTAAAATACTTCATTTGTTCATGTCGAAACGTGTTTTGAAACGCTCCTTTTTAGCGTTTCAGAGGCAAAAAAGTAATTTCTCTAGTCAAACGATGAAATTCTTTATTTTCTGTCAACGTTTTGACTCATTTCGAGTCATTTTCAAGACCTAACTATCATTATAAATCAAACATTCATTATTTACTTGCAACTTCGAAATTCTGTTAATTTCAATTTTAAGTCTTACAGTTCAGAATCAGAAACGTTAAAATTCGCAAAATATAGGGATGTGGATACTGAGAACTTTAGTTTGCAAAAGACCAAAAAAAAGCTATGCCATCTCGGATAAGAAATAATATACTTTTTTCTATAACTGAATATCTCATTTTATAGTATAAATTCTTTTGAACGTGATAAATGTATTATATTTTTATACTTGGACCAATAACTACTCTAGAACTTGATAGCGTACAAAGCCATTGGTCATTCCAGCTATGTGACGTGGCCGTCTTTGATAAATAATAAAAAGAAAAAGAACTTTCGTTTCTCAAGTCTCCCTGCTTCAAGTGGATCTAATTTTTATCGTTGTACCTTCCAAGACCTTTATTTCATTTAGTAAAGTTCAAAATTCGAATCTCAGTGGTTTAAAAAAAATGGCGTACAATTACTCCATAAAAAGAGGAAATTATTACGCGTGTCACGCCGAGCAATGCAAGTGGTCTATGGGGTAATAGGAGTATTGGCGTCTTGAGAGATGGCGGTCACCGGCCATGCTCATATCCAGATTCTTAGTGACATTTATGACTCGCGTCTGGGCTGATTTTTCGACCGATTGAAAGTACTCATTTTAATAAATTTGACTATCAAGCAGATGAGGTTTTCAATTTATTGACAGGTTCTTGGAGTACTTGTAAATTTATTATCGAGGAGGAAGCTGAGTGATAAGTTTCTATTGCATTGTCTCTTAGGATTCATAGGAAGTAACTTCTTTGAGAAAATTAAATGATATTTGAGCATATGAAAACCCAGTTTTTTTAGTTACTAGTTCAATGTTCAGTATTTGTTTTGTTCCGTCGTTTTTCAATCCAAACCTATTAGGCAACACTTGTTAAATTTTGTTCTGAATCTTTATTCATTTTTGAGTCACGAATTTTGCGTATTCCCTTCTTGTATTGAAGCTTTGTCAATAAGTTTGAGGAAAAAATTTGACTGAATTAAATAATTTAATTTGACAAAGCAGTGTTTATCAAAATGCACTCTCCCTGTTGATCTAATCAGCATCAACGACCAAGAAGGACGTCTGAATTTCGTCTTCCAAGTAAGTAGACTTTGGAATTACACAAAATTTATTGTGGCTAGTTTTCTTCAACTTATACTAAAGTTATTTTTTTCATTGCAAGAATTTTATTTCTTTGTCTAAATTTCAAATCTTACAATTTCACAAGGAACATTTTGATCAGACATCAATCTTGCGAATTAAGCACAAATTATTCTTTTCAGACACCACAATACAAATTTCGTTCATTTTGAAAGATTTCAGTAATAGATAAAACATATTCAAAACATGTAACTTTGTGGTCTCGTGCAGAGTAGTTAGTATTGTCACAAAACTTTCAATTTTCCAAAATCTTCAAGGGGTTAGAAATTTTCCCTTCGCATCTGGCTTTCCTTCGGAATGTGACAGCTACTTGAAATGGTTGCAGTAATAAAATCACTGGGGAATAGCAACAAAAAGACCAAACAATATGCGTTAGTTCACATCAACCGAGGGGCATCTCACTCCGAAGTCAATGGTTTTTTAATGTTTGTAATCCGCGTGTATTCTGATTGAAATCGTACGATACGGTGAAACAGTGAACACTTGAGCGTGTAATCGTCAACTAAGGCATGAAGTCGCAAAGTATACAAAAAGGCGATGAAATTGCGTGAATTCTACGAGCGAAAAAAATCATCGGCTCAACGCGCTCCAAACGAAATCTAATGCGTGAAATCATCTGAAATCATATGAAGTCATAGCATATAATGCGCTGTAATGCATGAAATCGCAGGGTACGGCTAAGCCACTGGCCCTTTCTAGGCATGCGCATTGTGGTATTCAGCTGGTAGTTAATTAAAAAAAACTTGATTATGACAAAAATTGTTTTGTCTAAACATTTTTTTAACAACTATTTGCAAAATTGAAGTTTTTTCTTCATGCATGTTTTCCATGGTTTCCAGGTGCGCTTGTAATGAATCTTTTGTCAGATTTGTTAAATTAATTTGTGTAAACTTTTTGCTAACAATTACTTGCAAAATAGAAGTTTTTTCAAGATGCATATGTTTTCGAGGTTTTCAGGTATCTTGTAACTTACGTAATTTTGATTGATTGATTGTAGAAACATACAGCTGAACAAATTGATTATGTAAATTGGACACGAGACTAATTATCAGTGCATCAGAAAACCATGGAAAGAATATGCAACTTGCACAAATTTAGAGTTTACGAGTATTTGTTTGAAAAAATGTTTAACAAATTAATTTTATAATCCATAACGAGTTTTATAATTAAGGTACCTAAAACCATGGAAAGCACATGCATCTTAAAAAAACTTTGATTTTGCAAGTTATTGTTTTAAAAAAAAGTTTGAATAAATGATTTTCGCAAACCTGACAAAAGATTCATTATCAGCGCACCTGGAGACCATGGAACACATATGCATCTTGGAAAAACTTCAGTTTTGCAACTAATTGTTAAAAAAAAGTTTAAGCAAATAAATTCTGCAAATCTGACAAAAGATTCATTATCAGTGCACCTGAAAACCATGCAAAGCATATGCATCTTAAAAAAACTTCAGCTTTGCAAGTAATCGTTAACAAAAAGTTTAAACAAATTAATTTAACAAATCTGACATAAGATCGATTACAAGCGCACCTGGAAACCATGGAAAACATATGCATGTAGAAAAAACTTCAATTTTGCAAATGATTGTTAAAAAAATGTTTGAACAAATCAATTTCTGTCATAATTGAGTTTTTTTAAATTAATTACGTCGGTAATTTATTCGATTGATTTTATTTTGTTAAATTGTTTTATTCAAACTTTGAAGACGATAAATACAACAATAAGTTAATTGATACGTTCAAAGATAGTAAGATAAAACTTTGGAAAAAGTAAAATCGTTAGAGGTAATGTGAAATTATATGAAACCAACGTGAAATCATATGTAATCATCGTGAAGTCATTTTGAAACGTCGTATAAAACCAGTGCGTATTGACTACACTATGACTCCACCGCGTGTAGTCAACGTCTGAAATCGTTGAATTTGGTGTGAAATCGCACGCTTGCGATATAAAATCGCGTTCTAAAGTAAAACATTGATTTAAAGAATGAAATCGCTATCTAACGCTGAAATCGTAAGAAATCGTAAAACAATGCTACTACGATTACATTTGACTTCGGAGTGAGATGCCCCTTGACATTAACTGAATTTTCTAATATTTTTTGTCGATACTAGTATTTTTCTTTTTCAAATTTCTTTCAGTTATTCCGACTAGCTATTTTTTTGACTGGTGTGAAAATCTGGAAAATTCCTCAGCAGTATAAAATTCCGCATCGATAATTTAGTTTTAACGACAGCGAAAAACAACCCTGAAAACTAGCAAGAATGAAACTCGTAAAAACTACATCGCTAAAGTTGCCGTAAATTATGTAGCGCGTGCGGTAGATTCGAGTTGGAAAAACGAGGGGTCGTAAATATTTCAAACTCCTTTATGTACTGTCATACCTGAAACGTGGGTGAAAATAATAGCGTGCCCGGACCGATATCGAATCGGCGAGAAGAACGTCGGGATGAAAATCGTCGTTACGTCGCGGGTACAGAGCACCGGGGGATGCAAGCGCGTTGGGCTCCGGGTTTCTGCGCGTTCCTCGCAATCAGCGCACGATTTCGTCAGTTCGATATCGGACGCCGGGAGTTTCGCGTCTCTTTCGTTTTCGGTCGCGCACTCGATTTGATTTCGCCAAGTTGATGTTACCATCTTAATTAATTAATTGGTTCCAACGAACTTGAGAAAAACAATTCAAGGGGTGAGTTTCGGAATATCCAGATACTTTCTCATTCACGAATTAAAGTTCGCAAGAACGTGAAGTTTGTGTCAGTTTATTGGCAGTTTTATGACAACTTTATGCAATCGTTAGTGTAATAATAGAGGATTAGTTTTAATTTTACACGATTTACGTGAGGTATACGTCATGCCAATAAAAACTACATCCTCCGTTTTTTTTTGCTTTGAGCCTTAATTTTCAAGTCGGTTTTGATTTTAGGGCTTTCCATTTTATATTGTGAAATACATTCTAACGTTGTCATCATAAACCTCAGTAAGATAATAGACGAAGAAAAATAAGACAGGTACGTAGGAAATTTATAAAACTTACGATTAACGCTGAAATATCAGACCGTTTTGAAGCTAAACAAATCGGAAGTAAAATTATTAAGTCAAGTAATTTTCTTTTGTAAAACATAAAATTTTATTAGATTGGATTCAAAAATTTGTCATTGGTAATGTTTTATGATAATTTGAAAATACAGGACTGTAAAATTAATAATGTTTGTAAGTCAACTTTTTAAGATTCAAAAAATCCCAATGTCGGTTGGTTAATAATGACATCAGGAAATTTGTATTTTTGAAAAACCACGAGAGATGAAATTGAGGAGATTGAAAGAAAATGAAATTGCAGGATAAGTTAACAAAATAAATGTATCTTTGTGAAATTTTTGTAGTTAAACTCTTAGCATTGCAGGGTCATTAATTTTAGAGTAAGATCGAAGTACTATAGAATGTGAAAACTTTTGAATCCCATTCTAATGGTCAAAGCATATTTAATTCTTCATAAAAAGATTGAAATCCTCTGAAAGCAGATGATAAACAAATGTAAAAAAAATATAAGCTAACATCAGTAATCATTTCGTTGTCTCGATATTTTAGACGAGTCTTCTGGTAAACTTGTTTACGAGGGCCATAATATCGTGTTTCAAAAATACACAAACTTTGAAGTTTTGTAGGAATAAAATAATGTATCATTTTTCAGTTTCATTGCTGCTGCTATTTTTTAAATTTATAAAGAGCAAACGTTTTTCTACTTATTTCAGAGATTCAATTTATTAAGTGAGAGAAAAAAGCATGATTTTAAGATTTTCGTAGAGTTAAGAGTAACATTATGTGTTGTGAATCTGTCTGTACTTTTTTAAAATTTATGTGTTTTTTTTGTTTTACTTTTGTTAGTTAATGGATGAATTTTCAAAGAAGAAAGAAAGTATCGGAAAGCTCAATAGTATACAATGAAAGAAGATCGCGTTTCAGCAGATAGATTGATATAATTGCTTACATTTCTCTGTCACGTTGAAGTACCCATAGCATTTTGTCTCACTCGATCCCTGATTTATTCTGATTTTTATGGTCTTTGATTGCATTTACTCATCCCTTTAAATTGCTTTTTAATTATTTGCAGTCATTTGTCAATTTTTTATCAGAATATTATTTGTTTCGTCATTCAATCGCCGATTAATTAATGTGCCATTATCACTATAGAAACAAGTCGATTTAATTAAACTACTTCATATGGAATAACACAATCGTGATGAACAATGAGTAGGTTGAATGGAAATTTCCTATGGTACAAAAATTTTACGACCGATTTTTGAAACAAATAATTGAAATTCAGAAGAATTGATTTTATTTTTGGAAAAATTTTTTATACGGTCGAAATTTTTCACAACTAGATGGATGTTTTCGAATATGATGAGAGTTTAGGAAATTCTTGAGTCATTTATCCAATGACGCATAACTTCCTAGAGATTTTCGTGAAAATTTCAAGTTTCTAACTGATTATTAAAACCTTCGAAGAATTGTTGTTATTCTTATGTAAAACTCGTGGAAAAATAAATAGATTTTCCAAGTATAAGATTTATAGGTAAAACCAGGATATTTTTTTCCAGTTGAAAAATGTTTCATTGTGTCAATAAACGTTTTGGTTTGAAATGAGATCCTTATGACAGCACGACTAAAATTCACATCATTGATTTAAAATTACATGAATCAAATCAGTATCGAAATTTTAGCAAAACAAAAGAATATTTATATTCTTTTGTTGCTTCTACTTCAGATGAGAAATGACATAATAAACAAAGCATTATTTATTTCAATTAATATAGAACGAATTTATGTTTTATCTTGATATATGTTGCAAAATTGATCTTCTGCAAAATCACCAATTAGCGGGCAATAAAAACACATGTCAAAGTTCCATACGTTTTGAACGATTTTTAGCGTTGTTTACAATTTAGACAGTTTATCTAGTTCGGCAGTTATCGAAATTTTTAAACAGTTCTGACAGCTTCGTTAGTTTGTAAAAATTTCGACAGTTTTGAAAAATTTTTACAATTTCAAGGGTTTAAAGTGATTTTGATAGTATTGAATTTTAACACTTGATATAAATTTCAATCATGTCATGTTGACCGCTTGAATAGTTTTATGGTTCAGAACTGTTTGAGCATTTTTACATTCTCAAGAGTGTTAACAATGTTACTTGTTTCAAAAACACTTAACAGCCTTGTAAGTTTTGAGAGTTTAATGCATATCATTGAGAAACATTGATTTTTATCTCAGCTTTATGTCCACCTAGATTCAGGATCTAAGTATCGCATTGTGCGATTGTCAAAACTTTTGATTGATAAATAAAAATTTTTGAAAATTGTTGCAAGCTAGCAAAATTTTCAAAGAATTCAACCTTTCAAAATTAGCTTAGGTTAGGTTAGGCAACCTAACTTTACTCAAAAACGAAACCTACCTCGTACCTAGTGTTCTGTATATACAAGAAATACTAGCCTCAAGATAAAGAATAACAATACGTGGCTGCTTTTTACCGCATCGCCATTTACACTCTACGGCCTCGCGTATTTTACAAACACTCGCGTAGAATAAAATAAAGGCGGAAAAAATTGTACACAACAAGGGGAAATGGAAAGCGCGTTTCTGGGCCAAAGTGTCTGAGTAAATCGTGCTGAACTTCAATAACAATGATCTTTGGCTCGTCCCCAAAACAATATCAGCTTCACCTCCCGGAACCCTTCAAAACACAGCTCTCGCGTAGTTTGCATTAAAATCCAGCGTTTTAATCTGGGACACGCGTGGATTTCAGGTCTCTCGAAACGGGACGAAAACAGAGCGTTCAAAACCCAAATTAAACGTCTCGAAATTTGCCAGGAAACTTTTGCGTGCACCGAGATCGGTTCTCGGATAAATTCCAACGTAGAATTTCAGGGAATCAAGATTTTTTCGCTTGAACAAATTGCGAACGAAAAGGGCATTATCTAGATTGAATGTACAACGTTCGTTCTGTTCGATCACTTCGAGACTTTCTGTTTTCATTTCACGAAAATTGCTTGGGTCTAATTGTTGTCGATTAGAAATACCGAGGTTTATTTGAAGTCTGGAAAAGTCTACGCATGGGAGAATTTCAGCAATTTTAGAGTTATTTAATACTTGTTATTTATGGATTTGTTAGTGGATAGTCTATAGCAGCTTTGGAAGCTTCTACTGAAACAAATTGAAGAAACTTTCGTTACTTCTATGAAACTGTGGACACCTTAGAAACTATTTAAACTGGGCTAAACTGTTGAATTCTCAAATCTTAGAGAAAAGATATGCATTTAACTGTCGAAACTTAAAAGGCTGTTGAAAGTATTCACAACAATCAGCAATGTATAAGGTGTTTGGAATGTTAAAAATGCTTAAACCGTCTGAACAATAAAACTACCAAAGCTGTCATACTCTTGAAGAATTGTAACGACTGTTAAAAATATTCTCGACTGCTGAAATCCCTAAAATATAAAAATTATTAACGACCTTTGAAACTGTAAAAATGTTTTGAAATTCTCATAAACTTTCAGAGCTCTCAAAACTGTTGAAATATTGTTAAAACTGCTGAACTGGAAAAAACGGTCAAAATTGTTTACAGCTCTAATAATTGCTGGAAACGTTTGAAACTCTGACATGTGTTTTTTTGCTCACTACACGGTTCAACAAAAAAAAAAAAAAAAAAAAAATGCTCGAGAAGTTTTTGTAAAATGACAATCTTAGGTCATCAATAAACAAACCCCAAAAGGATTTTGAAAGTTTGCATCAATTTTTCGAAATATTAAGTTAAGATATTAAGTTAAGTTTGTTTATTGATGATTTAAGGTTGTCATTTTTTCAAATCTTCTCGAGCATTTTTCCGAAAGCCAAATTTCGTCGAACTGTGCTATTGGTGATTTCGCGAAAGATAAATGTGGCAACATATAGGGGAGATTCGAGTAAAACGGGCCCCCTTTTTATTCAAATAACTAGTGCTGCCACTAAACAGTGAACATAGTGCCCTTATCGTGTGTAACTTGAAAACGTTATTATGAATGTTTTGATTATTTATGATACGTCAGCTGTCAGTGACACATTACCAAAGTGTTCCATCATTTCACCATTAATGTTCCAACTTTCTTTTATTAGCGCTTGACTCGTTATATGGAGTTTGTTGCAGTAAGCGAACTATATTCCTGATAATGTAGGTCTTTACACGTCTTTTGACGTAAAAATCTCGGAAACTGTCGCGCAGAATAGAAAAAATTAGAGCTGACAAAAAAAAGTTCGAGTTGGGTAAAGCGAGCCTTTTTTGGGTCGGATAAAATGGGATACTTTTATCAGGTACGGTTTACATTGCTTCAAATAGGTGGTCCGTTTTACCCGACCGATTGGAAAAACGGACCACTCTGAACTTTTGTGAAGATCGAATTTTTAATAAAGAAAATTTTTTTTTGAATAAAGTAATACCGTGCTTCATGTATTAAGGTTTATTCAAAATATTAAAAAGAAGAAATTCAGTCATTACGTTATTTAACTAGTTGTTACATCAAGGAAAAACATAAATTTGGCCGATATTTATTCATATAAAAAATTTCATGATCAATCTGTCATTTCTCTATTTGAATTAAAAGCACTTACACATAAAAATTATTTTTCGTTTTGCCAACAGTTTGATCCAGTTTGGATTCTTATAATTTCAAATTAATGATATGAATTGATGTCGTGTCATCATAAGGATCTCATTTTCAATCAAAACTTTTATTTGCACAATGGAACATTTTTCAACCAGTAATAAATGTGCTGATTTTATCAATAAATTCTATACATTGGAATCCATGTATATTACAAAGATTTTCACATAAGAATCCCAAAAACTCGTCGAACATTCGTATAATCATCAATAAATTTTAATTTTTTACAATAATCTTTTTGAAATTATGTGTCATAATATAAATGGAATTTATTAGAAAATTTATGGAAAGAAATTTCTCAAACTTTCGTTGCAGTCGAAAAGATTCACCTAGTTTCAAAAAATTCGGAACCTGTGGAAAATTAGAAAAAAAAAAGAATTCTTCATTATTTTTCATGTACCTTAATATTTCAAAAATCGTTTCTCACTTTCTTTAAATAGGAAACCTTTATTCAAGTTACATATTGTTTATCATGGTCGAATTTTTCCATATAAGAGATTTCAATGAAATTAACATTGTATCTTTAGTGAAACTTGCACTTGAAAGTTTGAAACTACAAATGATGAAACAATCAATTTTCTGTCAAATCGACAGAAGAGCGTAACTAGATGAAACGCTCTTCAAAGGGATGAGAACACGCAATCAAAGCACACAGAAGTTATAATGAATAACAAATGGGGTAGGATGAAATGTTATGAATGTTTACTTTTACATGACAGAGAAATGTAAGTAAGGTGAAGAATTGGAAATGATCACTCGGAGCCAAATTTCATTTTCATAATTTTAATTTATTTTCCTCATCAATATTTCGACTATCTATTGGGTCCTCATCAGGATCTTTACAAAATATAAAAAAAAAATTCAATTTCAAAATCACTTTATAACAAAAAAATCATAAAAAATTGTCAAAAAATCTACTTACGATTACGAAGATTCTCTTATTTAAAAATTGTGATCGGAGAGAATCAGGTTCAATAAAACTTTATACAATTAAGACACGATCACGATTGAGTCGTCAATATTAAAATAAAATTTATACAAGAAAGTGCGTACATAGTAACTTGCACTGATAGCTGACGACGAATAAATGACCCACGACGTTCAAAAATCGAAATAAACCACTTCAAACGATAAAATGTTATGATCAAAACATGTTGAAGGTTAAAATTTTGATCCATTTTTAAAATTTCATCTCATCAAAACATCCCAGAATACCCGTCATAAACTGAATCTAAATTTGTGGTATCTTCCTGTCTGTTGAGTGTATTATTCGTTTTTTTAATAAATATTATCTCTGATAAATTCCTTTTCCATTTATTCATTTCCCGATCTAATGCTTTAACATTATCCCAGTCAAAACCATGTCTAAAATTTATTCTGTGATTCGTTAAAACATTATGACTCGATGAAACTAATCTTATATTATTTTTATGTTCATTTATTCTTGTCTTCAAATTTCTTTTAGTTTGTCCTATATAAAAAAATGCACAATCTTTACAATTAATATTGTAAAGTATTCCTTGTTGATCCAGAAATGCCAATTTATCTTTTCCTCGTTTTATGATTTCCGTATTCAATTTATTGTCAATTTTATTTATAATCTGAACATCATGTTTCTTCAAGATTTTCTTCAATTCCATGTTCAAATTCTCTACATAAGGTATTACCACTTTTGGTCTATTAAAATCATTATCTTTCCTTACATTAAAATCGGTATTCTTAAATAGATGGACAATAGATGGTCGAAATATTGATGAGGAAAATAAATTAAAAATATGAAAAAGAAATTTGGCTCCGAGTGATCATTTCCAATTCTTCACCATATTGAATAAACGGAGCTTAATGATAATTTAAGTTATGAAAAGTAAGTAATTTTTTGAATCCACCTGCTGAGAACCGAATAACTTCAATCGTATAATATTGAGCTCTATCCACTTGGAAAACTAATCGATTAATTGAAAAAAATAAAAGAAGAAATGCATAGCAACTTTAAGAATGTATGGCAGATTTATGATATTAAATGTTATTCTTAAGTCAACAGAAATTGTATGATAGAAACTTATGCTTTACTCTCTAAATTGACAAATCGAATCTCAAAAATTATTTGACAAACTTTTCTTATTTGTAAGTTATGAAAAATGGCCGCAGTAAGATATTGGAAAAAACGTACCTTTTGTCTTGCTAACAAAGCTTCATACTTTGTGTATTTTTTGGATTAAATTATAAAGCTACAGTAAATAAGGAGTCTCGTCTGAGAAACTGGACTGTGAAATGATGAATAAAACTCAAAATTTGTTTGGACATACATCATTGCTTTCCTGGCGTTTTTATTTATAGTTCACAAGTGTGGAATGTGTTCTTATCACGAGAATTCAATTTTGAAATTTTTAGATTCAAATATGTCAATGTTTTCCAAAAATTTCTCAATTATCAATTATCAATTGCGTTTCATTATTTTCCATTCTGAAATTTCATGTTTTGCAGATGTAAACGTAAAAATTTTAGAATATCATCATTCTTGAATAGGCATTCAAAATTTCAGAGCCTTAAAATGTCTCATGAACAATTTTTCTGAATATCAATATAAATACTTAGCTACTCAATTTTGCGTTTCCAAAACTCAAACGCATGGAAAATAGTTTTCAACTGTGTGCTTGAAAGGCGAGAAAAATTCCGAACGAATGAACTTCCGGTTGCGATTCTCACCCCCAAACTGAATTCATCATAAGCTTATTCCCCAATTATGATGCACGTGAAAATTTTTCTCCCCCGCGTCAAATTATAAGACTCGGTTATATGTATATCCCCCTGAAATAATTCGGAACTCCAGGAAATGGGAAAATGCCACCCGCGAGTGAATTGACGAAAAATTGCATAAAGTTTCTCGCCGGAAATATATGGACGCCATTTGGGTCGACCTCAATTTGTTTTTGGGTGTAATTACCACCCACGAAAACTGACGACAGTTTTTGGTCGTTTCGAAAATGCCACCCCCAAAATATACAATTATTGTGGGCAAAAAAAACCCGGAAGTCGCTCGTACTTTTTTGCGCCTGGAATTAATTTAATAACGAGCATTCGGTGTGAAGTAAGAGCATTTTCAAGTACTCGTAATGAAACAATGTGCCATTGACAATGCGAAACAAGGTCACGGCTCGAGCTCGAATTCGTGCCCTTCAAACCGATCCAACAATCATTCATTTTCATCGCCTTTTCGACAAATTATGTTAGTGAAACATTGAGAAGAAAATTCACGCTTTTCCCTTTGTCGCCTGGAAAACTCGATAAAGTTTCTGCAAGTTTCCGTCGAATGAATAAGCGCCTGGAAACTATGCTGGTCGTCGAGACCGAAAGAGATCGCACAAAGTGACCACTTTTCGCTTTACAAACGTTTTTCATTTCGCTGCTGAAATATTTAAGAACACTGCCTCGAAAAACGAAGAAACCTCAAAGCTCGAAAGGGTGATTTGTAAAAAATTGCAATGCATCATAAAAGGTGTTTTGAAAGTTTTGCGATGGGATTGTGACCTTGTAGGTCAAGAATATATACCTTGCTCGAGTTTTTGAAACACGAGAATAATTTTCCTGGGGAGAAAATGTCTGCTGAAATCTATTTCTTTAGTGTTCAATGTAATGGAAATTGATAATGCGGAGAACGAAAATGCACGATGGTTGAAAAATTGTCTGATGGAAATTTGTTCTCCAAAAGGTTGGTAATGAAAAAGCAAAAAAAATTTGAGGAACTTGGAACTGCAGCAATCACGATTTTGTTTTGTGTAACTCAGTAACAAGAGAAAAATTGTGACTTATTAGGGTTATTAATCGAACTAGCAAAGCACTGGAATGTTTAAAAGTTCCGAAGAACAAATTTCAAATAATAAAATTTTTCATTTGACAGTAATGATTGTTATAGAATTGAGAAATGTCCACTAATTGTGTAGGTTTTTTTTTCATGATATTTACAATATTTTTGGTAGAATTCTAGTGAGAATGTTCATATTTTATTTGTTTATATTTTATTGTCATTTATAATAATATTTGAATGTCTTTATTTATTCTTTGATTTTCGATATAATATTCAAAGATAGGTATATAAAAATATAGTTGATTTATTTAATGTTTTTCTGATTATTTATTATTTATTCTTTGCATATTTGAAACAAATATTTCACCATTACATTTTATTATCTTTGACCAATAGAATTAAAAATGAAGTAGAGATTTACATAAAAAGAAAATATCTTTGAACTTTTATTTTGCTTTAGGTATCGGTTTGGATTAGTAGTTTTCATAATAGTTTTCAAGTATTGGATTAACATAATTGTAAAATATAACTCTGAAAATAGTAAAAGTGATGCTAAACAAAGGAAAACATTGACCTTTATAATTTTCTTTAGTTTCTTGAAATGGTTACAGATGTTGTGAATAATTTTGCGAAATGGTGGTATTTTTCACTTTTTTTATCCTTCTTCCAAGTTTCGTTTAAGGTATTAAACTAATCCAAAAGATTACTCGTGAAACTGTTTCAATAGATTACATTTCAGTATAGAATTGGAATGTAACTAAAAGATATTCCTAGTTCAACGTTGGTTTATATCACTGAAAACTTAGTGATATAAGAAAATGCTATGTCAGACTTCTATCACCAAAAGAAAAAATGAATTAAATAATTATTATACTTCCGTATTTCAAATTGTGATATGAATTTGTTCCAGAAATTGGAAAAAATCCGAAAAATTTTTCAATTGAGTCTTAAACTTCGTATATTGAAAATGACAGGAAATCAGTGGTACAGGTAAATATCATGTCAGTCGTGGATTGCAATAGAACGAGTAAAATGTATTGAATTACTGTCCAATTTGATTTTATTTTTTGCATATAAATAAAATGCACTGATTTTTATTGACTGCAAAAAGAAATCGTAATTTTTTTTATATGTATGAATAGAAATTTTTGTTGTTTGGGGAATTTCTTGATAATACGCACGTATGGAAATGTTTCTGTAGATGATGTATATTTTTTCAGACTCTCCTTTGTGAAACATACATACATTTGTATGTAGATTTCTATATAAATTACTAAAAAATTATTTTAATCTGATGTACCTGATATTCATTTTTACTTATAAAATTCGTATCCGTCACTCTAAAACACTTTGGCAGAGTTTTTGTTCTTAAACGAATAATAATTGTTTTATCCACAAAAAGCAAGTGTAAGTACTTACAGTTGCATGGTAAAATTTCTGCATTTCCATATTTTATAGTTTTTTTTCCTGAAGATGGTGTCAAAATATCAGGTTTCGATAGAAAATTTTTCATTCAGCTCCATACAAAATAATTCATACATATTCCATGAGAAAATCACTATTTTTTTCTTACACTGTGTATAGTTACATTATACACACATGAAGTTTGTGGGAAATTATTTTTTCTATAGAAATATTCAGTTTCTAAACTCGTTGTGCAGACGTCACGATTCATTTCAAAAATTTGTTTTGCTCAGAGTTGACATCAGTGTCGAGAAAAATAGCCAAATAGAGATGTACATCTGCGACCTTGCTCTCAAGGTCACGTCTTGCTTGTCTTTCAAATGACATGTGTCTCGTTTTGGGTGTACAATTGAGATCTTTATTCGTCCGATTCAATTGCAAATTCAAAAAGGAAGATTAAAGTAGATTAAAAGTGTGTGTGTGTGTGTGTGTGTGTGTGTGTGTGTGTGTGTGTGTGTGTGTGTGTGTGTGTGTGTGTGTGTGTGTGTGTGTGTGTTACGTATGCAAGAGAAATTATTGTAAATGGAGGACCCTACACATGGTATCGATTTAGGCTTCATCATTTCAAATTGCATGCCTTTGGTGATGTTGGTCCTGTATCGAGTACAGGGCAATCAATTGTATCGGCCAAGTACGACCAGGGCTTGTATAATTTATTCAGGAAAAACGCTCATCCGCAAAGATTACAGTGGAATGAAAAAAGGTCAATTGTTTGCTTGAGCGATGTGAAATAATTCGAGAAACCTGTGGCTTATCGATTTGTAGTTGAAACTTTTGTTGGAAAGTTACTAAAATTTGAGGAATGAGTTTTTACGAAGAAAATAATATGAGTTTGCGATGAAGCTTATGTTTGATACTGAGTAATAGTAATTTAATGTGCTGGATATTTGTAATAAGAGTTTACAGGAAAAATAATTAACAATGTTTTGTTTTTTGTGGATAAAATGAAACAATTTTTATTTCATGTCGTTTGATGGAACGTTGGAACATAATGTATAAATTTCGAAGAAAGTTGTGAATTTTAGGAAATTCATAACTGTTTAGGAACTACATAGTTTTTGCTAGTATTTAGTCGGAAAATTGTAATTAGTTTGTTAAGAATGTATATTATTGTTTTATTTTGTAATTAACGTCAATAAAGTTCATGTAAAAATAATGTAAATAGGCATTGTATATTACCTGATGAATGATGATGAATGAATAATCTATTGTAAATCATAAATAAAACTTTATTCTGAAAACAATTTAAAATGTAAAAATACTGTAAAAGTAATCGCCAAAAAAGCTGTATATTTGGAAAAAATTAAATCAAAAAAATTTACTATAATTAAATTGAATATCAATTTAGAAGTTATGAATTTCAAAAACAGCTGCGAAAATTACATGGAAATGACAATCGTTAAGGAATTTATTTACTGAAATTTTGTACAGTGAAAATTTTTATGCAAAGTTTTTTTCCATACTGGACTTTTTTTGATTTTAAAAAACCGTACGCATATTTAATATGAAAATAATTTAGATAAAATTTTCGAATATATAGCTTAAATATAACGTGATAACTTATACATAATAAGCAAATAGTATGTTATTAATAATATGTGCAATGTCTTTCAAAAACAATAGTAAATATGAACTAATGGAAAAGTAATTATTGTCAATATAACTGGAAATGTAAATATTATTAAAACTTATTGGAAATAAAGTTTCACGTCAACAAAATTTTTTGTAAATTAATTTCATGTACACTTACAAGTCATTATTTTAATGACAGAAGTAATTTTATTGAAATCCACAACTGTTTAGAAATGAATTTACTAATTAGTAGAAAAATTATTCAAGTTTTTAAACATTATACATTCTTTTGATGTTGTAAATATCGCAAATGTAGTTAATGTAAAACAATATAAATAAAAATTGCAACTATAATTATTATATTTAACGTGACGATTAAAAGTAAAAAATATATTGCAAATAATATTTTGAAAACTAAAAAAATGATCGTGAATGTCAACATCATGACTTTGCTAGCCAAAAGAGTTGTAAATATTATAGAATTAAAATTTCTTCTGCATAAATTTCACATGAATTCACAAGTTATTCGTTTCAAAAAAAGTTATCACTACCATAATATTCACAACTTTTTAGAAATTAGCTGACTAACATTTAGTAGGAAAATTATTGTAGTTTTTCTTACATTGTAAATTAAAATTAGTTGTATTCAAAGTGCGTCAATTTATCATCTTTATGGTAACTCCTTTATAATATATATTCTAAATTCGTATTTTACCTTAATTCAATACAATGTACCAACAAATCATGAAATTTTATTCTCTGAGATGTGAAGTGCATTTTTCTACAGTTTCTTATTTCCAAGTTCGCAAAATACTGCATTCCATGCATCGTGGGACTTTTATACTACATATGTACTTTTCAAACTTGCATTAAAACTGCTCAGAGTGACAAATTAAATTTCAGTCGACGTTTTTTCACGAAAGTATCTGCTTTATTCTATATTTCAGAATTCCACGGTAAATCCAGAACACGACCTTTTTTACAATTAAAAGTGTTTTGACTGCTTGCTTGCTGGAATTAGTGCATCTTTTTTTGATTAGGATATAATTTAAGCCGTATAATCGTGACCTGGTAAATAACCACTAACATTTTCAATGTTCATGTTCACATTCTTTTTGAAAATCATAATTGTTTGCTTAAAAATTCATAATAAATAAAGATTTAACCTTGGCGTGAATATAACAACGAACCTTATATGAAAACTATATATTTTCCTTAAAAGTGTCTAAGTTCCCTGTAAGATTTTCGATTCCTTACAAGACAATCTTATTAAGACCTATAAGAATTTAAAATCTTTTAAAGGAGACATTATAGAATCTTTGAAAGTAATAATTTTTTTATAAATTGCATATTTAATTTTAAAGGGTTTCATAGTTTCTTAGAAAACTTTTATTTTTACTTATAAGACATTGTGTTGCCTTTAAAAGGAATTACAATTATTTACATCAAAAGATTTTTAAGACAATTTTCTCATTTCCAGGAGTAAGATTTTTCTTTAAAGGTTTTCTGCTCATAAGGATTAGCATTTCCTTGCAAGGTTTGAAAGGTTCATTTTTTTTAAAAAGGATTTTATAGGGTCATGTATCTTTTACAAATTACTCTTCATCAACAAAATGATCCCTAAGTACTTATCACAAATTCACAAACGTCGAATAAAAAAGGACCGAAAAGACCGTGAGCGAAACAAAGTTTAAACTCAATACTCCAATGCTTCCAAAAGACATTGAAATCTCGACAGCTGCGAAATACGTTAAATTCGAGTTTCAGTATTAAGACCGTGCGCAGAATATATAAGTTTCATTATGTCCGGCTTTTTTCTTGATATTTCATCGCGACTTCTTTTTATGCAAGGACGCACGTTGGCGTAAACTCTTTTTTCAAATATTTCCGGAATCTCTAGTGAGGCGCATGTTCCTTGGAAAAAAGTTTTGCTCCGTCGTAATTAAATCGTATCCGACACTTTTATCGGAAGTTGGGATAGTGTCCGGGGTTGATAGTTGGAGCGAGTAGTTTGCAGGCTCGCGCAATTTTGGCGCAGCGGGAGAGACATTGTGGAGAGAACAATTAACATAATTGAAGAAGTTAGATGACCAGCCTGTAGTATATCGCATGGTAAATTTATGCCCTACGAATTCATTATTTCGAAGATTTTTTTCATGAATACAGGTCTCATTCTGATGTAGGCAAATAGATTGGAAATTTGTGTCAGGTCTGAAATTACACTGTACAACACACACAAAAAATGAAAGTAAACTATTATCGTTCCATGAAAACACTTGAATCAAACCAGAGAAGGTCTTATTAAATTTGTTTTCAGAAACGTGAAAAACAATCCATTCTATGAACATAAAATATAAATAATTCGAAATGTATACTTATTAAATTTACGGTCACATGCTGTTTTTCTTAATCGAAATAGTAGTTAATGAGCTATAGATGTTGAAATTCAGATACATTTCTTACATTGGACGTTTCTTCAACTTTGAACGCCCGTAACTTAGAAACGACTATTTTGATTTACAAAAACAGTATATTGTTGTAGAACTAACAAGCATACCTTTCGAACGCTGTATATTTCATGTTGATAAAATCGATTGCTCTTGATCTCACTGCAGCAACTTAGAAAAGGGATGAAAAACACATTTACGAACCGCTGGCATAGAAAACTATTTGTAGTTAAACTATATATTTTTAATGTAGTCAAATGTATTTCAGATTTGATTCCATAGTTTTTTTACAAATTTCAACAACTTTAGCACGAGACACTGACTGGATTGAAATAGTTTTTCTGAAAAAAAAACTTGGTAAAAGAAAAATAAGTCTGAAAAGGATGTTACGGCTTTTCAGCTTCTTTTTTATAAATTTCCATGAATTGGATTCTAAAAATAGGAAAATTTAAAAGTTACAGGTACGGAATAAAAATCTTAATAATATGACTGATTATGTGTGTAAAAATTTTTAATAAAATTGTATAATCACTGATTCTACATATTAATTCTGGAAAATCGTGGAAAGTTTTCGGATATCATAGGATTTTTCTAGAAATTACGATTGACTATTCGAAATTATCGGTAAAATATATAAAATAGAGGGACTAAGGAAAATCTTGGAAAATAAAAAATAATAGGGAATTATAGGGAAAAATAAAACGATAATCAATATTGAATCACATTTATTGTTATGTTGTGGTATGTTATCGTTTTCCATTGTTTTCCATAATATGGAAAGTAATCTTCAAGCAGAGTATGTATTAAAATTTAATATCAACAAATTAATTGAAGACATCAGAAATCATTGTTAATAGTAGTGAGTCTTTCTGAAACATGAAACTCATAGAAAATTATAATTCGTTGTAAAAGATCATTCAAAATCATAAAAAATTTAAAATTAACTAAGGGAAATCAATGAAATCCATAAAATCGATACAAGTAATAAAAAACTATGAAAATAATGAAAAATCATGAAAACAAATTTCAGTACTTGTTGAAAAACTATGGACAATTATGGGGATTTTTAATAACAACGAGAAAAATTAAATAATCATAGTCAGTACCTAACAGAAAATCTTGCACATGAAAATAATAAAAAAATAGAGTATAGAAAATTTGAAGGATTATAAGGAATTATAAATAAATGAGAATCAATCAAAAATCAGAATACCTGTTTTTTTATTGACTTCCATAGTTTCTTTTCGATTTTCATTATATGAAAAAAAAAATTAAAATTTTTACAAAACGGTTGTTATACAATAGAAATAATAGGAAACTGTATGAAGTAAATTAACACCATACAAAATTTAAGTGAACAATGGTGCATTGTGAAAAATCATTATAAATTGTAAGAAATTACAGAAGATTATGAAAAAAAGTGGAAACCATGAAGATTGATTTTAAGTCGTAGAAATTTGAAAAATAAAAAAAATGATAAAAAATGTATGAACTGACAGAAAATTATGAAAAATCTTGGTAAATAATAGTAATCACAGATATTTATAAAAATATTTAAAAACATCATAGGAATAATTTTTCTGTATCATTCATCATTATGAGGAATCATTGTCAATAATGGAAAATCATAATATCGCGAGAAAATGTTATATTATATGAAAGCATGGAAAACTATACGAAGAGCTTACAAATTATGAAAAATTATGAGAGTTATAAGAAAATTATAGAGAATCATGGGATTTTACAGAAAGTTTTTTAAAAGCCATGCTAATTTTCAAATAATTAGTGAATGATGAGAAATAATGGAAAGTAATTGGAAATCGTGAACATTGATTGGAGTTCATAAGAAACATTTTAAATAATGAAAAATTAGAGGAAATGATAAAAAAATCAGAGGTGATGCAAAATTTCAATAGTTTATAAGAATTTGATGAAAATTCATAGGACATTATAGGAAAAAATTGTTCACCATGAGAAAATTTTTGATAAAGTGTGTGTAATAATTGCAGTGAAATATTTTTCGTAATATTTATAAAATGTTACCAATTTTCTTCGAAATATTTGTTCGTAATATCGAGCTCTTATAGTAAAAAGTATACATTTTCTGTACACATATTCTGAATATAAATGACATCAACATATAGTGCCGATCAATTTTTTTTTAGACGTTCGTTTCTTCCAAGTTCAATGAAATGAACGAAACATTATAAAGAAAAATGCGAAGTTTTCCAAGTTAACAGTTAGATTTGCATTTCTCGCCATTGAGCCAAGCTATCTGCAATTCCACCTCTTTTTAGCTGCTGAATTAAAGAAAATCTCGGTAATTATTCTGCATATTTTTAATCAAAGACTCGAGATATTCCCAGATGTTGCAAGTAAATCCATTCCATTCCAATTGGAAAAAACAAAATACACAAGTTGGGCTTCTTGCCAGAGGCGAAACGAGCGCGTTCGCATCATTATGAAATCCATATTCTTTTCATTGACTCTGCTCTTGGAAACGTCGTGGTTTTCGTGCAGGTAATGAAAAGAAATCTTTTTTTGTGGGTGTACTTTGGGATTTACAGCGTAGATTATCTGCTTAACCAGTATTTAGTAGAATCTGCTAACACTTTTTCATAGGGAAATTATATTTATATCTGTAGTGGCTGGTGTATTGCAGTGTACAAGTCGAGCAATGTTAACTTTATTCGAAATTTCCGAATGCATTCATAAGCAGTTTAGCAGAGGCGTCAAAAATCAGTATCAATATCAGTCAATCAGCCAGTCAACTTATTGATATCCTTTGTAATAGATTGTTAAGTTGATTTGTGAAGTGAATACATCTATCATTGTCCTGTTAATCAAGTGCTTTTTGAAAATACCCATCTCTACTTCTAAATATCTATGCTATTTTTTGATACATGTATTTTTTGTAATCATTTGAACAGTTTATTTTAGATCTCTACAGTTTTACACCATTTTACAGATTTCTAATTTTTTAAAGAATATCCAAATATCAACGAATTTCGGGAGGTTCCAAGATTTTTTTTTCTTCAAATTTGACAATTAAAACTAATATCTTTCTTATTTTAGTTCACGATAATTTTACAATTATTTTCTTCGTTTTGTGCAGTATCTGAAAATAATTTAATTTCCTCCCCACAAAATATTCTATAGCACAATCATTAATTTACTAAATCGTCGATTGATGTGTCAATGAATAAACAAATTCATGTTCTTTTTTGTTATAGTTATTATTAATACATATTTTCACATTTTTGTCTACAATTTCATTATGATTTTTGTTTAAAAAAAAAAGTTTGAGGGTGTATTTTAACTTTGTGAAATTTTGATGCAAATATTCTAGTTATGCTCCGAGCTTTCCATAAATCAGAAATTTCACCGCAAGTGATTCTGATGGAAACAATATAAATTTGCGGTAATTTCACCGTCAGAATACTACGACTACTCAGTTATGTTAGGAATTTTACAGAAACTCATTTTGCGCTGCTTATCATCGTAAAACATCCTTTCTGAATTTCGAAATTTTCAGGAGTTTCCTGAACTTATTTCCGTTCGTTTCGTAAAACTTTTTCGATTTCGAATTATCATGAATAATTTGTTTTAATTTAGAGAATTATATAGGGAATTTCCGCAAAATCACGGACATTAACTATCAAAATTAAAGGCTCGAGTAATGTAGTTTTTTGTTTATTTTCGTATTATTTAGGATTCTAATTGAGAATTATGCAGTTGTACATCATGATTAGTTCAGGAATCTACAAGCAAACAGCTTACTAACATCATGGACGCGTGAACAGGCTTCAAGGCATATTAGCTACTTCGCGTTTTGAGGTCTCAAAAATATCTCAAAAACGAAAAATGCCACTGATTACTGATAGCGGTGCAATATAAGTATCTTCAAGAGTATTTTTCATCAAGTGATTTTTTGTTAATAGTTAATTTCATATTTTTTCAAGGCATTCAAAAATTCGCAAATCATTACGTCCGTATGTAACGAAAAACATACATATTAATGTCTCTTGCATTGTAAAACGATTCTATTCACTTGAAAATTCGCATTCAAAGTTAAAAATGTGCTAGGTTTAACTGATAATTTTTGTAGATTTTTTAAACAGTAGAAGTTCGGCTTTTGAGCGTTACGTACGGACGCTCTGTGTATTCACTCATATATCCAAGATATTTAAATGATGATTTTCGTAGTTACAATTGTTGACTCTTGAGATTACATCTCATCTTTTTCGATTATCTTGAGTGGCGATGAAGCAACAAAAGAAATGAACAAAATAACTCGAATTAGTTATGACATTTATAAACAACTGTAACATCAGTGCTGTTAAGGGGAGCGTTCTATGTTTTGGCTTGAAAAAAATCGATTTTCTATTATTCACTTTATTTTATTCAAGACATATTTCAAAATGTGTTTAAGAAATTTGAAGTGAATATCTTGCATATTGACGATGTGCTATTTTATATTACGCAGTGTCTAGAAATTATATGGTGCGTGACGCCCTTTAAGACGACTCGCAAGACCTTCTCTTTTTGTCCTTCTTCCTTTCAACTGAATCCCATTCTAAGCATCTCTCTCGTACTACAGTAGGTTGTGAGTCATCTTAAGTGCGTTTTCCCGAAAACCATATTTTTCAAACTGATGCTGGTGTGACGGATCGCGCAAGAACGACTTTACTGATTCTAATGAAATTTTAGAAACTCTCATAACACGTAATTTTGCTGGAATGGATGTTTCGCGTTTTGCAAAAAATTTTTTCTTCATATTTTCTACACTAAACCATTGCAAGAAATCCAATTTGTCACATGTAGGTGTCTAATTAGATCAAAAACATTTATGGAATAAAATTTAACGTCAATATCTGAACGATGTTGATATCTAATTATTTTTTATAAAAATTTGATTATAGCTATCTTTGAACAGGCTCTAGACGCCACATTGTTTATCTTTACATGCCGCGCAGAGTTAACTTTGGGTGCATTGTTTATGTAAATCAAGCACCATTTTTGCAAATTGTGACAATTTTTTGTATTTTTATATGAAGAATGAAATGTGCACGAAAATTGTTGTGCCCAACATGAACAGATTTATTCATATCCAGACGCAAAGTTTGAATACGATTGTAGCCGAAAACATAGAACGCTACCCTTAAAATGCGACCAATGTCGTAAAAATATCGAAGAACTGAATTCTCGAAACTTTATTATTGACGCGTTTGTTATGTTATTGAATTACAAGCCATAGATAAACCAACCACTTTCAAAAAAGTTATGGATCCGATCACCTTCACTGAAGACTCTAATGTTCCTAGAGAAGAGCGCGTTGCTATCGGTATGAAAAATTACAGTAAAATTATAAAAAATATTTTATAAAATATTATTTTTATAATATAAAAAATATATTAAATATTAAAAAATTCTATTCATGAAATATATGGAATCAGACCTTTCCTACTCTTTTTAAGTTCTTGTATTTTGTGTATGATATAAATCGAATATAATTGATAAGAATAACATATTTCTGCTCTTGAATATGGCCATTACAATGACTTTGAGTTAAAATATTCGTACGTAACGACTTAATGTCCGTACGTAACGTTTATTTTTTATAAAAAATTCATTAATCTAAAAAAAGCGACGCAACAAATTTGGTAAATCATTATTATCACCGTGATGCCAGTACATTAAAGAATCGAAAACCAGAAAGAGCCGATGAATATTCGATTTATATTCGCAGAGTTTTCAACGTAAATATAGCAAACAGAATATGTGTGTCTCTGGCGTCCGTACGTAACGTTTTGTGTTTTAGTACCCGTGAGTCCCTTTTTCCTAAATAATTTTCCTGCTTAAACGTGCTTTCTTAATAGGAAATTTCCCGCTCTTTCACATGTTGATTTTTATTTCAAAAGTGAAATTATAGTACTTTTTTATACATTTATGTCGAAAAAAACGTCCGAATGTCCGTACGTAACGCGCTAAAATGCCCTATAATAATTATGATTAATTGAGGAAAAAATACTGGAAATGATAATATGCATTTATTATAAAATTATGCAAAAGTTAAAAAAAGTTATGCAAAAATTGTTTTAAAACCACATAATTTATTGAAAGTATGTAAGATACACCAAATATGACATAGAACTTCGGAATTTTTTAGGATCTTGCCTGAATTTTCGAACATTTGTTTAAGTCCTATAAAAAAACGTGGCGAAATTTTCTTAAATTTTCTCCAAATTATCTTTTCTTCATGGAAGAAGCACTGCAAAATTTTCTTAAAAATCAGTGTCTCAAAAAGTGCATATGTATAGTATAAATGGAACATACATCATGAGTCGATAGTCTTCTAGAGTATAAAGTATTTATCATAAGTTATTTAAGTTCTGTCATATTGTTTAAAGAGAAGCAAAATGATGAAAATTTTTGATCAGAAATTTATTTTTTATATATTTGCATTAACAATAAACCAACGATTCGAACGAAAAAAAGGAACGGACAAATTAACTAGTTTGTTCGATTACAAAAAATCGAATGAACAAATAGTTAAAAATAAACAAATTATATTTTATGGAGTAGCAGTTCTGACTTTATCAGAATTTTCGGTGCAACAGACCAAAAAAAATACATGTTTTGACTGCCAGTGTGAAAATGTAACGGAATTCATTATGTTTATAATGATTATATTTATTCCAGTGGTGAAGTACGACAATTAAGTTTTCAATGATTGAAAATCCACTTTGATCTTCCTAAGAATTTCATCAATATAAATTTAATTGATACAGGAAAAATAGACGCATGTTTGTGCGGAAAAATTCTCATACTCGAATGGAAAAAGGTTGAGAATGGAAATAATTACTTACGTAAATATGGAAATATTACTAACTTTTCTAACAGTGTAATTAGAGAAAACAAATCGTCTTTTGATCGAGAAAAAAGAACTAATATTACATGCTTTTGAAAAAAAAATTATTTAATTAATTTAACGAAAACGGGGGCTAATCTTGAAAAAACGTTTGGAGGAAGTATTTAGGGGGTGATTAGCAATCGTTCTAGACAGGTTTAGTTTTTTTGTAATTTTTGAGGTCTCACAGTGGTATTAATCTTTTATACTTTTTATATATACAAAATTCATACTCATTATATTTTTTTCCATTCTCAAATTCATTATGGTTTTTTCCAACCGTGCATGATTTGACTGTTATGATGCAAATTTTTCCAAAAAAAAGCTTGAATGCACGAGAAAAGATAAAACTAACGTTCTCGTAGAATGCAGATTGATGCGTTGTTTTGACACGAAACGTGTTATGTTAAAAAACGAGGTTGTTTACGAGCGCCAAAATTTTTCTTAGCGCTTCAGCGTGCAGTATGACCTTATTTCGGTTTTTGGAAAATCAATTGCGTGCGTTTCCCCGCAGTCTGATCAACCCAAAAATATGTACCTTTGCGATGAACCCAGTGCTCCTGTTTCCTGTGTAATTTACACTCATTGGCCTGTGAAAATGTCCATGGAATTTAGAGACGTTTTCGCGCTCATCGCGAACACATTTTACGACCTTAATTTATTTATTCCTATCAAGGGCAAGAAAAATTAAGAATTTTTAAGAGAAAATAAGAGAAAACATCTGGAAAAGGGCACATTCAAATTTTAAACGGTTCATTGTTTTTAATTTGAAAATTCAATGTATTTTTTATTGTTAAACATCTTTTGAGAAAAAAATCCTCCGGACGACATTATAATTCAGTCTATTCAGAAACTTTTTTGCATTTTTTTCGTGTATTTTGAAATTAAAGCTCTCCTTAGAATTTGAAAAATTCAGTCTAGAAAAACTGCATAAAAATGAAGCAATCTCGTATCCTCTCATGAACGTTCGAAAAAAATATCACTGGATGTTAATTTTTTGTAATTCCATTCCATGAAATCCTGACTGCGTATTTCGCATAAAAAATGCAGCCTCTACAATCGAGATGCAATATTTCTTGGTGAATAATGCCAAGTAAAACGGTTCGTGCATTTCCCTTGAGTCCTTAAAGAAAAGCAACATTGTGATAAATGTATATTGCGCGAAAGGAATGTGATATTTTAAAAGTCGCGTTCGCTTTATCACCTCGTTAAAATGAAAAGCTATGCTCGAAGGGACTCGCGGATTACCTCGGCTCATTTGAATTCTAACGATATTAACAAGTCAACGATTTCGCCGGGGAAAACTACTTCACGTTAACTTAAAATGACACTTGAGGGCTCAATTGCCTAGATAATTATGAGTTCTATTCTGTCTCAGAGCTCGAGCAATTGTCATCTAGATTTCACAGGTACTTCGATGAGATGATTGTTCTGATTTTTCGTGTTTTGGGAGATTTCTGAGGAAGGGATATTCAAAACTTTCATGGTTAATATTGAAAATGGTTGAGACTTTTATCTAAAGTTTGAAACAAACTCTGATGAAGATAAGTTTGAACCTTAAAAAGTTAAATCGAATTGGAATGAAGGTTTGTTCTCATCCCTTATCAGAAATTCTCCTTAATTTTTTGAGGTCTGACTTTTACCCTCAAATTTTATAGATTTCCAGCCAAGTTTGCATGCTCAAAATGTGTTTACAATGTTCTATGTTCTCCGTAAAAAATTCTATTGATCCGAAATTCTGTATCACCGATAAATTATCAATATATAAAATTTATAATCTCTTAATCCAGAAAACTTTCGATTGGATTCTCAGATTCAAACAAATCTTCATATTTCATGATGCGGAGTCAAGCGAAATTGAATTCGATAATTTAAGAGTGAATTTCCTCTCGAGTAACGCGAAGAAAATAATCCGTTTCTTGACTTTTCGGTGGAATTTTTCGGCGTCGAGAACGGACACGGCGTATAATGGGTGCTCGTTGAAAAGTTTGTCAGGGAGTCGAGAAAAGAGCAGCGGGGCTTTGACAGGGAGTCGCAAAAAGTGAATAAATTGATTCAGCAGAGAAGCCGCATAGTTTCCCAGAGAAGCTTTTCTCGTTCAATTTTACTGTAATTGCTTTCAAATCGCTGCGTTATCGTTCAGGGAATTTTCTCTTTTCGCCAGGCTCACGATCAGAGGTCAGTCTTGAACAATCTCCCGTGTGAATGATGAATCAGTTTGAATACGAAAGCTCAACTCTTACGAGGATTTTTCTGATTTTTTCAGTGTTACACCTCGATTTTAGAGATTAAATCATAATCTATTCGCGTAAAGAGCATAGTTTTTGGTATTTTTGTATTCAAATTAAGTCGCACCTCGATTTTGAATCTATGAAAATACGAAAAAAAGCTACTTATAAAAACGAGTGAATATAATAACAGCGATGTGTAAAATCATAGTGTAATCATAAAAAATTCAATGTTTTATCGTTTCATATATCCCATGCTGAGCTTATAAAATATGACTTTTACTTCTTTTTCCAGTCAAATGAATTGGAATTTTTTGAGTGTAATAGACACTAAACTTATCGAGATTAAAAGTACTTAAAAATAGTACTTGATATCAAACGTAGCAGTTACTTTAGTAAGAAAATGTAGGTTATGATGATGTTTATGAATGTTCAATAAAAAGCGTTTTGATAGTTTGACGTTTCTTTTCTGCCATTTATTCATGCAGACATCAGAACGTGACTGAAAGGAATAGTCACCTTATGATAAATTCACGATTGAATAATTTTTAAAAATTTATTATTTATTACAATCATAATTACTTGTCACCTCCATTTACATTTATGTTGCAATTTTACAACTTCTAGGTTCAGTTCAGTAAGAACAAACAATTTTCACACAAATTTCTATGTAAGTTTTCACAAAATTTCATCACCGATCATTTTTTCTCGAAGTTAGTTATTTCAGGCTGACCAAATATGATTTTTACTACTTGTTTCAGTCGAATAAGGGTCTGTCCATAAATTACGTAAGGCTTCAAGGGGGGAGGAGGTTCAGCTTGATGTGACAGTTTATGACACCGGCGGGGGGGGGGGGGTGGTCGAGCAAAACGTTACGTAACTAATTTCAAATGCTTTCATGTACCCTTGATCGGCATCATGAATCCGTATATTTTTTATTTCAACAATGCTATATGTAATTAACATTTAGAAAATATTCTATTGATAAAAATAATCTCAACTCAAAACAAGTAATTTTGATATTAAATCATGAAGATTGAATATTTAAATTAACGAATAGGAAAAATTCAAAAATAGTCAATTCAATTCTAATTTGCGAATATTATGAATTATCTATATATATAATGTCACAATTGCAACTTTAAATTATAATTTCAATTAGCTTTGAAATTTCGAATTTTTCACATAAAATTTAAATGTATAATTCTGAATTTTTAGGGCTACACGAAAAATTTTGAAACCATTGTCAAGGATTTTGTGTGATTAATCAAAAAAATGTAGAACTCTCATTAGTTATGTTTTGTTTTCGAACATGAATTTGTAATAGTTGCAATAAAAATTTTATTAATATAATAGAAACGTAAAACATTATAAATTAATTTAGAACTTCATTGATAGTTTGAATTTTTTAGCCAAGTCTTAAAGTAATCACACATTACACTACGAATTTTGAAAAAAAAGCAATTATTAGCAAGATTTACAACTCGTGGTAGTTTTAGTCCCAAATTTTAGTAATTTGGTTGATAATTATTCAAGAAATCGAACGAAAAATCTCAACAACATTAGGAAAAAGTAAAAATTTCTAGATAAATTTAATTTCATGTTTACCTTGAACGTGAGGCAATAAAATTCTGAACTATATATATGGAATGAAAATTTTTTTAAAGATACGAGATATTTAAAACCATCCAAAGTTTTAAAAGCTGAACACAAAATGCAAAATTATGCACGAAATTCGTAAACCGTAATAGCTTTATAACTTTTATCACAAACTTTCCATTCAGTTCCAAATTCGGAAAATAAAACACAGCATTATAAAAATAAATAATCGAAAAAATGTAGAATGCTTCCTAAATTTCAAAATTTTCAAAAACATTTAAGAAAATTGATAATTTGTAGAATTTTGTTTTTGTGGTACAAAAATTTTAATATTATTCGATTGTGAGTATCAAAAACAATACCAAGATGTCGAGACAAATAGCGACAGAAAAAAAATTGACATAATTTTAAACTTTTTCCAGAAATTGAAGTGACTTCATTCTAGATTTGAAAAATAGGACCACTGGAAAAAAATTTTCACTCAAAATTCAAAAGTTGTATAGCCTCTCAACTTTTATATCGAAACTTTAATAACTTTTCTAATTTAAATTACAAAAATACAACTCAGTTATGAATGCAATAGTTCATTAAGTAAATAATGATAAATATCCTACTAACGACGTATTTGAAAAATTCAAAATATATAAAAAAAACAGCTAAACAAATTGCAAATTCCACAATATAAAAATTTAAACAATAAGGAACTATAACTTTTGGAAATTAGAGAAAGTTTTTTTCGGAATTTAAGGTGTTCCAAAAAATTTAAAATTCTTTTTTGAGTTCTCTACCGAACATTCCTACGTGCGTCGACATAATTGATTAAATTGCAAAAGTTTTTCGAAACCTCTGTTTTCATTACAATCAAAATCTTTGTATGCTTCATGTTTTTCATGTTATTGTAAAATTTTATGCCATTGTACAAATATTCAATTAGTTAGAAGAAAGCAAATTGCTATTTATATTTCATAGTTCCAGGCGAAAATTAGAAAAAATAGTATTGATTTTCATTTCAAGTTCGCTTGAAAACTTATCAACTTTAATTCAGTATATATTGTTTTATTTTGGAGTAATTTTATTCCAGGCTGACTCATAATGATTTTTACTACTTACTATATTGAAATACAAAAGCATGAATTACAAAGACTTTAACTGCAATACATAGTTAAAGTTAAAAGTAAGTTTTTTTTCTGCAAAATGTCACACAGTTCTTTATAAAATTTCTATTATTTTTCTTTTGATAATATAAGTGAACCGTTTTAAGAGGAAAAATTTCCAAAGAATCGAGCGATATTCAAAAGAAAGACCTTCAAGCACGCCAGAAAATCAGCAGAAAACTCTTTTATTGCGCGGCTCGTTTCTTTTTCTATTATATTCAAAAACGAATCGAAAAATTTTTCCGAATCCCAGATTAAATCGTAATGGAACGAATGTATGATCGGCTCTGAATACATGTGAAAATGCTCGATGGTTATTCAGTGGGGCAAAAAGTAGTTTTTCGTACGTCACTCTTTATCGAAACCTGCGAGTGACGTGGTTTTCGTTGGGAGTCCAATTTTTCGATGTGAAGTTAAATTGAAAAATTGTGTAGGTGAACTTTTTTGACGTCCAAAAAAGATAACAAACATCGTGTTTCCGTATTTATCATGTCTCGTTGGACCTGAAAATTGATGAAAAATCAATACTCGTATTTCGTCACACGTCGGGCAATCGTCAATAATTTCTGAGTCTGGAAGTTCATTCTGATGATTATTATGTTTGAGTTTTTAATCACATGTTCATTGATAAAGTAATAACATGATTCATGAACATAATTATTAAGAATGTATCATATGTATTATAGACTACCTAAATATAATTAAGATATTATAATATGAAAGGTAAATAAATAAATTATCATAGAGTCTATTTGCATTTTTATTCAAATTTATTGAAAAAAATTTCTCATCTTGTATCATGATTTTATGAAAATTAACTGCAACAATGTTCTACATGTTTCACGAAAAATTCAATGAATAACAATTTTTGCATAGTCTAATCCAGCCATAAATCTGTAACAAAAAATTATGAAATCTAGAGGTATGAATAATATATCAGTTCTAGTCCTGAATAAATCGTCCTTTTTCTTTTGGAATTTATTACTTCTATTTGGGCACTTCTCTTTAATTTCAACATCCTTTTTGTCTCGGAAAATTCGCCGCTCGGGAATTTCGTATTTTGAACTTAACGAATCGTCTCTCTCGTCTCCGATAAAAGTTGGGTAGTTTTTCCATCGCCCCGCAAAGCTTGCCGCAGACTAATAAATTTCGCTTGCACTACTTAACTCGGTACGAAATAAACGTGGCCCTTGAAAAAGCTCAAATACAATTTCTGTACCTGTTTTTGAAACGAGCACTTTGAATTTTTGTTACTTTTGTATGAAACGTTGGCAAGTGGTGGTTTGGAGAAAATATTGTGGATTTTTTTTGATACGTATTGAAATATTTATACAAGTTACGTTTCATGAACGTGTTATAGCCATGTTTACATTTAAATTTTTACCTACAAAATAAATTTATGATGTACATAACTGTTTTATGAACGAAAAATAAATATACTTACAATCTTAACAACTTCAGATTCTAGAGCATGAAATTCTAGAAATTTTTATCAGAATTCGTAAAAATCTTCGAATCTGCTAGAAAATCTTAGGAAATTCAATAAACACACGAAAATACTAAATTTACTAAAAATGAAAACATATACTTATAAATGCTGATTGAGTTATTACGAAAATTTTCAAATTCAGAAAGTTATTCTAATTACATACTTAAACTTTGATATCTAAAGCATTTAATTATAGATACTTATCTATACATAGTGTTCTGAATTCTAATATAAAAAAAAAAACCATGGATTCCTTCTGAAAGTCTTAGACGCTTTTCGCTTTGTTAACTTTGAAAAAAATAAAATTTCAATAAAATTGTTTAAGCCAAAAATTTTTGATTCATAAAAGTTGGCAATATGAAAGGAATTTTCGAACAAATATGTAATTTTTTTTTCTTTGCTGTTAATTAGTCAGTGTAATGAATCCACATGGAATTATTTATTGTATCCTCGAAGGGTAGAATAACAATTAACTGAAAACAAAAACAATCTTTCAAACAATAATTTTATTTGCAAAACCACTGTTCAAAACAGTAGCAGTGATTACCATTCAATTTAAATTAGTGAGGTAAGTTCTACGATCCTCACTTCGTAATTTTATCATTATTCATACGCAAATAATAAGCGAGTATATGAAAATACAGTGCATGGAAAAGATAATCTATGGTCTATGAGGATCGATGAAAAGACAAGTTTTCTAATGATGATTCAATGACATTTCGTTTTCATGGAAAACATTTTCAAGGACACTTATGGAGAAAATACTACAATAAAATTAACCTTTTTTAAAATCAACGTTGATTTAATTTTTATTTCATGGTATTATTTGCAAGAATATCATCTAAAAATTATTTTAATAAAACACAAAATATCGGTCTGCGATCAGTAAAAAAATGTGGCGTTTTATATACGTCTTGCTGCAGATTCATTATCAATCACAATATTACTTTCGAAAATTTGAAAGAGAATGATTGTGATTCATTGAGGACGATAAAAATTTTTAAATAGGGCAAGTTTGAAACATTTTTCTCAAAAAATATTAAAAGTTTCTGCTCACTTTTGTGGTATCAATTTCAAAATTCTTTTTCACAATAATAATTTTCTGGTTTTAGAACTGAACTAGGTTCATCAAGATTTTATTTACAATGTTTTTGCTCGCATGAATAAAATAAGTACTCAACTATCACTCATTTACTGCCTTTTCAAAAAGAAACTTATTGCAATTTATTTACTCCACGTGTCGCCAACGTGCACATGACTCATACAAATTTCTAAATTCTCAGTCTACAAGCAAAATTCGATTATTTATTTACTACTTCACCCTGCGAAACAAATTTCGTTTTTATATAGTTAAAGGAAAAAAAAATTTTTTTGCATGGAACCAGTACAAATGAAACCCAAAATGATTGAAAATGATAAAAAAGAAAACATTGATAAAAACGATTTAAAATGTTTTTATTTTTGTATTTTGTTTTCCGCTGTTTCTTACATACGAATGTAACTAATCTAAGTATAAAAATTCACAATTTTTCACCAAGTACATCACCGCAGAGTTACAAAGGTCAATGCTATAAAATAATGTGTACAACAGTATTTTTTACTAGCATATTGTTCAAAGCTATGTAACTCTATCATTCATACAATATCTATTCACAAATCCTGGTCTCAAATTTTTCTAGTCTTCGAGCAGAACCAAAAATTTCTTGCCAGCGAGAAAATGATTTTTACTTTCAATTTGGCTGTTTCTTATTGTCGATAGAAATTCGTCTTGGGCGAAGTTTTTCACCATTGAAATAATATCCTGGCGAATGGTAAATGAACTCGTCTCCTTCCTTGATGTCATAATCCGCAAGAGTTTTTTTGATATCCAATTCTACCCAGGATATATTATAGAGCAAGAAAAAGTTATTGTTGTGTTTACATGGCCTGGTGTTGAGAATTTTATCATACAACGATAAAACGGTATCTCTTTCTTCAACCTGAAAATCCACGCTACGAAGTTCGTCTGTGTATATAACGTTGATTCTCATATTGTTCTGAAAAAAAACTTTCAATAATGTTTGTGAGTATATATTTTTGTCGCTACTGTTTTGGAACAAGCATAAAAAACATCGAAGCCAAAATTTTTTTATATCATACAAACTCGAAACGTATACTTTTTCTGCATAAAAGATAAAAGGGAAAAAATTAGGAAACTTTGTTGTATACAATTTTCATAAGAACCATTTATCTAAGGGTCATTATATTTAAAATCAGTTTTTTTTATTTTGGGCTGAAAATTGGTTTTTTTCGAGAAATTCATATTTCCAATTAGGCTGTCAAATTTAGAGTAACCTCACTTTTCTCGAAAACTTTTTTTTTCTTATTTCTCATCAGAAAATTTATGGATTTTAGTGGTGTGCGGGATTGAGATTTTAGGGGGTCGGGATAAGTCGGGAAATTTTGCATCGGGTCGAGACGGGAAAATTTCGGGAATCCCGAAATGTCGGGAATTCCGAAAAATGCCGGGAATCCCGAAAAATGTCGGGAATCCCAAAAAATGTCAGAAATTCCGAAAAATCTGGCTATTTTCAAAATTCCTAGAATATAGAAACTTCAGGATTATGAAAAGTATACGAATTCCTACTCTGAAATACGAGTAGCGAGTAGCGAAACGCTATTAAATCCCGCAGAGTTTCAGAGATATATTGTTTTGCCACTGGGATTTTCTGCAATCTTCGAGAATTGGTCATTGCTGTAATCCAACTAATCGAAAAAAAATTCAACTGTATCCAGGCATTTAGATTGTAGAATTGCTCTCTAAGTATATATTTTTTTTTTTTTTTTCAATTTAATTATCTTTAACACGAATTAAATCACGAATTTGTATCGAAATATTAAATTTACAGTATTTTTGAAATGCTATCATTGCAATAAAGAGAATTTCAAATTTTACGATTTTTGAACTAAAATCTGGAAAGAAAAATTTGTTAATAGATGGAAAAATTCAAATTCTGATTAAATAATTAAACAATTAAACAATAAAAAATGCATGCTAAAGTTATGAATTTATGCCTCAGAATTTTAAATGAAAAAATACACCTTACTGATTTCGACTAAATCGAGATAAATTATCTAGCTTTTTTAAATTCATCAATTAACAATTGTTCTTGAAAATTTTTTCATCGGGTACACAACTTAACAACAGTCCAAAACAAATACAAAAATAACAAAATTCTAAAAGTGTTCTAATCTTGAAGTATTTGATTAATCGGAAATGAAAGTTTTAAGAATAAAACAATTAGCATTTTTGATGTTTTGGATGAACATTGTTCAAAAATATTAATTGTTTGCACCCGACAACCGAATTTACTGCAATCTTATGAATTTATATTGATGAAGTAAGAAATATCATTTTACCATTATGATTTGTAATTGCTTCGGATTCATAAGTTTCTGATGGACATTTTTTAAAGTAAAAGATCTCACTAAAATTGAGAAACAAATGAATGGAACAACGTCATACATAGGTAATGAACTCTCCAATGACTAAAGAAATCAATAACATAACTAACAAAACATAGGAACTTTTGATCGAAAAAGATTTGTCATCTTAATATTTTGGAAGATTTGTTATAGTTAAAGTTTTACTTATCAACAGAAAATCAAGTTTTTATCGTTTAGAAAATATATCAGTATAGGAAAATTATTGAGTTCTTGAATTTTTCAAAACTGTGTATGGAAAAACTGAAATGTATACAGAAATCCTACAGGAATTTTTTTCAGCTTATCAGTAGATATCCTAGTAACTAAGATTCTCACCACTTCTACATTTACCTATGAATTTCGGAATTAGGGAACATTTTTGGATTGTCGTATTCCGAAATATTCGAAAATCCTGAAAAGTTCAGGATTTCCCGAAAAGTTCAGGATTCCCCGAAAAGTTCGGGATTCCCGTAAAGTTCGGGATTCCCGAAAATTTCGGGAGAGCGCCTTTCCCGACCCATCCCGGCGTCGGGATTCCCGAAAAGACGGGATCCCGCACACCCCTAATGGATTTCAATCATTTTTGTATGAAAACGTTCGAAATTGTACGAAATTGATGAATAATGTATTGGCAATATTTCTTGTAGCGTTGTTGAATTGTTATTAGTTATTAGCGTAAATGAAAAAAGTGTAAAGAACTTTTGAGTGATAGTTTTCATATTGCATCTTTTTTTCCTTCCGTTTTTTTTTTTCATTGATTGGTAAAGGCATGAACTACATTCTGTAAAAACCGTTACATGCCAAAACGTTTCGTTTGTAAGTGAGAATTTTTTTTCGAATATTCAACCTGTCATTACCAAGTGACTATGAAATTTCAATAAATTTACACTTTTCTTGGTCTTCAGATATGTAGTATGTGCCATTCGATAATAATATATATTTTAAATAAAAATTTCCAAACTTAATGTTTCATTACTTGGGATATAACATGAAATCAATTTTTCATAAGTGTCTCTTGAGAATAACTTTTATATTTAAATTTACTTGCGCGGATTTGGTTTGATTGTAATATTTCTTTGCATTTTGTTTATAGATGATGACTAAATTAAGCTTAAATATGAACATTCATAAAATGTATTTTAAACGCGAAGATATTCGAGAAAAATATCAGATATTACACTTTATGATTTCACACGTTAAGAAATACTTCAATTTAAGACATTTCGTAAAGAAGATCGCAAAAATTAAAATCTTTTATTCTTTTATTAGGTGATTCGATGTATCCATGTTTGAACGATATAATATAATGACGAAACGCATCTTTGTTTACCGAAAAAACATTGAAACTTAAGCACGTTGAACATGTTGAAGAATTTATTTAGTTTAAAATAAAATGAATGTTTCTTAAACATGAAATATCGTTTTTATATGTATTTATTTTTCTTCAAAATGTAATGAAATTTTTTAGAAAATTTAAAAAATTAGACCAAAAAATTGATGACGTAATCGCATAGTTCTACAGTTGAACATTTTTCCGATAGATTATAGACCTACTTTCAGAATTATAAATAAACATAAAAATGTAATGAAATATTTCAGAGAAATGAAAATGAAAGTATTCTTATGAAATGATGTGTGATTACGAGTATTTTAGTAATCTAGTGATCCGCGCGAAAGCTTGATTTCAAGTTGTATTCCGAGCCGTTGAACATCTAGTTAGGAATTTTTTGTTTATTTTTTTCGTTTAGAATATACCCATATCATCATTTAATGGAACATATTACAGTGTCTTAAGATCAAGAAAAGTAAAAATATATTGAAATTTCATAATCACTTGTTAGTGACAAGCTGGAATATTGGAAAAAAATTCTCACTTACGAACGAAACGTTTTGACTTGTAACGGTTTTTACAGAATATAGTTCATACTTTTACCAATCAATGAAAAAAAAAACGGAAGGAAAAAAAGATGCAATATGAAAACTATTTACTCAAAAGTTCTTCACGCTTTTTTCATTTACGCTAATAACTAATAACAATTCAACAACGCTACAAGAAATATTGCCAATGGATTATTCATAAATTTCGTACAATTTCGAACGTTTTCATACAAAAGTTATTGAAATCCATTGATTTTCTGATGAGAAATAAGGATTTAAAAAAAAGTTTTCGACAAAAGTGAGGTTACTCTGAATTTGACAGCCTAATCGGAAATCTGAATTTCTCGAAAAAAATCAATTTTCAGCCCAAAATAAAAAATACGTATGTCTTAAAACTAGTTTACGTATCTATTTAAAAAATTTGAGAGAAATTGGTGATCTGGTCAGTGACGACCAAACTGATTTTAAAATAATGACTCTAAACAAAAAAAAATTTTCGAATGTATGTAAGATTGCTATGCCTAATATTATATCATCGCAATTAAAACTGTTCGCCAAATCCGAAACTATATAAGCTGGATAGTTTTTATTTAAAGGAGTAAGTGATACAAAAAAAATTTACATAAACATTTTTTTTCATGTTTCGTCAAAATTCTGTCAGCAATATCATGATTAAATGTGATTTGAAGAAATCTAGAGAATTTGGAATTACGAACATTACATTAAAAAATACAATTGTTGGAAAGGAGGAATCTCTAATAACATGTCCTCTGAGTCATCTTAAATGAAAAAAATTATCATGAACTGTATTTTTTGGTAATAAAGTCTTTCAGTTATTACTTTTGCACTTTTTTATGCACAATCACGAAAAAGAATGCACGGAAAAATTAACGCACTTTTCGAAAAATGTGATAACTAGTGTTTTTTTCTGTGATTTTGCGAAAGTCACTAAAGTTGCTAAAATATCATACGAAAACAATCAAGAAAAATTTTGCTGTAATCTTGGTAGAATTTCAGTAATCAGTATTATTACTTCGTATGATTAGAAAATAAGTAGAAAAAAAACTTCACCTAAATTTTTAAAGTGTATTGTTTCATTTGTCTGTGAAAGAAATAGTAGAATGTAAAATAATTTTTGAATCATATTTTTCAAATTTTTCAGATTCACGAGCTTATAGTTGCAAGTTGCTTTCATCACAAATAGATCAGATATTTGACAGTCCCTCATTTACTTAAATTCACTGGATGAATAGAAATCGAGTTGCAAAATGACATCAATTTTATTTTTTCTGCTTATTATCTAAATTAGAAGACACAAGTTTCTTTGTCGTTTTATGCCCAAAAGAACAATCAATTTGTTAGATTGAATTCTTATATCCTGTGTGGAAAAACAGTACATTGTTATTTAAAATACACACGTGATCTAGACGTGAAAGAAATAAATAATATTTGACTTCAGAATCACTTTGTGTTTTGAATAAATTGGAGTTTATTTAATCATTTTATATATACCTTGATAAAAATACACGAAACGACGCAGTGTGTTAAGGACGGATTTGTATGCTCAGGTCAAGTTTGTTCCAATGCCTCATGGGTGAATGACTGAATGTAGCACTGACGTGACGTATTGACATGTCTGTATAACCGAATCGAACTGATTGTGAGTTCAGGAATCTTTTCACAGGGAGAGGGGGTAAGGCACGCGCGATTAGTTGATTTTGACTATGCAAATCATTTCCGTCATCTGTTAGACCCTAGTTTTGAAAAATTTCTTTGAAAAATATTTTTTGAATGTTGGAACTTACAATTTCTCAGATGAAATTTAATTTAATTTTTGATTAAATTTCAGTATATAAAATTATATTTATAAAACCTAAATTTACTGTCTGTTTTTGTAGGGAAAATAAATCTTTGAAAACGTCTAAATAGTATATCAAAATGTGATTATAATACTATCAAGATGTTGTGAAATGAGCTTTGTAAATACTGATATAGTTTTTGTAAGCAAAAATACTAGGCTTTTTTTTCTTATGGCCTCGTCTTTAAAATTGATGATTTTTATCGTTTTGTAAAGAGAAAATAGTGAAATACAGTGATGATGTTCCAATAAAATGACTTCATTTCAATGCTCAGTTTATGATTTATACGCATACGAAGTGGAAAATACTTGTCAATGTTTTTACAAGTGATTTGATCATATTTTTGATGCAACCTAGAAATTTACCAAAACATTTACTATCTCTATCATAGCTTATAGCTTCCATTGCGTAAATGTAAAATGATAATCAAGGAAGAACTGACAATGAGTTACTGTCGAAAAATTCAATAAGGAAGAATAAAACAAATCTTTCTAATCACTCTACATTATATAATCATAGGTTATGAAGCCTATTTATCATTGTTCTCAGATGCGCAATAATTGTAGATTATGATTGACTCAACAGAGAATTCATTAACAATGACAAGAGAAAGAAAAAACTAGGTTCAGAATCAATAAAATGTTTTTTTGATACGTTACTGTTGATGAAATCGCGCAAAAAATGAAATTTTTTGCCTCTGAGCCTGTTATTTTAATGTTTTTTTTTCATAGAAAACATCTTCAAGGTCTTACATTTAACAAATATTACAATAAGATTTATTTTTGTTAGAGACTGTGTAAATTTAATTTATCCACAATAGTAATAACTCCAGGAATACCTTTGAAAAATTTCTCAAATAAAAAACAAAATTCAGTTGATTAAAAAAATTTGACACTTCATTTTTTGTGTTGCTGCATATTCATTATCAATAAACAGTTACTTTAGAAAATATAAAGAGAATGATTGTCGTTCCTTAATAATTGGGAAGAATATAAAGTTCGGAATATTTTTCGATAAAAAATTAAAGTAGTTTCTATCTGTATACCGTACGAAAAAACTTTTTTTTTAAACAATAGTTTTCTCGTTTTTAATCTAAAATTGATTATTCAGCATTGAATGAACATTTTTTTTTTTTAAAAAAATGAGTTTAGAGAAGAAAAAGTACTGATCAGTTACTCATTTATGGACTTTCGAGAATACAAATGCAAGTCATTGATCCCACGTTTCGACCTTGTGTACATAAGGTATGAAATTTCTAAATTTCTCAACCTACAATAAAAGGTCGATTATTTAATGCAACGGCATCTTACAGATTAAATTCTTTTTTATACAATCAAATAAATAAAAAACTTTTTGCATAGAACCAGAAAGTATATAAATCAACCAACAATTACAATTTTGATTAGAAACAGAAATAAGTGTTCCAAAAAACGAATTAACAAAAGAGTTTCAACCATGATAACATAAGTTTTTCGAATTACACAGTTCGATAAAATTTGACTTTTGGAAAATTACTGGCGAAATTTTTGGAAAAACTAATGGTTTAAAAAACAATAAAACGACTTTTCATTAAGGTTGGGTGCGGCTCTTTAGGAACTTATTATTCGAGTTTTCGAAAATGAGTTTCTAAAGAGCCGCACCTAACCTTTATAAAAATTCGTTTAGGTTCGATTAATTCATAATACGTTCCTACAGAGTTGCACCTAACTTAAAACAAAATAAATTATTTCCGAGCCATTTCCAGCTGGAGCCGGAATTCCCAAGTATTACCAAACTAATTCCCTAGGTCGTCAATAAACCATTTCCAAAAAGGTTTTTGTTCGCTGACATCGTTTTTTAATGTTATGAACAAAAATAGGAAAAAAATGTAAAATCGGATGTATATGTCCGATTTGAAAAAAAAACAACTATTTTCTTGCTCTCGATGAGAAGAATCCATTCCCCCGCTTTTTTTCGCGAAAAGATCATTATTTCAGCAAGTTGATATTGCTGAGATAAAAGTCGTTTTATTTTTCGGAAAAAGGTCTGTTTACTATGTATTTCGGCATTTCTCTCTTCTTTACACTGATTTGGATGCCGATCTCTATTGTTTGGGCGAGTGAATGGTCGGATTAGACACAGATCCTCAGAGACTCATTCAAAAAGCATCAATCGAGCTCCAAGCAGGTTTTAGAAGAGAGAAATTCCGGAATAGTAAACAGATTTTTTTCCAAAAAAAAAATGGCCTTTATTTATCTCAGCAATATCAACTTGCTGAAATAATGATTTTTTCGCGAAAAAAAGTGGGGAAATGGATTCTTCTCATCGAGAGCAAGGAAATAGTTTTTATGTACCTCTGGCACAGAAAACTCGTTTCTCGTCCAGTTCAAAATCTCTAAACTCGTTTTCCAGCCCTCGGTACATAAAATATCCTACGTAACTAGGACAGACATTTTATATTCACTCGTATGATTGTAAACCTCGGCTTCGCCTCGGCCTACAAACTTCACTCTCGTAAATAGAAAATTTCAGTCCTAGGTACGTAATATACTATTTTTTCTTTTCAAATCGGACATATACACCCGATTTTACATTTTTTTTCTACTTTTGTTAATAATATTAAAAAACGATGTCAGTGAACAAAAACCTTTTTGGAAATCGTTTATTGATGACCTAGGGAATCAGTTTTTCCAAAAATTCCGCTAGTAATTTTTTGTGTTGAACTGTGTTATTAAACATTGATTCAATTATGTTATACATACCTTAATATTAATAATTCACGAAACGATGTTCAGCTCTCGTGAGTAACAATCTTTATGTCTATGCTGTCTTTTACTAGATACAAACACATACAAGCATGCAAGCACAGTACAACTGAAGCAATCAAAAAATCATACGAGCAAAGCATTGCTTGATTTGAGTTACAAAAATTGGGAGTGGGGAATACTGTGACGTGTCCTCTTTTCACTTGTCACATGAGTGATTTAGCAAGAGAGATTTACGAAAATTTAATGTACTCAACATAACTAAAATACGTATAACGTTCATCATGTATAATATTGTATAGTATAAGTATATTTTACACTACATTTAATACATTTAATATGTTTTATATATTTTATACTGAATAAGATAATATGTATATTATGTACATCATATGATAATATATATTATTGGCAGAGTTTAAGAAGAATAATTTTACTTCCACTACAGTTTTTGAATCCAGTAAGAAAAATTTTCATTGACAATCGGGAGGGTCTAAATTTTGTGAATTTTTTTCTTTTCAGTCTAAAAAGTTCTCTATACTCACACTTTTTCACAATCTTTTTTCGTGATCATGAAACGTTTCGGAACGAGAATCCCAGAATTTCTATTTTCTACCAAATACAATGAACGTCGAAATGACGAAATCTAAATAAAAAAAAAGAGAATTATAACTATCATCGAACTTATCAAGCTTCAATGGAACAATTAGATTCTAGTAATAACTCCATTTAATTTCAAGTAAAATATGAATTGTAACTCATTCCATATAATTTTTCTAATTCTAAAATAAAATGATGAAGAGAATTCATGATTTTGACGTACGTAAGTGAAAATTTTAAATTTTATAAATACCCTTCTCGATTTCAAGTATAGATATCTAAGTTTTTTTTCAGCTATTCGATTACGGTATTCTTCGAAAAATATTTTTCTTTTGATTCAAAATGTTTTTACAGTGAAATACTGAGTTTTGAAATATGAACGAAAAAATGGGGCGTCCTAAGCGTAAAACTTTCTTTAATTTTTGAAAAAAATATTATATGTTAGCTCAAATAAAAAAAATGATAAAAAATGATAGTAATTTGTAAGCAAAAATAATATCAATGTTTCAAATGGAACAGTAAGATCATAATTTTTTCCCAAACAGAATTAAGTTTGTTCGATCAGTGTCTATATATTTTCTTGAAAGAAAAAAACAACATCGCATCAAAGACGAAGGTGTATTTTAATGCTTATTTAATTGAGCTTTGTAAAAAACAAATGTTTTGATTAATCATTCATCATCGAAATTTTCTAAAACTTTGTGCAAAAGATTTTCGCATCGTAACCGCAAGATTTGGTACAAACTTTTGAAAAGCAGATGAGAAAGAGCACGCATAGAAATTTAAATTCTTTATGTTCTTCAATCTGTTATTCCAAAATTAAAATAATTAAATAAAAAAATTTTTTCAAGTCGTCTCAACGACAAATCTGAAAATTTCACTTTCAAAAAGCTTTTGGGAAATTTCTATACCTTTCAGGGGTGGAGGCAGAAAAAATTTTCAAGAGAGGTTTTTCAAATTTTTAATCTTTGACAAAACAGTCATTCAAGAGCTATTTTACACTTTTTTACATTTCATAATTCGAAAGTTATTCAACTTTTGGTGTCTAGAATTGTACATTTTTCATGTTCGTAAATATGTAATGCAATTCGATTGGTTTAATTTCAATTGGTCACTGATGTTGAAATTTTTTTACTATTACTTTTGGTATTTATGCAACTTCAACTATATTTTGATATTAAGACGACTCGCAAGACCTTCTCCTTTCGTCCTTCTTTCTTTCAATTGAATCCCGTTCTAGGCGTCTTTCTCGCACTACAGTAGGTTGCGAGTCGTCTTAATATGGATTTCTATAGAGCTTTTTAAAATTCGATGCTCTAGGACCCAAATTCTGAAAAGTTTGAATATTTTGATAGATTTTTGATGAAATTATAACCACACGGATTTAAAGAATTTCATGAATTTATAGCATTTTCGTATATTATGTTATTTATTCAATTTTGTAGTAGTTTCTGGTGTTTTTTTTATAGATATTCCAGTATATTTTTGGATAACTTATAGATTTTTGAAAATTGTTGCTATATTATCGAAACTTTCAACAATTTTGAATATATCAATTGATTTATCATAAAACAGTTTCTACTTTAAAGATTTTCATTATTCGTACTTCTTGTTTTTTAGTATTTCTACAATGAAACGTATGTTTAATTGTATAGCTTGACGAATTGCAGAAATTGAATTGGATGTAATTTTATTGTTTTTTATATTAATTGCTAGATTAATTGCTAGTATTACGCTATTTATCGAATTATGTATAGAACTATAATAATGAATATTTTCTAGGATTATAAGTACTAACATTTTCAAGAAAATTATAACTACATAGTTTTTATGTATAAGAAGATTTCTATGTAAGAGTAGTATTTTTCGTTGTATAATACACGAAATTCTGGAAAATTTCTCAATAGTTTAATGGAATTTCTATATTTATGTAGATTGCTGCAATAATACAAAAAATTCGATGCTATAGAATACGGATTTCTATTCTCAGTAATTCAGTAATTTTGACCGGGAGAACTAACAATTATTTTAAATTTCTCAGTAATTCTATTAATTAATGAGAAAGTCACGTTTATGAAAATTTCTCATGCTTTATTAGGTTTTCGTTTTTTTTTTAATTTTCGAAACATTAAAAAAATTTTATCACGTCTTCAAAAATTTTTATTAAATAATAGTATCTTCAGAATTTGATGTTCTATAATCTATAATTCCAAAATTTGTAGATCGTAGAGGCTTTTATCGAGATTTTTCAGAAAACAGTTTTTTAATGCAGTAATTTAATTACTTTCAGTATTTTTTCAGAGTTTATATGATTCGAAAGATTTTCCGATACTTTAATTTGGAATTTATGCACATTTTTAGAATATAATGATCTAAGATTCAATGTTTTTTAGGGAAAATTTTCATGCGTAAACACATCACTTTGCTAACTCTAATGGATATCAGTCCCTACTGAGCGTATACGGAAGATTTGGTTTTTTTTGGTCTTTTTTTTTTGGATAAAACCTCTCACCGCCTAAGTTTAACGTTGAAAATTTTTTTCTATTTTTTTTTTTTGGGGGGGGGGGTCGTATAAGTATTGAATAAATATGAAAGATAGTAAAAAAAACTACAATATAAACCTAGGGAGATACTGTTTCCCGAAGAAATCATTGAAGAATAAAAACATCGAATTTTATAGCACGAGTTTGTAGAAATCTAAATCATAATATACATTTTTTTCAACAAGAAATGTTGACAATCTGACTCAGACTCCTAAAGTGTCAAAAAAATTTTTAAATTTTAAACATCGTTTACAGACCTTCACTTAAAATCGTGCTCGAAATTTTATGAACACGTTTATGAAAATGATTTAAAAGAAACCTATTTCAATTTTATTGTTCTTACGTCGAATACATTTCTTACAAATTTTTTTCAATTGAATAAATTCAAAGAGACTATATTTGAAATTTTGTACATTCAATGTACGAGGGGGGACCCAAAAGTAACGGGAATTGTGTTACAACTTTTTTATTGACAAATTTTTTCACACACAATTTTTATCACCTTCAAAGTAACCCCCATTGACTGTAATACACTTGTTCAATCTTTTTTTCCAGTGTTCAAAACAGTTCTGAAATTCATTTTTTTCAATGTTTTTTAAACCTTCCAGCGATTTTTGTTTCACCTCTTCTACAGTCCCAAAACGTTTTCCTTTCGTGTCCCTTTTGAGTCTAGGGAACAAAAAAAAGTCACAGGGGGCAAGGTCCGGTGAATAGGGGGGGTGAACAATCGGTGTCACGCCGTTTTTGGTCAAAAATTTCTTCACGGACAGCGCTGTGTGGGCAGGTGCATTGTCGTGGTGGAAGAACCAATCTCCTGTGCGCCAAAGATCCGCTCTTTTCTTCCGGATGTTCTCCCTCAACCTTTTCAAAACCTCCAAGTAGAAGTGTTGGTTGACCGTTTGGCCTGGAGGAACAAATTCTGCGTGCACAATACCTCTGCAATCGAAGAAACAAATGAGCAATGTCTTGATGTTGGACTTCACTTGGCGTGCCTTTTTTGGACGAGGCGAGAGAGGTGTCTTCCATTGGCTTGATTGCTGCTTTGTTTCGGGGTCGTAGCCATAGCACCATGATTCATCGCCAGTTATAACCTTGAGAAAAAAATCTGGGTCTTCATCCAACTGATTTTGCAGCTCAAGACAGGCCTGAAGTCGACGCTCCTTTTGATCGTCGGAGAGAAGGCGAGGAACAAATTTGGCTGCAATTCTCCTCATGCTCAAATCTTCAGTTAAAATCCTCTGAATTGAATTCCATGACAATCCAGACATCTCACAAAGTTGATCGATGGTTCGGCGACGGTCTTCATGAACAAGAGTGTTGATTTTTTCAATGTTTTCGTCCGTTCTTGAAGTCGAGGGGCGCCCAGAACGAGGTTGGTCTTCTATTGACATCTCTCCATTCTTGAAACGCGAAAACCAGTCGTACACACGCGTTTGACTCAAAGCATTATCCCCATAAGCTATTTTCAGCATCACAAGGGTTTCCACGGGTGTTTTTTCTAACAAAAAAAAAATTTTACAGCCGCGCGTTGCTCTCCGCACTCAGCCATTTCACGTTTTCGCCGAAACGGAAAAAGTCGTTTCACTAGAAAAATTCTTACGGACGAACGAATGCACTCACAGCAAATGAACTTTGCACACTGACTTGGGAGAGTAGCAGCTTGGAAGAGAACCAGTGGAGAACCCGATCCCCCCCTCCGCGGTCCCCCCACCACCTAATTCCCGTTACTTTTGGGTCCCCCCTCGTAATGTACGTGCTAGCAGGAATATGTTTGAAAGGTGAATATCTTAAAACATTTTACATGGACGTGTCTTTGAAATTTCAAACATGATTATTAAATAGTAAATGTTTTACTGGATTAAAAATGTATAATTCTTTGGAAAATACTAATTTTCATGTGTAGTAGTATAGGGGAGCATGGGGCATGTTGGCCGAATTCACAATCAGGAATTTTTTTAAATTTTCCCTTTTTGTTTTAAAAATGCATTTGTTCCTATTCGATAGCTACAACCTTTGGCTCAATATTGTGAAATTTGTACTACCCTGAAAAGATAACTGACATTTTGACTATTTTTTTAACACGTCGCGAAAAATCGGCCAACGTGCCCCGATCCCGGGGTATGTTGGCCGAGTTGCTGAAATGGAAGAAATAGAGTGTAAGTGATTGCTGCGTGTATATTTTTAATCAAACTTCATTATTTAAAGGTGTCACTAAGTTTTTATACGAACTTGTATTTTCCGAAACTATAAAATGAACATTTTTTAGGAATTAAATTAATGCAATGATATGTCATCATATTCCACACTTACCGAAATTACTCAATAGTTATTTTTATAGTGAAATATAAAATATTTACGTGTTTTTCAAACTAATTTTTTTGCCTCAATTATACTCTGAAAAAAATTAAAATCAATATTTTTGAACATAGCCAAACATTCTTTTACTTTTTTTAAAAAGGTACCTGACTCGTGGCAGTTTTCAAAGTCACCAAAAATTACCATCTGACACACGATGATTATTAACTAATGTATGAAAACATTTATGGATAATTTGTTGAATTACACATGTATCAGAAGTATGCTATCGTTATCTAGTTATTTTCTATAAATGAAAGTATATCGCAGTATTCAAAAAATTTGGAGTTTATGATTATTTTCTAAATATCTATTATTACTGAATGTTAGTAAGAGAGGGGGGTGGTTTAACTTGATGATTACGCTTGATTACAGGAGGTAGGGGTCAAAAACAGGCAAAAACGCGAGTAGGTATCAAATAGTTGGTCCTCAATTTCTGTTTACAACTTGTCCAACGTGCCCCTATAAAATTCGGCCAACATACCCTACACTAAGAAAATAATCTTGTACTTTCTGCTGTATATATTGTAAAAAGTACGATATTCTTGTACTTTTTACAATAATATTGCAATTTTTACAATATAATTGTAGTTTTTACAAGAATATTGTAAAATCTGCAACATTTATTTTACTTATTACAATATTATACAGTAAAACCGCTATAAATGTACAAATTACAATATGTATGCTAGTTTTTACTGCATAATTTCGAGAAAGTTAAAATATGCAAATGCAAATTCATTATACAAACTGTAATTTTTACCATACATGGCGAAAAAAATGAGCTACGTTACTTTTATCCAGGTTTTTCGAAAACTGTATTATATATTACAGTATGATGCACTAGAAACCTAGAAAGTATACAAAAATATTGCAAAAAGAACCTATACAGATTTGCATACCGAAAAAGCTGTATGGAATTTTCAATAATCTGGATTTATAGAAATTACAATATGATATTGCGAAAATACAAAGAGTATAGTAGAAAACGAAATATGTATAGGACTTTTTACAACAAAATATATCTATAACTACAATATCATTTGACATTATTTACAATATGTTATTTCAGAAATTGATATATTATCTAGCAAAAAGTACAATATTACAGAGTGATTCCCGTTTACTATACAGTATTGTAATAATTACTATATTTTTTTCTCAGTTTAGCCAGACTTGAAGTAAATATATCAGAATTCTATGACGATAACAATGGGTTAAAATTGAAAGGCACGTGACATCATAATGCTTGTATATTCTGAGACATGGTGAGGTATAGAATCTTTGGGAAAACCCAAATTTTTTAACAATAACGACTTAAATTCTAAAAATTCATTATTTTACTTATGGTCGTGAAAATAAACGAATTCATGTAACAACCAGAAAATACGTGACTCAGCGATCGGTTTTCACGAAAAAGTTTGTACCTAGAAGGCGCATAAAATATGTGGCAGAAATGGTTTTTGATAAAGTTATGAGCACTCGGCCAACCTACCACGCGGCCAACATGCCCCATATTCCCCTATTTGTATACTGAATACTTATAAGGTCGTACTATCATCAAATTTTTATTCACTTAAGTGTATTCATGTGTAGATATAATTTTCTTATATTAGAAAAGAATTTATTTCACTTACGCTGAAATCCTCCGATTTGTTAGGATTTTGTAGGAAAAGAATACAGTTTTTTCAAAAGCGTAGGAACTGACATTATCATCGATAACTTTTTGTTTCAGTTCGCCTTACTCAAAAATGTCGAGGTCGCCGCTTTGGAAACACCGCCGGAAATGAAAAGACCTTGTGAAATTATCATGAACTCTTGAAAATTCGCGTTATGGTAACCGCGATCGCGATGAAAACGGCCGAAAAGTGCGGGCTCATAATGAGAAAACGGAAAAGCTCGTTGGGAGGAAGGGCCGAAAATTCCCGGGAATCTTTGGGAATTTAGAACGGGAGTCGGACTTTTAGCGGGGCCCATGGCCCGTTGCTGGTCGCGTCGGTTTCGGCGGTTGCTTTTGGTCGTGGGCTTTTACGTGTGGTCGCTTTTTGCAAGCGCTGGTTTGTCCTCAGGCCAGCTTGTCTTCGGGACAAAGGGCAGCCAGCGTCTCAAAAGTGGTCTCGAGATCATGGTCTTCCTCCGCGAACAATGCGACCGCGAGTTCAACACTCGCGAAGTTCAACAGCTGCTCGCCAACTACAGCTCCCGTGTCGCGGTTGGCATCATTCCCAAAGCACGTAAGTCCATTTTATCGCAAAAAAATTAATGGCTTCTCCACGCATCGTTACATACACTGTGAGAAAATTGTAGAGATTTTCCCACGAAATATAATAAATTACGATTGTTGTGTGTAGAAATTTGCATATTTTTTTCGTATTTTTATATGGTTTCTGGAAAAAGTTCGAAAAATATCATTCGAATGCAATATAATATAATCGTTGAAGTCTACGGACTTTGCTAGATGCTTTCTATCTTGATTCAAAGGGTGCATTCGGGAGATGATTTTGTTTTTCATTCTTAACGAAACTGAAATATGTGACTTGGAATCAGAAAATGGGGTTTGAGAGGCAAAGCCGTAAGGCACATTTTTCACTTTTCGATGCCTGCTCTGTCTTACTCACAGCAAAATAGGATAGGTCCCCCTTGAAAGGAAACATGGGTATCAAAGTTTGAAAATTATTCGGATCAGAGCCCGAGGGACAGTACAGCTACTAGTAGCATTACAAATTTTACATTGATAGACCCAGATAAACCTGTTTTCTCCTTTTTTTTCTCAAGTAATTCATTTCCTTGACTTTATTTTTTGAACAAGTATAATGGTATGAAAAATAAAATGAAGGAGAATGACTTGAGAAAAGAAAAAAAAAGAAAAAAGTCTATCAATGTAAGATTTTTCATGCAACGGGTAACTCTATTGTCTCTCGGCCTTTAGGCCGAGTATTTTTCGAAACTTGAATACTCGGGAGACTTTTTCTATTCTACTGTGAGTAAGACAGAGAGGGCATCGAAAAGTGAAATGTGCCTTACGGCTTTACCTCTCAAACCCCATTTCCTGATTCCAAGTCACATATGTTGCTCCTTGGTAGGTATAATGAGACACGTATTTTTCCTTGGCCGGAAAAATTTTTTTCTGGATCATCTGGGAATAGTGTTTCTACGGTAAAAAATGATATTTTCTGTTTATAGTAAGGACTTTTTTTGAAATGTACAAAACTCGATGGATTTCAAGAGTTTTATATTCAAAAGGTCTAAACTTTAAACAGTTCAATGATCGTATTGACAACTATGCAAATACAAATTTATAAATAATAGATGTAAATTTTTCTCGGTATCAGAGAATTCAAAGTGTATTTTTAGTTTTTTTTGAATGTAATGTACACTTAGAAAATTATTGATAACTCTTTTTGTGAATTTGCTCGGCTAAAAATTTTTACTTAAGGGCTGTCCATCAATTACATAACGCAATTTTCAGGATTTTTTGAACGCCCCCCTCCCTCTTAAGGTGTAATAAAACACATTCTTCAAAATAAAAATATACATACTCAAAGCAATTTATCGTATTTTATAATAGCATGAAAATCACGAAACATATGAAGATTTTTACTCTGTATTAAAATAAATGTTTTCGAAACGCTTTTGCAGTGTAATAAAATATTATATCGACGCATGTAGAAATGCTCCAGGTGAGCGCTCGCAAAAGATTTTGTAACATTTTGCAACACCTGAAATACGAATAAATTTCAAGTTTCAGAGATCATAGTTTTTTATTGTTTGAATTCAAAAATTGTGGAGTTTGTAATTAGTTTTACAATTTTTTCTACGCACTTTGAATTTTTCAATTACGGGGTTACTACGACATTAATTATAATTTTTTGAATAACTATTGCATTGATAACTTTGTTATATTTTTGAAATTCAGATTTGAAAATTTGTCAAAGTTTCGATCTGAAAGTTGAAAAGGTATAGAATTTTTCGAATTTTTGTCATTGTTTGCCTTTATTTTTGAATGTCGAATAGAGTTGCTCCAATTTCTGGAAAAAAATTTGAAACTAAATAAACCTTTTTATTTTTCTTTTTACCTAAAGATTTAGTTTTCTTTTTGATACACAGAATCAATTACTACAAAAAGTTTTGTAGAACAAGTAGAAAAATCAACAATTTTTATTTTTCCCAAATCTTTTTAATTTTTTTATATTATTATGGAGTTTGTCGGCAATCAAGCAATTAAACATTTGATCTCAATTTATGAAGTTACTTCAAATTTATAATTTTTTCGATCTTATTACATTTTTTGCTTTTGTTTTTGGATTAAAAATCAAACCACGTACGTATGTACAAAAAGTTCGAGTTAAAAGGTGCAAATTTTTGATGGATTCTACATTTTGTTGGTTATTTTAGAATGTTGAGTTCAATTTTCTGAATCAAGAACTAAAATGGAAAGTGTGTGATGGAAGATAGAAAATTAATTAAGATTACCAGTTTCGTAAATGATTTTGCATTTTGTGTTCTGTTCTTGCAATTCAGAATACATAAAAGTCCTTGAATTTGGGCTCAGAAGATAAAAGTTATAATGTTTTTGAAATTTTCGTAACTTTCCGAACCTACTTATAAATTATTACAGATTTCTATTACTTCATATTTATGATGTGATGATACAATTATGATACAATATTTATGATGATATGATACAATTTTATATATCAATACCTATTTAATTTTTCAATGATTTTTAGAATTTACTTCTAATTTCCTTAGTTATCATTTCAATTTCTAAAATTTCGGTTTAAAACTACCACGAGTTTTGAAATTAATCAACTATTTTTTATTTTCCAAAATTCTAAATATAATTACTAAAAGTCGTAGTGAAAAATTCAAAAAAATTACCAAGTTCGAAATGTATGCATAATGTTCTACCTTTTTATTATGTTGATAAATTTTAAATTGTAACCATTACAAGTTAATGCTCGAAAGGAAAAGTTACTAAGAATAGTTCTCAATATTCGTGATTTATCACACAAAATCATTCCATTTGACAGTAGTTTCCAAATTTTTTGTGTAACCCTTAACTAAAATGCAAATGTAAATATAATTTAAAATATTCCTAATTTCTTTAAATTTGTTTTATTCGATAAATATTTAAAAAATCATTAGGATTTTGATCAAAATTATACTTGTTTCCAATCGTGATGTTTTTTTTTCAAAAACTACATAGCATTCTAGAAATGAAAATACATCGATTTCTCATTCAGTTCAAAGGTACATGAAAACATTTGAAATTCGTTACGTGACGTTTTGCTCGATCTCTCCCCCCAGTGTCACAAACTTTCACATCAAGTTGAATCGAGCTGAACTCCCTCCCCCCTTGGAGCCTTACTCAATTTATGGATAGCCCCTCAGTATAATAATTATTCAAATCGAAATTGTTTTTCTTTCCGTATATTATAATCGATTATAATTACTGGAGTATTAAATATTTCTACCGTATCAAAATTTTTTTGGTTTCTTTCCCAGGTGTAATTTCAAAACTTAGTGCTCATATTTCAGATCCTCTTTCCTTCCACTTTCCAAAATGCTTTCCCGCCACTTTCCAAAATGTTTTCTTCGAGTTTAAGTAACATATTGCACCACGATCGCGATCCGGGATTCGGTGCGATTAATCTTCTAACGACGAACAAACAAGCTGTAATGGACCACCCGCCTTAATGGCGCTCGCATTTATGCAAACATCTTTACCCGCAGTCTCCAATTTGAATCCGCGTCACGTCCATTCGTGCGACACAATCAAAAGAAGCACAGAACTCATGGTTCACCAAGTTTCCTTTGTTTTCGCAATATTGCTGCCGGAATCTTCAGGGGCTTAAATTATCGGTTCAAGCCCCTCCGCGAGAGCTTGCAACGTGATTGGACTATAATGAACTTTGATTTAGGGCGATGTAACGATAATCAGTCTAACGAAGTGCGTTTAGCAGAATCAAGGCAACTCATATTATGTGTAAAAATTTATGATCTTTAGGGGCAGTAATTTTTTTAGGTATTGTACATAAATCAACCAATATATCTCGAGCTTTTAACTTTAATGAACTGTGTTTAGGAGCTCTTTCTTTAAACAGAACAAATTGGAAAAAATTCTTCGTGATTACAAAAATGAATCTTCCATCACAACCATCCAGAATAATGTGATTCCTATAGTCTATACAATCATACAAAGTGATCTTGTCTATGCGAGTTACATTATTTAATGGTCAAAATTATAATAAGAGTCGCATATTCTTCGACGTTTAAACAGGTAACACATCAAAGTATGTGAAAGTCCAAATGTGAAAAGTCATATCAATTGATTATTGTACTAAGAGCCATCTATAAAATATAGGCAAAAAGGTAACATAGTTTGGCAAGTTTACTGACTTCGTATATTTCACAAGCGTAATTTTTTAACCTTTTCTACTTTTACGAAATTGAGTCTACGGTGAAACAAATGATGTATCGAATTCTGTCGAACTTGAAAACTAATATACTGATGATCTGCCGGAAACAAATTAAGCTATTGACTGAGATTAATGAGAAAAATGTTTCATGCCAAGCGAAGCTTCAACAGTTCCGGACGAAATCGACGGTCGTTTATAAATTTCACCTCTCATGTACCTATCAACAAGAAAAAGTTTATGTGTTTACATAATTTGAACCAATAATCTGGAGAGCACATGGAAAGAAAAATAAGTTGATTCATCGCAAAAAAATCTGTAACTATTTTCAGCTTGATATAGGTATATGTCCCAGAACATTAATGATGTAAAATTTTTTCAATCAGTTATATTTCCAAAAAGAAAAACGAATGTGATGATTATTGTTAATCATTAAAAGTCAATACAAAAAGAATATTAAAATCTCTTAAAAATACTTGCAATAAACTATTTTTTTACACTAACTCAAAAATATCACGCCTTAATGACTATCGAATCGACAGTATTTTTGTAATGTATAAATAATTTAATATTTCCAAAAGGTTATAAAAATTTAAATTTGTTTATGGTTATTCACTTTGTAAATTAATAAATAATATACACATGCATATCTTTGTACTTATTTGTTGATAATATTATTATCTTATACTTTTTGAATTATGATTATACTTTTCGAATTTTCAAATTTGAAAAGTTCTCCAGTTCAAAATGTTTTTCTTTTCAAGTTTGTATATTCTTAAAATTTAGATGTGTACGTTTTTTTTTCAGTGTTTTTCATTTGACATTCAATACATACCTATCACAGTACATATTATGTTTAAATATGTAACATTCAAAGTCTTACACCAGTAAAAATCCGATTTTTATCTATCAATCAATAGATAAAATAAACGAAAATCACTACAAATGATAGAGGTGGAGATAAAATAAAAGCAAAAGTATAAAGAGAAGTCATGATATGATATTGAAAAATAAAAAAAAATAAATACATGATTCAAATTGCCAAACGAAGGGACTGTGTGTACCATTTACATTACCTCTGAAATGATTTTTTTGATTATCATAATAATTTTTACTGTAAACTCCTTTTTGTAAAATAAACAATAATGAAAATAAGCATTTATTGCTTCTGGCGAGTTTCCTAATTTCAATTACTTAAATGAAGTATATATATTTTTGCATTTCTAGATTTTTTGAATTTCCTGTTGTTTAAAAAATTTTCAAGTATATTCAGGTATTTTTATAGATTTCTATCATCTCCCAATGAATAGCTCTGTATATTTCTGGAGTTCTATGGTATAGAAGCAAAAGTTTCTTTGATTTGAAGTATTTCAACGGATTTTTTAGAAACACTGTATTTCTTACAAATTTTCATTACATTTTGTTTGTTTGTTTGTTTTTTTTTGTATTCTTTTAGTTTTCGTGAAATTCCAAAAATTTTCGGTATATGCAAGAATTGTTGTATAGATTTCTGGAATTATTTGCTCCAGGATTCAAAGTTTAATAAATTTTTGGAAAAGTTATACATATATTTGCATAGCATTCGCGTTGTAATTGATTTTTAGTGTTCCTTGCGTTTTTTTAGTATTGATGAAATTATAAATAATTCTAAAGAATTTTTCAGATTTTAAGTATTTTAGTGGATTGCTATTTAAATTTCGAGGGCTCAATGCTCTAGAATTCAAATTTTGATAGATTTTCTTTATTGTCATAGGTTTCTAGACGTACACGTATATTTCTATTATTTCACAGATTTATTGTAATTTTTGTATTTTTCTTAGTGTTCATTACATTTTTGTAGCGTTCTCTAATATTTTTATATGTTTCTAGTAGTGAGATTCACAAGTACGTTTTTGAAATTCATTTGTTTAGATCTTTCAGAAAACAATACATTAACATAGATTTCTCTTGTTGTAACTTTCTAGAATTCAGTTTTCCAGGATTCAAAATTTATAAAATTTGTATTATTCCCATTGATTTAAATTTTTCCCTATGAATCACCAAGTTGAAACAATTTTTCTTATCTTCCTGAGAATCCTGAATTTTGTTCACATTTGAAAACCTACGTGAAACTGTTTGTTATGTTCGCTAAAGTTTAGTGGGTACATTTTTTATGATTTTCAATTATGTTATTATTCATTATTATTATATTACTTTTGTTGACCTAATTATTTTCATTTTTTTTTCACTATTACATCGCTTTTTTTTATAATTTTCATCATTCGTTTCTTATAATCATTACTTTTTTATGTGAAGATGATATGATAAAATTCATTTCAAATGAATTTGGGTGAAGTTTGAATTCGCAATACCTCATTTAACTTACGCCCCTGCTTATATATTCTTAAATTTTTATATATTATAATCATAATATTTTCTTCAAAAATATAATTCTTTTTTGCATATGTGAGACCGATTTCTTGTTCATTAACAATAGTTCTTGTGTTGAAAATTACTGAAATTTACTCAAACGAAAGGCATGAAATACGACAAACCATGAAATAATTAATCTTTATTTATTTCTTTCATTCTTTTTCAATGGTAACTATAGTTTCTCAGGTTTTTATTATACAATCATCACAAGTACAAAAAAAGTACAGTTGAACGTATCCTTTCGAACATTCTTTCTTCTCACAAAATGCTTGACAGTCATCCAAATTCACAGCGCCTGCTAAACTGTGAGAGAAAAATTGCGCTGAGCTTTGACGATATTTGATAATTAGTATCAAATATATGTAGATGAAAATCGTTTGACTCGCTAATAAAGAATGAGGGTATGCAAGTTATTTCGTATTTGAACCAACAAATTCTTGACTCAGTCAAGAGAGCTTGATTACGATAAAGCATCAAACATCCTATGCAAAAGTAACAAAATACACATGTTAAAACTTAAAATTAAAGAAAATGCTTGAAAAAAGAATAACATACATGTTATTTGATAAGACTCACAAATAATCACATATAGATTTAATGGAGCTTATTTCAACATGGATTTGAAAAATAGATTTTTGTTCGAATATTCTGATTTACCAAAACATCTCATTTAGTACAATATGTATAATGCATAAAAAAACTTACTTGTCTCGATTGTAGCAAACACTACTACAAATGCTAAGAGAAGAATGGCCAGATACTTTATTTTGGTACGTGATTGGTGTTGGGTCCAATTGAATAATAAACAAAGAAAAAATTCAATATTTTCAATAAATTTTATTCAATCTACAGTTTAAAACTTACCTACTCTGGTCCGTAGTTTACAATGAGATTCTCCGCTAAAGGCCCGTCTTTATATACTATTTGCAAATGGAGATGGTTGCAAAGTGATCCATGTAATATAGATAGTCATAAGAAAATCTCTAAGTAAATGATTCGTTCAGAAAAAAAGGTTGTGAAATTTGTTGATAAGTGTTCATCAGAAGTAATCAATGCCGAAAGAATTGTGAAATGTTTGTGAGATAATCGCAATGAAAGACCTTTTTCGCAAGAACTCAAAAATATTACGCAAAAATGACTATTAGACCGACAGTATCTTTGTAATGTCTAAATGATTTGATTCTTTCGTAACATAAGTAAACGTATAATTGTTTGATTCGGAATCTGTTTCAGGATAATTGAGCAAATTATATATTCAATACATGTTCGAAATTTTCCGAGCAGTTGCTTCACAAATCATTTGATAAATGTAAGTACTTATAATTTTTTTCATAAAGTTTCGTATACGAAATATAACATTTTACTTAAATAATCTTGTCTACTCACCTTTTCACCAATAAAAAAGTGTCATTTCAATACTGAGAGCAGTGAATCGAGTGATTAGGTTTATTGAATTGTCAAATTTATTTATTCAGAATATGACTGTTTTCCTCCAAGATTTAAAGTTCTGAATATATATATTTTTTTTAAGTCTAGACTTGCTTCAAATTAAAATAATTGACGTTCCTTTGACGGTGTTTTTGATTTCACATGTTTTAATTTCACAGTATAGTCATCAAATTAATTTTTATCAATCAATGTATATTTAGATTCATTCATTCAGTTCATTCGAATTCATTCATATATTGTAAAAATATGTGAATTCAACATTATATCTTAGAGTGATACTTTTTTTCATGAATTATTATCTATAATTTGACAAAGGTTATCGGCATAGTATTAATTGTTTACTTTATTTTCCACTTTATAGTGGAATATTAGCAATTCATGAATTTGCAAAAAAAAAAAAAACAAAAAATACCAGATTTAAATTAGATTCATGTTATTTGATTCTTCAAAAATTTAGGTGACTCTAGAAATCAAGAAACTTAAATTTCTCGAGCTTTAAATCTTAAAAGTATATGTTCATAAAAGTCTATGAAAAGGAAAGAAAATTTTTCAAATCGTAAAACTCTGTGAAAAATACAAAAAATATTAAGTGCGATCTAAATCTATAAAAAACTATTTTCTGCAAAATCGAAATACTTCTGAAATTTTGAACTTTCAATTTTATCTCATTCTGCATCCTTAAAGAGATATCTTTAAAAAAGTTCAAAAATTCCACAACATTCTGTAAATGCTTAGAAATACAGGATGTAATGAAACATACGTCCATACGTGTAAATATATGAAACATTGAAAATCTTTCGAATTCCAGAAATTCATGCAGCAATATATAAAAATAATGAACGATCCTTGGAATCATAGAAAAACTGAAGAAATACGAAAAGTACTGGAACAAGTAAAAATCTATCGAGACACTGTTTTACGAAAAATCTTGTAAAACACGGCAAATGTTCAAATTCTAGAGTTCGAAATTCTTGAAATGTATGCATCAATTTATATTATAAAAATAATGAATTATGTAAAAATACTAGGAAATCCTGCAACATTGTATCATCCCGAAAAATACGAATAGTTTCAGAAATACTGAACAATCCTTCATATTGTAAAAAAATTGAAAAAATATGAAAAAAATTGAAGAAAATGAAAAATCGTCATAGACACTAAACGCTGGCAAATCCTCTCAAATACAAATAATTTAATAAACTTCGAATTGAAGAGCATGAAATTCTCGATATCTATTTATCGATGTACAGAAAATTTATTTATACTATAAAAACCTGCAACATTTAATACATACTGAAAAATTTTGAAAATCTGAGTAGGTATAAAGATTCTCTAAAAAATCTGTTTAATTAGTGAATGTTTCCTCGTCGCTTACATTGAATCAAATATCATGTTCCGAAATTTTGTGAACTTGGAAAAAATATGAAAATTTGAACAAGCTGATTGATTTTTTTTTCAGGGTGGAAAAGTACAGATTAACATTTTTTATTATATCTTTTTATTATATAAACAATTTCTATGGAACAAAACCATGAGTACTTCGATATTTTTTTATTCAGCCTTAGTTTTTCGATGTCTTGTTATTTACATTTAATTTATTCAAAAAAGAAACGTGAAAATAATGGGACGTTATTTTTTTTAAGTGGTAACGTCAACGAGTTACTATTACTTTTCAAATAACGGTAACGTAACGAATTAGGAACTTTCAAAACCCTGATCAATAGTATCAATGTAATATAGATTATTCACATAGTAATAGGTATATATTTGTAATATAGATGCAATATTGATTTTCGAGGTTTTGAACAACTTGTCTTTCTGAGATTTTCTTCAATATTCTATGTTCAAGTGGAGATTTTCCAATAAAATTTACAATTTCGACTTTTTCTTTGTAAAATAATAAACTCTCGATTGTCTCCCCGAACCTGATTCCTTTTGCTACTTTTTTAAGTTCATCCTTGGAATAAAGTCTCTCAGTTATATAACTTCGAGATATCTTCTTTGGAAAGAATCGAATCTTATTAAAGTTGTTACGTCTCATGCTGGACAAGCTAAACTTGGAGATAATAAAATGGAAAGCTATCGTTCGGTTTACCTACTTTTTCTGGAGGAATCTATCATGAAATGAGAGATATTTTGAAAAGTATTCAATGATTAAGAATATTAACTGATTAATATTAAGAATATGAACTGATGTTTTTAGCATGAATAAACTAAAAAAATCAGTTTCGGATTAGTTTTAACAATAAGTTCTAGCAAGGAGAAGGAAACCGATTTTTTTCAGCAAATATGTCAGTATTTTGAATAGCAGATGAAAATCGGCCTAAATATTAATAGAATATGAAATTTTACGAACTGTGAAATTTACCTATAATTTGCGAGAAAATTAGTATACCTTTTCGTTCTAACGTTAAAACTCAACATTTCTTTTTAATTTTCAATACAGATGCACAAAAAAATTCTTTCACATTGCTAGTACTTTCACTGCATTCTCAAGAGATACTGTATAAAATACAGCAAGAATAACATGATAACACAGGTACTGTATTATAACTGAAATAAATTGATATACATAATTTTATGGGGAAATCACTGCAGTTTTTTCTCAGTGCAGGCAGAGCTCGGCAATGTATCACATTTACCAAGTCCTAGGAGAAACTGCGGTGCAGGCGCTATTCAGCGAATGCAATTTAAATTACACAGAGCTACTTTCATGGAGGAAGGATGTAAATACGAATAACCACTCGGGAGTTCGCCTTTTGTTACGTAATTCAAGGGCCGCGCTCGATTTTCGCGAATTAAACACGTTCATGATACAGAAGTATCGCGCTATCGCAAAAGGACAGAGTTGGCTCGTGTGTCGCGAATGAAATTTCGTTGAGCGGAGCTCGAACGTGAAATAGCACCTTATCAGGGTCCCGTCTCTTGTCGCGTTTCGAGTTAAAACTATCTGCAACGTTCGCGCGTATTCCTGCACCTTTGGCTTTACTACTGAATCGCTTTTATTCCGATGATGTGTCTTTGGAACCAGTGAAGCGGGATGAGCTTGGGTCCATTTATCGATTTTCCCAGGAAACTGCGTGGTCCAGAAATCCAAAAAGCCAGTGCCATTAGCAGGACTAAATACCACGACGTTCGTGAGACTCATTCGAGTAATTGCAGTTTACCCAGGCGAATGAAAATCAAAAGACTCTTGTGTTTCTACTCAAAATGATTGATCAAAATGATGGGAAATGTTTGTCACTCTTTTTTCAATGAAAAGAGAAAGAACTGAGTGGCAATTTTATTCTGTTTACAGTATTTTTCAGGACAGGGTTTGGAAAGTTACATAAAGCAGCAGTAACGCGTTACAGAAAAAAATGTAATGTTTTAGAGTAACGTGGAATAGTAAACAAACTTTGGGTAAGTTAGAATTTTCATCAAGAGCTTAGAATATATGTCTCATGATTTCTGATGAATTTTTTTCGATGAAAATCAATGAAAATCCTATAGAGTTTTGACTGCAATTTCATTTCCCGGCTATATCATAGAAGATGAAAATGTAGGAAATTGATGGATGTATAATTTCACAGCTACGTAAATAGCATTCAACGGAGAAAGAAAAAAAAATCATTTTGGGAAAAAATGATATATACACTAAAAAAAACAGGTAATTTTCCCATTTTTGAATTGGACGTAATTAACCGATTTGTTTCTAAAATTTTAACGTACATAGATATAGTAATTTTTTTTCTCATACATCGAAGTTTTAATACATGCTGTCAAACTTTTTCCTTCTATATGGGAGTAAAAATCACTATTTGTAATGGAAATTTTTCTATTTTTGTAAATAAAAAAATTATTATTCACTATTTGGTACGATATTGTAATTTGCCTGGCAATTCGCGAGAAAATGCAATACGGCGAATGAAAATGCTTCTATTATGCGCGAATACATATTCCCCTTACATTATTGGTATAATTTGTATGTAGTTAATGAGATAAATACTCTTATTTATCGTTAATTTCTGAAAATTTACGAAAAAATGAAAAATATGGTGAAATTTCTGTAGTTTTTGATAGTAAAAAAATTTTTTTTTTGCTTTATGTTCGTGATAGATATGGATAGTGATTTCAATACATAATCATGAATGGAATATTTCTCACATACTTATCTGGCGAAATCGCAAATATTTATAGAGAAAATAGCATCTTCCACGTGAAAGTTCTCATTAACTTGACTTTTCTACAAAATAACTTTTTAAAATGAGAGAAAAACCATTTTTAATGGGAAATTTCTGACATTATTCTATGGAAATATGAAAAGTATGGTAAATTTTTCAAAGTTTTCGAATAAAAGATTTTTTTTTTGCTTAAATTGCCGCAGATCAAAAGAAAAGACACTATTGAACACTGTAGATGGAACACTACACTTTTAGAGTGTAGTGTTCTTTCTTTGTAACACTACAAAACACTTCAAAACACTAGTGTGGACACTACAGATATACTATTGAGAGTTATTGAAACACTTCAGAACACTACAGAAAAACTCTGTAGTGTTCTAAAGTAGTTTAGAGTGTTTTTTTCGTAAGGGTTACACATAAGCTAGTAGAGTTTCGAAAAAAACTCTTTATTCTACATAGAGTTATTCAATTGGTGTAATAAATTAGCAATAAATTGTACTCTAAAGTGTTTTTTCGTAAGGGTTTCAATCATGCTAAGTAAAATAGTTTCCATATACTTACGTAGCAAGTTCTTAAATATTGATGGAGAAAAATGCATTTCTTATGTGAAAATTCCCTATTGCTTGACTTATTTAAAAATTTACTATTGAAAATTTACTATTGGCAATAGGAAACTTTCCACTTTTTTCCTCAAATTTTCCTCATGTAACGATCGAAATATTTTCGCATCTAGTAGCAAGTTAAGTAATGCAATATAGAGTATTTCTGATTTGCTTATCGAGAAAATTTACTAACAATAATGGGAAAAATATGGATAACTATGGGAAAATTACCATAGACTCAATTTACCATGTAAGTGTACTAATTTTATGATTGCAAGTTGTAAAAGTACTATGGCTCATAGTAAATTTCCGAACATGTATGGAAAAATTTCTTATTTTTTTTGAGTGTAGGTATTTGAAAAACAATTGACGAGTTTTCGGACGACTCTAACATTTTACTTTTGAAACCAAAATATTCGCAAAGTGACTCGTGAAAAGAACAATAATTTCCTCTTTTTAGTTCAAAGATATAAAAACTTCAAGTTCTCCTAACAAACAAACAATTAGATTCTGAGCGGTCGTTTTTGAAAAAACCAATCGGAAAAAATTACTCGCGCGACCTGCTTCTCATCTCTACGTGCTCGATGTGAAACATTTATGGCTTCATTCTGTACAGTTTTTGCTTCCGATGCATTCAGTTTTTTTCAATTACTTTTTTACAGTCTTTGTTTGTTCAATTCACATGCTTATCATTGTTGAAGCGTCATTTTTTTACAACTATGTATTGAGATTCCACTGTGAATTGGAGTACACTTTATTCCAATTCGATAAAAACTATGAAGTTATACGTTCTTGAATGAGTTATCTTGAGTAATTTTTTTTGAAGCAGTAAAATGTATTCGAGTTGAGTTAAGTAGTGTAAATAGGAATGTTTTTCAAAAGAAGATTTTGTCTTATTTGTTGATTGCAGGATTTGAATAAGTTTGGCAGAATGTAGAGTATATAAAAATTGATGCATGATTTGGGAAATGTGTATTTCAATCTGACATTAGATTTGAAAAAGTGTACATCAGAACTGAATTTTAACGAAATTTGAGAAGATTACGTAGAATATTACTATCAATCTATAAAAATTAAATTTGGAACTAAAATGTAAATAAAAAATGGAGGAAAATATGGAAAATATTGATTCGGAGATAGAAAGTGAAAATTTAGGAAAAATGGGTCGAGTAGACCTGAAACAAAAGTTACATGAAAAAAAAAATCTAAAAAAATTGAAGTTGAGCCTAAAAAATTCAATACAGAAACTTGAATTAAAATATTTTTCATTACAATCGTGAATCAATTTGAGTATAGAATAAAAAAAAAAAAAAAACTGGCGCAAAATCAGAAAAATTTTAAATTGACATATCAATAAATTGGAGAAGAAATCAGGAAAATGAATTCAAAAAATAAAGTTTTCTAAACAATAGTTAAACCTTACAAAAGTTTTACAAGCAAAAGTAGTCTTAAAGAGTCTAGAATGAAATTCGACTAAAATGAAAAAAAGATAACGTTTACTCTTACGTGATTTTATACAAATAAAAGCAAACGATACGATCTAATGTTCGTTTATCTGACATTGTTGAATTCTCAGTTACTGATTTCACAATGATTTGTCGCCAGTTGGAAGTTGGAAGTCTATAAAACGTTTACGAGGTTTGGGGGGGGGGGGGGACTGGCAATATTGTTTTACAACTTCAATATCGTTGAGGATCCGCGTTTATTGTAGTTTCCGTTAACAGAGTTTATTGAAGGCTCGTTTGTAAAAAGCTTTTTTTGGACATAAATAAAATTCCACGCGGGGAGAGAAATCGGTTCGGATTGTTTTATTTCGCAGAGGTGTTTTTGTTGCTTGCTCAAATCGGAGTGATGTCCTCGTAAATTTCGATACCACGGTCAAATAGACCATTGTTTGAAGGTTTTTGCAGAAATCAGAGAGGCTTTCGAAGAAATGAATTTGTACAATCCTGCTGTATATCTTGCACAAACAAAAATATTCCATTCACTTACACTTGATTACGTTTCGTTATTCTTTGAGAGTGTAACTGAACGGATATTCCATTTTGTACTTATGTTTAAAGATTCAATTATGAGTTTAGGCTTAAAGATGGAATGAGAAATTGTTGATGACGCTAAAAATAAAACTAAATACGCAGAAAGTAGCATCTACTTGTGAATAAATTTGCACAGAAATTTGTAATTTGAAATCTGCTGTTCAATCATGTAAAATATATTGATTTTGTTAAGATTTATCAGTGGTTTATGTAAAAGGATTAAAAGATGCAAAAAAAAGGAAATCCGATTTGTTGCCATTTTTATATTGAAAAATTTGATTTTTCGTTAAAAAAATAAAAAAATATGTTTTGTTTAGCATCATATTCCACTCATTCTTCAAATCGTAAGAGATTTATTCGAGTGCATATTGAAAGGCTTTATTCTGAATGATTAACTATACAACGAACTGTCAAAATTGTAAAAAAATTGTTGAAATTATCGGAACTGTAAATAGTGATATAAATTTGAAATTATGAGGAAAGTTTAAATTCGATTGCGGGAAAACTCGTAATTGTTGAAATTTCTTTGAACGTCAAAAATTAAAATAATAGCCAGCATTCAAAAAAAAATATTCAAAACTGTTTTTAGTTTTCCGAGTGACAAAACTGTTCGAAATTTTCATCACTCTTGAATAATTGAAAAATTGGAGGACTGTGTAATTTTTAAGGAAAATTACGAGCTGCTTAATTTTTTGAATGTCAAATATGTCAATATTGTAAAAAAATATTGGAAAAATCAGAACCATTTAAAATTTGCAAGTCTGTGAAAACTTCAAAGATCGTTGGAAAATTGTATATCTTGTGTTAATTGCTGTAAACTTTCAAAACTGTTAACAACAGTCAACTTAATCTACCGATTTTGGGGAAGAATAATAAATTTTATGAATTTTCTGACAAAACTTTTTGAAACTAGTAATCGTCTTGAAAAACTAGGTTATGTTAAACTGTTAAGTTAAAAATTCTGCAAGCTGTTGAATTTCTAAAACTGTCGAAAATATAACTATAAATGCATAAAATCTAATCACAGTTAAATCTTTAATACATATTTCAACGATTGAAAATCCAATTAATTTATGTCTCAGAAGATTTTTTATCTATTTTTCGAACTCTCACAATTGCAGACATATAACTAGTTTGACATTTAGAAACTCGTGTATTATTTTGTAATTTGAAAGTGATCACCAGGGAACAATTTATTTTTTAACGATAATAACGTTTGAATCATGTTATTCAGTCATACGAAAATATAAGTGCAAAACTAATGTGTTTTTTACCAAAAGCTATATATCAGGGTTCTCATTTACAAAACAAAAGCCTATTTTCACGAAGAAAATATGTTCCTTTTACGTCATTCGAAAACCTATATTTTACTTCTTAATTAAAAGGTCTAAAATATCTTCGAGAAGAACATTATTGCTGTATTTGCAAAAAATTCAAATTCTCAATTTCGAGTTAATCTCCTGTACTTTTCGAAAATTCAAGTCTTTCTATTCTGATCTACCAAATGAAAAAAATCCACCTTTTCCTGTGATCAAGGTCGTACTTCCGGTTGCCTAACACCCTATAACTTTCATGTGACGAATATTTCACTATTTCCTCAAACGTTCTTATAAATCATCTCGACAATGATCATTACTGTAACATTCTCCGATAGAATTTGACCGTGAGAAATCGTCGCGCACAACCTTTTTCCCCTTTTATCGCGTGGGAATCATGCTTCTGCTATTGAATACTGATTGCGATCGATCGAAAATGTAACACGAACACAAAAAAAAATATTTTCGGTGCCAGAAGATCAACTCATGTGTGCGAAAAAAATTTCTTGCAGCTGTTATTTATATGTTACATCAGTATAAACTGTTCAGTCAAATTTTTTAAAGTATTTTTTTACTGGCTTGATTTTCACAATAATAAATGGCGTTTAAGTTGGTAAATGTATGAATTTATTTTCTTTGTAAAACAACGACTTTTTGAACAGTGGTTCTTGATTTTGAGCGAATGCTGAAAAATATTAACCATGAACGTCGAAATATGAAAAACAAATAGTATGAATTCTAGTCAAACATTAACCAGCATAAATTTTTAACCTTAGTTCATCTTTATCGTTATAATTTATGAAAAATCTCTAAAAACAGATAAAGAATGAATTCTGAATGTGTCTGTATGGTAAATAGTTTCTGTAGTATTTCTTGTTTGACGTACGTACTTTTCAAAATCATCCAAAATCTACAAAATTTATCGACGTTTTTGTAGGTACTCTAATTTTTCGAATTTCCGCATAAAATCATCGATGATTCTTACAATTTTTTTCATTATTCGAAACGTTTAATGTTTGAATGTTTTTATGATGTCTTTAAAATTCGTCAAATTCCTAGTACGACTGAACGTAATTCGATTTTTTTCAAATAAGAGAATATTAAAGTGCCTGTCGTTTTAGGGCATATTTTAAAATTGATGGCAAATTGGTGAAATCTTATGAATTTGTTCATGTTTCGACTTTATGAAAGTGTTTTCTATCAAGAACTTTTTTTAATTTTTTTAAATCTTCCATATTTCTATTACATTATTGGAATTTCTAAAATTATCGAGTGGTACGCACGATAAAACATTTCACGATATTTTTGAAATTTGTACAACTTGAGTCAGTAGGTGTGGAATAATAAAGTACTGCATATTTTCGCATGATCAAGAAAATTTATTGAAATTCCTGAACTTCTGTATGCTTTTAAAGTTGTTCACGATTATTGAAAATCTTTCAAATATTTCATGTCTAACAACATTTCAAAATTTTCAAAATTTTTGCATTTTTATTGAACTTTATGAAATCATCGATGATCCCTGTACGGCAAAATATATTTTTATTTCTACAAAACTTTCTGAATAACGCACATTTATGTAGTTATACGGAATTGTTCAAATCGTTCACCCCAATGAAATTGCTCTATTCTTTCAATTCCTAAAAAATGGATCGATACAAGACTTACTTATTTCTAAAATCCTACGAATTTTCCTAAGTTGTCAAATTAAATGAAGTTCTTTTTATAATTATGTTTTTGATGTATTTCAATTTCATAAACTTTGAAGCTTTTAAATTGTTATTGTAACTTTAACAATAATCGACTTTTGCCGTTCGATTTGAAAATTTTGATTAAAGAATGTACAGAATATTTAAAAGTACTTGTTATTTTACGGACCTATACAAATTTTCCACACAGAAACATTTTTTATATTTCAAGAAATTATAACATATTTTCGAATAACTTTGATGTATGATGTACTATCTATAACATTTTCTAGAAATTTTCCGTAATATCAGCAATCTCAAACGGATAAGTTAATTGTTATTCGTCAAATTTTTTTATAAAATATATATGTACTTTTCCTCAGTTTTAGTATTTTTTTACAGAATTTACGAAATTCTCTACAATCTTCAATATTTATCATAATTTCCCGAAATCTTACAAATTTCTTGAATTTCAACAATTAGTTAAGGTTCTGAAAATATTTATTGTTTTAAACTATTCATCGTATTAAACTACTTTAAAACTCTTATTGAAAATTTCAAAATAGTCGACGATCTCATTACGAGATGAAACATTTTGTAATTTTTGAAAAAATTTATTGGTTTGAAACAGTTTTATTATATTCCCGCTAATCCCATAATTTTCCACAGTTAAAATTTGTTTTTGAAAATTCCTACAAATACCATATTACAATTTTTTTGGATTCCTTAGAATTATCGACGAATCTTTCCAATTTCTTTGTTTTTCAGTTTTTCAGATTTTACCGAATTTGATGATTTCAATTAATATTTTGAAGATCATCGACGATCTCCGTACGTCTATTTTTATTACAATTAAAATAGGTAATACAGTTCACGCAATTTAATTGAATTGAAGAGCTGAACATCAGAAGCTCCTATGCTTCATTTGAAGAATATCACATGGCAACGGGAAAATTGTACCTGTCAAGATATAAGTCAGAAATAATTCTCAAACGGATCACTTCAAAAAGTGAAAATTTTGATTTTCACCAAATACGCATTTTTCGATTGTGTTTGCTGAAAAAATCAAGTGTGCGAAAGAAAAAAAAATTTTTTCTTTCCACACAGTCCAGTAAAACGTGTTTGCCTATATCAAACATATGTGAGGCTCCGCGAGGAAAGGTGACTTATCTGAAAAAAGCTAAGATCTATTTTCGATCGCTCTGTAGAGTTGACGAAAATGCAAGAAACATGCACCAGTTCAATAAAGAAAAAAATATAAACTGAATTCATGCCGAAAAATGTTATCAACAATAGCTAAACTTCGAGTATTGCAAAACTGTTTGAATTTTTTTTTTTATTTGTTATAACGATTTGAAAACAGTCATGTTCGCCAAAAAAAGCCGACCATCAAAAAATATGTGGCCCACTTGGGAAATTTTCACTCTATACCAAACATACCCTGGTGACGGGGCTCCGAGAGACTTGCACATGCATTTCATAGTTTTTTAGGTCGCTGATCATGAATCTGAGGTCAAATTTGAAAAATAATTTTGTTTGTCCAATTTAATTTAACAATTATAAAAAAATACTTACTAAGATGCACATGCATTTCATAGTTTTTTAGGTCGCTGATCATGAATCTGAGGTTAAATTTGGAAAATTATTTTGTTTAAACAATTTGTTTTAACAATTATAAAAAAATACTCTGAGTTGCATATGCTTTTCATGGTTTTTCAGGTCGCTGATCATGTATCTGAGGTCGAATTTGGAAAATTATTTTGATTAAAAAATTTGTATTAATAAAATAATTTTGCAATTTCGATCTCAGATTCATGATCAGCGACTTAAAAAACCATGAAAAGCATATGCATCTTGGTGAATTTTTTTTTTCACAATTTGTTAATAAAAAATGTTAAATAAAAATAATTTTCCGAATTTGACCTTAGATTCATGATCAGCGACCTGAAAAACCACGAAAAGCATATGCATCATAGTGAATATTGTTTTTTTCATAATTTGTTAATACAAATTGCTTAAACAAAATAATTTACCAAATTTGACCTCAGATTCATGATCAGCGACCTAAAAAACCATGAAATGCATATGCAAGTCTCTCGGACCCCCGTTACTAGGGTATATTCGAGTCGACCAAGTTTTTGTTTGGTCATATATTGACAAAACGTTTGTTTGAGCCATTCAAAACGATTTTTGAGTGTGAAACATTCATCAATCATTGTATAATTGCAAGTATCGACAAATACGCAAACTAGTGTTATTGTTCAATTAACTCAAAATTATACTGACAACTGCATGAAAATTGCAATAAATCGTTGAAGGGTGAAAAAGAAGAATGTTGATAAAAAAAGATTTCTATTCAGAGATGGGACGAGATCGATTCTATTAACACCAAGATCCGCTCAGGATGCGTCTTCACTTGCTCATACGTGAGGTGCACTCTGATGAACTGTGTTCTCTGATATTACATCCGAGTCACGTGGATAAACCAAGTTCTCGTATAAACCGGCGGCGCTGATATTTGGCGCAAATTTCTATGCCCTTGCAAACCGATATTCAAAAGCGGACACGCTCTAGCGTTCCGTAATTTACTCAGGGAGAGGGGAAATTTAACGCGTCCTGTGTTCGAATGACGAGAAATTGTATATTCACGTGACGTTAGTTTGTGGTTTAAACCGGGCGATTACGAGAAAATGCAGATATGCGACCGAAAATCGTAATTTGGATTCAATAGATTTTGATGTGGAGAATATAGTGAATATATTTTGAGGTTGTGAATATGATTGGATTTGTATATTGGCAATGTGATTACTTCTAATCTTTATATGTGAAAATGTGGAGCTTAACTCTGTCGCTTCCCGCCATAATGAAGAAACTCATTTTTTTTCGAAATTGAGTTAATGTGAAATTTGATATCTGTAATTGTTAATCTTTCCATAAAATGGTTATTGACACTCTAATATCCAACATTCGGTTCGTTATTTCGACATTTCATAACCAACAAACTGCATTTTTCTCAGCATAACAACCCAACTCAGCGTTTTCCCGGCATAAGGAATCAGTTCATCCGTCATTGTTTAAATCAGTTCGATAATGATGTCTGGCTTGCCGCCATAATAGAGAAAGTCACTTATGCCGTAAGGCTCATTTTAAATGATATTCTGATGACGTTTTGAACGTTATGAGATGTGTGACTTTCTCTGTTATGGTGGGAAGCCACAGAATTTCACGCGGACAAAATAAATGAATAATTCGACTGCATGGTGCGATTGTTGTTCAATTGACCTGTTTTTTGAAATTTTCATGAACACAACCCTTTTTCTCACTTTTTTGCGTTTTTCCCGTTTTTGTTTTGATGCTGAACACAGCTGAACATCAGCTGACTGCTGCGCACACACGTCATAGCATTTGTGGCTTCCCGGCGTAACCGACTAAGTCACAATTTTCACTAAAAAAATACTTTCTGGGCATATTTGCGCGCACTCAACTAAAATATTTTCACTTACGCAATGCAATCAATGATTTCGTAAGGGAAAAAGTCACAAAAGTTTGCAAATTTCGAAAAACACTTTAAAACTTTAAGGCTGGTTTTCTTAAAAACAGCTGTTAGTGAGTTTCGTCATTATGGCTGGAAGCCACAAAACTATTTGGCAATACTGCCAAATCAGGAAATTTGGATGAAGAATCAGTGATTCAAACATCTAAGGAATAAAGGTACTTAATAATCTTGAGAGGAAATAATTTTTCTACATAATAAGATGTGCGGAAATCAATAATTGTATTCTAACCATTGTATAAATATAAAATATAACCATTACAGCAAATGCTTAAAAAACGCTTTGAAAATCATTGAACTCAATCGCAGTTACTCAATAAAACCAAAGAATCGCCTATCCATAGAACAATACGACTGTAATATGTAAGACTTCACGCCTTTCAAAGCCAGTGTCGCGCGATCGCAATAAGTTCTATGACGTCTTTCTGAACCAAGAAGTGCTTGTACTTCCCAACTTGCAGCCCCTCGGGTCCGGACGTATTTTTCAAGGGAAAATTCCCGGCGATCTCATCCCACCTTATTCATTCCTCCCCGTGCCATTAGCACTGGCACGGAAACGAAAAGTCCAATAACTCGAGCTTCGGTTCACGCGGAGCCCGTAAAGGATCGAAATTGATTCCCGGTTTCGCAAACAAGCCGTTCGCTGAACCGAGATGAAGAAAAAGAGCGTCCGTTCACCAAAAGCTCCCTAATACGTATCTTTTCCAATTTTTAAGAATCCTGCGACTCGCGGTCTTGGGGTCTCGCCGCTCTGGTTCAAGCCCTACAAGAAAGCACCACAAAAGCTCTCATTGCGACGTTACACCCGAGCGTTTGCGAGGTCGCTGCCAAACTTGCTCATCTTTGGAACAAGCCATTGCTCACGTGGACTTGTCATCAGGTAAATGCAACTAATTGTGAATCTTTACGATGATCAAGTCCAGTGTGATAAATACGATTTTTTTGTATGCAAGTATAATTGGATAAAAATTTGGATTTTTTATCATGGATATTACAATCTTCAGACAACACTAGCCTACGAATTTTTCTATTATTTTGACTATTTCAGGATAAGGAGTATTTTTGACTAATTTAGTGTTGCTGAGTAGGGAAATAACTGTCGTTATTTTTTCCGAAGAAGCGTTTCCAAAATATAAGCAATATACATGTTCATTTACCTTTTTTCTCAGTTATACCTAGACATATCGAGGAAGACTAATTTTCTGAACATGAAATATATATTCTAATTGAGTCCACCAATATGGAGCCAAATGCATTATAAACCAAACGTTTTTTGTATTACACTTCTTTATTCTTCTCTTTTTGTTGCAAGCTTTTGACCCTTATTTTTTGAGTCCTCATGAGGACACAAAAACCTTTTTCCCTACTTCACAATCATAATGTAAAAACAAATCTTTTTTCATATTGCAATATAATCAACCAGCTCATCAAACCATAATGATAGGTCCCATCTATCTCTCCCTTGTATGTTGATAAAAAAAAAAAAAACGATAACAAAAAAACATATTCCACTGACCTAAGAATCAGGTTCTACATTTACTTCAATTTTTATTTTACTGGAAATTATAGTAAATTTTATCATTTGCAACATAGATCAGGAATTTATGAATCTTCGAAAAAGCTGTAAAAAATAGCTTCAACGTCTATGGATTTTCGAATTATTAAAGACTATTTCCACTGTTGATTAAATTGAAAAGTTGTAAAACTGTTGCCTTATTTGACGATTCAGCAGGCTATAAAATCTTGAAACTGGTGGAATTGTAAAAAAAATATATTCAAATAGTAAGTTGCAAGTAATTAAATATCCGGAATATTTTTCAAAAATTATCAAAAAAGTAAATACTTTTAAAAAATGTGTTAAAATCGTTTGAACATTAATTTTCCGCAAATTTTTCACTCAGTTAATTTGTAAAGATCTTTGGACAACTGACAGCGATCGAACTTGCAGTGATTTCTATAAACTTTCAAAACCTGTTAAAAACTGTTAAATTTATTCGTCAAAAATGTTGGAAAACATTCCATAACGTTCTAAATTTCTGAACAGTCAAAATGATTTTATATTATGTATGAAAAAAAATTTGAGATTCATAATATATAATAATAATAATAATAATAATAATAATAATAATAATAATAATAATAATAATAATAATAATAATAATAATAATAATTGATCATTATTATTAAAAATTTTTTGTTAAATCATGATTCATCTTTGGAATGCAAAAAAAGAATGTTCATATTTTATCATGACCTGATTTACAGTTAACTAATTCATTATCAACGTTTAGCTTTTATCAAGCTGACTTACTTCGCAAAATAAACATATAAAGTTTACAAAAAATACCAAAAACCTTCCAGAAACAATTTTTTTGCAGATAAAAACCATTCATTCATAATTATTCAAAGATATCCATTTATGAACAACAATATTATGAATCTTTTGATAATTCAAAGTCTATTGATACCATTCTAAACAACCGAACTCGTTGGAACTGGATAGCGTACTTCCCTTTAATTAATGGGGGTTGAAAAACTGGTAATCTCAGAATATCCTTGCTCTCCCGATAAGAAAGTTTCTGCACGAGTTAACTTTTCTGCTAGTAGATTATGCAAAGTTTCGTTTAAGGCAACTGCGGAATTCAATCAATTTCTCTTTCTTTCAAGTATCGTAAAAATTAAAAAAAATAAGAAAAAAAACGTGACTGCAAAAAATCAGGCAGCTTTTGGAAAAAAAATTATTATTTACTGGAATTTCAAAAATCTAACATTTTGAATCAGCACTTTTTCTTTAAATATTAGATACTATCTCGAATTTTCGTTCACTTTCTACGTTTTTCAAATTTTTCGAAAAAAATATATTTTCATTTATTCGACAAGAAAAGTTTCATATATCTTCAGATCTCAAATGATAAAATAAAAAGGGTAAGAAAATCAGCCGAAGACTCTTATTTTATTAACACGTATGTCATCATAAGCCCATAATAAGTTGTAAAAAATTAATTTTCTACATCATACTTAAAACCTATAACCTTTCCTGGTTTTTTCAACTTAATTTTAAAACCAGATGATCTGAATGGATTTTTTTTGAAAAGATAAGAAAATTACGTTCTTGGCCGATAAAGAAAAAAAAAAATGACAAATCCTTCAATACTTTATTCTTATTGTGCACTTTGACGTCTGTCGAAATGAACTTCATGTTTTCAATGTTGCGCAGCGTAGTGAAATGATGGAAACTTCTTTTCAAGAAATCTAAGCCAAAGTTACGACGAACGTTTCGAGTTTCAATAGCTACAATTAAGTGATTTCCAGCTGGCATCTGTCCTGGGGGAAGAGTTTGCAAACCTGCAATAATAACGACGCTCGCACAATTACAGTGTTTTCTGCAATAACGAAGTTTAAAGTCCATTCATTCCGTTTAATGACCAGATGCCATTAAACGATGGCATTTGCTTTGTACGTACATTGTACAGAGAGTGTGAACGGGACATTTCCGCTAAGAAACACATGTCACGGCAACAATGATGAGCACGGGTTAATTTTTAATTACGTTTTAGCGTCTCTTCCACGGCGCGTTTTCAGCTGAAAACAGCAAATAGTGATGTCATCGACGTTTTATCGACTCCGCGGGGGTTCAATTACAAAATTAAATCCTCAACGCACGATATTCCTCATCAGCCGCACTTTTAATTAAAGACAAAATGTGCGGACAGAAAGTTTGCGGGAACTCGTAGAAAAGTGTGCATTTCAGTCTGATAATTTGAAGAAGTTACCGCTAAGTTTTGACCCAGTTCGCAAGTTGCTTCTCGTAGAAAATCGCTCTTCTGCCGTAAACAAATGGTTTCTGGGTTAATACCAAAGTTAATGCGAATGTTATTGTAAATTTTTATTTCGGATTGGTAGAATACGGTTTTTTTTGTCCAAGCAAAGAATTTTCCCGTATGCAATAAATTATCGAAAACCTGTGACACGGAAAACAAATTGATTCAGAGAAAATGATTGGTAACTTAAATGTGTAAGGTTTGCATACAGAGAATTCGCTACATTATTTTGCATGGAGGGCCAAATTTAAATGTCGGAAGGGTCGATGTGTATTTATTTTCATGTATCAATGTATATTTATTCCAGCAACATAATATCTTAGAAATCAATTCGCAAGCTCGAGTTTGTACCATTTCAAATGTATCACTTTACCAAAGATGAAATCACAAAACATATACTATCTCATTTCTAATTTCTTTTAGTACTTATGTTTTTAGTAAGTATACCATTAAAAAAAATTATCTCGTATTCGTAGGAATTCTCAACATTGATTTAAAGAATTTTATGCCCATGGGACTAAAGGTTTCAGAAATTTTGAGTACTTTCATGGATTTTTTTGTAAATATCTGCATACGATAGAGGTATTGTACACTCAAGCCAACTTTTTAAAGGTATTGTATCGAATGCTAATATTTTTACGATTTTTTGTTCATTGTAATATTTATAGATTTTGAAAGGAAATTTTTGTTTCTCTAGATAATTCGAACATTTTTAGAGATTATAACGGTTATAACGGATTTATAAATTGGATGATCTATAATTCGAAAATTACCAGTTTTTCAGTACTTTTAAATATATCCCAGGTAAAAGGGTATTATGAAAAATAGCTGATATTGCATATTATATATACTTTTAGTTCTATTGGTATTAATCGTATTTTTATACTATTTCCACATTTCAAAAGATTTTTTAGCATTTTCATGGATTTTAATACAAATGCGCGAAGAGAACAATGCTTTAGGATTGAAGGTTTTATAAAAAGCGAGTAATTTCATAATTATTCGAGAAAATGATTTCTCCATAGTTATTTAGTATTTGATTAATTTCTTGTGTTTTTAGTGTTTTTCATATTTTTTGTATTAATAAAAGTAAGAAAGATTATGGATTTTATTTTTATACCATTTAATAAAATTGTAAAAAACATTGCTAAAATTCGATACATACTCTAGAATCTAGAATTGAAAATTTGAAAGATTTTGAGTCTTTTATTACATTTTATCATAAAGTAGTATGTACATGGTTATCGAGTTTGCTACAGACTTCTAAGTCTTATACTTTATTTTGTATTTTATCAAAGTCGATAAATTTTATTGATTTTTCTAGTACTTTGTTGAATTCCTATGTAAATTTTCAAAATTAGAGGTTTAGGATTGTGAGTTTTATAGATCTTTCAAATTTCCATTATTTTTTAAAAAAAGAATGTCTATATTTATTTCAGTATTCAAGTGGTTCCAATTTTTTTTCAGTCATCTTAGTATTTTTCATATTTTATGAAATGCCATAGTATTTTCTAATATTCTTTCAGATTTTTAGTATATTCATGAATCACTATTTAAATTTTGAGATTTCGATTATCTCAACTTTACATAGAAATAAGTAGATTTCTCGTATGTTATCCGATTTTTCACACCAAAGTTTGTCGTAGATTTCTAGTGTTTCATAGAATTCTTGTCGTTCTAGGAGTTTAAATATTTTTAATTAAAAATTTCTTATCAAGGATATCAATCATCTTATACAAGATTCCATTATATTATTCTATATCATATCTATAGCTTTCTATTGTTATTGAAACAAAATAATATATTACCAAAAATGTTGTTTCCGGAAATCAGCATAGTATTACTTTGAAAACTTTGATTGTACTGATTTAGTACCAACATTTTCATCATTTTTTTTGTTTCAGATTTGTTAGTATTTAAAATTTGGAAGAAAAGTAAACGCTTTAAATTTTCGACTTTTTAAAATGTGAATATACGCAACAAGCAGTGAAGTTGATTTTATTTAGGACGAGCAAATAATAAAGTTTCATCGTATTACGTTCTCTATTATTCTATTTCTTGAATAGTATTAAGTATATCTTTATTAACCTCATCGTGAAAAGGAAATTATTTTCGTTCAAAGTAAAACTTTTAACAATTTACACAATGTTTCTTTCATATTTTGGTTTTTGCTAATGGTTCAATTTTAACTATCTTTTATAGAATATTATCTGCTTAAACCTTTTTTTACGATTTGGAATCATTGCTAGTATATAAGTACTAACCATTGAAAATTTTTTTGTTGTTTATGAAAGAATGTGACGCTTGAATTTTCATCGATACTCTAAAAAGGTTAAAAACGTTTTTCGAAGTTATTCAACTTTAATTCTTCTCAATACTGATATACATGTTTATGCATTATTCATATTTCTACTGATTAATCAATCATGCTCTCTCATAAAAGCTAATTCTTGTCGAGATTCACTGAAAACCTATTATATTAAAATTGATGAGGACATTTTCAAGTTACATGTAAAATACAGATACGACCAAGTCGTCTGTCTTTGTCCTATCGTCACGAAAATTTCGAGCAGATTATTCTCATTGAGAATTTAATGAATGCAGTATCTGTACTCATAATATTAAAAGTAACCTTAAAAATAATTTACAGAAGATGAAACGATTATCATATTCAAAACAGATTTTTACGAAATTTCACCATTACTGGCAACAACCGTTGGTTGAATTAAGAAAAGAGAGTAGAATTAATTTCAGCAAAAGAACAATATTAGTGACATTGGTAACGTGAAACTTAAGCGCTTAACCGTTTCCAAAATTCCCTTTGACTTTCGTCCTCGAAAAAATAACGTTCGTTAAGTACTAATTGTTCTACTACTATTAGCTCTATTATAAAAAATGGCAATTTCAAAACAATTTTAAAAAACGTCAAACATGCATCAAATTATTAAGGTATAGTAAAACAATCGAGTCGAGTAAGTGAATTATATTGTATACAATTTATAAAGTTGGTACAAAACGCATCGATACAACATATGTATGATAATTATCAATTTTCACGACAACTCGTTTGCAAGCAAAAAGTAATTCATCGCAAAAATCCCAAGCTTTCTTTTGGGGACAGTTGAGAATTCGTTCTAGGATATCAACTATTTTATCGTAGTCGTCGAATTCATACTTGCTGCAATAAATTACCACACAATATCTTCCTGTAGTGAAATAACGGGATCCTGAATTTTCTTTTTCCTGTAATAATAGTCATAATCATTGTATAACGGGAAACTCTTATCTAAATGGCCTGTGAGTCATAGAGTAGGAGGTTCTCGAGAAAAAAATTTGAAATTATGAAACTAGTAGTTTTTGTGTAACAAGAGGAAACCCTCTCTACCCAATGTAACGTCAGGAAAACTGTTTTGTCATTTTACATTAAAAAAAGTTGCAAGTTTAAACCTCAACAAAATAAATAATTGACATTCAACTAGATTTTTTCCGATTCCAGAACATGTATATTCAATGTTCCCTGAAATCTTAATTCACGCTATTATTATACCTTTGTATAAGACTCAGATCTGGAGTCATAAAACAGAATATTAGAGCAATACTCCAGCACTGCCTTGAAAACGACTTCTGCTCTCGTCTTCACTATCTCGGGAAACTTTTCGCCAGTAAATTCTCTGTCTTGCAAATCAGCCAAGTGGACTTCGCAGAAAGAAATATTCGTCCAGGCTTCTGTATTTCCGCACTTACAGTAGCTCTGGATGCCATAAGGAACGATTGTTTTGTAATTGTGTTCTCGATGGGCCGACCGCATGAAACAATTTATATCTTGGCACGTTTTCTCTCAGGATCCTACAGCAGACTAGAGGATGATATTCTGTTTTTCTTATTTGCTCCAAAACAAATCTAGGCTGGCCGTTGCATATGAACTGGTCCAGAGCGTCATAGAGTATTTGTTCAGCTTGCGTCTTGTCAGCGGCGAATTTCACGGAGTCGTCGCTGCGACTTGGTTCGTACATTTCTGGCAACCTGGCGCACCAGTCTTCCTTGAAATCCTGAGATGTGAAGGTCTCATTTCTCATCTTTTCCATCCATTTGTACATGATGGAACCGTTCTGGGGAAAAATCGCCTGTTTTGTGATAATATGTATTACAGGGCATTCATTTATAATCATCATTATTGTTCTGCAAATGGACACCTTTTGTAAGGATGGAAGACTCATTCTTTTTCGTTGAAGATTTAATGGAGATTTTACATTGCTATGAAAGTGTTTAACAGACTGCGATAACAAAATATTATTGAACTGGAAATAATGTGCTTCTTTGATTACATGTTTTTCAAAGATTCTTCTGCGATGCAAAAAATAAAGATGGCACGTTTTAAATTTTCATAACTTTGAAATGCATGGAAAAAGTGACCACATTATTTAATTAGCTTGAATTGAAGCATCAGTGAATTAGTTGGTCATGATGAAAATGTCATGCTCTGAGCAGAGAAAATTCGTTTCAGTTGTAGTTTCAGATTTTTTTTTGAAAAGACAGTGCAGTAGGATACAAAGTAACTTATTTCACGAAGAGGTTAATGTCATTTTCATAGTTTTTAGATTCATTTGTTGGGCAAAAGCGTGTAAAGTACCCCTCTTTACCAATACCGATTGTTCTATATCTATCTTTTCAATAAACTTTTGCTTGAAAGTTGAACACTTGTCATGATTTTAAACTTTTTTGCACGTACTTGACTATTTTTTATATTTTTCATGAACAAAAAATTCAACTAGGAGTGTAGGTTCAAAAATATCTAAAGTTTTCATTAATGTATCAAAGTATTTTTTAAAGTTTTTATATTGTCTTGCGATTCAGAAAAAAATTATTTCATACTTAGGTTGGAAAACACAGAATGACAGCAAATCATAAAATTTCGCTGCTTATTTCTCAAATTTTTTCTACATCAACAATTATGTTACTAGAAAGTTCAGTTGGAAAGTATTAGACTACAGCAAAATCGGAAGTGTGCTGATTCTAAATATTTTTTACTTAATCTTAAAATTCGGAATTCAAGATATAATTGGGCTTAATACCTCGGAGCATAATATACTATTATCAGCACTCGAATTGAACATGTTTACCTTTATTTCATGTGTTTCTTAATTTATTCCTTTCAACTATTTGTAACTTTTAGAAAACTCACGAGAGACTTTCGAAATATGGTAAAGAAATATTTAGCAAAATTAACATAGTGTATTATCGAATTCATGACGTTGGGTTTGGAGTCGAAATTTTCGTGGTTTTTCCATTACTATTATCCGTACTTCAAAAGCGCTTTGGAGTGCGCTATTTTCTTGGTTTCATTGATAAACTAAAAGAAAATATATAATTATCTACTCCAGGTCGCGAACACTTCAGTTTGTATTGTAAATAATATAACATAGTATAATATTATATCACGAAATTATAATTATGAACTTGAACGCTGCAAATTTCGAAAGGGTATTATAGGTTTTTCAAAAGTTAAAAATATGAAAAGGAAATAAATTAAGAAATGCATGGAATTAAGGTAAACATGTACACTTCGAGTGCTTGTAAAATATGTATGTATGGGTCATTCCATTAATTGTCGTCAAGGTTTTGTACCCGTGGTTGACCAATTTCGCTCTAACTTAAAAACATGATAATATAGGTCAAAATTAAGCCATCAGTGCACCCATTAGAGGTCGTATGCGCTTTATCGATTTCTGGCGTGTAGAAAAGTTCTATTTTGATATTTTTTTTTCAAACCTTAAAAAAAGTGTGGAAAATCTATAATGGATATCATTTGTAAAAAAACTCTCAGCTTTTTGAATAATAATAATTGATCTTAAAATTCTATTATAAATAATATGTGCAGTTGTTTACATATAAGATATTTTTTTTAGTCTTTTTCATGCAAAAAAGAAAGTTTTTTTTTCACTATACTATAGTTACATGAAGAGTACTAAACAAAAGAAGCTAATAGTATACACATAAAATTATGCAGATTGTAAATTTTGTAAAATTTATTACCGAACCTATGAAGTATTGTTCTTCAAAAACTTGTTAATTACTGTGCTACACAAAATTTTTTTCCCTTAAAAGTGCTCTGTCTAGAGTAAAAATTTGGAACACTGCAATGTAAGCCTTAGGAAACTACCACCCCAGAAAAATTGCAATTTCACGTCTGCCAAGATAAATACCTTGTTTGAAATTATAGCGCCCTGACGCATCGGGGCGAAAAATTGCATACTCTTCACCGAGTTGACGAAAATATTCGAAAACTACCTCACAGGCTTATCAGTGCCCACACTTCATGACGCGATGTATATTTACGCCTCTGCTCGCATGAAAAATGCACGAGCGACTTTTCCTCCACGGCAATGTATTTTCTTCATTTCCCACGCGGAATTTTCACCCTTGTCTCATGGGACCTTGCATCCGCGCGTTTGCCCGCACGCGTATCAATTCTTGGCTGCGTTATCAATTCGTTCGCGATTGACAAAGTACCCTTCCGTCTCGTCGAGCGGAAAATGACGAGGGAGAAATAGAGCGAGCGGGAGAGAGAGGAAGGAATAGAGGGAGAAAGAAGGAGAATGAAAGCGAAGAAAATTTGCTGATAAAACGCAAAACGGCGTCCGGGGAAATTCCGAAACGTTTCGGGAAATTTATATGTAGTGTTCTTCAATATGTGTGGGTCATAAAAGACAACTTATTTCCGTTCAATTCTGATGTGTCTTAGGTTATACGTTTGTATTTCGATTTGCATGGAATTTTATTCATTTATATACATGCATTTATTTCACTTATGTAGCGAAATAGAAATTCATTGCGCGATATGAGAGTGCGTTCTGAATAAATTAATCTTACTTAAATTCAAAATCGTGAAAATGGAGGAATGAAAGAATTGTTTGACAAAACTTGACTCCTTTCAAAAGATTGTTTTTTCCATACTAATTGAATTACGGTGCAATCGTAACAGAGAAAAATTGAGAACTCATTTGTACTGAATTCTGAATAATTTTTGTCTTGTTAGTTACGGACTGTAATGACATAGTGACAAACTTAAAAGGGATAGGGAGGCTTAAAGGGTTAAAACGCCTCCAAAAGTTAAAAACACAACATTTATTTATTTAGTAAATATGAATGCGAACATTAAAAATAATAGTGGAAACCCAGTTCTATGTCTTTTATTCTAAAAGTCCAAATTTAGGTCGTTTCAGTAATCTTTGAATGAATCGAAAATTTCAATTCACTTACAATCGACATTTCCAATGTGAAACAATGTAGAAAACTTAATATTGAAAAATTCAAAATAATTACTGTGAGATAAGAAAGATTAACGAATTTTCAGTTCCGAGTTTTTACAAATAAGAAGAAAATTTTATTACAAATATTGCTCATGAAGAATCTGTTTTCATAGTCCAAATTTTAAGTAAAAACGCATATATGTATTTTAAATTTGAACTTTTTTTTTCACATATGTATTCAATAAGAGGGATTCCACTCCTTTGGCTCCGAGAAACCATACTTACACTTCTCAAGAAATTTGAACTTAGTTTGTAAACAAGGCAAAATTTCATAATTTGGAAGTTAAAGAAATAAAAGTAAATACTCCAAATTTTTAATCATACTTCCAATCTATTACAAAATGTACTTTCATTTGTTTATATGTTTATCTGTTAAAAATATGTTACTTATTTTTCTTGATCTACACTATCAGCAATATTAAACATTAAAAGAATTCATATTTAGTTTAAAACCTGATTGTGATTTATTGAAATAAAAAATTATAATCATACAGGTACACTTATAATAAAAAAATAATAAATAAATTATATTGTTTAGTTTTACTAAATTATAATCTGTTACATGATATATTTGACTATATATATATATATATATCATATTTATATATATGTATATCATTGTCAATTTTTAAGGGTCGATTTTTGAATTGATTGTTTCTACAAATGAAAAAAGGGAAAAATTTTAATACAAAAAAAGTAAAAATGTTTTTTCATACTTGTAGAACTCAATAGTTTTTTTTCCTCCACATCGTGAATCATTTGAGAATAATTCGGGAGGAATAAGTAGGTGAAATTTTTGACATAAAGAAACCTTTTTTTTTATCAAAGTAGACATGAAAAATTACCGGTGTGAAAAAATAAAAAGAAAATATCGAAAAGATTCAATATTTTGTCCTTGAAAAGTTATTTAGTATTTAGATGTACGAGTTCGAAAGTGGAAATATCACCAAAAACATATTATTGTTGAATGAACATTTAGATTCAGACAGTGAAAATCCAACTTGGAAAGGAGTTGAAGTATCATATCAAGAATTTAAAAAAAAACTAATATTTACAACTTTTCAATGTTATCAATCATCGCAAATTTTCAAAATAAAAATTTCAGCACAAAACACTTGCAATAAATTCATTAAAAAAATATTAGAATCAGAACAAATTGTCACTCGAAGTTAACAATTAAGAAAGTCTACTACATTACACTTTTCAATTCTAGTGATTTGATTTGCGTTCCATTATAAGAAAAAATTGTTTATTTCTTTCTAACCTTAGTAAGTCACAAATAAGTAAAACTGCATAATAGTCAGACTGGGTGAAATTCACCCCAGGTCCAAGAGTGTGATATTTTGTTTAAACAATGAGTAATAATCATCAAAATAAAATATTCTGCTGTTCTTAAAAAATACAATAAAAAGTTGGTATGGTTTTGATAACCAAAATCGATTGTTAAAATGTTATCTAAGACTGGCAAAGTGATGAGAACGAAAAAATTTGGTTTCTTACTTGAAAAAAAGTATTTTTCTATGAAATAGATTCCAAGAATAAAAAAATGTTAAAAACCATTCTCAAAAATTGATATTAACACAAAAAATTGTAAGAACGTGGAAATGAAAATGTCAAAGAGTAAGAATTAAAAGAAAAAGAACATGTAAAAGCATGAAAATACATAAGACTCTTCATCACAGTAATGATCCTCATGACTCATTCTGTGATTAAAACTGCGATCATGCTTTACATCGAACTTGAAAAGTCTTGTGGGTAAATTCCATCCACGGTAACTAATAGGGTTGAATACATAAAATACTACAGAACATTATAATAACATGACGTTTCCTCTTGAATGAAAATATAACATCTTTAAAAATTCAAAAATAACCACGTGAGACATTGAAATACGTAATTGAAATGTTTTAAATTTGAAGTTCCTCAGAATCAAGAAGAAAGAAATACAAAATATATAGGTCGAATTTAAACTATTCGAATATTACAAATATTCCACATTCCAAGAAAGTAAAAATATATTATTGGAAAACCCCTCTGGAAAATTTTTTTTGTATCCGACCATGTAATGGCGTAATGGCGGGCAATTGCATTACTGACGTGCATAGCTTGCATATTAGACTTGAAATTACAATAATTTCCACTGAGAGGAGATCGATGCAAATTGATCGAGTGATTACTCAGCGAATATAGTACCTACATACACTGATAATGTTTGTCCAATAAGCGAGGAAGTAGCGCGAGGTTGCGCACGAAATCAAGTCCCGCGAAAACGTTAATCTGCAAATTTGATCGTATTGTTTCGCGTCGCGATACGAATGAAAAACGGCCCGCCGCACTCGAAAAAAGCTCGACTTTTCCATTGTGGACGACGTGACAAAAGAAAAGACGCGAAGGAAATGTAAGGGAATTTCCGATTAATCCGCTCCGTTTCGTTCTTTTTTTCCTGGCTCATTGTTTCCTCCTAATTTATGACGAACTAGTAGGACCGCCGAAAGAAAATTCGAGCTTGAGACTTATCAAGGATAAAATATTATATTTCAGTAAAAACCAGTCATACTTTGGATTCCTGTCTTTAAAGTGACTTGGAAGACGTTCTCTTTTCGTCCTCATTCCTCTCGACCGGTTCCCTTTCTATTTGTCTTTCTCGCACTACAGTACAGTCACCTTAATAGATGTTGGATATTTTTGAGAATAATTTAGAGACTCGAGAACGTGAATAGAAGTATATCGAGAAATAAAATGGTTAAAAGAAGTGCATAATTTAAAAAAAACTACGAAATCGACTGCGGATGGCATAAAAATTAAATACAATAACGTAAGAAATAAAGAAATTATTAAAAACTAAAAATTATAGAAAATCGAAAAAAAAAACCTTAAATAAAGGTATGTTATTGGCATTTTTTTTTTTTGTATAAAAACAAAATAAAAATTTTATAACTCCGAGCTTTTAGTTGGCATAAAACCCTTTTCAAAAAATCATATTTTTGTCATTGCTACGTTTTCATTTTTTTGAGGAGTTTGATTTCTTTCTATTTTTTCATTGCAGTTCATTCTTGTAAAAACATTTCAACATTTTTAATTATTATTGAATTTTCGAAAAAACTTCTTTAAAGTCAGTTTAATTGTCATTTTTGAGTCAATAGAATTAAGAATACTTTACTTTTTTTTGTCTCTGAAAACTTGATCAAAAACTTTTTGTTGGGATCCCTCAAAATTTTAGAAAGTACATTTTTTATTATTTTTATTCACATTATTCATACTCTTTGTTATTTTATTATTAATTTTTCACTTTCATTTGATTTATTTATTTATCCAAGTATTCTCATATTATTCTTACAAGAAAGAGTCATAGATTTGAAGCATTTATTAACTATTATTCAATTTTAAAGTAAAAGGTACTCTATTCCTCTCCCCTTTTCCTCTCTTGTCATCAACGCGAACAAGTGTCATTTTAAAGAAAAATACGAATCCATAGCCGTCGATTTTCCGGGCTCGACGGTACATACGAAACCGCATTCAAAAACGCATCAACATGGAAAATATTAAATCCCGATTTCGTTCCATTGACGCGCATTCTAGTGCGCTGCAGGAAAAGCGAGAAAAACGCGATATTGTATGCACGGTTTAACGACGCTTTGTTTTTCGACTCTCGATCGCTTTGAATCCCACAAGTTTCCAACGAAATTTCCTAACTTTGCTTTCTATTGAAATCGCGTCCTCGAGAAAAGTTTATCGCAAATTGAATTTCACTGGCGCTTTTATGCGCGCGGCAATAAAAATCATGCAGGAAATTTCCCCGGTTTTATAGGCAGCCAAAAAAACTTGGCTTGATTTGGAAAGAAATGTTTCCTACGCAGGAGCAACAAGGGGTCATAAATTTGGCAAAAAAGGTTGTTTCTTTTTGTCGATGGACCATATTTTCGGCCCGCCACAATTCGTCGCCAAGTCACTCGGGTGAATTCAAATTCCGACGTTCGAAGGATTTAAAGATTCTGCTTTTATGCTTGGCTCCTTGATCCCGTCATCTTGAGATTGGAATTAAGGTCTATTCGGAGTGGTGTAAAAAAAAGTAATCAACTAAAAGTGGTTAGGAAAAAATGGGAGTAAAACGGTTGGGACGTATTTGTTTTGGTCGAGGATTTGTGGGTTTTATGAAAGGAATGCAGTTGTTTATGAAGATGTTTGTTCAAGAGGTTGAAAAATATAGTTTGTTTGTTGCAATGCATCTAATCAACGATTTTCTACTTCTTTTTTTTTTATGAGATTGTAGTTTTGTGCTGATATTCAAGGCTTATATGACTTCAATAAAATTGAAAAAAGTCGGTTCAGTAGTGAAAAGTTTTTTGAATTATCTAATCTGCATCAATAGTTGTAAGCAATGAAAGGATATGGTCTGAAATTATAATCGTTAAACCCAAAACAAAAAAAAAGAAAAAAAAAAAACACACACACCTTCTATTCCGTAATATACCTAAAAAAAAAACAGAATTCTATTGATATGTTATTGAAGGTAATCGTTTTCCGTATTATGCGGCAAAAAATTCAATTTTTTGAGCGTTAACAAAGCATTGAAAAATGCAACTAATCTTTTCAGCTATTACTTGTTTAAACAATTATTAGTGGTTCTTTTGCTCGTAATACAAAACACACTTACAAATACACGAAAAAAAATTTTTTTGATTATCTTGAGTTGTTTCGGAGATACTTATAATTTTCTAGTCAAGACTTACAAAAAGTTAGATTGTTTATAACAACAACGAATAACAATATTTTGACGGAATATGTACATGGTAAAATGATACCTTTAAGGTGACACAGAGACCGTTTTCTCCGCCTACTTCTTCCACTTATTTGTTTTCCGTTCTATGCGTCTTTCTCGCACTTCAGCAGCCTAAGTATACAAAACATTTTTTTTCAATTCCGTGATGTAGAGGAATTTTCGTGACACGCTTGACGTGTTTACAGTAGATCAAAAAAACAACATAATGCAAAGGCACTTAATAATACCTACTGATGAGTTCATTCATCATAATTATTTTTATTTTTGTGTATAGAAAAATTGTTATAAAATTTCGCAACGGTATATCTAAAGGCTGTAAGCAGTGTAACGATAAGCGATATGCAGATAAATTACTCACAAAATTTCAGCTGTGTCCATGCAGAGTCGCCTTAAATGCCCGCATTTGTGTAACACGACGCATTTCAAACTTTGCGATATGCGAAAAAGAAACAATAGCTTTGAACATTCTCTGAATTACTACTGGTTGAGATAAAATTTTCACATCATTGATTTTTCTCCACGTACTTTCATCATGAAAACGTTTTTATGAAAATTACTAAAAAAAATTTGATTTAGAACACTCTATTTGATTAATAAATTTGAATAAATCTACAGAATTTGTGCTTTGATATAACACTTCAAAACCAACAGTTTTGATAATTTTATCGATATGAAGTTATTTGAATTCGAAATGTCATTACCAAAGTATCAAATGTAAAAGACAATGAATAAAAAGGAGACGAATTTCTAATTTTAGATCTTTTTTTCAATGAAGAATCGAAGAAGTTAGGAATTGTTTTTGAATAAAGCAATATTTCATAAATTTTCTAATTATAAATAAAAATGAGAATACACAAGCATAGAAATTAAGGTTTATTTTCAGATTTATCTATAAGTATTACAATTTGTTTCGGTTTCACTTTGATTTTCAAAATCATTGACTTTAAAAAACCTTCAAAACTAGTTCAGCTCGACATGGGGAACAAGATTTGAAATTCATTTTGAATTTCCGAAAAGCCAAGGATGTGATAACAAAGACTAAACCTAAACGTCCTCAACCTACCATTCACGCAACATACTTGGATTCGCAGTAAACTTATTTGTTTTGATCATTAAATATAAAATATATTTATTATTCCAGAAAGTATCCAGAGACAGGGAATCGTCGTCCGTCATCAGACTATCGCCATCACTGTCAACCCTGGCTCAAGCCATGGCAGAAATCTTCTCTCATTTTCAATGGAAATCTGCTTCCATCGTAAGCGTTGGTAAGTAAAATCTAAAGAAACGTTTCCTTCTATATTTCGTTTCTCTCTACATAAACTCACATGTAAACTCCAGCATTTCTTGCGTTTCATTTATTATTTACGGAACATGGAAGATTTTTTAGTATATTTTACGATTTTCAGTGTTTTATAATATATATTTCTAGAATTCGATATTCTAGGATACAAATTTGAATCCATTTCCAATAATTTTATAAATTTTTTGAAAAATTACATTTTTAGAGTTTTTTATGTTTTATAGATTTCTGGTTTTTCTGCATTTTTTTAGTATGCATAGAATTCTGTAGCTTTTTCTTGTATTTTTAGAGATCGTTGGTTTTTTTTCAGATTTTCTGGGAGGATGATAATTTATAGAACTCGATATGTAGACCTAAAATTTTAGCCGTTTTTCAATAATTTTATAGATATTTGAGTGAATTACGTGTATATCGATTTTCGGTGTTTATAGATTTCTTGTACTTGCGTATTTTTATTGTATTAGTAAGATTTTGCACCTTTTCTTTGAATTTTAATAGATTGTGTGTATTTTTTCACATTTTTAACAAGTACCTACATTCCTAGAATTCGATGTTCTAGAATTGAAAGTGAATTGGATCCTCAATAATTTTATAGATTTTTGGAAAAATTACACAAACATAGGTTTTTTGTGGTTTATAGATTTCCTATATTTTCCGTTCATTTGTATTTATACGATTTTTTAAAATTTTTTGTACTCTTATTGATTTAAAGTACATTCATAGATTGAAATCCATGTATAAGTTTTTTTAAAATGTCATGCTCTAGAATTCAAAGTTGAATTTTTTTTTCAGATGTTTTAGAAAGTTCTTTAACAGAGTATCTACTTTAATTTTCAGTATTTTTTCAGAGTTTGCAGGTTTTCAGAAATTTTCTAGAATTTTTCTGAATTGTTATTATGGACTTCTAGAATTAGAAGCTTCAGGTTTCTAATTTTCTCAGATTTCTGGGATTTGCGAAAATTCCGATTTTGCTATAGTATAATTTCATTATATTGAAACAACTTTGCAAATTTTTGCTTACTATCTTACCCTTTTAGAATTTTTTTTATGCAAAAATTGGAGACAAAATGAATGCAATTTTAATTTGCGATTCCTGAATATATCGTTAACTTTGAGTTTACATGAAACCATTTAGTTTTTATTTGGTTTATATTTTTTCAAGTTTTCAGTAGGTACATTTTTACTGATTTCTACTTATTTCATTTTTCCTGCATTATTCTTTTTAATCGGTATTTGTCTCATTTACCATTATAATTTTCATTATTTTTACATGAAATAGTAACTTTATCCTAATTTCGGGAGGGATTTGAATCTGCAAAACCCCACTCTGCTTACACGCTTGGTGTCATAATAGTATTATATTGTTCTTGTTTTGTTAGTATGTTATTACATGATGCTATTGTGATGTCGATCTCTTCATTCATTTCTTGTTTTTTTTCCGTATTGTATTTATTTTGTATCCCTTTTGTCTAATGATTCTAGTTTTGTTTATTTTTTCCCGTTAGAAAAAAAATTAGAAAAATAGTGTTTTATGAAAGTTTTGTTTATGTTGATGTCATGTTTTCCTCCGGTTAGTGTCTTTAATTTTTTTTTCTATTTTCATACAGTGTGGTACTCTTCCAAGCTAATTATTTAACGCTTGCAGTTTTTTTAACAAAGTATCATTCACTTTTCCTGAAAATTTAGAACGAGAGGGGCGAGGGGACCCTAATGCTTTTTGCAGTCGAAGAATTTTAGAGAGGAACGAAAGCCGAAAGAGGCGTTAGAGATGTAAAAATTAATAGGCGAATCTTTGCAGATCACGAATTATGGTTGAATCTCGACAGGGAGATAGTTGGTGCCTTGCGAAGTATAGGAATTATACCACGCCATTACGCTCTGTTACCGCACAATGCCAGTTTGAAACAAATTCATGGGTCTCTGAAAGCTCTCCATGCAATCCCTTCCAGAGGTAAAATGAATCATTGCACGCACGAAAAAAAACCTGACTCATGGCACTTGTGATTAAATGGAAGTCGAGGTTTTTTTTCCTGAGACATGTTTGTATATCTCGTTGTGACTTCTGGAATAACAAAATAAAGAAAAAAAGGACATTAAGAGGTTGAAGCTATATGATAATGATTTTCGTGAGTTTCTGGAAAATTCATAGAGTTATGGGATTTCTAATTTTTGAAGATTGGAAGAGATTCTTAAAGTTTGTGTTTTTTTTCCACATTTTGTGTTTTCTCTTGAAACTCTCAATTATTTGTTACACTTGCGAATTCACAAAAACCATTTTTTGTGAAAAAGTTCTTGATTCCACGTGATTCGAAAAATCAAAAACGAGGGTTTTTCAGTGATCGTTGTTTGCCTGCCCTTGGACAGCGATTTGGCGAGCCAAGCCCTCTTGAAGCTAGACGAGCTGCAGGAATCGCGCCCGCCGAGTTCAATAATTCTCATGATTCAGCCGGAGCACCCAGAGCTTTTCGTCCCACCAAGGGACCGCGCCGTTTTGACCTCGGCACCGTTCGCCTCGAGCACGCAGTCTTCCAGTTTTTCTACCCCCGACGAGTCCCAAACTCGAGCGAACGCGGTGTTCTTGAACAGAGACACATTTTTACCCCCGAAGAATGTCAGTCGTACAATGTTGGAGAATCTCCTGATTTTAGTGCCCATTGACCAAAGGTAAACGAAGAATTCATTCAAATTGAATCACTTCCTTTACAAAATTTCATCCAAAATTTCAAAAAAAAAAAAAAGCAAAATAGAAAAGGAGCAAGGAAGCAATCAATAAAATAGACAGATGACATCGATGTTTTGACAAACGACCTATTTTCAGGATTGTTCTTCGATTTTGAGAGTTGACCCTTAACTTGAAGTGATAACCTTCAATTAATTTCAGGGTGAACACTTGATATAAAAGGTGGGGTTTTATTTTTGAGGGTTAAACCTAAAATTTCGGAGACCCTCTCATCTTTCAGCGTTAAGCATCAACTGATTTCAGAGATGACCCAAAAACTTAAGGGTATACACTCAACTTTCAGGTTTAACCCTGAGCTTTGAGGGTTAGCACTCAATTTTCAGAGTTAGCCCTCAATTTTGAAGGTTAACTCTTAACTTGTATAGGTAACCTTCGACCAATTAAAGGTTTATTCCTCAAATTATTTAAGGATTATGTACACTTGTTATTTGATCTTGTTTCAGCAAAAGTGTAGTGCAGCGGTGCACCCAGAAACAATTTCCGGAAGTGGTTTTCCGAAAAAACATATATTTCTTCTTTAGTTATTTTGAATACTAAAATCATCAAATTTTTACTTTCAATTTTTACTCTATTTATAACGAACGCTCAATTCATACATTAAACTCGATTGAATTTTATATATTTTTTTTTAGATTTCAGGGTTGCTCATGCTAAATTTCGATTTTTTTTCTTTGCATATTTGAATTTGGAAGAAGTATTTTAGTATTAATAAGTCCTCTTATTTTTTATGCGTCTGAATTGGTAATCATCAATTTTCTTCTCGTGAAATTCACATATATTTAGCGAAATTTCAGAGTAGAAGCCGTTTAATTCTTCGACGTTCAAAATACAATTGGTAATTATTCTATAGAACAAATTTTTTGTTTTAGCATTCATGCTGCAAAATTTTTCTAGATTTATATGGAGGAAAAACTGAGCACTCGGAGCCAGAATTTCAAATTATAACTTTATTCCATATGATCTATATTTCGGCAGCAGATGGGGCCCTCGTCAGGATCAAATCTCAGCATATTAAATATCCCATTATAAACGAGTTGTCAAAAGTGAAAATCAAAGTAAAAATGACCGTTGTAATCAATCATGCAGTTATGTAAAGGCGTTATATCACAAGGTTACTATTAATTCTCGAAAAACTCAACTGTAAAGCCTATTTCAGTTTTATAGTTATTATTTATAGTTTTTTTGTTATTGATTATTTAATATTTTTATTGTATATACCATTTTATAGATTGATAAAAGCCTGACAAATTTATATTTAATTTGAAGAATATTTCATTCAGAAAGTTAAAAATATCAGTTTTATCATGTTTATGTATCATGTTTCAATTTATTTCGTCGTGGTTTGATTCAAACTATTCATACATCATTCTCTATCCAACAAACTCTTTATTATGCAATTTTTTTGTTTTCAAAATGATTAATAACATACACTGAACTTTTGCTATTTCGAATGGCAAGTCTTTTATATTTCTCAGGTTTCTATTTTTCACTATTTTCATTTCGAATGCTAAGCGTACATTTTTTATGGAAGTCTCTATTTGTCAATATTTTCTCATGAGTTCCTTATCTTCAAGACTCACATCAAATCTGTAAAAAAAATAACGTGGAAAACATTGAATCTTTCAGATTGGAAAATGCCTTGATTTGTTTTTGTTTTTTTCATATCCAAATTCTTCTCTATTTCAAAATACAATAAACTGTTATCTGAAAAACACACCTTCTTAAAATTACAATATGTCATTCAAGTTTTGATACATGAAATATTGACTATAATTGATGTAATTATTTTTTTTCTTTATGTTCAAAGATAAAGATTTGAAGTTAATATTTACTTTTTTACCTAACACTTTAGCTATCGAAACTTATCATTTGAGCACTTCATCATTTTTGAGTTTAATTTCATTGAATTTGATCACATAGATACCTGTTAAATTTTAAAGTTGACACTGTTGAACCTGTCTGATTCTACAGTTAAAATTGGGAATTTCCAACAAAAGTCAATGGCCAGTTGTTTAACATTGTTTACTCATTCAAACGATCATAAAAAAGTTGAATAAAAATTTCCTATACGAAATAAAATAGAATTCATTGTTAACCTTCATTTTTTGCACATATTTTTCGAATCTCAGGGGAGGGGGGGTTTCGATCCCTAACCCCCCCCCTCCCTTTCTCTCTCTGCCTTCACCACTAATTTAGTGTATGATAAATGGAGAATAGTGTTCAGTGATATAATTTAGTATTAAGTCAAAAGGACACGATATTGATGAAAAAATTAAGTTGTCATTAATAAAAGCAATTTCAAAATTATTCATTCAAAAATCAATGTTTTCACACTGTTGATGCAATCCTCATGTTGATTTTACATGTCCGAAAAATGAAAGTTTCCAAGAGCAATATTGAGTAAAGAATGGGATATATTTTTAAGTGCTTATTCTTTGTAATTTTAAAAGAAGAAACAACAAAGTCTAAGAGAAAACCTCTAGTTTGTAGGTTGAACTGTATGTTTGAGGAAAAAAACCCTTCACTTTGAAAGTTTGCCCTCAAAGTTGAGATTTCACCCTGAAAGTTGAGGATTTATTCTAAAATTGAAAAGTTTATTCTATAACCCTGGCGATCCAAGTGCGACTGAACTTCGGTCGCTCTTCGGTCGCTGTTTGGCCAGTTTGGTCCCTCTTTGGTCCTTTTTGGGTCGCTTTTCGGTCGAACTCGAAACGTCACTCATGTACAAGATTTTTAGCAGCATTAGGAGTAAAAAAGGAGCTGTAGAGCACTGTAGAGGACCAATGCAGACCAATGAGTCTCGAAATTTTCGCGAGCTTCTGCTCGAGAAATCGACCGCGGACATCAGCTGATAGTTTGGCGTGCATAAGTGGTTATGTTGTTGTAAACAAAAACATAAACACTAATGTCCGCGATACCCAGACGTATTTTAGCCAGTGTTAAATTTAAATGTGAAAAAATGTAATTTAAACTAATTACCCTAGTGATTTTGATTTTTATAGAGTTTTTATAAAATTCCTTCTAAAATTTTGATATTTCCTATAAATTTTCGCTTTTTTCTATAAAGTTACTTCATGAAAACTTTATAAGAATGCCGTCTTTTTATAAAGATTTAATAAAGTTTTTATACAGTGACTTTTAAAAAAAAAAGCGAAAATATATAGAAAATACCGAAATTTTATAAGGGGCTTTATAAAAACTCTATAAAAACTCAAATCACTAGGGTAATTAGTTTAAATTACATTTTTTCACATTTTAATTAACACTCGCTAAAATACGTCGGAATATCGCGAACATTGGTGTTTATGTTTTTGTTTACAACAACATAACCGCTAATACACGCCAAACTGTCAGCTGACGTCCGTGGTCGATTTCTCTAGCAGAAGCTCGCGAAAATTTCGGGACTCATTGGTCCTCTAAAGTGCTCTACAGCCCCTTTTTTTACTCCTAACGCTCTTAAAAATCTTGTACATGAGTGCACATTAGTGACGTTTCGAGTTTGACCAAAAAGCGACCCAAAAAGGACCGAAGAGGGACCAAACTGGCCAAACAGCGACCGAAGAGCGACCGAATTCCAGTCCCTCTTCGGTCCCTCTTGGATCGCCAGGGAAGTTGAGGGTTGACCGTGGAATTATCCTGAAAATTGAGGGCTAATACTCAAGTTAACTGTTCTAAATAAGCATAAAAGTTAAGGCCGAAATTCGATTTTTTTTTTTTTTTTTTTTAATTTTAAGGGGTTAACCCTGAAAAATTGTAGTTTATTATGAAGAGGGTCTTTATGAATTGTTGTTTGTAAATAATAATGATGGTGTTATTAGATAGTTACAAAATGCTTTGATATGGTAGGCGAACCTTATTTACATGGAAAAGATGCACATGGAAAAGAGAAGTTTAGGTACAATATCTGTCCATCTACTATATTTTGTTTTTTATTTCACTGTTTTTTGTTTTCAGAATTTGAAGTGTTCGTCTTTTGCAACTTACATATATTAATAAGACGATCGCGATAAAGTAAAAAATAATGATTACGTAACATGTTGTAATTTGGTTGATTCAAATTTTGTAGAGAATACTATTTTTTCAAATTAGAACATTTCAAATGGATTTGGTGACACAAATTTTCAGACGAACATTATTTGAAAAAAAAAGAACAAGTTTCTGAAGCTGATGAAAAAATTTGCTATCTTTCGCTTTGTGCAGTTTTTCAATGAATATAGAAACTGCGAGTTTTCATAATTCGAAACTTTTCATGTTAGTGAATCGATTACAAAAAATAGCAAAAAAATTAATGACAAATTTGCGATGGTAGAGTTGTGGTCTGAAAGTACACGAACAAAATTTCTAGCATTGACAAGAATTCTTTCTACTTCTCTTAAATTTTAATTGCAATCACAAAAATATCCGTTGTAACATATCGGAAAAAAACTGATCGTGATAAGATACGAACCGGGATATTTTTTTCCATCATTATTTCTATTTTCGTCCATAAAACATAATCAATATTCCTAAAAATAAGAGCTGAGGTCACATATCTACGTAAACTTTTCTCCATTATTGTATTGTTTAATGATTTTTATCAACTGTGAAGCATTTTCTATCAAATTTATTCATTCATTTTCAATTTGAAGTATATATGGAAGTCATTTTTTACTTAAAACTTTTCTGAATTTCTGAATTTTACTGCCAGATAGTATTACTTCACTTAACTTATCCTTAATTCACTTAACTTATCCTTTATTCACTTAATTTATCCGTTGTGAATTTTTTATTTCAAGAAAATGTTTTGCCTGTATTTTCTGATTCCACAATTTTCGGACTTTTTTTTTAATGAACTTTTTTTGTAATAAATTTAAATCCCGAATATAGATTTTAAAAAGAGCAATAATTTATTCACTTCAAATTTTCTAATGCATTGCAGTTACATAAACAACGATGCAATTTTTTGCGATTTTCGCTTCGTTCTTCTTCCTATCACGTGGAAAAAAATGATTATGTAATACGTTTTAAGCCCATGCAATTCTAGCTATTCATAAAAAGTATACTAGTTAGTGATGAAAGAATCTTCAAAGTAAGAGGATTTATTAAACGAGTTGATACATAGAAACTTTCATTACGAAGAAAGCTTTTTAAGTGAAGATTATTTCTGGAAAATTCTCTCGGAGGAATCTTCTTGCATTCAATCATTCCCTTTGAATGTATCATTGAAAGAAAATCCTCTGGGGATGAGATGAAGATACTCCCAAATATGATTTCTGGACATTTCTTTCCAGCAAAAAGTCCTTCGAAGAGGAAGGAATCCTTGGAAGGAACGAATCGTCTGAAATTCGTATCCGCTATATATCAAGCGGGAATGTTTTATTGCAGCAATGTTACGTTTCGAAAATGGCGACGTACTAGGGTTCAAATGAATTTCTTTCTTCGAAATATATTGATTATGTAATGTATAACTTTACTGCTGAGTATAAAAGTTGAGCAAAAAATTGATAATAATCTAGGATGAGGTCCTGAGTAACTGACGTTCCGTAATTTTTAGAATTTATATCCAAAAGTTAATTAAGTATCTTTCAAGAAATCTCAATCCCAATGGTAAAAATCTATAGTAAAACTTATAATAACTTTATACAGCCCTTAATAAGACATTAACATCCTCAAATAGACGACCTTCGTTTTTTCATGCTATCGATTACCTTCCATCCGATAAACAAGTGTTGAATAAAATGCGACCGAGGGATGTGAAAAATTCATCCCCGTATGCAAAAAAGAAAAAAATTCACCGAAGGTCATCGAAACTTGTTGAGCTTGCAAATTATACTCGTCACCTTCGCATTCGGCTGTGGCCGGAAAAATGGAAAAAACGAGCGTCGTTTTTCGCGATGAACCCCGAGTGTATTTCTTGTTTCCCTCATCTTTTTATTCATAAGGGGCACCGTGTTGTATCGCATTCAGATATGACGTACAAAGGCTCTTCAATGGCACAGCCAGTTACGTGATACAGAGCGAAGTATCGCTGCTGAAGGAATCGCTCGATGTCCTCACCCGCGACAATTCCAGCTTGAACTCCTACAACAACAAAATGTTCACTTACACGATGTTGAGTTGGAACGAGAACGTTTGGAAACCAGTCCTCAGCGTCGTCGAGGACACGGAACAGCTATCGATTCGAGAGTTCGTTCGAAATGGATTTGCGGACGACTCGCTTTTTGATTCGCTTTGCCTGGATCCCGCAGGATGTTCACGTGAGAGAGATATATTTATACATACACGAGAAGCTCCGTTTGATTTCAGAACAAAAGTCGCGGTTGAAATTCAATAGGGATCTTGGGTGAATTCGCGGAGAGAGAACATTTTCATTTTGCTAGGTATGTTTTATAAAACAGAGGCTGGGTGGATTTAGTTTACTTGGAAAAGTGTGTTGAGGACTCGAAAGTCTTTGTTTTGACAATGTTTGGAGAACATTTTTATTTGGGAATATCTCTTAATCGAAATTAGTCAGTATTATGGCAGATTTTCAGTCAAATCTGATGGATTCAATTTAAAGGTATGTGGCAGCAGGAAATTCGTTTTAACGCACACAGAAAATCTGTCGTCCAGACAAAATAGATAATAATATATTGTAAGACATTTTCTGGTACTTCAGCTGGTTTTAGTATGAACCCTGAAACTTGAGGATTAACTTTCAACTTTCAGGGTTCACCTTCAACCTTAATGGTTCAATCACAACTTCTTTCAGTCAAGTCACATAAGTTTTTACTAACAAACACATATGAATTACCAACATTCATTTTTATTCCCTTGTAACTCGGAAATATATGATTCCGAAAAATCTTATGAGATTTTCAAATAAGTTATATGTTTTGCCCATTCTTATACGTTGAGTCAAAGAACTCGTAAAAGTTTTCAGAATTTTATAAGGCGTCCATATAAGTTTTCGTGATATTTATATGTTGCACATAAGTTTTTGAGAAACGTACAAGATAATTTTAAGATTTAGCAGAGTACTTTTAAGTTTCCTCAAAGCATATAAGTTTTTGCAAAATTGAGACAGATCCAACCAGATATCGTATTTTTGATTTTGCAAAAAAAAAGATAAGTAAATGATTCTACTCGATGCAATTATAATGGGATCGCAGGTTCCAATCATCGTTTTTGTAAAAATTTGTCTTCGTTTCTTCAGAGAATATAAAGAGCAGGCGGACATGTTATGACTAAATCAAGTTTTAATAGAAAAAATTTCAAAACTTATAAGTTTTCACAGACTCATACGTGGAAAACATATAAGATCCCACAAAACATATAAGGTGCACGGTACACACATATATAAGATATATATTAACATATAAGGTGGAGTTATAAGACTCAGAAAATTTATGTCACTTATGGCACGTTGCCTTACAAAAAAAGAATTTTATGTATTTTTTCTTCGTAACATACTTGGCCCAGAGTTGCAAGGGTAGTTGTTATCACTTGTTATTCATAATAACAATTCGTTGTAGTTGATGATAAATTGTTGATGAAAATATATTCAAGATTTAATAATTTCTATTGTTATTTTAAAAATCACATTTGGTAAAAAATTCTGTAAGTTAATGAATTTTTCTATTTAATAATGATTTTTTAAAGGATGATTACACTGTACAGCACAAAAAACATGATGTTAAGAAAAGTAAACTATAAAATGGTCAACTCGGTCAACTGAGAGTCGCGACCTCTTGAATCGGAATACCGAAGGTTTTTGCAAATTGCCCTCATTTTGTTAATTTTTTTGCGATTCAACAAGTTTATTGACGACTTGGGCAATGGTCAATCGTTTTACAAAATTCACAAATAAATATATGTCTTTTCAGAGACAATGGTCTTAATTCTGAAGGAAAAACAAATTTCAATGGATTCGAAAAACGATTTCCGTTTATTTTCGCAGAAAAAAAGTCTTCATTGTCCCCGCATCAATAAGGACAATGAAGAATTTGGCTCGAAGATTCTGAAAATCATTCAAGCTCCTCCCGAGCGAGAAAAATCTGTTATGGTCAGGACGCAGCACAACGACCGTTTGTGACGCAGGGACAATGAAGACATTTTTCACGCAAAAGAAAAAGGAATCGTCATTCAAATTCGTTAAAAAATTTTCGCTTCACGAATGAGACCTTTTCTCTGAAAACACACATATTCCTTGTTGAATATTAAAAGACGATTGATGATTGCGAAGTTGTCAATTAATTTGTTGAATTGCAAATAAATAAACAATATGAGCATATTTTTCAAAAACCTCCGGTAGTTTGATTCGAGAAGTCTTAAGTGACAATTATAGTTTACTTTCGTTTACGTCATTTTTAAGAAATTTTTGTAGAGCATTATCATAATTTTTATAAATAATAATTGATCGATGGACGGTAAACTATTTTGCTTGAAAGTATAAAAGAGTATTGAAGAGTAGATGGTTTACTTCTTTTTTCTTAGTTTTTAGCAAAATACTAAAAGTCAATGTCTTTTTTTGCTAAGCATGTCACTGCATACAGTGAATCATATATTTTAATGTTATTATTGGAAGGTTGACTCAAATATGTTATTTTCTAGATAATAATAGTTTTGAAGTTTGTATTGTTGGCTTTGTAATTAAATAAGGTTAAAAATCTTGAATGTATAGATTTCTATCATTTGTAACGATTTTCTGTTCATCATTGTTACAATATTCTATGAAAATTTTGTAAATTATTTATTGTTAGTTGACTGACAAGACTTGACATCATTTTAGAGAAGTAAAATATACAATAAATTTTTTAAAAATGTAGGAAAATTGCTAAACTTGGATGAAAAATAAGTTACAGTTAGAAAAAACCGCTTATTTCACTATCTTACACAACTTTCATTTTTTCGATTTTTTTTTCAATTTTTTTTTTTTTTTTTTTTTTTAGTTTTTGATATTGTCGATTGACTTTTCACAGGAAATTACAGCTCAAATAAAATTTTTATAAAGTTACTTCATAAGAACTGAGAAGCTTATAAGAATATTGTAAGTTCGCATTATTAGAAATCGAATTCTCATAAGAATTGAAGTTTTAATCAGAATCAAAATTACAAGGACTTGGTTAATCAATTCAAATACAGAGATATTTTTATGTCCAAAAATGATTATTGACTATGATGAAAACGAAATGCTATGACATTGAAACAAAAAAATTTAGGGAGCTAGAGGTACAGGTTAATGTTTAATGATAAGTTTTGAAAAATGCAGGGTTTCTTTTTAATTATTAAAAACATATTCAGAACATAGGTATATCATGGATATATTTTGATTTAACTTATTTTAATGACCATTATAATGATGGTCAATTTTCAAGATTCAGGGTAATCTTGGCAGAGCTGGTCCAAATAACCTTGAGAGTTCAAGGTTAAACCTAAAAAAGTTGAAGGTTAACCTGGTAAATTTGAGGGGCATTTGTAAAAGGAGTCGTACGAATAGCTGTGATCTCCACAAAATAAATTTAACTTCTTGACTATAGTAAAAAAACAATTAAAAGTTTATTTTTTATCAGAAGACTGACCTCCCATTGAATCTATATTTTTCCATGAAATTTCGTAAACATCATTGATGCTTCTAAACGATACGAAATAAAAAATAAACAAAGCTTCCTATTCCGAACACATAATCAAGAATATTTTCCAGATTTAAAACTAAATCGGATCTTTTTTTAGATTGGCAATACTTATAATAATAGGTTGAATAAATCAAAGAAATTTTAGATGAACAATTGTAAGGAAAACATAGCTCTTTCCGACTCTAACATTTAAAAGAGCAAAAAATTTTGAGCATGTTTTATTATACATATTCAAATTTGTCTATGGTATACTCAAAAATATCGAAAGATAGGCTATAATTTTTCCAGAACTAATTTTGAGATATTAAAACCGAGCTTGCACGAAATTGAAATTAAAACGAAATTTTGATTGAAATCCGCTGCGACTTTTTTTTCCATGAATATCATCCAATATCAAACATGATATTTTTTTTTCTTTTGAAAGGTCACGCAATAATTCCGTTCAGGACGTCGCACGTTGTTTTCATTGGACTGGGATCTCTCATATTTGCTGTTTTTGTCATCAGTGCCACTGCATTATTCAGGTGATAGCAAATTTCACGAGCAAGGTTGAAGCTATTTGCATATGCTGATTTCTTTCTATCCTTATTTCTGATAAATTTCAATTTCATCTTTACATTTCGCGTTTGTTATGTTATTTGATGTTTTTGATAATAAGAGAACGAATATATTTGAATATGAACATATATGTTGATTAAAATATATTGAAGAGAATCCGTATACATAAGTAGATCAAATTTTATTTTTATTCTAAATATATTTTCTTTCTTCGTAACTATGATATCAAAATTAATAGAAATCCTTCCTTATTACATAATGTTCACAAAACTTTGTATATGATTTTCCGATATAAAAACTATAGTTTTTTCATTTCACTTTGCATTAAACTTCAGAAAAATCAGAACGCTAATTTCTGGCGTAGAAAAACTTTTTCCATTGTGAAAAAATAACGAGTTTTAAATCGAGATACCAGCTCCCAACAAAAAAACAAAAAAATGCATATTACGAGGTACAACTTTCAGGCAGCATTTGCTGAAAAAGAGAATGTCGAAAGGACCGAACAAAATTATCTTGACGGCGTCGGACTTCGTATTTCCGCAGGTGCCTGAGACACGTCGGGTAACACGTAACTTGGTTATATTTAACGAGACATTTTGTTGCAGTCACTTTATTTTTCCCTCACCAAAGTTTCCGTCCTTTATGCAACTAAAATCCTTTTAAAAAACAGATAGTGTCCCTGATGAATTCAAATGTATTTACGGTATTTATTTGTTTTCGAGTTCGAAGTCACATTTTACTGTAAAACGTTTCATTTCAAGCTTTTACATTTTTTTGCTGGTTCATTTAAAAACAACGACACCAGCAAAGAGTCTTAAAATACATATTACGCACTTTACGCAACTCAAAATTAAGTAAAGTTTTTTATACAGAAATGCAGGGACGTCGCAACCGAGTGGGGTTAAGAAGGCACTTGCCACATATATCTTCAATTAGACCGCTTGCTTGTGATGTAGAAATTTACATAGGACTACATAAAAGACATAAATAGTTGAAAAAAATTGACAACTACTGAGAAGTTCAAAAATATGTCTATAAATACACGAAATGAATGAAGGTTGGATTATCTCGATAGTCACTTAATTTACCTAAAATCATTAAAACTTTTCAGCCTAGAGCATCTCATGCTGACAATTTATGTAGTAATCTATGAAAGTATTAGAAAATTACTCGTTCTTCATTAGTATAAAAAATATATGTGGCGTGGAACGACAAAAGGGACCTAAGGACCAAACTCGTCTTGGCCTACTTACTAATGCTTTCGAATCACATACTGTGCACAACCGATTTTGGTTCTTAGGTTCCTTTTTTCATTCCACGTCACATATATATGATACTGTAATAATAGGGATTCATTGAAAAAATAGAAATGTACAAAACTGTATTCCAGATATTCACTCTTGATAGAAGGAATCTATAAAAATTTACAATAAGAACATCAAATGTATAATTTGATGTTCTTATTGAAAATACGACAAAATATCAGAAGTACTGAAAAATATAAAAAATACTAATAATAAGAGGAATTCCTCAAATACCGAATATATATATAATTTACTAAAAATTGATAAAAATAATAAAAATCTTTGAAACTTTCATCACTTGAACATCCCATTGTGAATATCTACACAGAAATTCATCAAAACACTAGAATATTCAAAACATTCATGAATATTGAAAAAATACATAGCAGACTAAAACAAAAAGTTTCAAAAACTTTGTGAAATATTTAAATTTTCTGAATAAAAAAATATTCCTTCCTAGAAAATTGATAAAAATTGTAAGAATCTTTTAAATTTGAAACATTAAAGTAAACAATTTCAAAAATGTATATGGGATTTTTTAAAATACAAGATGTATATAAAAAGAACATGAAAAATCATTTTTAATTCGAATAGAACTATGAATATAAAAAATACAAAAAATACTTTAAATCAATAAGATACTGAAAATACATGTAAACATCAGCTCTCAAAAATAGAAATCTAATAGAAAATAATGAAATATCCATGAAACCTTTACATCCTTTAACATAGAATTCTAGATACATATATACGAATCCGTAAAACTGGCAGAAAATTAAAAAAACTGTGAAAATACTCCAAAATACGATGAATACTAAAAGCAACAAGAATCTATGAAATACCACTTATTTTTGAAAACGTTGTTTCCTGGAAAAATCTTTATAACATAATGAGAATTTAATTAAATTTGAATTTGAGATGATAAAATTCTTATAAATATATGAACCATGTGATAAAAAACCATCTTTCAATAATTATTGTAATTATAATTGTTCTCCTTATTATTATTATTATGATGATGATGATGATTATTATTATTATTATTATTATTATTATTATTATTATTATTATTATTATTATTATTATTATTATTATTATTATTATTATTATTATTATTATTATTATTATTATTATTATTATTATTATTATTATTATTATTACTACTACTCCTATTACTATTATTACTTTTATTACTATTATTATTATTACATACTATTATTACGTTCTTCATTATCGTTAACGAAAATTTATTATACTCCAATCGTCTAAAATTACATCGATTATTATGTTATGAAGTTGATTACGATTGTTATGAATCAATCGCATTTTCATTATTTCCAATTATATTCGAATATTCAAATATTTATCATACATACTTTTCACTTACATTACTTACGGTATTATTCATAAAACTGTATCGTTATTTTATTTATTTAGATCATGTTATGAAGCTATATTTTTTAAACGATATGACAGTCTATAGATCGTATACAAAAGTGCTAGAAATACTATTTCTGTATTTAATACCTTAAAGATACAAATTTAAATGAATTTTGCTATAATTTTCTCGAAAACCTATAAAAATATGTACTAAAGATTTTTGAACCGCCAATCCGAGAACATTAAATTTTAGAAAACAATGAAGAGAATTCATATAGGGACGATCTTATTCTTTAAATGGAAGGTATACTTTTTGGAAAATGCATTTCTAACAATGAAAGACTTCAAAACGAGATATTGAGATTTTATTTAAAAAGTGTTATAATTTTAAAAGTGAAAGCTAAAGCTTGCCAATTAATTTGTAAGATGTTATGATGCTGGAATAAATATTGATTGATACATTGAAATGAGTTTGACCCCACTGAGGAAAATGAGCTCTTGACACTCTTGACAATAGATTTATGGCAATTGAGACAAATGCGAATAAATAAAAACAAAATCATTTTTCATTTTTATTTACCATTGACCTGCATAGGAAAAAAACCATTACCTAATAACTCATTTTCTAACGGGCCTTTCATCATCTGAATATGCTCCCCTACGTAAAATTTCATTGCGACGCTCCTGCAGAGAAGTCACAATGGAATATGATTGATGAAAACTAACTACTTCTCTCATGGTAACAATTTACTTTAGTAACTCGTAACGATTTTTTTATCATCTTTACGAACATTCATTTCCCCTCTCCCATCAACTAAAAGCAAAAAATTATTGAAATATATGAAAATTGTTGAAAATGCTTGTTATTTTGTGATCAAAAGGTCGACGAGGGAATAGAAGCAATGCTGTGTTGCTGGCTCCAGCAATTTCAAGAATTTGGTGGCCCGGAGGTCGAAAAACCTGACCTCCTACAAGGTAGTGTCGGCTCATTGAGACATCACCTTCAAAACAGCACCGGAAATCTCGCGAGGCATCCAATATTGAAGGATCCTCGAGCCAGATACAACGTAAGTTGCGAGAGCAGTTTATTCGTAATCGTTGTTGCAACGGGATTCAAGTTATTGACCGCGATTCCCTAATAAACTCGGAATTGCAAATATGCCGAGCTCGTTACTGCATGTTATCAGCTGTAATAGAATTACCGACGCAATTCGCACAGCTCCCGCAATCCTTGAATTAGCGTTTCTGCTTTTTTGTCGGTTATTTGCGATCGTTATTATTGTCGGTTTATTTGGAAAAAATAATTTATAGATTTAGATAGAGACGACTTATTGGTAAAAAGTGTGAAAAGAGTTCTTGGCGATAAAAAACATGTTCCAATGCAAAATTCATAACCAAAATACTTCGAGTATATTTTGAATCGAAATATTATTGTTATTAGAATTTCCGAAAACAAAACGATTCTATGAAATAATATTCCCTGGAATTTTAACAGTTATCATATTATGAAAATTAATGACAATGAAATTTTTTTTAAAAAATTGTTCACCCAAATTTCTCCGTAATTGATTGCATCATATTCTAAAAAATTTCATCTGCGGCTATATTTACGCAAAAAAAAAGTTACGCAGATTTTATATGGCGTCGACGCGTTAACTCGGATTCACCGAGGATATGCCAAATATTTGTATAAATCCGTTCTGTGAGCGAAACTTCCTGTTATTTATTTTTCGGTGAATTGATGTTTTCTCCGGATTTCGCAGATTTCATACACTATAAAAAATATTGGTGAAAAGATTTCGAGTAGATTGAAAATAAGGTTTTTAAAAATTAAAGCCTGATTATATTATTAAAGCGTGTACTGATGGTATATGATATACATAATTTTCCAGCATCGGCACCTTATTTTACCAAAAGAACAAAAAATACTTCGGAAAAAAGTTTATGAGCAGTTATTTACATACATTTCATTTTAACGCTCTATCGTCTTTGTGATGATAAATTTCGCTCACTGTGATGATAAATTTATTTTAATGGCAAAAGATCTACCAAATAATAGTGGTAGGGGACCGAAAAGTAATTTAACAAGTTTTTGAGGTGCATATGAGCGAAATCTGGATGAATTGAACAAAATCGATTTTTAGTTTCATGTTCACCTAGATTCAGGATCTACCCCACTGTGCGTTCCAACCTTTACACCATAATTCTGTTTCTAAAATTATAAAAGGTAGAAAACGTTGCGAAGCATACAGTTTTTTGCGGACTTTCAGGAAATAATAATCCATACGTTCGAGCAGCACAAAGCTTTATCCTTGTGAAACATTTAAGGCTTATTTAAAAATTTATGCCCGAGCAGGGCTAGGCTCAAAACTTCAAATTGACTTTGTGGTCCAACGAAACATACAAAAGGGACTTCAAACTCTCCGTAATTTAAGTAATTCGAGCGAACAATCGATGAAAAAATTATGAGCAGTTATACATGAAAAAAGTCTTTAATTTTTTCTTTTTTAGATACTGTATCTTAGTTTTTTTTTAAATCAAGTACATTGGAAATAAACACATTTCCATACGTATTTTTTTGACGTAACTAATTAAGTATTGAAATTTTTAAGTATTCCAGAAATTCCAGGACATGGTCTCTCCATTAAGTAAATTCTTAGTACCCAAGAAAGTATTTGTTAGCACAGAGGAAATGTGTCTTCAATAGGAAAATAATTTTCGTGGAACTTCAATGGAAAATGTATAGAAACGATTTTTCCATCGGGATTCTTGAAGATAAATGAACTCGAATTTCCTTTTTTATTCAGCTGGTTAGTACGAAATTTATCGGAATATTTTTCCACTGGGTACCTTGAAGTAGAAAGAATAGACATATGGAGGAAAAAAGTGAGTAAGTGCTTTTTACAACGAATATTATTGGAAAAAAGTACAAAAAAATATCGGAAAATATCATGCTGCATTAAAATCATTTAAATAATGACGTGTTTTTCGCTGAGAAGAATTCTTTCTTTCCTTTTTTCATTCACTTCCTAAGTGTAAATTCCATCGCGAATTCACTGCTCAGTCTAAAATTAATAAATGAGTTATACCATGCATGAAAGTTTGTATGAACCTCGTGGTCCGATGAAACTGACGTAAGAGATTCCGGAAACTCGCTGAAACTTGAGGATACCAAGTAAAAAGTCGATGATACAGTGTAACAGCAGTTTCGCTTCAAAAAAGCTTCTTGAAATATTGAAAAACTGACTTTTAAAAAGACATCTTTCCACCAAGTTTTGCATATACTTCACAATTTTTTTCCATAACCTGTCTTGCGAATTCCACTTTTTATCGCCAATTTGCAAGTAAATAGTAACTGAATGTTCAAGTAAGGATGAGAAAAAACTTAGCAACGGAAGAAAAAAATTCTATTTTTCCCCACAAGCGAGGAAACTTGTTATTTCATTTCTTGAAGTTTTTTCTAATCGAATTTTTCTACTTACTTTGTTATGATTCTTAGCTACTTTTTCGTTACTTGTAAAACATAAATGACAGCGATAGAAAAATCTAGAAAAATTTCGTATTGAAACATTTATCATAAGTTTTGTACAAGTTATGAATTTTCGAAGGAAATGTGTGAAAAACTACATGCCAATACAATTTAAAACTTCTGTCGTTTTGTGGCACGTGTTAAATCATGTCTGATTTGTTTCAAACTCTATAAAATTTTTTTTCATATCTTGATTGATTTAAGGCCTCGGAATGGAGAAAATTCCGACATCTCCTAGTGAACGATAATTGTGAATTTCTTAGAAAAATGAACTTTTTGTAGGATTTTTGGAACATTTAGAGCTACGAATCAAAACCAGAATCCAACATCTTCTGGATGACCGGAATTTTTGCACGAGTAAATCGTTATTGAAAAATAATGATGACGTTATGTACGTAATTGCAGAGGAGTAGTTCAGATCCTTAGAAAGGATATTGTCTGTTTTCAGGGGGATTTAGTTCAATTGAAGGAAATTCCTTGTCAAAGTACATTCGAAATGAAAGGCAAGGCCATGGACGTACTTACGATGATTCATGGGCTTCGCCATGAAAACCTCAACCCTCTCATTGGCTGTTTGATCGAGCCGTCGAGGCCGTGCCTGGTTTACGAATACTGCTCTCGGGGCAGCCTGCAGGATATTTTGGTTGAGGATGATATCAAGCTCGACTGGTCCTTCAGGCTTTCTCTGTTGACGGATCTCGTTAGGGTAATTAATCACGATTCATGGAAATAAGATGCGTTGAAATGTGCATCTTAACTCAGGAAAAATGCTCGAGAAGCTTTGGTAAACGCTCACATTCGTAAATGAAAAGTTTCTGTCTTAATTTGCAGAAAAAGGGAACGTACCAATTGTGAATTCAATTATTTTATTGATTACTTTTAAGTCTAGGAAACCATGTTTTCTATATTTTGGAATAAATTATCATCTATTGTAATTTGAGAAAATATGTTGTAAATTCAGCATAAAGTACTTTCAATTGACATTGATTTCAACTAAAAATAATGGAGATTTAAATGGATGTGTTGATTTCGAATGCAGCTTTCTAGAAATGAGTACAAACAAAAAAAAAAAAGGTTTTCGCTTAGAACTCATGAATTATCAGTAGTACAAATATTTTTAGTCAGACGCAGATATACATTTTAATCTACAGTTATGACTTGAACATTCTTTGAAAACGTTTCAAAAAAATTTTTCCAGTTGTAATAACAACTTTTGAAAGAAGCGACTAGTAATCATTTTTTCAACGATTATTTATTAAAATTTTTACAATTTTCATTTGTTCCCCTATAAAAATTTCATAATATTGAGCGTAAAAATTTCAGATGATTTTTTATTCATTATAATAAACAATGGCTTCAGTTTTATCGTAGATCTTATGTTTTTCCTCTATAGAATTTCTTTTGATTAGAAACATTGGTTTCAAGTAATTGCAGATTTGACTATTGAATGGTACTTTACATAATTTTTGAATGAAGCATGTATTATCGAAAATCATGCATTCATGAAAGAAGGTATTCGCTTTCCATGCAGCATTCTAAATTTGAGCGAACGAGAGGAGAAAAAAACATGTCGCTGTTGAAGATTATTGAATTTTAAGTAGCACAAATCTTTTTAGTCAGCCGTAGGAAGGATTTACTCGGGAGACACTTAAATTAAAGTTTGTGACATGAAGAAAATTAAACACGATTTCAGTACTTTTTGCATTTTAATGTTAACCATTGCTATTGCTTTTTTATTTCTATCTTTTTATTTATATTACTTCTTCCTAGAAATAACGTTATCTATGTAACCTTGTGGAACTCGATACTGTAGAAATCAAAGGTCTGGAAATTTTTTTCAATTTTCAAAGATTTCCGCGAAATAATTATTTACCGAATTACGAAGATTTCTTGTGATTTCCGAATTTTTGTAATTTATACAATTTAGTAACATTTTCTGATAATTATGAAGATTTTTCAAACTTTTAGGAATCGTTCATTATATTTCTAAAATTTGATGCTGCGATAGTACAATTTACAACGATTTTTGAATTCAAGTTATTTTTTCGGAAAACAATATTTTTCTACAGATTTTCAGTCTTTTCAATGTTATTTTTTCGTGTTTCAAAGTATTTATGTGATATTAAGAAATATCAGACGTTCTTACTATTTGATGCACTGATTTACAAAATTGCATGTTCTAGTATGCGAAGTTTATATAAATTTCTGAGAAAATTATGTTTACCGAGTGTTTTTCGAAATTTTTTGGTATTCATGAAACATTGAAGGTTTTTTTTTAAATTATTTTTGTAGAATCTTAGCATTGTTGAAAACTGCTTCAAAGATTTTTCAAACTCGATGCTCTAGAATTGAAATTTCGAAAGTTTTATATTTTTTTAAATAAATTTCTGAAAAGTCACATCTTCACAGATTTCTAGTGTTTTATAAATTTTGTTGTTGTATTTTTATATAGTATTTATTAAATTTTACAGCATCATCTAGTATTCCTCTATACATCCAATATTTCTATAGATCACTGCAGAAATTTTGTTTTAAATTTAATTTTCATTGAGTTCGAAGTTTCACAGATTTCAAGTATTTGTAATTTTTCATGAAACAAATTTTTTAATGATATCTAGTACTTCGAGTATCTGTCCATTATTTGTATGATGCGAAAGTATTTCTAGAATCCATCATTTTCGTGGATTCTGATATTTCTTTATTATTAGCATAGTCGAAATAATTTTTTAAATTCTCATTCTCTACATCATACTTGCCCAACATTTATAGATACAATTATTCTGTCGAACAAAAAATCTATCTGAAACCAGAAATAATGTTATTTTTGATTTAAGAAATCAAAAAATTTCGAATGTCTTTTACCTATGAGAGAACTTACACGAAAAAATTTGTTAGTTCCTTATGATTCAAGTAAGAACATTTTTGATACTATCCGCTTATCCTCATTATTTATTATTATTATTTATATTTGATATTTCTTTGTACTATCATCATATTTTTATGCATTTTTCAAATATTTGTGTGTTATTGTGTGAATTTTTTTTTTTTCAATGCTAACATGAAATGATCATTGTATTTTGTCTGCATTTTGGAAGGGGATTGAACCACCAAAATGTCTTACTTCCAAAGTTTTTTAAAAAATTATCGCAAGATTTATCTCGCATGACAGATATGTTTCCAAACAAAAAATTGTAGAACTTTCCGAGTTATTGTTCAATCGAAACATCGGAAAGAAAAATATCGTACCAAATGGCAAGTATGGAAATTTTCTGTTGGCAAGGGTATGAAGTATCTGCACAGCAGCCCGGTACGTGTTCACGGTTATCTCACGTCTCGGAATTGTGTCATCGATGCTCGTTGGGTACTGAAAGTCACGGATTATGGTCTCCCGGCGTTTTACGAAGCGCAGAACATTGTGCCGCCTGCGAAAGCCGCCCGGGGTAAGTCAGGCTTTTTATTGAAAGTATTTCTCGTCCCTTTTGCCTTTTTTGAGAAACTATAACTTATCCTTGATAAAACCAATAGTTATGTGAATTTCTCGTTTTCAGCATGATCGTAATTGTAATTCATAATCATAGCGACACTTCAAATTTTTATTCTTAAATTTTAACAATGAATTAATACGTTCCAAAAATAACAACAAAAAAATCAGTGAACAAATAAAAATAATAATAATTTTATTATAATTTCATGTATTATTATTGTTCAATTTTCCAATAGTTCTTTATTTATTATCATACAAGGGAAAGATGTATCTTAGTCATTGCTATGATTTGATAAATTTCAAGGTTTCATAAATCTTCATTTTTTAATTTTTCATTAGGAATCAGTCAATTTTGGTTAATTAAGAATAAATTCTCAAAAGTCACGAAAAAGGACATTTAAGAAATTCCGAAATTTCTTCATGAGCTTATTTAAATATGAAATTTCAAGAAAAATATAAGAGAAATTCGCTGTTTAAAATTAAAAAATATACAATCAATTATTTTGTATACAAAAAAAAAGTTTTAAATCATGAAAATTGAATCAAGTGTTCCAAAAATCTTTTAGAACAATGAAAATTTAATGACTATTCTTAAAATTTAGCGATAAAACCTTGTTTCAAACTCCAGAAATAACCTACGAATTCTGATTTTTGAATAAATTTGAAGTCAGGCAAATTCGATTGTAAAAGTTGCTGATAAGTGATTGAACTCTCGAGAAATTTATAACAGTGTTCGTACATTTATCGGCTGAAATTTCTGACTCATCACCAAAGTTTTGTTGGCGAGTCAAAAAGTTTGCTCTGTAATTCGAGTGCAAAGAGCTACGTCGGGATGAAAATGTCAAATTTGATGATATTGGCTACTATCAATCCTCACATTTACGAGCGTCAATTATTTATGGTTCAATGATTTTCAAAAATTTTTGACCTGAATTCGTGCTAGAAGTAAAGAATATTCTCGGTTCAATAATGTTTCACTGTAAGCAAAATATTCCACTTACCATATTTTAAGTGAATTTTGTTCCATGAAGTGTACATGGTTATTTACTATCATAAAATGGATTGATGAAAATATCATCTTCGATACTTCTTTCAAGTGTTTACTCGAATTTTGGTCATGTAAAATCTGAATTGGAGTAGCAAAATTGCTGTTACATAAGTTATTGATTCGAAGCATAATTTCAATTTGGTGATAAAAATACTGAAAACGAATTTTGCAGAAACATGATGAAAAATCATTGTCCAAAACTCGTAGTCGTATTTTAGAACAAAAATTTGAAACTGAACGGTTCACGCATTTAATGAAATTTACTACATGTTTCTCATGGTTTCAGAAATCTAATAACTTCAATTTTTTAGATACTCTATGAAACATTCATCAACAGAAAAAAATTACAGAAAAACTTATCCATACTTTCAACACATTTATAGTCTACATAAGGAAAAATGTGCTCTGAAATTCAAGATGAATTCATGCACTGCAAACAAATGTTCAAATAAACTTAAAATTCCTGTATTTCGTGTCTCTTGACATCCAGATCTCCTCTCGACATCGCCGGAAATGTTGCGGCAACCGGCGTTGCAGAAGAAGGGCACTCAACATGGCGATGTTTACAGTTTTGGAATAATAATGCAGGAAGTTGTAGTCCGTGGAGAACCTTTCTGCATGCTTGCTCAGTCTCCTGAAGGTAAGGATTTGATAAAAGTAGAAAACAGACTTAGGGACCATCAAAATAATGACATTCGTCGTCTATTATGTGTCTATTTACTAACTACAATTTAGTATGATTTTCAATTTATTGTGAGTTCAATTTAGGGTCGTGACTTCACTACTTTGAGTATGTAAAAGTTTTCAAATTATTTTTATAACATATATCACACGATAATATTATTGGTAATTATCAACAACTTGAATAATTGTCTGTAAGTTTTGGTACAGTAAGTTATCCACTTAAAAATCCAAATTTTCATCTTACTGGAAAATTTCTAACGTGTAATCTTATGTCACTGAAACATTTATTTTTTTATGTTTTATTTCCTTTTTTTCCTTATCTATTTAGATTTTCAGTAGAAAACTGGTTACATTCTTGCAGTAAGTTTTTTTTTGTGGAAAATTTTTAATTAGTACAAATCCGAATGGATAACAAATTGAAGAACCAATTGACGGAAGGCTATTTATCTAGTTTGTTTTCCTATTTGAAAAGCAAAAGGAAATGTTGAGCAGTGTCGATCTTAATAACATTTTTTAAATATGTAGTAATCAAATGCAAAATTTGAACAACTTTAACAGGTTTTAGATAACTTTCGTTTTACAGTTTTTTGATTATTGTAAAAATTGAAAAATTCGTTACAGTTTTCATAACCTTGAAAATTTTCGAAAGTTGTAACTGCTACAGAAATTGCGAGTGTTTTGACAGTTTATAACACATTTGAAAATTTGCAAGAGTTTGTTATGAATATAACTATTTTTCAATGTAATAGTTTTGATCTTTCGACAGTTGAAGTCAAATCTATCAAACAAACCTAAAAATAAACGAATTTCTATTTTGCAGGCTCAAAAACATCGAGAAGCGGTGAATTAAACATTTATCGAAAATTTCATCATGAGTATAGATAAATTTCCTGACTTTGGGAAAATTCTATATTTTTGCAACTCTCAAATAACTGTCTCACCCATTTAATAAGTAAAATGACAACAAAATTATGAAAATTGTTCTGAATGATTTTAAATAACAGTAGTGTCCTGTTCGAACTGATAAATTCTTTTAAAAAACTCTCAAATTGTTCAAATTTATCATGAACATTATTCAATACAGTTAAAACTACGACTATAGTTTTTATTACTTTCTTTCGTTGTAACCGATTTTGCATAAAATGACAATATAATTCAAAAATTTTGTTTACCTGTAAAAAATAATTTGCACACAAATTCTTCGATACAATTAATTTAAATTGCTTCACTTGTCATATCTTTTATTCAGATTGTTTTGAGTGACAGCACAATGTCCTTCTGAAGTTTGTGATATATACGTATCATCAAATTGATGCTTTGTAATTATAAAACACACTTTCGAAGATTCGCTCCCTCATAAAGTTACACATACGAATAATTAACCATATTCAATAAATAACACTCGTTTACATAAAAACTGTACCTCGTCGAAAAACTGTTTTTAGACAAATTGTAGGTCCCATAGCTTAAAAACTACTGTCATTTTTTTTCCAAAGAACTGTTTCCAAAAAAAAAAAAAGCAAAAAATGTGTTTTTCGGGCCCTTTTCTCAGATATTGCAAGAAATATGAATAAAAATCAATTTGAATAACATGTTTTTCTTAATTGAAATATGTAGTAGTTTCTATGTCACCAACGTTTAAAGTGAAAGAAAAGAGCTATTTTGAGAAAAACTCATGTTTATGTATGAATTTTTTTTTATCTTCAACACCCATAACGGCCAATACTCATAAACTACTATTTTGATTACCAAAAACAGCATATCTTGATGAAGATACCAAGTACACTTTTTGAATGATATACATTTTATGTTTATAGAATCGATGGTTCTCGATATTTCAGGGAGTAACTGAAAAAAGGCTTAAAAACATTTCTTTTTGATTTCATGTTGATAACGCTTCTTTAGAAAAATAAATTTGGTCCCAGTTATCAAAAAATGTCTAAATTAGTAATCATCAGACACTTTTCATCACAGTTTTTCTTAACCTAACATTGAAAATGGACAAATTTTATTATTGTGATTGTCAAGATTTTCTGTGAAGGGTTGACGTGATTTCATCACTCAATGAGATTTCCGAACGTTCATTACACGCCCGATCGTTTCGAAATATCGACGTGATTCGATAATAATCACCCGTCAACGTCGTGGGATTTGACGAGCCACATTTTTCTCCTCGCGAAAGCCCCTTCGAGAGCTCGTGATTCGCGACACTAGAGAGATTATCACGATGCCCCGTCTGACTTGGTGCCTGAAATTCCATTTCGAGGCATCCGTAATTACATTTCGCTCCAAGCTCATTTCATTATTAACACGTTCCCATCCGCGTAGTCTCCGTTCTTGACAGTGAAATATACCCAGCGAAACGCTACTTAGCGCGAGGGAATTTTATTCGAATGCGATACCGAAGCGCCTTTTACGTGGAGCTCGTTGAGGCTCACCCAGGGAGTTTACCCGTGAATGCCACTCTCAACTTCGACCTCGTTAATTAATGTTTGCGTTACATTAGCCATTCCGCATTGATAAGAAAACTTTTATGGATTCTTTATTCTGTGGTCCTTGTAAATTGCACCGAGAAAATGGTATGGTCGTCACGTGAAACCGTAGAAGTAGTTAGGTTCTCGCAGACTGCGAAACAAAAAATTGAGTGTGTTATTGGAAATTTACTAATGAAGTGAAAAAAGATATCGACCACATTGACGGAAATGGAATTGACTAGACTTGTTAAAAATGAAGCGAATGTGACGTCTTTACTTACAGATCATCAGTGAGATTCCGAATGGAAGTTACTTTTAGTTTTTTATTGTTAGCTTTAATTTTTTTCGTTTAGATTTCTTTTTACTGGGTGGTATACAAGGATTATCTAAATTTTCGATTTCCTAGTCAAATTGTATTTCGAAATTCTTTTTACAATGTCGAGGTTTTGACTTCCATTTTTGAGTCCTTTTACAGACCTGCAGTGCACATTCCTCTTCGTATTTAAATCGTAAGACAATTTACCGTGCAACTACATTAATAAATACGACTAAAGTCATTCAACTTCATACTTACAGATATTTCTTAATACAAACCATCTCATTAAATAGCGTATTCCGATAATTATGCTTTTCATTCAAAATCTCAATATTCTCTCAATTAAAGTCATGTCCACAATCGATTCTATGTTGACTGGTAACCAAAAGTTCAGAATCTACTCTATTATATAATTTTGAAGTTTTGAAGTTTGAAGTTCGTTCTTAATTTTTTATCAAATTATAATTTACATATGGGTCAAGCCATGTCAAGTGTGTCACTTAATTTTCATGTGTTTTCTGGAAAGTGGGAACTATTGTGAATATCTTTGAACAATCACGATACAAAAATAAACTTTTCATCTTTTTCCGAAATTCCACTCCATTTTTGTTTACTTTAATAAAAAATTTTATAACTTGAAAAAAGAAAACTTCTGACACGTTTGCAATGATTTTATGAAAAATATTTGAAAGTTTAGTTCAATGTTCCTTTTTCCAATCTTCATTTTTGAGCAAATAAATTCGAAAAATGACTATTATTTTTAGTAACAATTTTTTGAATAAAAGGCTGTCCATAAATTACTCAAAGCAATTTTCAGGATTTTTTTATCTCCCCCTCTACGTTACTAACTGACACACGAGCTTGAACCCCCCTTAAGATGACTCGCAACCTACTGTAGTGCGAGAGAGATGCTTAGAATGGGATTCAGTTGAAAGGAAGAAGGACAAAAAGAGAAGGTCTTGCGAGTCGTCTTAAAGTGTAACGTAACGCAGTATTCAAAAATAAAATATAAATACAGTCATTCTACATATTTTTCAATAACATGAAAAACGCAAATCATACGAAGACTTTTATTGTACTAAAAACAATGTTTTCGAAAAGCTTTTGCAATTCAAAAAATTATGTCGACGCGCGAAGCAATGCTCAGGAGAGCGCTCAAAAAAGAATTACGAATATCCGAAACGCCTCAAAATCCGAAAAGAACTATTGCCAAGTTTCTGAAATAATGAATCGCTATTGTTCAAATTTTTAAATTGTTCAGTTTGTAATTAGTTTTGCCGTTTTTTATACACTTGGAATTTGTTGAGTACGTGGTTACTCGGATATCAATTATTTATTATTTACCAAATCAACTATTGCATTGATAACATTCTTATATTTTTTTTAATTCGGATACGAAAAGTTAATAAAGTTTCGATCTCAAAGATAGAAAGAAAAACAAATTCTGAATTATCGTGAAAATTTTGGCATTGTCTTATTTTTAGAGAATAGAATATAATTGCTTAAATTTTTGAAAAAAAGTAGGAGTTTCATTCATTTTTTTTTTTATTTTGCTACTTATCATAAGTTTTTTGTTGTCTTTTTGAAACTAAAAATCAAATATTAGTAAAGTTATTGTACCACAAGTAAAAAATTCTACAACGTGTTGATCATCTCGACTATTTTTGAATTTATTCACTGTGTAGACATTCGAGCAACTGAAAGTTTCCACTCAATACTACAAAATTTCTTCAAGTTTCAAATTTTCTTAAGCATTTAGTTTTTTGATACTGTTGCAACTATGTATATACGTACAAAAATTTCAAGAATAAATTTTAGAACAATTCTACATTTTTTTGGCTTTTTTCAAACTTAGAATTGAATGACAAATTTGTAATGAAAAGTATAAAATTATTACAAATTCCGAATTTCGTTAATAATTTTACATCACGCGTTCTGGTTTTATAATTCATAATGAAATTCCTCGAAATCTGGGTTCAGCGGTAGAAAATTGTATATAGTATAAAATGTTTTTTATATTTTCGTAGAATTTTGAAATGTTGTCTTCATCTACATGGTTCAGAATTCAATGTTGTATTTCACATTTAGGATGAGCAAAAAATTAAACACAGCAATATATTCCACTGTTCTCCTCCTCCAAATCAATTCCATCCTTAAAAGTCAGAGTATTATACTCCAAGTTCAGGTGAAAAAAGTTAAATTTGCAAGACGGTTGAAATTATAATCAAAAGTTGCTAAACAAATTATAATCACATTAATAAAAATATCGACAATTTTGAATTATATTAATTTTTTATAATATATTCTATTGGTTCAATTCGAAATTTAATCTTAATGATTCAGGATCAAAATTAGTTGTTCCGAATGGTGATAATTTTTTTCAGTAGGCTATTTTCAAATTTTTAATAATTAGCATTCTTGAAATTAAAAATATGTATGTCGATTTCTCATGCCGATTAAGGGAACATGAAAACATTTCGAATTTGTTACGTAACATTTTCTCGACCCCCGCCCCCCGTGTCACAAACTGTCACATCGAGCTGCCCCCCCCCCCCACCTAGGAGCGTTGCGTAATTTATCAATAGACCGTAAGTCTGATTTTGTATACGTTCTCTACATGTCATAATCATGAAATTTTACAAAATTCAGTTTGTACTTCCACTGAAGTGTTCCACAAAGCATTTATTTTCATTTTCACATTTGAGAGTAGTAGAGGTTTTTTTTTTTTTTTTTTTTTTTTTGTCGCGTCACGCAGATCTCCGCTGTGTTCGAAGTATACATGCGGCGTCTAGTTGATAATGTGGCCATCGAAAACAATAAAAAAATAGTACGTTTCGCATCTAGGGAAAAAATGACTTACATCCTCGTGAAAAATTATTTTTTTTACATGGTGCGAACGATTTTTTTTAGACCGCTATCATAAAAAGTATAATTTTCCGAATATCCTGTATAATTTCTTGAATAAGACGAGCTTCAAAGTTATAGTTCTTAGCATAAATTAAGAATCATGTATGCAAAGAAGCTTTTTTTCGCACGATGATACAAATTTAGAGTGAATTGGTTTTCAAGCATGAATTATGTGTTTGGATTGTGATCTGTTTATTTACAAGAAATTTCGGTAATGGCAATTTCAAATCATATGAGGAAATTACAAATGATTTTCATTTTGGACAAATGCTTATCCGAAAATCGTCATTCACATTTCGTAGAAGGATCAGCCAGAATCACAAAATTGCAACTATCTCAAATTGACATGATGAAACTATTCAAAGTTACTGAAATCACCATTTTCCTTTCTAATTATTGACGGTGTACATTATTAACCATTCAGTTTCTGCGCTTTTGATGCTCAGCCTTTCAAAGTTGTAAAATTCAATAAAATCAGTGGAAGGGAAAAACAAATCATAGTACAATTTTTCATTGTGATGGAAGAGTCAAGAACTGCTCGTCCTGCAATGTCTATATATTGTGGTCATGAATGAAAGGAAGGTTTCTTTGCTCAATGTTCTAGAAATAATCGAAAAATTGAAAAACCCTCCGCCGCTGATAAGGCCGTCGGTGAGTAAGGGTGCGGCCCCTCCAGAAGCCATAAACATCATGAGACAGTGCTGGGCAGAAGCGCCGGACATGAGACCTGATTTCAACGCAATTCACGACCTCTTCAAGAAATTGAATCACGGCAGGTAGGTACGGCTACGCGTTCCCTCTGGCGCAAATTGTACAAACAGACGGGTTGGATAGTTGTGTGTTCATGAAACAACCGGAAGCTAAATAACTTTGAAGGTGCTTAGCACATACTTATAGAAGAAATCCTGTCTAACTTTGCTGGAATTTCCAGAACAAGATGAAGGACTTTTGTACAAGTTTCGTATACGATAGAGAATCTTCGGATATTGCAGAATTGATACATTTATATGGTTTACTTTGTGTACACAATTGGAAATGATTAATGTTCTTGTATTTTTTTCTTTTCTCTCGATTTCATTGGGGAAACGACTTGACCAGGCAAAGCTATTATCGTTTAAATGACCCCTTGTGAAAAAAAACTATTGAAAACTATTGGTAACTATTGATCAAAAGTTTCCAATAGTTTTTTAATCCTATAGTTTCCAATAGTTTCCAAAATAATTGAAACTATAAAAACTATGGAAACTATTAGAAGATTAATAATTGAAGCTATGGAAATCATTGAAACTATTTCAATGACTGACAATCATTGAGATGATTGAAAATCATTGAAATGATTGAAAATCATAGAAAATCTTGAAAATGATGGAAAATTGTTTCCAATTTGAAAATTGCACTAAAAATTGTGCTTTCACAATTTTCATGGAAATAATCATTAAATTGTGATTTCAAATCGGATTTGAAAATCATTGAAAATCTTGAAAGTAATTGAAAATCATTTTTAATTTGAAAATTACATTATAAATTATGATTTAACAATTTTCATGCAAATAATCATTAAATTGTGATTTCAAATCGGATTTGAAAATCATTGAAACTATTTCGATTATTGAAACTATTTCAATCATTGAAACATTTAATCATTGCAACTATTGGCAGAAATATTATAGGAACTATTGAAACTATGGAAGCTGTAAGAAGGGAAATTATTGAAACCATAGTAACTATGAAATATACTGAAAGGTAAATTATTCAAACTATGAAAACTATGGAAACTATTAGAAGATAAATTATTGAAGCTATGGAAATCATTTAAACTATTTCAATGTTTGAAAATCTTGAAAATGATTAAAAATCATTGAAAATCTTGAAAATGATTAAAAATCATTGAAAACCTTGAAAATTGTTTCCAATTTGAAAATTGCACTAAAACTTGTGCTTCCATAATTTTCATGCAAATAATCATTAAATTGTAATTTCAGATCGGATTCGAAAATGTTTGAAAATCATGGAAACTATTTTAATGACTGAAAATCATTGAAATGATCGAAAATCATTCAAAATCTTGAAAGTGATTGAAAATTATTTTCAATATGAAAATTGCATTAAAAATTGTAATTTAACAATTTTCATGCAAATCATCATTAAATTGTGATTTCAAATCGGATTTGAAAATGATTTAAAATCATTGAAGTTAATAGTTACAATGATTTATCATCACTGAAACTATTTCAATCATTGAAATTATTGGCAGGAATATTATAGGAACTATTAAAACTATGGAAACTATAAGAAGGTAAATTATTGAAACTACTAAAACTATTGAAATCATTCAATAGTTTCTCGATAGCTTCCCAATAATTTCAAATAGTTTTTAATAGTCCCCAACAGTTGCTAATAGTTTTTTTTTCATAAGAGACGTTTTTTTGTTTTATGATATTGATCTTAAATTACCGAAGTTGCATTACAATCTATTCAGATTTAATTTACAGATCAACATTATTAATTATGCCTCATAGGATCTTTTAGGAATAAATGGGAAGTTACTCTAAAATTTGAAAACCTATTTCAAGCTTTTTATCGTGAAACATCTCGTTAAGTATTTGTAGATAAATAATAAAACATATTTTCTAAATAACATCAAACATCATTGACTGTCGTTTTTGAAACATATTACTTCCAAAAAATGGATGACTTGAACTGTGGAAATAATATAAACTTTCAATTATTGCAGTTCAATTAACAGTATAAAACTCAACACATCGTTATCAAGAATAGATCATATCCGATCACGCATTCACAGTTCAATCCCAAAAGTACTCACAGCTTCGATGAAATCACTCGCAAATTGAAAGTCGCTTCAAAAATAAAGTCTTTAAATCACAATTCTATTACTCTCTTAAAATACATTCCTCTCGCGTGAGGCACGCAACAAACCCGCAAAACTCAAATCACATTTACTGACTTTCGCATCCACCGGATTCGCTTCACGCCCTTTAATCCCGTGAAAAATGTCGATAACCAAGTCTCGCTCCGTTTATTTGCAGGAAAGTTAACTTCGTCGACACGATGTTCCAAATGCTGGAAAAATACTCTAACAATCTTGAAGATTTAATAAGAGGTGATTAACGTAAAATACATTTTTTGCATGCAAAGTTACTCATTGAAGTACAATTTTTTCATAACATTTTTTTAAAACTATAAGTCGTTATAGTGATATTTCAACAGGGCTAGATTTAGATTTATCAAGGCCTTCTTTCGTATAGAATGATTCGTGATAGAAATTTTCTTTAAAAAATGCAATATTATATGATACTCGAAGCCAATAGAATCAAAAAAAAAAAAAAAAAAAAAAAACAAATTATAATAGTTTTATACATCCATAGTTTTTTTCTATCTTTAAACCGTTTGTGGACTACACCAGTAATCTAAAAATTACCACACATCATAAACAGTATTGAAACATCATTTTAAAAAATGTTACTGCATAATTTACTGCCATTTTAAACTATTCATAACAAAAGAATATCATTTTTTGAATACTAAAACTCAGGGTTTGGAAAGTTACTTAAAAAAATATAACGCGTTTCGTTACCGTTATAAAAGTAAAAAAAAGTAATTCGTTACGTTACCATTACTTGAAAAGAAACAGTACCTCGCTACCGTTGACACCTAAAAAAAAACGTTCCGTTACTTTCACTTTACTTTTTGGGATAAATTGAATGTAAATAACAAAAATCGAAAAACTAAGGCTGAAAAATACAATATTAACGTACTTGTGATTATGTTCTAAAGAAAGCGTTTATTTCAGATATAATAAAAAATTCTAGTTTGTACTTTTTCACCCTGAAAAAAAAATAAGCTTTTTCAAATTTGTACATTTTTTCAAGTTCACGTAATTTTTGAATAATATGACTTTTGATACAATGTTAGCGACAAGGAAACATTCGCGAATTCAATAGATTTTTAAGAGAATCTTACATACTCAGATTTTCAAAATTTTTGCATTTTTTTGCATTTTTCAGTAAAATGTTGCAAGATTTTCTAGTATTTTTCTGAATTATACCATTTTTCTGTCCATTGATAAACAGATTTCAAGATTTTCAAGCTCTAAAATTCAAAGTTCATTAAATTATTTGTATTTGACAGGATTTTTCAGCAAATAGTGTCTATGAAGATTTACATTTCCTTTGATTTTTTTGATAGTACTCCTTCAATTTTTCTACAATTTGAAGAATTGTTCAGTGTTTCTGAAACTATTCAAATTTTTCAGGATGATAGAATTTTCCCATAATTTTAGTATTTTTTAAAATATATTATTATATACATTTTGAGAATTTGAAACTTCAAAATTTGAACGTAATGGAATTTCCCCTGTTAGGATTTTCCAGAAAACAGGGTCTTGATAGATTTTTACTCATATCAGTACTTTTCATATTTCTTCAGTTTTTCTATGATTTTAAGGATCGTTCATTATTTTTAGATATTGCTGTATATGAATTTCTGGCATTCGAAAGATTTTCAATGTATTATATATTTACACGTATTTTTCATTACGTATTTTCTTTCTGTATTTCTAAGTATTTATAGAATGTTGTAGAATTTTTGAGTTTTTTTAAAGACATCTCTTTAAATTTACGGAATGGGACAAAATTGAAAGTTCGAAATTTCAGAAATATTTCGATCGATTTTCCAGAAGACAGTTTCTCTATAGAGTTATACAGCCCTCGGTATTTTTTGTATTTTTCGCAGAGTTATACGCTTAGAAAAATTTTCTTATCTTTCTATAGACTTCTGCGAACATAATTATATTTTTAGCAGTCAAAGTTTGAAAAACTGAAGTTTTTCGATTTGTGGAATTACATTAATCATTAAAGAATCAAACAACATGAAACTTATTAAAATCTAGTCTTAAATATGTTTCTTATTGTTTTTTTTTTTTGTATTCATTGTATTGCATAAGATATTCTATCAGAATTTCTAGATCTTACAGATCCTGCTTTAGATTTTGTGATCTATAGATTTTAGGTATTTTTATATATTTTCATGCGAATTTCCAAAAGTCGATACTTTGAATTCTGAAAGTTCCTAATGAAAAGTAAATCGCATATTCTTTGTCAACATTTTTACACAAATTCCCAATACTCCACATTGTTTCATTAATAATTATTAATATAGAATTGTTCATTTTGAAATGAGCAAGTTAAAAATTGCATACGTCTCAGTTTTAGAACATTTCTAAAAAAGTTACAAATTGTGCTAAAAACTTAACGAGACAGATGAAAGTAACGTAAAATGACGTTTCAGTAATAATAACGTTTCAGAGTAACGCGTTACTTCCAAACCCTGCTAAAATTATTATTAGTCAAAAAATTTGTAAAGAATAAACGTTAGTATAAACAATTACGAATGAATTTCTTCCCTTCCTCTAAATGTTTTCAAAGAATCAACTTTTCCTCTGCAACTCTAATCTCGACAATTTTTATCACAGTTGACGCTGGTTCCTTTAAGTAGTAAATTCCTGGCCCCTACCTAAATCCAGTCCTGATTGATACAATAGAAACAATAATTACAAAGATAACTTTATCACACAAATTCTCTAAATAAAAATTTCAGAAAGAACAGAGCAATTGGACATGGAGAAAAAGAAAACCGAGCAGTTGCTGAACCGTATGTTGCCAAGGTATGTAACGTTTTCCCCCAATTTCTTCCCAAGGCTTCGTACCCGAGGGCTGTTTGAAATATTTACGTCCTCAATAAGTTCTGGCCGAGATTTTCGGCTGTATTATTATCGACCCCGGGGGAGAAGGGGGTGTCTAATTTCGCAAAATGCGTGATTTAAGCTCAGTGGCGGAGAAGCTGAAACTCGGTATGCCTGTGGAGGCCATCACTGAAGAATTCAGCGAAGTCACCATATACTTCTCCGATATCGTGGGCTTCACTACCATATCGGCTTACTCCACGCCCTTTCAAGTTGTCGACCTCTTGAACGACTTGTACAGCTGTTTTGACCTAGTCATCAACGCTTATAACGTTTACAAAGTAATTCTTATCCCCTTACTAAAAATATTTACATTTTTTTTTTTCATTTTCATTATGTTTAATCAGAATCGTGTAGGTTCTGAGAAAAACTTTAGGTTTGAAACAAAAAGATGTCAAGATTTTGTAGTTTTTATATTCTTCTTTCGTCTTCCAATGATTCATGTTGCGAAAAAATATTTAATGAATATGTTAATTCGGGCTGGCGTTGATTTATTGTGCAAAGGTAGAGACAATTGGAGACGCTTACATGGTTGTTGGCGGCTGTCCAGTAAGAATACCAGATCATGCCTCTCAAATAGCTACGATGGCGTTAGACTTGCTCCACCAGAGCGGAAAATTTAAGCTCAAACATCTTAACACCCAGCTCCGATTGAGGATAGGACTTCACACGGGTAAGTCACAGAATGGAATTGCAGTAACCCTGTTATTTTTCGAGTCTTGTTTTATTCTAAGAGGTGTTTAAGTTAATAATTTTAGGTTGGACTAACCTTTTTTTCCTGTAGACTGATAATATTTATAGTTTTTTTGGAGGGTTAACTTACGTTATTAAGATCCATTTTGTTATGAATGTTTATTGTGCTAAAGATGTAGTTTTTCATTGCTTCGAAAATACCAAGATCCATTTCAGGAAAACAAATTTTGGGAAAGTTGAATAACCTTCTTTCATTGGAAGAAAACGGCTGCTGAAAATTATACATTGTTAGTTGAAGCTTATGGTGAACATGCTCTAGCCAAAAAAATTTGTGAACGATGGTTTCAACGCTCTAAAAGTGGGGATTTTGATGTGAAAGACAATAAGCGTTCAGGTCAACCAAAAAAATTGGAAGATGCAGATTTACAAGCATTTTTGCATAAATACTCAACTCAAACGTTAAGGGGTTATATACACTTGTGCTCGAGAAAAAAATGCGATTTCACAATGTTTTTTTTTTTGGAGAAACAACACAATATTTTTTGAAAAACTTATTTCCTATTTATTTATCAATGTCACAAGGTACTTAAGAAATTTGTTCAGAATTAAATTTTCATGATTGTGTGTATTATAGCAACTGTGCCAAAATCCGATGTTTTTCCGCAGAAAGCACAGTTTCTCGGAAACCATTTATCTGAATAGTCTGATTTTAAGAAAAACTTTTTTCTTCTGCTGTAAAAACCGAAATCTCAGACGTTAAAAAATTAACCATTTTAGGAAAATGACCACTATTTTCGTAAAAATATTATTTCAGCAAAATCCTTCGTTCACGCAGAGCGTAAAAGTATAAACTAGAGGTTTTTTTTTTTTTTTTTTTTGTATTACAGATGAACAGTTCCTAATTTATTATGCTCACCGCACGCGGTGTCAGAAAAGTTGTGTTTTGGCACAATGGTCGCTACGACCTTAATTACGAAAATTTTTTTCCGAAAAAATTCATAAAATACTTTCGGACATGCATTTATAAATAGGATTTAAGTTTTTGAAAAAAATTGTTTTCTTTTTCCAGAAAAAAATCGTGAAAATGCTCTGTATTTCTCGAGCGCAAGTGTACATAACCCCTAAAAACAATCAGCAGAAACATTTATTAATACGCAATTAATTATTTATCAACGTCTACGTGAATTCGCAAAGATCCAAAAGGAAGGAAAATAGGTTCCATATGAATTAAAGGAAAGAGACATGAAAAGGCGAAAATCCAAGCATTGAAGAAAAAACGACCGCAATATGCCTACACACACGATAAAGTCATTTTTTATATAACCATGCTTGACCTTATGTTTAAAAATTTGTTAAAAACTATTCAGAAAACATTTAATTGGACGTCTCATTCTACTTCGTATTCACCGGATTTGGCCCCTTGAGATTTCACAACAACTTTGTTATTTTTACGAAGAAGTAAAAATTTGGCTTGATGTATGATTGACTTCAAAAAACGAACAGTTTTTTTGGCACGAAATCTATTTTTTAACAGAAAAATGGGAAAAGGTCATATATATATATATATATATATATATATATATATATATATATATATATATATATATATATATATATATATATATATATGTAGCAGTGGCCAACACTTTGATTTTGAGTTAATTCAGAAAATTTGTAGAAGATTGACGTTGATGCGTCTTTTTTTACAACAGAATTTTGACTGATTTTTGAGACCTACGTAAATTTCAAAATTTTCGAGTATATCCCAAATTGTGTAACATTTACATTTAGCTAACGAGATAAGGTTTCAGTGAAAAATATTAGGTTTAAATATTAGGGACATCATATGTAGTTTGGATTATACGTTTGTTTAAAGATAGGTGTCTATCTTAGGACACTTCTCTATAAAACCGATATTTTTTAAATTAATAATATAATTACGAACCATGTTTTTAATTTTTATTCATTATTTACGTATAAAGAATTCTAGTCAAACATATGGTGTAATTCTGATCGAGAGTTTTTTATAAATGAAATCGGAAAAATGGAACGAATTGAATTAGGTGCCGTTTCACATGCGTTTACGTGAGGAAGCATTAATTACACGAGAAAACGTGTGCTCCGTAATTGGACTTTTTGCTATTCCGTATGTGCATTTAAATTTCACAGTCCTGCTATTACGGTTTTACTTATCAAAAATTTATTATCACAGTGTTTGTTCATTTTTGCTAACTAACTATCAAAGAGAGAAAAAAAATATTCGCCAGTAAAAGACACTTTTTTGAACATTCTAAGAATGGGATCTATTATTATTTTGATTATACTTCGTAGTTGTAGAATGAGTTTTCAGAAACTACAGAAAAACTTTTTTCCTTCACGAAATAACGTAAAATTCAAAAAATTGTAATGAGAATAATTCATGAAATTTTGGACCTGTTAATTGAGTTTATGAAACTTGAAAATATACTATAACGTAGCTTCTGTAATTTACAAAAGTCTCACACAATAATTTTACTATAATTCATAATGTATAAAAATTACAGTCAGTGAATTTATTGGAAATTCATGAAATGGTTAGAATTCTGAAAAAGACTGGTAAATCGAAATTCTGTCCATTTCGAAAAAAATTGTGTTAAAAATACCATCGCTTTACAACTATAAAAAAAATGATTTAAGTTTCATAGGGTAAATCTGCATGCCAAAAAAAATAATTAGGATTTAGATAATAGATTTCAAATAAATGTAATTATTCAATTAAATAACAATTATTTCTTCTACATACAAAAAAGTTGCTACACCTTGTTGGATGTAACGAAGCAGGTAGTTAAATTCACTTCTCTGTTATAGCGTTCCCATTTTCTAAGTAATTATAGGGATTATTAATCAAAGTATACTAACAAAACTCTAGAAGTTCCGATTAAAAATTCATTGACGTGAAAATGCACCAACTTTCAATAATAGTCCCGAATCGTGAAAGCTTGGTAACGTATTCACCGTTATCGAGTACCGAAAGTCTAACACTGAGCAGGGAAACGAAATTATGAGCGAATTCTTCAACCTTTGATCATGCAATGAATTTAATGAAATCAGAATGTGATATAAATTATGGGTACTATACTATAAAAATAAGATGATCAAGTTTATAAGATAGAATTAATTTTAAACTTATCGAAGCTTTGTGGATTAATGTGGATGAAAATTATGTTTTTGAAAAAATCAAAATCAGTGAAGAATCAAAGGAATAAATAAGCGTATAATAAATGTTGAAAAGAACAAAATTGAGAAGTTCATATTAATACTGTAAATATTTTTCAGGTATAATGTACACATATTATGTGTGCAATACGCATGCTGCATGAAATTTATTGTTGATTAATTTCATAAGAGGGAAAAATAACAGATAATTTTATTTACAACAAGATTTGTATATTTTTTGTCCACAAAATTTAACATTTATCTCGCCTAACTTTGAAGTAAGTTACAGAAAAGAAAGAAAAATCAGAGTTTCATTATCATTATAATTTTCAAAGCGAAACGAAAAAAAATGTATGAAAAGAGTTTTCCGAGATGATAATGAAAGAGGGAAGTTAAAATTTCTAAGAATAATTTAACACCTGAACTTGGAATAATTAAGACAAGAAATTATCTTCGTTCCACTTATTTTTCGTAGGTTCTTTTTTGCTTCTCCTGTACTAACTTCCAAGACCATTTATTTTTTATGCTATTAATTAAACTGTTCAGCTACATTGCCTATCTCATTAGATTTTTCACTACGTTATAGATAATTGGTAATTATTCAAGGTTGGTTTTCTAAACTTCAAGATTCAATTTCATGTAATAATTTTCATCAACAGTTGTGGAAAGGGATTCATCGCGATATTTTTTTATTTTTTACTTAGAACTTGTTTATTGTAAGTTAAAAATTCTACATTTCGATGTAATTTGTAGAGAGTGTAATTTATTAAAACTTGTAATTTTGAGAGTTTGTAATTTGTTAAAACTGTCATGAATTTACCTGAAAAAATGTATCGAGTACTCTTTGTACAGTTTCATTGGAAAATTATTACTTGTCACGTAGTTTGAATTCATTTACAGAAAAATCTGGATAAATATGGCGAAATAATTATAAACATACAGATATTTTCTCATGAAACTGTAGAAAAAAGTATTTCACTTATATTTTGTGGCAAACTCCCTATAGTTTTTCTTACACTATTCAAAGCGAGGAACTTTTCATATTTACCGAGCAAGAGATGTTTTTTTCAGGGTTCACATTAAAAAATTTTAGTTCTTTCAAGTTTAGAAAAAAAGATATATCACCTTGTTCCCAGTCACATTAAGAAACTTCTATACTTTTCTGGTACATTTAATTTATTTCCAGAATAAATTAAAAAACATGATTTGGCTATCATGTATATTAAAAAATCTTCCTATACAACTGTATAAAAGGTTACATATCCATATTTGATGTTTTTTTTTTATTTGAGAGCAGGACGAGATTACTGTGGAAAAAACTATAGTAATTTTCTCTCAAAATATGAGTGTATTGCTTCATACACATGTATGAGAAGTATTACATATTCTTTTGGTATGATTGCTATATTTTAAGAAAACGTAAAAAATATAGTTTTAATACCGAAAACATACTGTAAATTTTCCATGCAACTGTACAAAAAGTGATTTGCACATTTTTTATTGTAGAATCACTACTTTTCTACATGTTTTATGTTAGGTCAATTTTTATAATCATAAATGGTTGAATTTGAATTTATAAATATAAAAATTAAGAATAAAAATACGAACAATTATCCCTACAATTACGTTAGAAATTATTTCAAATGTGTCCAAGAGAAACTGCAGTATTTCTTCAGAATTGATAAAAAGTGGCAATCTTGCAATATTAAGTCAGTCAATTTAAATGTGTTTCTTTTTTTTTTTTGTAAAGAACAATTTTACAACAAGAAAAAATTAATTGGTTTCATTTTAAAAACGAGTACATTAGTTAAAATGCAGTAGCTGAAAAAATTTTGCCTTTTTTGAGGTATATTGACTGCATTTTAGAAAAACATTCAAAAAAATATTGTGTTAATGTGATAGATAATAGGAAAATTTTTCCATGCAACTAGTGATGCACCGTGTTTCTTGCTTTTCTTGAAATTAGAGGATAATGTCACTTTAGGAAAAATTATAGTAAATCTCTCCTCAAATATAGATTTATTACTTTTCATATAGTTATACAGGAAACGTCTATACTCTTCTGACATTTTAACTACATCTGTAGAAAAAACTGCGAAAAATATCATAGAAACACATGAATTTACTGATTCAACTGTACCTTAATTGATATATCTATAAAGTGTACTATTTTTGTTGATTATAAGACATGATTTCAGTGTAAGTGAAATCCCATGTAATGATTTTATATCAAAATATGTGTATTTTTTGCATTTTATTGCGTGGGAGAAAGAACGGATTTTCATGTGACTGTGGATCAGTCAAATTTGAATTTTCATTAGTCAACGCTGACAATTCGAGTTAAAGGATTGCTGCAACAGTGAATCTGTCAAACGTGTCCACACAAAATGAATCTGTTAAAGTGATAGATGAATTCGTTCGGATCGTGAAAAATATTTAATTTTTTCGCAAAATTTCTAAAAAATACGCAATAAATTTCCTGATTATTTACAAAATTTATTAGTAAGTTAGTAGTTAACATCGATAACTAAACACTCATAAAAATGAAAAAAAAAAAAAACGTGCTAATTGTCTTTTGGTTTCTGGTAAAGGCAACAATATGCGAGTTCCAAATTATTATATACGAAATTATTATAATCGATTATTAGAAGTCAAGACCTCATATGTTTGAAAAATTTTGTATGTTAAAAAAGTACTAATCAGTGTTTTTTCTAAATGAGTTTATTTCTAACATGAACTTCGCAGTTCGCGATACCTTGGATGAATTAATCTTTAATTGACAGCGCAACGTAAGAAATGTAGGCCATTTTATTGAAAAAAATAATTTCTTCACAACTTGCTATTACATAATTGAAAATTGAGTAGTGAACTTTAAATTCAATGATTGATGAAACCTATATCTTATTACGAGTTCTGCCAATGCCTCGGCGTAAGTCTGCGAACCCTGCCTCAAAAACATGAACAATTGCCCTACTTTCCCCCCTGGAACTATAAGAACGTGTTTCACGTCGTTCAAAAGCCCCGTTCGACGATAGCCGAGAAATGCACTCGGAAATGGAGCATAATTTGACGCGATTTGTGCCTGTTCCATTACCGTCGGCCAGGCCCTTGCTGTGCGGGTGTAGTGGGCTTGACGATGCCGCGTTATTGTCTGTTCGGCGACACCGTCAATACCGCTTCGAGGATGGAATCAACCGGTGCACCGTGGAGAATCCACCTGAGCAAAGAGACGAGGGATCGATTAATGCAAGTCGGCGGTTATTACATCGATTACCGCGGACGCACCGACATCAAGGGCAAAGGAAAAATGCCGACGTATTGGCTGCTGGGGAAACAAGGCTTCGAAAAAGAACTCCCAACACCGCCGCCGTTGGGGTGAGCTACTGAATTTGCAACGCTTCGACGCCCGCTCGTAATAATATACACTCCTCCCTCGCACATTATTTTATCCACCCCTTGTCCCTAATGGCTTTTCATCAACCGAACCGTTAGAAACGCGTGATCGTCTTTAAATAGACCCCGTTGACATGGTTTACTTTCGCTTTTTATGAAATACCCTTTTCATACCTCATCGTCCCCTGCAGTGATGTTCTAAACAGTCGGGTCATGCACTGGTTGTACAGAATTTTATTGGGTTTTCTTGTTTCCCTTATGGGAATAACTTTTGGATTTCAGGGTTGACCTTTAAAATGGCTGAGGGGTGACCTTGAAGGTTAGGGGAAGTTACTGCATTAGTTAGGTTACCATTTTCGAGGCTAGTTTTGAGGCTTTGAATTTGGTAATCATTATCTTGAGATTACTTTGAGCTAGCAATTTTTATTTTCTTCGTGTAGAAATTAAAATTTGAAGAAGAAAACCGAAAAATATTTAGGAAATTTCACTTTTGTTCGGCATACTGGGACCACATGTACGCCACGGCAATATTTCACTTTTTTTTTTAATATTTACTTTCTTTTATCTCAATAACAAAATTTTCTTAAAGAAAATTTTAGCTTTTTTCCTTTTTTTCTGAAGCAACGTTTGAGAAGTAAAATTGGGTAAATTTTCAATCTTTTTGTATCAAAATTTTATCTAGTTATGTATTTTTTTTTGTGGAAATATTTTTTCATTTTTGTTTTTCCTTCAGAATTTATACTTGTAATTACCTCAAAAAAAATTAAAAGCATATCATATCGAATTGGCTTTGAGTGATCAATTCCTCAACTTTTCTAAGGATGCTTAGAGCATATCACCCTGACAACTTGGAAAAATAACATCTGAAATAATTTGAAAAAAAAGGCAACTCAAAATATAAGGAGTTTATTTTGAATAATAATCTTTGTCGCTGATGGGGAGCTTATAAGTTCTCAGAGTGCAAAAAGTCTTTCTACGTAAGTTTGCCAAATAAAAGTTACAAAACTCAAAAAATTCAAATTGTAAACTGAAAAGAACCGACCAATCATTCAAATTTTCAATAAGCAGAAAAATAATATTTCAAAATACGAAACTCCAAGATTTCCATTGAAAATTCGACTGAATGACAATATTTAAAAAAGAAATCTTAGAGGTTTGAATAAAATATTAATTTTTCTAAAAATTTTTAAAAGTATTATTTCTAAAAGTTAGCAGTTTTCGAAAAGTTTGTGAATTTTCACGATATAACTGCAGAAAATAAAAAAACTTGGCGATTGAATGTAACTATTATTAACTTCAATTGACTCTGAGCTTTGTGCGAACAATGAGAAAAACGGATTCAAATACTTTAGGACATTAGAACAAGTAAGAGATATTGACAAAATTTACGTTTTAAACTAAAAAAAATTAATAATCATTCAAATTCTGGAGACTGTGGAAGAAACCTTTCGGAATATCAAGTCAAAAAAGTGTCACTCAATAAAATAATTTAACAAATAGAAGATATTTGAATAAAAATACGAAACTTTGAGGTATCTACTGACATATTTTCATGTCGAAAGATGTTAAAACCCAAGAATATGTAGTTTTAATGTTAAGTTGGCAAATTTTTTATAGGCTGAATTTATAAAAAAAAGATGATTGAGTTCTATTATCATAAATCTGATTATCGAGGTATCGCTTTAACTTTCTTTGTGTGAATAGCATCAGATCGTAAGAAAAACTGCGAAAGCATGATAAATCCGGAAAATTGATATTATGTTATTTTGAAGCTCATCGGGCTGAATGTTACTAAAATTTTCAAATGTTCAGAATTGATATCTAATATAGGTACGTCAGTTTAAAAGAATTTATAACGGAAAATTCGACGATTCGAGAATACTGGAAAGGAAACTTCTAAATTTTGATGCGGTAACTGATATTATCGTAATTAAATGGATATTAGAACTTACAAATCTATAATTCGCATGTCAAATTTGTACTTTTGTAAATTTCACTCGAAAATCGATTCCAACTGAGTGGCTCATTTCTCATTGATTTTGATTGATTCAGCATGGTTCAATATATTTCGAGCCTGATTCCGAAAGTTGTACATTGTTGATTCGGCTGATTCCAGCTGATTCCAAATCAGTACAAGCTTGAATCACTCAGATTCGCTCGAGTAAGATCAAAGTTTGAATCGATTTAAAACATAAAGAATCATTGATTTCCAAAATGGATGGCTCAGGCAAGATAATGTTGATAATTTCATTTCCTGGATTTTTTAGATAGCACATTTCGTAGTCGTATTCACGATGCTTTATTTGCAGGAAAGTAATCGTTTTTTTTTTTGCATTGCTGCTGGGCAGAGAGGACCATGGGTAAGATTTGTTTATTATAAACAAAATATAGTACTCATAAATTCGTTCTAATATTCTTTTAATTTCATCAACAAAAATGAGCTAATGCTGCCAAAAAAAATTTGTCGTGTCAAGTTGTGACAAATAGCACTTTATAAATCTAAAACAGTTAAATACGGATTTCCTGTCAAATATGACTGATTTACTGTTGCCGCATTCCTTTTAATTGAATCGATTACATTTGACTGTTCAAACGTGTGATATCAACAGATGAATCTGTTGAATTTGACACATTAAATAAAAAGGAGTCCGGCAACAGCACAATCAGTCAGATCTGACTGATTCAGATGTATATGGGCACATCTTTTTGCTGCCTTTGCAAAGGTTTTTTTTCTGTGTTGCATAAGAAGCTCAAGTACAAAATCAATTTTATCGACGTCACTATATGAGCAGGTTGAGAAATGAATAAATTTTCCCAAAGCCTTGACGAGAACCTAATTATCGAAACTCTGGAGTCGGAGCGAGCGGAAGTGGCCGCGCCCCAGCTCCTCGCAGCGACTTCGGAAGACAGTTCTGGAGAGTGCAGCCCATCCCTGGCTACGGCTTCCGGCACTCAAGCTTCCCCGAGTCGAGCGAAATTGGCTGGTAGCGAGCAATCATCGCTGGATAAAGCGATGACCACGCGTCGGGTCTCGGTGTCCGTTCACGAGGAAAAAAGCTACACGAGCAAATCCGGCGAGGCCGTGGAAATTCTCCGGGACATCGTCAAAAGCCCGGAGTATTCCGGTAACGCGAACGTCCCGAAAAGCATTTCTGGCGACCCCCCAGGTGTGCCCCAGGTCCCGCCGACGGCGCTTCTAGGCGCTTCCACTACTTCCTTGACGTCCATCTCGAGCAGCTTTCGCGGTAGGCACAGACGCATAGGAAACTTCGATGGAGACTTTAGTACTCCCTATAATCATTATAGGTGCCTTTCGCCCAATGAAAATCATGGTAAGTCGAGGTTTTTTTCTTGGAAGATGAAATGATTTTGAATTTTTCATTATGATACAACGATTCTCTTCTTTCTGAAGTTGTCATCTAAGAGATGAAAAAATCGAATTTCTCTAGTCTTTTCAACAGTCTCTTACAGTCTCAGTTATCTCCTGACCATGTTACTAAATATATATATATACATGTATATAATGTATGTAAAGTAAATAGCAATTACCATGATATCGACATTTATTCATAAATGCATAGAAATTTTCGCAAAATTATCGGAAAAAGTGGCCAAATACTGAAGAAATTCCGTAGAAATCAAAAATCCAAGATTTCTTCCATGCCAATATATTAAACATTTCTTTACGGTGTGGAAAAGTATCCATACAAACGTATGAAGATATTCCATTTATTATTTGCATTTCAGAGATCGATGAAATGAGATAATATCTCTATTTTTGGAACTCTGTCTTTCTTGTCTGATCACTGAACACATGAATTAGATTTATTTTTAAGCTCAGAAGAGACCAGCATATTTCTGAGTATAATGAAACACTGGACGGGTTACGTGTAAATACTAAGAGGGAATGTTTTGTTAGTGTTCTAATTTTCCAATCGCGAAAACATGGAACACCCTATTACTTAGCTCGTGAGATAAAATCTAAAAATGAATCGTCATCGCGTGCAGCTGGAGTGGCAGAGTATCAATTGACGACACCTTTTGCGAGGACTTCTTTTTACGAGGATGCGTTCATTATCAAGGGAAAAAATTTATGGAATTCGATTCCATAAAAATTGCTTTTACTGACAACATAACTCTTTTTAAAGCGCGGTTCCATAGGTATCTGATGGATAAGCAGAAAGAAACATGATTTTTCGCAAGTATTCTTGACTATTTGAATAATGTCATATCCTGGATAGGTTTCAATGATTAGGTGGATGGTTGGTTTTTTGCACTATTGTCAGCTCAATTGTTAGTTTGGCAATTGATTTTGTATTTTCCCACTGTTTTTTTTGCATTCATTTCTATTAGTATCATTATATTGATTTTTATGCTAATATGGTTAGATAGTAGGTTTGTGTCTAATTACTTAGTTACCATAACCTTCAAAATTTCGTATGAAAACGAATACGTTATATGTTCATTTCAATCACATGATGAGAGCAAAATTCAATGTGGTTTCGTAGGTCATTTGATTTTGGTTTTGTTTATTTATGCTGCAAATGTTCTTCCAAATGTTATTTTGGATTATGTTTTGTTTAATATACTTGGTAGAAAATATGTATTTCGGATTATAATACGCTTCAAAGATGTTTGTCTAGGGCAAATAAAATTTCAATCAATGAATTAATCAATCTTGCAAAGATTGTAGTCTCTGAAATTAAAATAGCTGCATAAAAACATGTGTTTCAACAAAGCCTAAATATTCTTTAGCTTTCGTAATTAGTTCTGCGGCTTCCCGGCATAACCAAAAAAGTCACTTTTGCCATAAGGTTTAAAATTTTATCGGAATTTAATGTAAAATGAGCCTTATGGCAGGAGTGAATTTTTCGGTTATGCCGGGAAGCCACAGAGTTTATATGATATGTGATTTGATAATGACATTGATTTATAATCATATAATCTTCACCCCTTCTGTCTATAGAAAATTGTACAAACCTACATTTGTTTGAGTAATTTCGTTTATTACAGTAAGCAATAGATCGATACAATAAAATTGAAAATGATTCTACGTATTTCTCTAGAATTATTTGAACCCTGCGACTAAATATACATGCTATATCAATTTTTTACAGTTTTCTACAGCCAAATGTAGTGTTACAAACTTTCCTTTGTTTTCTTAAAAATTTGCATTTTTTGGAGCTCTGATGATTTTCTCATACACTGCCAGAAATTTCTCTACTCAATTAGAGAGATTGTCTTTGAAGCAGATTTCCCATACCATCTATTAAATTGTCTATTAAAATAATAGACACATCTACTCACAGAAACATTTGACATGTATTTGAAAAAAACTAATTCAAAAAGAGTGGTCTACCCCTCAAAACGATATTTCGTTTTTCTGCATTGAAAAAAGCAATAAAATCGATTTCTTTCGCTATTTGGGGAAAAACGACAAATTTTTTTTGTAATAGCCGAGAATAAGTTATAAACCAAATAGTAACAGCTATAAAACTGAGAACCTTGCAGATAATTAGTGACTTGTTTTTTAACCATAGTAAAGCATTGTTGGCATAAAATAAGTGGGTATAGTTAATTTACATAACGTTACTTACATTTTGTCAAAATAATCAAAAATATCGTTTTATACCATACTTCAAAATATTTTGCAACAATGCACCTTACAAAAATTTTGAATTGAATTTACTGTATATTTTATAGGTATAACAAATTTCTGGTAAATACAACAGAAAAAGTAAGGTAGGTGGGTTCATTGCAGAAAAAGGAATGTTCTGATTTCGAAAAAAAATTTTTTATTTGCCATCTAGCTTGAGACAAAATTCTATTTCGATACAAGGTATTTAACTTTTTACTCTCCTTACCTTAAAGCGATACAATTTTTGCAAAGAAAGCATCTGTATACCTTTTTTTCTTGGTTGTTATTTTGTTGTTATTTTTTATATGGAACGTCTTCTAACGCTCTCCATAAAAATGTTTATGACTCCATATAAAAACGTTCAGTTAAAAGATGAACAATAATATGATTTAATGAAAAATGATGTTGATTTTTCTCTTAAAATCGTATTATAAATTTCAAAGACACGTTCATGTGAAATGTTTTACTGTATTAACCTACAAAAAATATTTCTGATACCACGTACATTAAGGGGCTATATACCTTTTTGTGCGGAAAAATTGAGGGTGATTTGGAGTAACTTTTATTGTATGTAGCAATAATGCTTAGTCACAATAGTTATAGTGTTTTGATTGTATATTATTCACTCGAAAAAACTTTCTTTAAAAATTATAAATAATTGGCGGAGTTATAGCCCTTTCCGCGAAACAACTTTTTTTTTTTTGAAGAGGCTTGCGGTGACCACGATACAAGTCGAACAAGTCAAGTTAAATCAGAAAATCCAAAAATTTTCATTAGTCCAGGAATATATCTAGTTCTTGAACGATCGTTTTTTTATAAAAATGTTTTTATTTTGCAGATAAAAATTTTTTATTAAAATTTTCAGAGCTGAAAAAATCGAAATTTCGGAGAAAACGTTCTTGCGTACAGAAACAACGTAATATTCATTTTTTTAATCGTTCGAGAACTAGATACATCCCTAGACTAGTGAAATTTTTTGGATTTTCTAATTCAACTCGAGCTATTCAACTTGCATCGTGGTGACCGCAAGCCTCTTCAAAAAAAAAGTTGTTTCAGAGAAAGGGCCATAACTCCTGTTGTTGGTATTTTTTATGAACAAATACTTGTTTTTTCAAGTGGACAATACACCATTAAAAAACAATAACTTTCGTGTCATACCATTATTGCTACATACTTTAAAAGATACTCCGAACCATCCTCAATTTGTCCGCACAAAAAGGTATATAAATTATATACCTTTAAATTATATAAACAAATTATATAGACACATTTTCAAATTTTGTCTTAGAAAATTTAATTTACTGAAGTAAAAAATTTTTGAATCAATAAATCCAATATGAAAACAATGAATCTAACATAAATTTCTATAGAATCCTTTTCATATACTTGTCCATGAAATTTTCAATACGATTGTAAAAGAAAGTATACAAAAGATCTTTAAAATGCTAAATACTGTTTTTGACAGTGTAGCTTTTCGTAGATTGTTTAAGTTTTCTGAAGTTTTTATTTTAGGAAATTCCTTGCAGTATTTTGTAATTTCTTTGATTCGTTTTTAGTATTAAAAATTTTTTCTACTACTTTCAAGCTTTTCATAGTTATTCGAAGCTTTTTGCAGTGTCCCAGAGTTTTTTCAGTCCCCTACATTTCTGCAGTTTTGGATTTTTGTACTAGTTTTCAACATATGTTAATTTTCTATAGTTCCACATAGTTTTTAAATAGTTTTCTTTAGTATGCTGTAACTTTCTGAAATGTTTTTAGTTTTATAGAATTTTTAGAAGTTTCTTACGATTCCGTGAATTTTTTTGTACCTTTAGGAATTTTCCTTAATTTTATTGTCTCATTTTCGTTATAGTTTTTCTAATATTTAATAGGTTCTTTTTTTACTTTGAAAATTTTTCGTTTTAAAGAAATTTATGCTTTTCATTATTTATTGACGTAGTGGTTTCTGTTCCCTTCTTAAAGACAAAAATAATAAAGTTTTACAAGAATTATACATTTGTCACTTAGGTAAATCATATAAGTGACTTTGAAAATGAGTTTTTTTTTTAATATTGGCATTAATGGTGTTTCGAAAGAGATTTTTTGGTTTATGGTACACTTTTTCCAAATATCGTTTCCTTAATATTTTCTTTCCAGTTTTTTAAAATTTCAAAAAAAACGTCTGTTATCAGAACTTCGAAGAATTTAATACAGAAATCATCTACAATAAGGACATTTTCAGTTACTTATCTCTTCTTACCGTCAATACTTCCGAACGTTACGAAGTAAATAATAAAAACTTCCCAGACTTCAGCATGAATAGCTAAATTTATCACTAAACTTCGTAATCAGGGTCACTTTTTCTGAATGAGTTAATTACTTACTCGCTCAGTTTTGTTTGCTCTGAATTTTCCCGTTGGATTAAAAGGAGAATTCGTTCAAGAACTTTTTACCCAACTTTTCTACGATTTCGTGTCACACAATTGAAGGTTCGAAAGGAAATGAAAATGTGGTAAAAAAGTACTGAAGCCACGAGATAAATTTCATCAGCGTTAGTGAGACAGCAATTTTTCCATCAACAAAGTTTTGTTTCCTTACACTTTGATCTCCAAAACTCTAAAAAAATTTTCGAAAATCATTACGTTTCTTATGTTGTTGGTTTGCCATTAGTTTTGAAAGTGTTTATTGTCAAATAATTTGGAATAATTAGAGTAAACTGGAGAGTAACAAAAATTAGAATTTAAGGGAAAGTATTCATCATGTAGAAAATTGTTGAAAATCGTAAAACTTGACAAACGTGTATACAAAAAAATGATGCAGTTTGTTCGATTAGGTAATATTCTTCTCAAAGTTTTAGAATCAAAAAATTAGATGAATTTACCCATTGATAAATTAAAAAATTTAATTATATATGTGTGTGTATGATGTACCTAATGTCCATGCTAGAATATTTATAATCATATCATTTGTCATACAGGCAAATATTATAAAATATTATTATATCGCCTCTAATACATCATTACATGCATATTTTGAATATATTGGTATCTTCTGAAGACTTGGAACTATTCAACAAATATGATGGGAGAATGGGAGAATATTCAAAAAGTTCTGTAAACGTTCGATAATATAAATCGTCACAAGTGCAAACAAAAATCAATGATTTAAGGATAGTTGATTACGATTCGTTACAGGCCGAGGCTCAGTCAACAGAATGTTGAAACGACAGTTCAGTTTGGACCGAGCGGACGAGCCCTCGATAATCATACACGACCAGCACGTACCGCGGTTGGGACCGCGACTTTACAAACAAAACAGCGCGGGTGCAGCCAACGATCTCGAGCGAATCGAAGAGATACCGACGACTCCCAAGCCCAATCCACCCCAGGGATATCGCCACGCAGCTTCCATGTCTCTCTCGGTAGAATCATTATCACATTTACATTGAATCACGTTGTTCCTAGGATTGTGCCAAAATTCAGAGTGTCTGATCATCCTGGAACAAACCTGAAATCATCAGAATAAATAAATATTGGAGAACTTCGTACTGGAAATATGGTACAGAGTAAAAAGTTATAAAGTTATTAAGTTTTTTTGTATAAGGAAATGTCTAATTTATCAAAAAAATGAAAAAAAAAAAAACATTTTATTTAGGTTCTATCATGAAACACTGTCATTTGATTACTTTAGCTGATAAATAGCAAAAGTTTTTTCAAATAGATTAATGCAAATCTAATTTTGGTCATTTAAGGTAAATGTCCCACTTTGTACGAGCAACCCAGTTTGTACGAATACTGAATATTACGTAAAATTACTTGACAAACCTAATAAATAACTCGTTATTGTTAGTTTAATCACAGTCGAGGACAAAAAAAGTATATTTTTGATACAGGTTTTATAGTCTTTTAATTACGAATTTGCATCTTCTAACGCTAAATAATGACGCATTTCACCATCTGTCACCGATCAAACGCGTTTTTCCGTATTTCTTTTTAGGTTGAATTTTGACAGGTAGTTTTTTATTGTGGAAAAAAAGCGTTAAAAACATTGCGTGTGGAAAATTTTTTGGCTAAGGGGTAAGTGAACGAATCATTTTTTTAGAAAATGAATGTGAAAAACAGAAAAGTTATTTTATGAATTTTGTTTCTTGAACATTACCAAGGGAAAAAACGCGTGTCGCAATTTGTACGGACGTTGACATAAAATACGTTGAAATGAAAATTGTACTTTTTTGTAAATGAAAAGCATGCTTATTTCATTTGCAAAAGCTACTTCTTTACATTTAACATATTCTTTACACATTTGTTCGAAAAATTTGACAAGAAAAGAAAAAAACTGTGAGGAAGAGAATGTGACAGCTATTTTAACCGTACAATTAGAGACATCGTGACTTATTTTACCAGTTTGTACGATGGATAAACGGTGCGACATAATTTTTATTTTGAAACAAAAAATTGGTGATCGTGTAAAAAAAATATTTTTTAAATAAATTTCTCCTGAAAACATTACTGTTCACGCCCTTACAGAGCCGTAACCATCGAGGGGCAGCCGGGGCGGTACCCTGGGGCCTTCGGCCCTAGGGGGCCCTGGCTACTCAAAAAAAAAAAAAAAAAAAAAATAATGAGGCTTCCGAAAATCTCCCTGAAAACATGATATTTTCAATTTCGGAGGCCTCATATAACAAACTTCGGAAACCTGATTACCTTTTTTTAAATATAAAAACCAATTTCGAGGACCTTGTTTCTTTTTTTTTTCTTTTAGGAAACAGCTTTTGGGGCCCCATTTTATACTCTATCCCGGGGCCCTGCTGACGATCGTTACGGCACTGCGCCCTACTTTCTTAATGCATTTCCTGTACGAATCCGTGGAAATTAACGAATTTATTATTTAGTTATACTCTTCAATGACATTTCTCGTACAAACTAGGACATTTTTGATTCGGACAAACTGGGTTTGACGTACAAATTCATCTGTACAAATAGGTTGATTGTAATATCGCCAAATATTATCGATTATTGAATTCATTATGGTTGTTAATGTCAATCTGTTAATTGAATTTGATGCAAAAAAGTTTGAACTGTGCGCTTATTGCAATCTTTTATTAGTAAATTGTATTAAAAATACTTTTGCACACGAAAAACACCGCGAACATCCTTACATTCTTACACTGTAAAAAAAATCGCAATTTTTCCATACTTGTGTATAGGAAAATTTGGTAAATTTTCCATAAACCATGGGAATTTTTCCATACATTTGGAAGTTTCTCCATAATTTATGGAAGAATTCCGAGAGCGTATGGAAAATTTTCCAGATCGATTTATAGGAAAAACTCCATACAGAATATGGGTTACAAACTTCCAATATTTTTCTGGAAGTTTTTTAACAGTGTACTAAGTGGGACATTTACCTTAATGAAACTTATGCTTCATTATTTGTCACAACTGTCAAACTATAATTTAATTTCTGGTTATCACAACTGTCAAAAAAATTTGGAACTATTAGAAGATCTACAATCTGTTTAAACTATAAAGATCATTCATAGCTCGTTATTGCTGATTTCGCATTTGAATAATCGTTATACATTTTGAATCATCACATTGAAGTTGTGCAGATTCCAATAAAATATCTTAGAAAAAAAAAGGACGAAGAAATAAGAGGGTCAGGAAAATATTCAGGATTTCACAGACACTCGTTTACTTAGTTTTTTTCTAATCGACTCATTATCCGAAATTCTGTCTTAAGCATCTCTTTAGCAATTTTAAATGTTTAGTAACAGCAAAGTAATGTCGAGCATTTCATTTTCTGGAATAAATAATCATCATGAAGTTTTGGAAATGTTTAAAAAGTAATTTTAGAATTTTCGAAGATGAGTCTTCTGCTAGCGATTAATTGCTATTAATTTTTTGAAAAATCAACCGCGATTCATGAAAAGTACAAACATAAATCCATATTTTTGTATTTCCATGCATTCTTTAGTAGTTTATTTACAAATAAGTATGCATTGTTTTATTTTTTGAAAAATATACCTACTTGCGAAAGAAATCAAACCAACAACCCCCTTTTATAATTAGTTGACGTAGATTTCTCACAATTAAAAAATTTTCGATTTATTGCATTAAAAATAGAAGTTACTATGTATGGATGATTGTAAATACTCGATCAATTCTAAATAATTTTTTTTTTTCAATTACTAGTCATAAATGAAAGGTTTTCGAATAAATTTTGGGAATGAGTCCATTAAAATAATCGAACTCTTTTTTTTTAACTTGAAAAAATTAAGTTTTCGCCACAGATTACCTGAAACTTCGCATATTCAATCAATATTACTACTAATTTTTGGGAATAACAAGACGCTTGGAAAATCCTGCGATTGATTGAGCCAGAACTGGCCAGTTGAAAATCGATTAGCAAATATCAACGTCATTTTTGGTGACAAACTACCTCCTCAAAATGTACAGTCCAAATTGTTTGCATCACGTTAGCTCAGAATTTACGTGGCTGAGTTTCCTTAAATTTTATTGCCGGAGAATGAATTCATTGAAACCACCATACGCGAAACGATGCAATCAGTTATGAGTATATTATATATAATAAATGAATTACTGCGGGTTCAGAAAAACTTGATGATAACGAGTGCATCTCAGATTATATCGAAGAGAAATTATCTGACGAAAGAGTTCGCGGATGGATTTGCGCATGATTGCATTTTTCCATTCGCGAAAAGTTGTTCGCTCACAAATAGCGGATCGCTGAAAAAGCGCGCAATCAAAATACGGACACATACAAGCAAAGCGCATATCGAAGTACGTACTATTTTCATTGCACATACTTCGCGAGCTTTTTTGTACGGAAGTGTTAGAAAAAGTTGTTAGTCCCCGTAGAAAAATTTTCCCCCAATATACAACGATGAGAACGTGAGCAACGGAGGAAAAATGTTGGGTAGAAAAAAACTAAAGTCGAGGGGAACTTATTTTCTCCGAGAATTTCTTGAAGTTACTTTCTAGAGGGATTTTTCAAGATTATGAAAGTTGCTGGAAATCTCAGACTGGGTTGTTTACGATCAAAAATGAAATTTTTTCGGTGAATCGTTTTATTGATGAATAAAAAATAATACACAGTAAAATTTGTTGTTCTAATTTAAAAAAAAAGACGAGTGACTTGGTTTGAATTAGAATTAGAAATTATATATTTTTTAAATCAATATTTTTACTTTTTTAAAATTTTCTATCATAGTTCTTATAAAAATACAGTAAAAAAAAAATTTAAATATTCATTGTTTATAATTTTCTGTTACAAGTTGCCATCAACAAATGTAACATTCTACTTCTATAAAAAAATTTTTGCAACACATAGTTATTTATAATTTATATTTTATTAACGTAAAAGTTGAATTTTTTCTATTGACAGCTTTTTTTTTAATTTTGAAGATGGAATGTCAGTCAACTAATTTCAAAAAACGACATTTGTTTTTCTCCATTCAAATATTTTTTGCTCTTTTTTTATAATTATTGATTGTATAATTAATTGTAGATTAGATATAAATGTTACCTGATTGACAGTCGTTGATATGCGAACGTTATATGTTAACTATCATACCAGTAAGTAACATATATACAATTAATTTTTTACGTTTGTCTGTTGTTATTTTTTTTAACCCTCAACCTGGTTGCTATCGGCAATAATTCTTTCATAAAAATTCAACTTTTTACGGTAACAACTTTCATCGTGCAAATTAGCTAGAATTTCAAAAACGGAAAATCGACAAAAAATTTTGAAACAAAAATAATGACTCGAGTAACGAATGGTAGGGTTTATTGTTATATTCATTTGAAATGTAAATATTGAAGTTTTTCATTCCTCAAATGAAAAATATAAAATTGTATAAATCACAGAAATCACGAAAAGTCTTCGTAAATCGAACGAAATATTATTCAAAATGGAATGTTAGAATAGTTTGTATTATGTTTAAAATTTTGAAAATTTTGTATTATTGAAAAAACATTTAAAATTTAGAATTTTCAATAGTTGTGAAAAGTGTACAATGTACAAAAAAGGTTAGTAAACTTTGCATATTGTTTACATTATAATATTCCTTCGAAATAAGTCGGGCAATATTTTTCACATTATATATTCAGAATCTTAAAATTCAAAAATCACGAAAAAAAGTGTGTTCTCAAGCAAGACACGCTTTTATGAAATTCCGAAAGTTTTTCATGTATGTTTGATATTTAAAAACTTCTAAAAAGTCACAAAACAGTGAAAAATTTTTTAGAATGTTCATAGTTCTGAAAATAACAAAATATTTCTGCAGTTTCAGAAAAAGTTCATAAAATTTGTAGATGGTGTTTATTATCGTATTTATTCGAAATACGTGCATGATAATATTTTTCCATTCTTTATCGATGATTTGAAAAACCTGAAAAGTACTTAACAATTGCAGAAACTTCTAATGAGCTGGAAAATATGGAATAAAATTAGAAAACGTCGAAAAAGCTTGTTTTATTTTTGAAATATTCGAAAAATCATGAAGCATACAACATTTTAATGACTTATTCTACAACATTTAAAAAAATTAGCATGATGTATCAGAAAATGTTCCTGAAGTATACAGATTTTTGAAAATTTCAGAAAAATACGAAAACCATACAACATATTCAACAAATATTAGCCTATTTAAAATATTTTGAATTTTTCGACCATCTCCAAAATAAGTATCTTTAATTTTCAGCAAGAGTCTCGATTCTGAAAAAATTGCTAAAAATATTGTTAATTCGCAGGGTTTTGAAGATTTAGTGAAAATACCTTTCGTAAGTAAATGCATTCTTACGTTGGTATTTTTGGACATTTCAGACATTCAGAATTTTCCACGTGGCTAGTGAGCTCCCTATCATCCTCACATTTTTTGCACCCCTGTTACAGTCGATATTTTATTTCCTTTATGCAATATTTATTTTTCTTTTTATTCTTTCTTCTTTTTTTATTTAATCATACAAGATAAATTTTAATCAACTTCAACATTTGATCAAATACAAGCGATTTTTAATGTAAATTTTGGACTGTAAGAAGTGGTAAAAACGGTAATATTTAATATTTTACTTTTCCCTGGAACAAAAGTGGAAAAATTAGATCGATAGAATTTCATGTATTGAAAATTTGTTTATTTGAATCCCATTTAAATTTTAAGCTTTTAAACAAAATTTTAGTTTTTATAACGGAGAAGTTTACTTTTTACATACATTGACTGCTGATTACAATAATTATTATTAAAGGTCAAGAGCTGCAGAAAATAAATAATGACGTAATTTAAAAGTTTCGTTTTTAGATACTCTGTTTTTTAGTACATGCTTTTATTGCTAAATATTTTGTTTTTATTTTTTAAGGACGGTATTTTGTTTTTCCCATCCTTTCTATATTTCACGCTGCATTCATTTTCAATTTCCAAGTGAAAAAAAAATCAGAACCAAGCTTTGGATGATTTTTTTCTTACATAGACATTCGGCAAAAATTTAACTAGAAAAATCAATTTAAACTAAACTGTAACACAATTTTATACTAATCTTATAGTTTTCATATTCTGAACATAATAAATGGTTAACGTCATCAAAAATCTAAACACTATTGATCAAAATTTTTTAGTATTTAAAATATTTTTCCACCAACACTGAACTTTAGTGTTACGTTTGCCCAGTAAAAGATGCCAAATAACCAAAAATGAACGATACTTAAATTTGATTGAATATCGAACGGTTTTTGAGCAAGGCAAAACGCTTTTTTTTGTATTTATTTTTTTTTTTTTATAAATGTTCACTAGACACATAACATTATAGTATATTATTTTTCAAGTTCTTACGTTCACTTCATCATATGATTATTTCACTATTCTCTAGAAAATATCTTCAAGACAACATTTATATTCAACTCCACTTCAATCATGATCGTAGTATAGTTTTTTTCTACCAAAAATTCTATAGTTGAAGGAGCAAAAGGGGAAACGTGATAAGGTGTAATGGTTGTACGATCTCATTTCCCGCGCCTTGAATACGTAATATAATTATCCAGACGTAGACCTTCGTTGCCCCGCATGTATATATCTTTTTATATCGGCCTAATCGAATGATGCAATTTAACAGCGAAATTTTCGCCAAAATCGCAGAAGTCGGAAAATCGAGATGAGATAAAAAAAGAGAATAATTTCACAATTCTAACCAAGTTGCGAATGAGGGGATTCATTAGGGACGTTCTTGTGATTTGATATTTGTAATGGAAAATCATGATCTGGAATTCGATTGATGCAATTTGTTATACCAGCTCAAATAGGATTTTTCGCAATTTTTTAATTCGAATTTCATTACTTTAAAATTGTGAAAAATACGAATTCGTGATCTTTGGAGTGGGATCGTAAAAATGGAGATGTTTTTTTGTCTAGAAATTTTTATGAAATAAGAAATCATACTTATTTGTAGTTTGCACCGATATTACCAAATTTATCATTGCTTTTGGCAAGAAACATACAATAAAGCAATATAAAAAAATTCTACATTTTTCCGATTTCACTCTATCTCTCCCAAAAATCACAATAATTTCCCCAACCAAATTTCTGTTCAATTATCAGACTGTGTCATAAAAATTTGCATATGAATTTTAAGACAAGATCTAAAATTGCTTGTAATAGAAGTAAATGAGCTTCATAGGTCCAAGCAAAACCCGACAATGATTAAATCTATGTGTGTGTATATTAGGAAATATGGTGGCGAAAGAACTCCTCTGGAGAAAAATCTAGCAGACAATCGTTGAAGTATATATACATATATATAGATAAGTGAGCGTGAAAATGTGGTATCCGAGACTGTCGATTATTTTCCGTTAAACGTTAAACGTAACGAGCATTTTCAACGATAAGAAAATCGACAGATCGATTACTAGCTCGCCAAGTGTTGCATTCCCATTTATTTTAAACGACTTTCCACCGCGGAAAAATGTAGGTGAGAGTCGTAAAACAGGAAGAGGAAATTGATGAACTCGAAAATGCATTTTCGTCTGGAACCTAGACAATGTGGGAATAAATTAAAAGTTGCTCGGAAAAAAAGGGTTTTGTGATGGAGTTTGTGATGAGTTGTGGTGTAAGCCATTTAGCATTTTAATACTATAGAGTGAATTCTCACTATGTGGAAATTCGATAGAAGTAATGTCATACGGAAAATTTACTCTTGCAGGATAATGCAACATTTTATTGAAAGACTGTATAAATGGCGTTTAATTTAAGTCTCTACTTTTAGTGAAATTGATTTCTAGGAGTTTACTTCATAAAAGTAAAATTATGTTGTCTTGGAATGAAATTCGATTTACTTGATTTCATGTATAAGTTTAAATTTCTTACGTAGATCCCAAACACCAATTCAACAAAAATCTGACTGTAGGTTCATTATAAAGATGAACTGTACCAGAGTAAAAAATTGCAGCTGAATTTTCCATTCAAAAATCGTTTTTCCCTCAGGAAGATATTCATTTTCTCGACGCTGTTATTACGTGCAATGTATCTTCTTACATCCAACTTTGCGAGGCGCGATTTGAAAAATGCTCCGGCACGAACGATATCGAATAAGCCACAAAGTACAATAAGCTCCGAAATACGACAGCCTTCATGCCACATTTTCCAGCTTAAACTTTCCAAAACTGTAATAAACTTCCTAAGAACTCTTCTGAACGCATTTTTGCGTGACGTGTAAATAAATGTTTTTGATGTCTTATTGAATAAGTAAATTCATTCTCAGTTCAAAATTCTCTCATTATTTTGGGGTGACCAGTTGCTTCAAAAAATGTTGACTCCAATAAAAAAAAGTACCTTTGAAACGATAATTTCATAATGTGTAATAATGTCACAAAATTTTAAGTGTTTGCTTATGAAATTGTTTCATAATTTCAGAAAGCTTTACTTAAAAAATTGATTTTCACTTCTGCCTAAAAAATGTATTGAAATTGTTTATACCTGTTCATTAAAGTTTGACTGGCCACCCTAAATTTGTTATAAAAATGTTCAAATTCTCGTTTATTTATGAACTAACAAGAAAGTGGATGTTGATTTTGTACAATGTCTCGTGTGTTTCGATGGTGAGTAAGAATTCTCGCGAATGGTTTATATAGAAAATAATTAAGTTCGTGTGATTTTACACTTAAGCTTACGTTTTTCATAGGATATTTGTGTACGAACTACCTGTAAGCTCTTTGTTAAAGTTGTGATTTAATACTCGAATAAAATGTTCGTGTACCAAGTGTTTTTATCAGTAGTTGATTTTATTTAAACGCCAGGAAAAAAGTTCCTTTCTCCATGTATTATTTCAGCGACAGTAAGAAAAACCTTGGTTGGTACAGTGTTCAAGACAAACGACTGAATAAATAATGTAAAACAGTAATGAAAGGTCGATAAGTGACTTTGAAGGTTAATTGGAACAGATCGAAATCAATGAATATTGAAGACAAGAGGTAAGTAAATGAATTGAATGCTGGATGAAAAGTCTAATGGAAAAACTTGTTCTCAATGTACAAATAGAAAAATTTTCATTTTTCTTCGCGATCGAGGGTTTCAGAAAGCTTCCCAACAGAATAATGAAAAACGATTTACAGACATTTGAGGAACGAAAATTTCAAATCTCGTTTTTTTAAACATCAAAGTTATTCAATTATCCAATTTCAGAAATAATAATTTCATGTACAAAAAGGGCCAATTTCGTTGGGGCACAGAACTTCAGAACCAAAATATCCAAAATTAATAAGATACGAAAGAAATTTTTGGTTATTTTTTAATTTTCTTGGTTTTTAATGGTACCAACACTTTTTCAAAGGTTTGAAGTAATTATAACGTTGAATCACATATAATAAATAAAATAAATATAATGGCAAAACCGTTTTCATACTGTTGTTGGACGGCATCATCCCACTCTATACGCTTTTTTAAAATAGATGCAACGCGAACAGGACAACACAGAATGCATACTCCATGAGTTATCCTTGGGACAAAATGTCAAAAATTTGGCGTCAAATTATTACGAGTCTACTGAAGATAAGCTGTCTGGAACAGTAAATTAGTACGACGAGTACAAAACCGGAAACAATGTGATTGCGTACATAAAATATATAAGATATCATTTGCATAAATGTGAGACCAATGTCACAAAATTATAATTGCGATCAAATGCAATAAAAAAAGAAACTATAACAAATCTCATAATAAAAGGATTTGAATCTACGACGAAGCGTGACTTGACAGAATTATTGCTGTTGATTATACCATAATGTAGAAAAATATAGCAGAAAATTACGAATAAACAAATGAAGAACTTTATGAAGTCTAACTTCGTACAAAGTTGGAATTTATGTTTCTAATAGTTTCTACATAAAAAACAACACAAAAAACTTGATCTAAGTGTTTTGATGCTTTGGAGTTTTTAGTGTAAATTTGTTAGTTTTTGGGTGATTTAGTTTCAAACAAAAAAATTGAAAGGTTACTAATTATAAAATTTTTAGTATTTCATTTGCAAACTTCGTACTAGTGGACTCTAAAAAAAATTCATCGTCCCCACTTGATACATAAATAAAAGTCGTTCACGTATATGAATACGAAAAAAAGTGCAACACTCATTTCTTGAAATTGAGTTTTGCTTTTATTTTCATCCAATGAACTATATACAAGATAAAGTATATCACACTATTTGTCTACATACTAGGTATTAATAATCATACATTATAAAAATTACAAGATATACCTCAAAGTACAGTAGACTTTTTCAACATGTGACATCATTCTTCAGAGTTTTGATTTCTTTCTTCAACTACAAATGTACGATTTAATACAGGATACAATTCTTAAATATAAAAAATTAAATAATACTCTTCCTATACAGAAATTCCCCTTGTCTTTTCAAAGTAACTTCTCGTTTTCGCGGTATAACTTGAAACTTTTAACAACAACAACCGATTTCAAGGTAAACCATAGTATTATCAAGTAGTGAAACCATAAAATTGTAGAATTAAGGTTTTAGTAAAAAATACACGATATCGATGGGATAGTTCAGTAGTAAGTCCAATACTTCACCGTGAAAAAAGGTGGTCAATGCCAAAGTCATTCGGATCAACACTCAGTGTTGTTCTAAAACTTTCGATTTAATATTTATGGTAATTTTGCACGTACAAAAAATTAAGCTGAACAAGAGTAATCTTTGATAAACGATGGAAGAAATTTTGAAAATGTTCATTCTCTTTATATTGAAAACAAGAAACTAAAAAGGATAAGAGCAAACTTCGTATTGACGATTGATCTTCAATATGAAGTTATGGACTTTCAAATTTGAGGGATAACCCTGAAAGTTGAAAGTAGAAGGTGAAAAATTATGAGCAAATCCCTAAAAATCAAGTGTAATTTCTGTGGGGATCGTTCACAAGCTGAGCATAGATAACCAAATTCAAAAACTATCTCATCTTTGCTCTACTAACCTAAATGTCTGACAAAATTTCAGAGAGTATTTCATTTTTATTGTAAAAGTTCTTATTATCAATGAAGAAGGGATGCCAGTAGACCACCCTGTTTTCTCCCGGCCTCAGCTTGAGCATGGCTAGCGCTGAACTGCACTCCAATTGGTCCAACACCCGCTCCAAAGTTGAGGGTACTCGCTTGAGCAGAAGCACCATCCCCCGAGGCTTGGGCTAAAGCACTTGATGAACTTTGCCCTTGCCCATAAGATTGTGCTTGTCCATGAGCTTGACCTTGCCCATAATTTTGCCCATAAATATGTCCTTGCTCATAATTCTGCCCATAGATCTGCCCTTGCCCATAATTTTGCCCATAAATATGTCCTTGCCCATAATTTTGCCCATACCCATGGGCCTGCCCTTGTCCACTGGCGCTTGCTTCAGTGTAGGAATTTCCTAGTCCACTTGCGGAGCCTATCCCATGAGCTTGACCATACTCATTGACGCTCGCTTCACCATAAGCTTCACTCCCAGGGCCAAAAGCGTGAGCTTCACCATGGGCATGTCCTTCCTGCTGGGGGAATACAGATACGTAATCCGGATGATGGTGTTTATCCCCGTAATATACGTGGCCATGGTTGGCATGGCTGAGAGAACCACCTGGATGGTAGTTGTCACTGCAAGTGTGATAACATTCTCGAGTAAAAGGAAGAAACAGGAAAGTTCAAAAATATAGTATAATTTTGTTTAATATTTTGGATTACATTGAATTTAAATTCAGATGAAATTATACCATATTTTTTACATTGTCATTTAGGATTTTCACCGAAATTCATTTTAAATACTTCCTGGCCTTAGAATTAGTGTACTAACTTTTTCAATGAATTTTGAGCAAAAAACAATTATAAGTGAAAAAAGGAATAAAAACTCTATGCTATTGAATTGTTTAGATATTTTTGGTCAAATTCTTTTGACCTAATGACCAATATTTTGCTAATCATAAATTATTACTTTTTTCAAATAACATAAATTCACGTTGAAATTTTAATCACACATCGTAGTTACCACTATACGTAAAAATTACAGCTTGAGAAATTCTTCACAGGACAATAATTTTGTGGCCTAATTTGAATTACTGAAAAATATTCACGAGCCTCGTTGAATTGTTGAATTATGATATTACTATACTACTGAAGTACTGTATGATTTGTATAACTTATCACTATTTTCGTTCTATTACTGCTTTCATTATAATTATTGTATTTTGTAATAAATTTATTCAGTAATACTTTTATTACTCTATTCTTTTAATGACTGTGGTATTTTTATTACTGTATGACTGTAATTACTGCAATACTTTCATTACTGAATGACTATAATTACTATACTACTTTTATTGTGCAATCGCAATTACTGTAATTTTTTTATTACTGTTTGAATGCAATAGCTGTAATACTTTTATTGCTGAAGTATTATAATCAATCTTATACTTTTATATTCCGGTATTACTACCATTACTTTCATTACTGTAATATGTACTTTGTTATTGCATTATTGTAATCACTGTGAGATTTTTAATGCATTTTTACTACCATACTTTTATTACTGCATTACTTTAATTCCTGCAATACTTTCGTTACTGTACTACTGCCATAACTGGCATACTTTCATTATTGTATTATTGTGATCACCGCCATACTTTTATTCCGGTTCTACTGCCAATACTGTAATACTGTAATTACTGTATTACTGTATAAATGTCAAATTTAGAATCTGGAGAACAAAAGGGTGAATTTCGTTATTAAAAATTTCAAAAAATCCAAATTTTAAAAATTTAAGTTTTGCTACTTCTGACTTTTTGATATAAAATTTTAAGGTTTTAGTCTCTAAGATTCGGAGTTCCAGAATTCAACATTTATTAACTTTGATATAGTTTTAAATTCTAGAATGTAGATTTTGCAGAAAATCTTATCTGTGATGTTACATTCTGAAACTTTTGAAAACAAAAGGATTTCTGAAGATATTTATAAAGTTCAGTTATCTTAAGTCTAAATTTCATGTACTCATAACCCAAGAAATCAAATTCTGGAAGTCAATATTTCAAGGCAAATAATTCGAGGATTTGAATTTTACAAAATAGAATTCTAGAGCTATAGAATTGCAAACATTGTGTGAAAATTCTTGATTTTTCATTACTCGATCTCTTGATTGTGCAAGATTCTGAAACTTAAAATTCTAATTTTTACCCCTAAATAATTGCAATAATAAATATCATATTCTAGAACTAAAAATTATCATAATAATAATTTCCCTCTTTAAAATACTGAAAAAGAGAATGGCAGAATAGTAAATTATGGAAGTGAAACTGTCAGAATTTCAAATTCTAGAAAATGAATCAAGATTCTATAGTTACTAATTATACAAATAAAGTTTTGAAACACTGAAGTCGTAAACTATGAATTCAGAGATATTTGGGATCGCCCTTTCTCCTTTCCTCAAACAAATAACTGTTTACTTTGCTTTGTCAATCTTAAAGAATGTTTACAATTAATGTTAAGCAAATAGAGAACGAGTATACTTTTAAGTCTTCTGAAATATAATCACACTTACTGAGAATAATCGTATGTATGACGACCAGGATGATGAGCGCGGTCGTTAGGAGGGTAATAAGTAGGACCTCTAAATCTGTAAACAAAAAAATTATGTTATTACTTCTTAAAAATAAATGACTGTTTAATTTACAGTTAACCATTTCTGAAAATGTCTGATCAGTCTAGTATTAAAAGAAGGAAATTTTTTATTATCCCAATTAGGATATGAATCATTACATAATTATTATAGATGTATTTTCAATCCTACTCGAGAAATATTTTTTTCACAATATCCTTAAATAATTCTTGAAGTCCTGCTTGAAATTTATTAACGTACCTACATATATTATTTTATATAACGCTATATGATCATAATGCAAATAAAAATGAATTTCTTGAACATATTCACGCATCACAGACTTTATTTACCAGAATCAATCGTGTTCGAAATTCATGAATAAAATTGCCAAGAATAGAATGACTTCAAAAATTGGTGATATTTTATGCTTCGAATGTACAAAAAGATTCGAAGATTGGAAATTGGGAACGACCGTGAGTAACGTATTCGTGCGGGCTTTTGAAAAGTCAACGTAACGTGAATAATAGAGCGATATTTTCGATGGGAGTTGAAGAGATATTGAGTAAAAGCCGCGGGCTTTCAAATGCTTTAACACGAAGATTTCAGCGATATTATGCGATGGTACGAACATATCGGGAATAATAATGAACGATGCATCAAAATGCAGTCCCCAGAATAACACGCACTCCGTAATATCTCCAATTCAGACGATCCTGTTCTATAAAGTTTATCGGTATCCTTCGGTTTTATGTACTTCAGGGGTAATACTTATGTGCATTTACATCGACGTATTTTACTGGAAAATTTTTCGTTTTTATTATACGTTTATAATTTAATTGCTAAATATTAGGAATAATATGAAGATTTTCCTCATACTATTCATTTTACTAATTTTTTAGGGAAAAACCCTCAATTTCTAGAGCGTGATTGAGTTATATTTCGGGGTTATTTGAACAACTCAGATTTAGGGTTTAATTTGAACCTTTGGGGTTGAATTTTAATAAAAAAATTTCTCGAATTTTTGACAATCTTTAGAAGTTTCAGTGCTTATTCTAAAAGTTGTATCAATATTTAAACGATTTTGAAGAAAAATTCATGTAAATTTTTCTGTTTTGTGAGGATTAATTGTAATTTTTGTATTGTTACTATATTGAAAATCTAAAAAATAAATCGCGAAAACAACGTACGCATTTTCAAAAAAAATACGGTGATGAATTCAATCTACATAATTTATAAACAATTTCTGGAATTTGGCGAATTTCCCAACTCTCATAGAATTATTGAAAATCTAAAGAATTTTTTAATACTCAACATTTTTTGAAATTTCAAACATTATGGAAACAATTGTAAACTTTCCGAGTTTTATAAAATTAGTCGAAATAACCTAGATTCTTAGTGCTTTTACAGTAGTTTTTGTTTTTTTTTTCAGATTTTTATTTAACAACAAAAAAAGGAGTATTTGAAAAAAATACTATTATGAACACAATTTACCAAATCTGCAATTATTTTCTAAAATTTTTCAAACTGTTTAGTGTTGCTGATAATTTTGGACATTTTGAATGTTGAGATTTTAATAATTATTGAAAATCCGTAAAGTTTCAAACGTGATTAACACTATTCGAAACTTTCAAAATTTTATGATCGTTTATCCAATTTATCAGAAGCATTCGTAATTTCGGAAACTTAACTTTTTCACATCTTTAGTAAAAAAAGAAAAAATAATACCATGCATACGTTAAAGAAATATTATAAAAGTTAGAATAGAAACATTTTCTACAAGTTTCCAAATTCTTCGAATTCCATAGATTATCTGCAGTTTTTGGAATGTATCATATTTTTTTTTAATTTTTAGAATTTCAAACGTTGAAAAAAATATTTCAACTATTCAAGACATTATTGATTTTATTAAAATTTGCAGATACCCTCGAAATTTTTAATATCAATACCTTTCGACTATTTCATATTTTTATTTAAAAAAAAATCTTGCATTATTCGAAGAAATATGTATAACAATGGAACTAATGGATACAATTTACTAAATTCATGAGAATTGTGGCCTTATACAAATTTTTCGAATTTAATAGGTAAATTGAAAAAGTTCTAGGTTTTCAATGTGTTTATTCGATTTTCAAATTTTTCAAATTTGGAACAATATTCAAACAAATCACTTGCCATAATTAATAAGAATTCATCTGATAAGAACTCATTAAGTTTTTTCGTTATTTTTAAATATTTTTTGAGTTTTTCAGTTTTTTTATGAAAAAAAATTATTACATCTTGAACAAATACGATGAAAAAAATTGTCCACAAAATTCACGAAAATTATCTGAATTTTTACGAATTTCCTGAAATTTATAGACTAAATCACAGTTAATTATATAATCAATGTTTGTCAATTTTTCCAAATTTTCAAAATTTTGAAACGTAGTTCGAAGCATTCAAAACCAATTTTTCAAAAATTTTTTAACTTAATTTATTTTTTTTTAATTAATTTTTTGAAATTCTTGAAACTTTTAAAGTTTTTGAAATATGTCTCAAAAAAAGTAAAAAACATTATCATGCTTATCCCACACGAATAGGATAGAAAACAGAATCAACTAAATGTATTAATATAATCGGAATCTCAAAAAAATTTTTCTGCTTAATTTCGTAGAATAATTGCCAATCTTCAAAATTATTATTGTGCGTTGATTTGATGAAATTCTCAAAAACTTTAAATGTTATTTGATCCATTCAAAACTAACAAATTTTCTGAAAATTTTCCTACATCTTACGTTCACTTGTTGACCTAACTCTGTCTGGTTTCATCATGAATAATTAAGAAGTCACCGAAAACGGTAAAAAAACGTTCAAGATCGTTTCAGAATTTGAATACATTATTTATTACAAAATATTCCTAATTTATGTTTTCAAAGTAATGAATTTAATATTTTTTACTCCAGAGTTGATACTATTTCTTTTTTGAAAATATCAGGGTGATAGAATAATTATTATTCAATAGTTAAATTCTGGATTTTTTTTCATTCCACCAAAAAATTGTGTTTTTTTCAAGCTATTGCGTTTATCCATAATTACGTAAAAGTAAAAGATACTTGAATGTTCAAAATTTTGTAATCTTATGGAGACTCATATCGGCAAGTTACATCGGTGTAAATATTTTTCTGGCTGTTGCAAAAGTCATTCATAATCGAATCATCCAGTAGTGGAAAACAAATATAAAAATATTCTTTTTAATCTGATTCTTATATTTTTAAACTTTTCAAAATATTCTGAGTCAATGTAGGTAGGCACTGTGAAAAATTAGTCAATATTACATACTTTTTTTTAAGGATCATCAGTGTTTTCTTATATAAATTTTCGGACTTACATCGATGTTCTATATTTTTGAAGCTCTGACTTCCAATTTTACGTAGTTTTGTTTCTTAGCAAAAGTTTTTGAATTTTTATTAACCCCTTTTTATGTCCTTTACCAAAAAAAACCATGACATAATTTTATTTAGGCTGGTTTCAGAATGAATTAAAAAGAAATGCATAAGAATAATAAAACCCTCTGAAAAATTTCGAGCATCTTGATTTTCCTTTAATTCAAAAAGTTGCCAATAATTTCGAAAAGGACAAAATTACTGTGTATAGAGGAACAAGCAAATAATTTTTTTCTATTTAAGATTTCAAAGTGTTAATTTGTGTAAATTTTCGGTTTTTTAATCTCAAAATAAAAATTTTCTATCCTATATTTTTGATCTCATCAGTAACATTCTTGTGCTTTTTCGTTTTTAAATGGGAAAATTTGCATGTTTTTGAAAGCTCTAATGTTTTAAATATGAATAATTGTATATATCACGTAAAGGTATCTGTTACGTTTTATGAATCTCATGATTTAAAAGTTTTTTTGACAGGCTAATTATTCCATTTTGGCTGGTTCTCAAACAATTAAATAAAAAGTCCTTAGAAAGAGCATAAAACCTCTCGAATTTTTGTGTGTTCTTTTCTCATTTTTGAATATCGATGGTGTTTCTGTTTTTGAATTATCAGGCTTTCAAACTCCTGAATTCAAATTCAATTCTTTGTATTTGAGAAATAAAAATTTCACATTTTTTCATTAAACAAGAAATATTATTTATTCAAAGCCCTACGACTTATTTTTTTTAATACTACAAATTACGTAAAAGTATGAGACATCTCAGTATGGTAAATATTACTACCTATCATCACTTAGATTCGTGAATTTCATTTTGGTTAATTTCAAAATAATGCCATTTAAGCCATTTCCAGGAATAAGAATAAACTCTGAAAATCTTCCAAATACATATTCTCTTATTATAAAATTTCAATAACGACGAAATATGCTTACATAATTTAAAAAAATTCAATTTATTTTATTCAAAGTCGACAGTATTTGCCCATTTAAATTTTCGTGTTTTCACTTCGTCATGTTTTCAAGGTTCCGAATTTTAAGCACGATTTCGTATATAAATTTCCCGTTCAAACTGAGTGAATCATTTTCAATCCTAAATGTTTTGAATTACATAATTCAGATTCTGAATAAGTTAAATCTCACCTCATTGAATAATAATGCAAAGTCATTGACTCATGTCAGACGATCTTTACGAAATGTATGAGGACCAAAAAAATTCTTTCTACATACATTCGACCTTGGTTATGTAAGACAGTCTAGATTTAAAAATATTCGTTGCCTTGTGATTTCAAAACGATGAAATTTCTTGGTATAAAATTTATTTATTTTTATATTTACCTTGATTCTGCAATATCTGACTCCCCAGGAAATTCAAAATCGTCAGCATCTCTCTTTTCCCTGGTTTCAACTCCCGGATTCACAAAAGGGTGTCCCGAAACCATTACGCACGCACATCCCAAAATTAAAAAAAATCCTCGAGAATACATCTAGAAAAAAATTTTAATCAAAACTTATTTCGAAAATCATATCAACAAGAACAAATTTTTCCTGAATTCCCTTTGGGGAAACTACTATTTAAAGAGAGTGAAATTGGAAAGTTTTTAAATTTATTAGTCTTGAAGTAACGATAAATATAAGCAGTTAAATAATAACAAAGTGATAAACATTGATTATTTTTGACAAAATACTACGTCATAATCACTTAGAAAAATACTAATTATTTGTTAAATATGATCTCATAGATCATATTTAATAGATTTCAATGGATTTATAATTGAAAATAAAATAGCACAATCAATTTTTAAATAGTATGCAATCACTGGAAACAGCTTCACATCCCAGTATTGATTAATGGTGCCATTTACCATGACTTAAAATTTTCGTTTTGATACGATCTCCAGAATTAGATATCCAGAAACGACACTTAATAGAAACGCGCACTTTTCGAAATAAATAACGAACCTTGCGTGAATTATGTCCGAAAACGTGTTCGTATCGAAACTTTTGATGATTCTTTGCTTGTAAGTCAAGTTCTGGTTCTTATACTATTCTTCAGACCTACTCCCACTCGTCGTCAATCTTCACCTTCTCGGCATAATGACCGAGGGGGAATCCCCATAGTCCTACGCCATGCGTAATCTTTTTTATTTGCATCAATAACAGCTTACCTGCGGTCAAATTTGAGATTATTTTCTTACTACTTCTCCAAGGCTGGCCCCTCGAACAATCTATAAAAAACCTGTTCAGGTTCGTCAGAGAGACAAAAAAAAACTCCTTCAAGTTACCATAAGCGATACATTTCATTCAAATATCCCATGTACAAAGAATTCAAGTAAAATCGAAGTTTGTTTTTCGTCGCATGTTTTGAAGCATCACATTCAAAGTGCGTCATACGTCATACAGATTAGGAAAATCATTTACATTTTATTCATGCAATTGGGCAAACGCAGAGATGAGGGGGAAAATCAATTCTTCGAGTAAATATAACAACGAAAATTTAGAAACAAAAAATAAAATCTGAGAAACACATCAATATCTTTTCTTTTTCAAACGTCAACCATTGTTAACTTCCTCCTATTGACATCTCTACTGTAAAGTAATGTGAAACGTGGCCTAGTAAAAAATTCAAAATAATTGGTGCAGGATAAAAAATAATATTTAACAGCTCCAACTTCCAAATTTTTAACATTGAAAAAAACATTTTCATATACATACATCAAATTTGAAATGATTGATTTTCAAAACTTGAATTTCAAGAACAAAAGAAGATACATTGAGTATAAATTTATGTACTTAAGCAAGGTAAAACTCAATTAGTAGAACGTCATCATCAAGAACAAAGAATTCTCCATAATTTCGAAATATCCCTTATGTAGTTACGTATGAAACTCTAATATTTCTCAATGAATTACATCATTATTTATTTATTGAAAGTATTACATTACATGATTATAAATATCAAGCATTGAATTAATCGAGTAGCAAATGCAGGGGGTGGGGTAGACGAAGGACGAAACTCTTCCCGAGATTCGAAAACCATATGCAAAAAATGAAAAATAACAATTAAATATTTGTTTCATTTCGTAACAAATTTCATAACAAATCGTAACGGATTTTTTATAGAAAATTTGCAACTTTATATGTATAATCAGACAGATTCTACAGTGTCAGCTTTAAAATTTTGAAAGGTATACAAATAATAAAGTACACTACAATTTAGCTCTTAAAAATGATTATTTTCAAAAGCTACAATAATTTTAGGTTAAAAAGTAAATATCAACTCGAAATTTTCATCTTTAAACATGCAGAAAATATAAAGAACACGTCAGTAAGTATCAGAAATGGTCAATATTCGATTTTTTAAAACTTGAATGATATATCGTGATTTTTGAGAGGTATATTTTTCGGAGAATAGTTTATTGTAATAAGGGAGAGAGGGAAATTTCGATATTAATAGAAGCAAGAGAACGAATAAAGGTATTTTCTAACTCGAAAATGTAAATGTTTTCGACCTTATTTTTTTTATATGTATGAAGTAAGTCTTCGAGATAGGGAAATCCTAAGTAAATACATGGAGAAATGAAGACTTTTCTTGAAAAATTAAGCTCAGCATTAAAAAAAAAAAAAAAAAAAACAAGCGAAAAAAAGAAACTTGAGAAATAGAAAAGATTTGCCATTGAAAATAGTAAAAGTTCAGTGCATGTTACCACTTATTTCAAAAATGAAAAATTACAAAATGAGCTGTTTGTTGGATAGAGAATGATATTTGAATAGTTTCAATCAAACCATGAAGAAATAAATTACATGTCATGTATACAAAAATTATATAACTGATATTTTCAACTTTTTAAATGAAAGGAATAAATTTTTAAGGCTTTTATTATCCTCGGCAAGTTTTACAGCATAAATGCTGGGACTAAAGACATTTTTTTATAGATAATAACCATTTGTAGTTTGAAATTCGAAGTATCAAAGAGCTTGAACTTTAAAATTACGCTAAATTTAAGTAAATTTTATGAGAAGAATATTAACTAATTGCCAATGTAGACGCATAAAAAATTAGACAACTTCTTAATACCAAAATACACCTTTTGAATTCGAATATGTATGAAAAAGGATTGAAAATAAGCATGAGCAACCCTGAAATCTAAAATAAAATCAAAAAATTTGAAATTCATACAACACGAAATTGAGGATTCATGATAAATAAAGTCAAAATTTGATTATCTAAATATGCAAAATATTATACATATGGAGAATTATCTGTTTTCTTGGAAAACTACTACGAAATTTTTCCTGCGTGCGCTCCGAATATTTGATATCAAATTATGTAATATAATAGATATCATTAAAAAAATAAAGAAGGATATTAATGCATCAATGCAAATAAATTAAGAAACAATTCAATTATTAGCATTTTATTTTGGAAAACTACATGTAAATTTAAACATAACATGTAACATTGTGAATTTTTGAAAGTTGAGGTTTTAGCATTCAGAAAAAAAAAAACAGCACAAATTTAACTAAAAACAAAGTTGTAGTATTAGGTACTATACCTGGAAATCACAGAGAATTATATTTCCAACTTTGCAATTATGATAAATTATTATCAACAAGCAAAGTTCAAATCTTAGAAAAAAACTGCATAAAATGGATGTTTTGGAAAATATACTATTTCCAGAAAAAATTAGTGACTGAATATATGGTTGAAAGCTTGTAATTTATGTTATGATGAATACCGCTCATTATTACAGATTTCCGTACAAATTATATTCAAAACAATTATTCATTATTTATCATGACTCTAATGTCTACCAATATTACTGCAATAAGTCAATATTTAAACATTATAATGCAAAATGAAATCCAATCTTGTATTTATGTTTACTTTGCTTTAACAGCATTTTATTTATCTTCTTTCAAGTGTTACTTACAAAAAAAACAGTTATTCCAACAATTCATCCATCAGTAATTGCCAAATTATGAAATACGAAGCATAAAATTCCGTAACATTCAAAAATATTTGAATATTCGCTCTTGAAATTCGCAAAATTTCACAATTATTTTCTTTCCTCACAAAAAGTTATTTCGGTTCTGATTGGATGTACACTTTCAATTTTTGCCTTGTTTTCAATTGCCATATCAAGACGTTAGCCAAACTGAAAGATCGTCGCTTTATGTTGTAACTTTTTTATCAATCTAATCCCTAGAAAAAGCGTGATTCGACCCCGAAAGTTAAAAAAAAAAATCTTATATCTGAATCTCTATATCTGAAAAAAGTGAACTTTTTTCAGATAAAAGCCTTCGCGAAAACTTTAACGTGATGATAGAACGTTCAGTGCCAAAATTCAATCCTCAAAAAACTAGTTTCCTACAGTCCTCATTATTTGATAGTGAATATAATGATTCGTATCATTTAGAATAAATATATGTATATTTCTTCTTTTTCAAGGATAACAATTTTTCAGGCTTTTATTTTTTCCTTCGATAAATTTTGTAACAGTTATTTGAACGATTGAACGTGACTTTTTTTTTAAAGGACATCATTAACTGATAGACGTAATGTGGGAAATTAAAAACGATGACAGTGAAAGGCTTCTGAATTGAAATAATTTGACTGTCACCTTCTAAAAGTTGTTTTGAAACGATGATTTTGATAAATTTTTTCTTGAATTGTCGGTGCAATTTCCCCAGAGGTATACATATCGTAAAATTCGTAAAAATCATCATATTTTCATGTGTAATATGTAATTTTTTTCGGCAAAAATTACGAATCGATGGATCTAAGCCAAATTAATTGTAAACTCGTGGTTTTTCTGAAATTCAGCATCAAAGTTCCTAAATATGATGAATTTTTACGGATGTAAACAATTCCCAGTAATTTGAAATCAATTAAACCCAATAAAGATATTAAGTATATTGCGTTACGGTTCCCTATATCGGATTAATTCAATATCTTACATTATATTTTAGCTTAAGTATATTGAAAATTTCCAATAAAATGCAGTGAAGATAACGATCCCAGTACTGTCAAAAATTTTCAAATCTTTTGTTTCCCAGTATCGTATGAATGAAAATATCCTAATTTATTTCAATTTTGATACTTATATATTTTGTTTACACGTATTTAAAAAAAAATAATGAATTAGTAGGGTGTATATGTAGGTAATAAATAAACAAATCGAACGATTCACTTTCGAAATTATATATTTTTCTTTCATTTTTTCATTCATTTTTTATTTATCGTACACTTGTGATATATGTCATATACTGACAAATATATTTATGTTTTTCGTCAGTCATTTATATATTTATATTGATTGCAAATCAAGTAAAGTATTGCAAATCACCTTTAATTAAACTTTAATTTCTTTGGAAATCAACTTACTATTCCATATCACAAAAAAGAGGATCAGTCAAAGTTCGAACTTTTCCGATGGTTTTTTCCATTTGACCATCATCTTCGTTTTGCTTTCGTGATTCTTCTAGTTCTTTAAATAATGCTGGTGTTAAAAAGACCTGGTGCCTGGTCTCTCCCACAATCCCTTCAATATTTTCAGCATCATCATTGCTTTGATTCTCATATTGTTCATTTCCCTGATTTTCATTGTCAGCATCATCATTGCTTATGTTGTCATATTGTTTATTTCCCTGATTTTCATTTTCTAAGACGATTTGGAGGGCTTCGTCGTCTTTTTGGAGTGCAAGATGTTTTATTTTTCAGTTCATTTTGATTACCTGTAAAGAAGAAATAATATTTAAGTATCTAGCGTTTTAAAAATAAAAGTGATTTTGCACTCACTTCGTTTCACTTCAGCAATTTTCGCACTCAGGATTCCTAGAATTGCATCATCTGCTTTTAACTCAAGAAGGCAATATTTGTAAATTTCTGAAATAAGTTATACTTTCTTTGAGAACACGTTTCAAAAATGCAATGGATTGCTTCGATATTCAGATTTTCACCATCATAACAAGTCAATAAATAAATATATTGCCAATGTCATATGGTCCTTACCCATTAATGCATAGATGTAGTGCGGGGGGATTTTACCGATATCTGGATTTATTCTTTTCCTTTTACATCCCTTGCCTGATACGGTAGAATTCATTAAAATCTCATTTGGTATTAACAATTCTGCGACGTTCTTGACGAAAGTAGAAAGAACATTTACTCAATTTGAGTCCCGAGACAGCCAGTGAATATTGAATGTCGTTAACCCATAATCCTTCTCCCATGTAACGCTGAATAAAATGCTTCTTTTACTATTTAATTACAAATGCATGATAACTGCAATGATCTTTTTCAAAATTTCGAAGTTTATAAAAATTTCAAAGTATCTTCTTTGCTCCACTAACCTCTCCATCATTTACGGTTCCAATTGTCGGGTCTTGATGACTGTCGCTGGTTTCAAATCCTAACAAAAAAATTTGTATTGTTTGGTTTGTAACAGAAATATGGATTCATTAGTATCAAATGAAGTTATGGTTAAAAAATTTGTCTGAAAGAAAATTTCCTATAATCTCAATATTTTTTCTCATTTACACAGAATTATGAACAATTTTTTTTGTTATGCTATCAGTTTTTCTGAAAATTTTGAAAAATAATTTAGTTTCTTCGAAAATCGAGAAGAAAGAATGAAGTTTCTGACACTTTTTTCAGTAAAAAATTTGCTAACTTCGTGAAAAAACAAAAAAGCGAGGTGTTTACATAAAATTGTTATGAAAAGTGGTAACAAAATTGTTTTTAACAATGGTTTATGTATATTTTTAATATCTATTTTATACATACATATTTGTTTTTCATTGTAATTTGTTAATAATCACGTATATATACATATTTTTTTTTTCCTTTCATAACAGTTTCGTACATCAACGGTTGTTGTTGAAAAAATATTTTGAAAACCGATCTTTCGTAATACAATTTTCTGGAAAAAAAATGTTCGAAAAAGATTTTCTATCGATAAAAACGGCAAAATTATTATTGATATCAAAAAATACTCGTGCTTAATCATGGCTTAAGCAATATTTTTCTAGATATTGATTTAAAAAATACAAACATAACAGTTCACTCACAAGTTTCACATATTTCATTGAAATTAATTTTTAACATTTCATTTATTTTATCTATTTAAAATAATTTTTACTTATGATGATTGATATCAATTTTATTGAGAGTGTAATGAGGCAGGAATGCCAGGAATGCGATTTCAGAGAGTCGCGATATCCGGCCGGAAAACGAGGCTCAGTTTGATCGCGGATTGCCACCAACGTTCCTCACCGCCCAGGAACTCGCGCCGGGTTTTGTGCGATCACGCCGCTTATCGTAACCGAACGCCTGATATCGGCGTATCCACAATTCAACTAGTCTAAACATTTTTTCGAGCAAATTCGTAGTATTACTCTCCTCGCATCATTTTTCGCATCCCATCCCATAATTCCCCTCATACGAAACGGGTATAAAAAAATGAGCAATATCCCTCGGCTGTCACACCTGTCCTTCCAGTAGAGCTCTCCAGTTCGAGCTCTACAACCTGCTCTTCGTCTCGAGCAACCCCCTCGCAGCCCTCCGAACCTGGGCAGCAACTCGCGCGCTTTCCGACTAAGCGTCAACCCGGCTCTCCGACTCGAGCCCTTGCGCCCACCGTACCAGGGCACATAGTTAGCGATTGGACAACCGAGCCAAGGCCGCAACAAAAAGCAGCTCACCGCCAGAGCAGCTCCCTTAGGCGTTCTCCGAACCGAGCGAGAAATCAGGTTCCCGGAAAAACTCAGAAAAAGAGTAAGAGTTGTCTAAAGCATCAAATACCTTTTCCCTTTTTTTTTATTGTTACTCAACACTTTTCCCTTATATATATATATTTATACATGAGAATAGATTTAAAGACACAGTAGTTTCTATACGAATAGGATTTTGGGCACACTTCAATTTTTTACAGTGGCCGAGCGGTTGCTACAACAGACGAAGGAAAGGGCGAAAAGGAAAGGTCTGGGCCGAGCTGGCCATATTCCCGATTTTAGAAAAGCTAACTCGGTGGGCCTGTGAGTGTTAATCAACTGGGCCAAGGGAAAGTTCCCCAGATTTCCTTGCGACCCAAACCTCAGCCCCGAGCAGGTGGTCAGCTGGCACGCAAGCAGCGTGTATGGCCGCTCGCTGTTCCCACCAAGTCAGCTGGTTAAAGTAGCTTGCCCGGCCTGCCAGCACAGCTTTCGATGTACTTCGGATCCGATTCCAGAACGTAATTTTAGGATCCTAAGGGCCAAGTTTGAGACTTCTCCAACCCTCATACCCCAGTACGTGGCACCACCACCACCACCACCGCCACCACCGCCCTCTACCCCACCCCTCCACCGAGACTACCAGTTTCCGGCAACCCTTATCCCTACACCCTTGCTTCTCCCGCCCTTCACTGAGATCTCCCAGATACCTCTTCTCCCTCACCCAGAACCGAGTTACAGTATCCCCTCGTATTTTCCCGGCTATTTATCACCCCTCTCTCCAGAAACAGACGTGACTCTTTCCCCCATCCCCCCAAGCTTGTGCGGATCTCCAAGTCCACAAAAGATTTCCAACGAATCGCTAATGCCATTTGAACCGCCACCCCCACCACTTTCTCATCTTTACCCCCTCCTCATTACCGTTGACGAATACATCCCACAACCTCTGGCCACTAGCCATAGCGATCTCACCTCATACACCTCTACCCTCATTCCCCGAAAAAGGAAAATAAAGAAGGAACTCCCCTTCACCTTCTAGGAATTAATAAAGCTTTATCCTCCCCGCCCCCGAAAAAGACAAAACAAACCTCTGTCCCCAACTGACCCTGTCCAACCCTCACAATCATCCACCTCAGCATTCCTGGCCCGGTATAAGATCCCGAAAAAACCTCCCCTTGACATGCCTTCCCTCGAGTGAACCCGCGATTTGCATCTGATACTCTTGTAATTAGATACAAGAATATAATACCCGATAATTATAAGATTATACTCGCTTTTATAGAACTATATCCACCCACGCCATGATTATAAGAATATATGTTTAGGTTACGCGATTATTATAAGTTTATATTTATACGACTATATCCGCTGAACACACGACTGTACTCCTATTCATAAGAATGTAATAATATGAACAATTTTTAAATACATAATCGTTTTGTTAACATTCAAAAAGTGTATTTTTTCCTACACGCTTCCCCCTCCCCACCTTGTATAAAAACAAGAGGGAACGAGGGCTCACTTGCTCCGGCATTTCGGGTCCTTGTCCGAACTTGCCCCGCGCAAGGTCGTGACAATAGTAAAGTAATTTTATAATACTTCATAGTATTATATAATTATTATTTTTTTTTATAATGTTAAAAATATTATTATTGTTCATAATAAATAATGATAATAATTATTATTTTTACAATAATACATTGAATCATAATAGATTAAATTAATGGAAACAAAAAAAATTAGTCGATTGATAAAAATTGCATGAAACTTACAAACAATTTTAAAATATTTATTTTACTAATTATTATTTTAATAATCAATTATGGATTTATTTATTCATTTACAAGTTATTTGTTTTGTTATTTCATTATTATTTTAGTAATAATTTTTTCTTTTTTATAAATCATTTATTAATTATAATATTATTGTTAAAAATCATAGGTCATCATATGAAATTGGATTTATATAGTTATTTAGCTATAGTACTTGAAAATGTTAAAATATTTTTCAATAAAAATATTAATTGACATTGAAATAAATCATAATGTAATATTATAAATTATCAAAATTATCAGTAATAATAATGAATAACTTAATTGAACCACTGGAAATTAGAACCGAGCGAGCGCTTGGGGCAGTAGGAAAGAGAGGAGGTACCACGAAGAAACGGGAGAAGCAAACAACGATAGCGAAAATTTTCAATTTGTCTGTTAAAACTGAACTAGCAATATCTCCGGAAAAAAAAGAAATTTTTCTTGAAATTTGGACACAAAACTAGTTTGGCTTGAGCAATGCCGTCAATATTGAAAGAATTTTTTAAATATATAATTAATTAGTGATGAAACATTTAGAATATTATATGGGAAAAGGTCCTCAGAATTCAAAATTTTTCAAAATTAAGTTATCAGCATTTGCTTCTACCTTTTCGCCGTGGTATTCCCTTATTTCTTACTAGCTCGAGCGCTCACTCGGTTCTATTTTCTAGTGGTTCAATTACCATATAATAATATTAATAAACATATATAACATATGAAATTTTTTGGCAAGATTTCAGTTCCTGTGGCCCCCGGATTTGAGACCGGATTTAGGCTAATTAGGCAAAAAAAAAACAACTTTATAAAGAATAAAAAAAGTTGATATCTCGCTTCGTTCACGAGATATCAACAACTCCCCAAATACTCCCTTTGACACGTGTCATTAGCCGTTGTCAACATTCAACACATTCGCTCACTCACGTTCACCCACGCGCGATTCACTCCTTTCGCATTCATTCAATTCGCAAGCGTTAATTCGCGAACAATCGCGATTTCGCAACCTTTTTTTGGTCGTGTTTATTTATCGGTTTCGTGTTGTTGATGTTTATCATCGATCACTGATCGATCACTCGACATCGATTCAGAGGTGCGTTCCAAAACCAGTCTCGCTGATTGATGCGAATCGCACCAATGGCACCAATCATCACTAATGCACATGCGCACGCAACTTTGCAGATTGTATACATACATATCCTTTACCCCTTTTACATTGTAGGAATGTTGGCTGCAGTGGATTTTGAAATTTTGAACTTCACGTATGTGTGCGTGCAACCGTTTGTTTACGCTTTTTCCCGCTTTATGACAGTTAGTGTCGATTCAAAATACAGTGCTTTTTCTCGCCGTTTATCGTCAAAATTTTTCATCATGGCTCATCCCATGCTGCATTGTAAGTTGAAAAATTTCTCTTTTTTCTGTTCTTTCGAGCCACTCCCTAGTAACGAGGGTCCGAGAGTCCACTCTCGGAACTCTCTCGGACAATTGTCTGAGATAGTTCCGAGAGACTTGCATATGCATTTCATGGTTTTTAATGTCGCTGATCATGAATCTGAGGTCAAATTTGGTAAATTATTTTTTTTAAACAATTTGTATTAACAAATTATGAAAAAAACAATATTTACTATGATGCATAAGCTTTTCATGGTTTTTCAGGTCAATGATCATGAACCTAAGGTCAAATGCGGAAAATTATTTTGTTTTAACAATTTTATTAACAAATTATGAAAAAAAAAAAATATTCACCAAGATGCATTTCCTTTTATAGTTTTTTAGGTCGCTGATCATGAATCTGAGGATGAAATTGCAAAATAATTTTGTTTAAAAAATTTGTATTAACAAAATAATTTTGCAATTTCGACCTTAGATTCATGATCAGCGACGTAAAAAACCATGAAAAGCATATGCATCTTAGTAAGTATTTTTTTGAAATTGTTAAAACAAATTGTCCAAACAAAATAATTTTCCAAATTTGACCTCAGATTCATGATCCGTGACCTAAAAAACCATTAAAAGCATATGTATCTTAGTAAGTATTTTCTTATAATTTTTAAAGCAAATTGTTCAAACACAATGATTTTCCAAATTCGACCTCAAATTCATGATCAGCGACCTGAAAAACCATGATAAGCATATACATCTTAGTAAGTGTTTTTTTATAATTGTTTGAACGAATTGTTCAAACAAAATAATTTTCCAAATTTGACCTCAGATTCATGATTAGCGACCTAAAAAACTATGAAATGCATGTGCAAGTCTCGCAGAACTCTCTCGAACAATTGTCCGAAAGAATTCCGAGAGAGTTCCGAGAGAGTTTCGAGGGAAATCGCTCGGAACTCTCTCGGAAGTCTCTCGGAACCCCGTCACCAGGGCTGATCGGGAAAAATGAAAAAGCGATTTCCTTTCTCGAGGAAATCGAATTAATACCAGCTCGAACGTCGCAAGCTCCTACGTGCTGTGGTTTGCCAATGGCCGTCGATAATAAAAAAGATGCCAAATTTGGTTGGATTTGGCGTTGCTCGACTAAATGCAGTCATAAGAAAAATTCTCACAATTGCCGCAAAACACAAAATCCGTCTACCGGGACATTTTTTGATAATTCCAACTGCCATCTTCAAATTTGCGATGTTCTCGGAATCATAATTTGTTTTGCGACAAAAATGAAAGTAACTGACCTTATCCAGCATTTGCTTGCCTGGCGTCGACATGACGACAATCCTGACATTGGCATAGCGTCTGTTGTCAATTACTTCAGTTATTGTCGCGAAATTACTGAAGCAATTGCCTCTCACGCTAAACAAATTTTGGGAGGAATCGGTAAAACGGTTGAAATCGATGAAACTTTTTTGTCGAAACGAAAATATCATCGTGGTCGTTGCACAGAGCAGATGACTTTGACGGTCTTCGGCTTGTATTGTAAGGAAGATAATGAAGGCTTGTTTTTCAAAGTTAACTCCAAAAGTAAGAAGGAGCTCTGGCCTTACATCAGAAAGTTTGTCGACCAAAATACAAGTCGAACATGTACCGACAGTGCGAGGCAGTACGATGGTGTTGAAAAGATCCACTTGAAAACAAATCATTCAATTAGCCAGTTTGTCTGCAGAGAAGATCCTAGCAACACCATCAATGCTTTGGAAAACCAATATAAACTGTTGAAAAAATCAATCGTTTGCAGAAGAAGTGCAAAGCTCTTGCACCAATATATGGCTCTTTTCTATTATCGACGACATTGTCTTGAACGTGAGTACATGAACGACTTGGGTTCACAAATAATGCAATTTTTGCTTGATGTGAAAAAAGTCTATCCACCAATCGTTCATGGTGTAAGAGTTGAACCCCTCACGCTCCGAGAAATCGACCCACCAACAGTGGAATCAGAGGGATTGAGCAATGTTATAAGAGCAAAAATTCCTCGAAAGGCCTCGATTGAAGAGGAAATTTTCGATGAAAATGAACAAAATATTGACGATAATTTAGGCGATGAAATTGTATTTTGAATAGGTTCGAATACATACACACACATACACACGTACAATAGGAGTTTGGAGTCAAAACATACTACGAAAGTGACGAATCGTGGGGTCTCCTATTGATACGTACACGCGTACAAGGGAGTTTAGAGTCATAAAATACTGCGAAAGTGACGAATCGCGGAGTCTCCACTTGGCGCTTACATTCACTTACACGCACAGCTCAACGCACAAAATTTCCGTTTCCATACAAAGGAAATGAAAATTTTCTGCTGTTGAGAAAGGAATGCGTTGACTTTACCTCCTCGTGGTGCATTCTGGGTAACGCTTAAAAGTCATTGTTACTATATGTATAGTAGATATATGCACTTTTTTACTATATGTATAGTATATGAAAACATTCATTAAATCATGAAAAAGTTGAGGTGGGGGTGCCCCAAGGGGCCCCCTGTTTTTTAAAACCAACCTAACCTTACCTAACATTGCTTCGTTGCTTTTGAGTGAAAATTATATCAGAAAATGGTAAACGTCAGCCAAGAGGGCGCGCACGGTGAATACGCTGGTGGATGAGCTCCGCAAGTTTTGTCAATTTTTTCAAACACAAAGTTTGAAATTCCACCTGAACTTATTGCTATCTGTGCCAAGTGTCATGTTGACTAAGGAATATTAGTTTTTGAAACAATTGTGCGAGTAGTTGGCCCGGGAACTTTGTTATTGTTTTGGGACATCAACATAACCTAAAATGTCAGATGATAACATGAAGTGCCGCATTTGTGGGAACGTGGTGAGAACTGAATGCGTTCGATGTAAATTATGCAGTGCGCCTTATCATCCGGGATGTACCAAAAAGACGTCAATTCTTCCCGGAGGAGGATATGCTAAATGTTGTGCCCCTCGATCGACCTCACCCTGCCATCTCAAAATTTGAAGGAAGATATGAAAAGCATACTTGACGCCATGACTGACAAACTTTCTACTCAGATTGGTGAAGTTTGTTGTCAGTAAACAAGCTTTCCGACAGAATGTACTCATTTGATGATCGTATTACACGCACAGATGAAAGAGTGAACGCAATTGAAGGTCAAATGACGTCAGCGCTCAGAGAGATTGCGGCATTGAGGAATGTCAATAGTGGAGAAAGCCAAGAAGTAAACAAGACTTGTATCCGGGAAATGGAAATGAGAAAAGCACGTGAGCGCAATGTTATCATGCTTGGTATTCCAGAAAACAAAGATAAAGAGAAATCCCAAGGTTTGGATCGCTCTTATACGATGAGAATATTATCAGAGATTAATACTGAAATTGACTTCTTAAATGCCCCTTGTCATCGAATTAGGCAGTTTTCGCAAGCATTATCTCAGCCCAGACCATTTAGAATTGCACTTAAATCGCAGATCGAGGCAACACTATCATCAACAAGCTCCCCGTCGAACTTCATATACCAGGATATCAATTTTGTGGTCCAGGTACCAAGCTTGTGAAGAGGTTAGCTCGCGGAGATCGTGGAATCAATTCTCTCAACGCAGCTTGAAAGGAGCACGATATTTCCTAATCAAAAAATCATGAAAACTACCAGCGAGACACGAAGCTGATAAATTACTCGCAAAAAGAGCAATCGAACGTGTGTTTGCCAAGGATTCCGGAGTTGGAGAAAAAACTGCAGCCCTTGGAGTAGCAAGCATCATGGGTGTCAAGGAAAACCTTGGAATGGGCTTGAAGAAGATTATGAAGAAAACGACTATCAAGAAAAAGTCGATAAAGAAGAAGATTCCACTGAGGAAAGTTATAGATGCCGCGAAAATAGCAGCTAAAGCTACCGGCTCTGTGCAATCAACATTGAAAGCTGCACGAGCTGCGGTGAAAGAAGCTGGAGGAAAGAAGAAATTTCGAGTGCCTCGTGTACTACCGGTGCCCAGCAAAATTGGGGGCATCTTACCAGCCTTTTTACTGCCAGTATTTGCGGGAATCAGTGCAACAGGAGCATTGGCAGGTGGCGCTGTGAGCATCGTCAAAGCTATCAACGACGCTCGAGCTGCTAAACGTCAGTTAGAGGAATCAAAACGACATAACCTCAAGATGGAATCGATCGCCGTAGGAAAAGGATTGTACTTGAAACCTTGGGGAGTTGGCTTGAGACTTCATTTAAAAAACTTGTAGAGTTACCGAACCGACCACTGACAGACGTAGATTTGCTAAAGTATGCAAAAATTCTGAAAGTACCACATTTCCGAGGTGTGTACATGAGAAATGATTTACCGAAAAATGGACCCAGGAAATCTGAAGCTGCCATTATCAATTTGGATTCTAAATATGGTCATGGAACGCATTGGGTCGCCTATCGAAAAACCGGCAATCGAGTCATTTATTTCGATAGCTTTGGCAATTTACAACCACCTCGTGAACTCATGGACTACTTCGGTGTCGGTAGCGTAATCAAATATAATCGTGATCACTATCAAAATTATGATCAAATCATCTCTGGACATCAGTGCCTCAAGTTTTTACTGAATATAAGCATCGATCGTGTGTGAATATGCATCAGTTTGCAAGTGACAAGCATGGCGGATACATTGACATTGACACTCTCGGGAATATCATCAATATTGGAGACTAATTACTTTCCTCCTATTGAATTGTTGCCTCAGAAAAAATATTCCTTGGGTTTAGTTGAGTTGTTGACTTTCAATTCGATTCCAAACATCGACGTTGGCAACAATAAATTCTACGTTGACGATACTGTGATTACTATACCTTCAGGAAGTTACGAGTTGGAGAGCATCGAACGTTTTTTGAAAAAAGTGCTGCCTCCGAGTATCGAGTTAACTTTGGGAGCGAATAGTAGCACGCTGCGCAGTACAATTAAATGTAATAGAATAATCGATTTCCGGTCGAAAGACTATTGGAAAACTTTTAGGTTTTGATCCAATAATCTTTGCTGCCAACATGGAACACGAATCACAATCACCAGTGAGGATACTTACTATCAACGCCTTACGTGTTGAGTGTAACATTACTACAGGGGCTTACATAAATAAGCGACGAGTGCACACTATTCATGAGTTCTTCCCCGTGGTGCCACCAGGATATAAGATCATTGAAATACCGGCTCATGTCATTTACCATCCAATCACCGTACAGGCAATACATCATCTGCAGCTGCGTATAGTACCATCAAGACGGACAGTTGGTGAATTTTCGTGGAGAAGTCATTACGATCAGATTACACGTGAAAACTGAATTATGGGCATAATCTACGGAGAGTATAAAAGTTCTACAACATGTCCAAGAATCATCAGTCATCAAAGACCTCTCAAACAGCTCACATCGCAGAACGTGCAGTTCCTGAAAAGTCTAGGTTTAAGGGTTCGATTTGCTGCCTAATTTGCCTGATACCATGTTATCCATTGAGAAGAAGATCGTCTTCGACGAGTCGGTAGCACAATATGAAGTCCACGCACACCAGTCATACGCCTCGTCAATGTTCAACAACAACGATGAAATCCGAATCAGTATCCAAAATAAAAATTCGTATATGCTACCCAGCCAAAGTTCGCTACATATACAAGGAAGATTGACAAAAAATGATGGAGTGACTGCCATTGAACATACATGGATCTTAAACAATGGAATCTGTTATTTGTTTGAAGAAATGCGCTACGAAGTGAATGCTGTTGAAATTGAAAGAATCAAGAATGTTGGTCTCACAACGACGATGAAAGCTTACATAGCACAAAGTTCTACTCAAGAGGACATGATGGAAAATGCTGGATGGATCGTTGACCCCACGAGACGTTTAACCAACGACAATGGATATTTTTATGTGTGCATTCCACTGAACTTTATCTTTGGATTTGCTGAAGATTATCAACGAGTTGTTGTCAATGCAAAACATGAACTCATCATTTTGCGAGCCAACACCGACGTCAACGTGATCACTCAGCTTGCTGCGAACGAAAAACAGTACAAGATAACCATTAGCAAAATTGAATGGTTAATTCCCTACATCAAAATTTCGGACTTGGAGAAAATTCGAATGCTGGATTTCATCGCTACTGATCCAACCATCGCCATGAGTTTCCGAAGCTGGGAGCTGTACGAGAACCCTTTGTTACCTCAAACTACCAAGCATGTATGGAGCGTTAAAACAACGATTTAACTGGAGAAGCCGAGATACGTCATCGTTGGATTTCAAGTAGGAAGGAAAAATGTGAGAACTGGAAATATGAGCAACTTTGATACATGTAATTTGCGTGACATTAAATTATATTTAAATTCACAATGTTATCCCTACGTGAATCTTCACATTGATTTTCAACGAAATCAGTTTGCAACGTTATATGAAATGTTTGCGAATTTTCAATCGTCGTTTTATGGTAGAAAAAATGCTCCATTGTTGACAAAAACTCAATTCAAGGATAATGCACCTCTTGTAGTTATCGATCGTGCTAAACAAAATGATTCCTCGATCACTGGTCCAGTTGATGTTCGTCTTGAGTTCGAATCAGACGCCAATTTCCCAGCTGCGACTACTGCATATTGCTTAATTATACATGATCGTATCATAAAATATCAACCAATCAGCGGCGTTGTAAGAAAACTATGAAGCGAGTAACGTTTGATTGTAAACCTCCTACGATGTATAAACTGTATGTGTGGCATTTTGCATACAGAGAAGCTAGACGTGGTTTATGGGAGCAAGTTGCACGAGATCGTGTAAGATTTCAACGTAGAATTAAAAAAAACTGCGAAAATTTTAGAACCTGTTTTGCGTAAAAAATTGGAAGTTTCCATGTCTTTGAGTGAATAAAAGCTTGATAAACGAATCTATGCTGTTTATTATTTAAAACTTTCATTATTTCATAATTTCATATGTAGTTTCGGGGAGAATGAGAATCATTTTTAGTGAAAAATTTTCTGAAAAGATGAACTGTGAAAGAAATTAATGCCTGAAACGATTGCCAACGATGATCACAGCAGAAAACGACTGCCAACGATGATGATTGTAGAAAACGGCAGCCAACGATGATCCTTGCAGAAAACGTGAGTCATTGCAGTGCACTACAGAAACGATTGTTTGAACTGATGATTTGAAATTTTTACGCTTATTTCAAAAATATTTATTTGTTCATTTAGCAGGAGTCAATTGCAAACAACCATCTTAAAAGTGTCATCATGGCCGAGATAATTAAAGGTTGTCCCCAAAACGTTACATATTTATAGGTAAGTAGGTTCAAAACTCGACCATGATGATTTTTTTTTTTCAACTCTATTTAATTATTTTCATCGAAAAATTTTTATTGTATTTTCAAAGGAGATGAAAAACACATCAAGTATTTTCAGTTCCATGTTTATTTTCTATTATGTTACATATTCAATGTTTAATGATTTCATACAGTCATTCACATACAATTTTAACGTCAACAAAAATTACAATTTCGAATGAATGGAGGGGGTCCATCGATGACGTCACCAAGTGAAGTCCAATGTTTCCGACATCGACGATAGCTGGCGATTTCTGGGTTGAGCTGGAGATCCTCAGGAAGTTTCTCCCAAGCGCATTTAATGTCATGGCTGAAGTAGCCAATGATAAATTCAGCCGGGAGTGCTGCGATGGCTTCGGTGTCCAAGTTCCTCAAACAGCGGGAATGACGTATCAGTGCAAGTGATCTCTTCGTTGATGGGGTGATGCCATAGGTTTCCAGGAACCACAACCTAAGGTTACGACCGTTTTCTGTTGCACAATGACGTCCATTGCCAGGAGCATGTATGTTCCCGTACGTGCAGGCTGAAACCCACAAGTTTGTCAGCGATGGGCAGCCCATGTTTTTGAGGTCGATGATGACTGGCCATCTGTCTAGGGTTTCTTCAAGCCAGCCTTTCTTCTCCAGTCCTTTAACAAAAATATAGCTGGCGTTCTCGAGTTTGCTGTTTACCACGTTCCTGTAATCGGCGTAAGGTATATCGCCAGTTTCCCATGGAATCCCGTGGTAGTTTCGGGTCAACCAGGAATTTGCAGCCTTGACTGTTGCTGGCAGACTCGACCATGGACACGGAGGCTGGAAAAGGAACGTCTCCACGTTGACGTCATCTGCGGGTTCGATCCTGATAATCACCAGCTCCTTGACCACGAACAGCTTACTTTCAGGCATAGGGAAGCCTTGAACGTTGACGATGAATTTCATATTGGCTGCACCAAGAACTGGATGAGAATGACTTAAAGCTCAAGTGACGAGCCTGTAATATAGAGCTCCTCCCTACTCCTTGGTGAAGTCCATTTTGTCTGAAGATCGCTCATAATATAGGGAGCTCCCCACTCCTCTGCTTATCGCATTGATGGTGCTGCCAACTTGAAATTATATTTCAATCACTTGTATTTTTGCATCATTTTCAGAAATTTTTGCAACAATTTTTGAAATCTATCAATTTTTTTCAATTTCTAACAATTTTTGCACTATTTTCAACTTTCCAGCCATTTTTGAATGAAAATTTTCAAATTTCATTTTTGAATTTCAAGTATACGTTGATTTTCGAATTATTGTCACTTTTTAAATTTTGCGTCCAATTTCCCGCCATACTGGATTTTTTTGCCAATCAGAAAGATGAAAGGGAGGGTGGTGGGGGAAGTAGGAGGGGGCGCAGCCGCTGCCGCACTTCAGTAGAAGGGAGCGCGCGACCATGTCATTCGGCTATTGGCGCTGGAGCGCACGCAACATCTGCTGCACCACGCTTAAAGACGCGCTACGATGAAGCCACTTCAACGTCTCGACGAAATTGATGTAGAGGTTCAATGTGTTAGCCTAACTTGACGGATACCCCCACTACTACTACTTTATGTTTTTCAGGACCCCTACCATTGAAATTTGAAATAGCGATTTTAAATTAATAATGCTTATGATAACGCTAACTAATGATAATGCTCATGATAACGCTAATTAATGATGTTGCTCATGATAACTCTGATTAATAATAATTCTCATGATAACGCTAATTAATGATAATTGCTGATTATTGAATAATTATGATAATTAATAATTTTATTATTTCAGTGGAGGGAGAATGGGAGAGGGGGTCACGTGACAAAAAGTTAGAGGGGTGAGGGAGTGTTGGTTCCTCATCGGCTGGGTCTCGGCCCGCCAAGTGCCCCAGAACCCGCCTACGTATACTACTGAAAAATGCAAATATTTCGAAACTCGCCACCGATATTTCACACACTTTTGATGTTTCCCGATGAACCGATTGAACCGAATTCGAAATTTTTCGAAAACCCCTCACTCTAACCAAAATAAAAATAAAAATAAAATTTTCCATAATGTCTCAAAATCATTGAAATTTTCACCGTTTTCGGGAGCTGGAGGCGAAAACCCCTCAACAACTTCTTGAGTGGCTCCAAGAACAGCAACTGATTAAAAAAGAAATGGTTTGCGAATGCGGGAAGCAAATGAATGTAACGGTACGTTCAAGCTCTCCAGGTGGTTTTATGTTTTTATGTCCTCAAAAACGTTGTCACAAACGGAAAACAATACGAACAGGTTCGTGGTCTCAGAATTCAAATTTTGATTTTTCGACAATGCTCAAACTAATATATTACTGGGCAGTTAGATACCCGACAATTCTGACTCTTGCTATCTTGGAGTTAGAATTGTCCAATCACGCCATTAATTAATCACGACAGTACAATTACTGTCGTGAAGCATGCATCGATATCGTTTGCTTGGATAAGCAACAAATTGGAGGTCCGGGTCGTGTGGTCAAAATGGATGAGTCCATGTTCGGCACAAGAAAATACAACCGTGGCAAACATGTGCCCGGTGACTGGGTTTTTGGCGGGGTCGAACGGGGATCGAATAAATGCTTTCTGAGGATTGTCAAAAATCGATCGGAACCAACATTGAAAGCTATCATTGAAGAATGCGTTGCACCGGGTACAACGGTTATAACGGATTGTTGGAAAGCGTACGAGGGACCTTAAAAGTTGGATCTCCAACATTTGAAAGTCAATCACTCGGAAAATTTCAAAGATCCTGAAACCGGCGTACATTCAAACACTGTGGAGGGCATGTGGTCGTGCGTGAAGCGGATGTTTCCTGACCCACACCGAAGTCGAAAATTTTTTGACTCATACTTAGCACAATACATGTATTTAAGATTGCGCGGTAATGAGTCATGCGTTTTTCAGGCTTTTTTGCAAGATCTTGCCCGCCTTTACTAAATCAGAACTTGTTTTTATTGTTCTTTTCATTTCTGTTTTAAGTTTTTTTTTTTATTCCACGATTAATTACGGATATTAATTACATTCATTTTCGCCTTCGTACTCGTCAAATCACATGTTCTTTTTCAAGGCCAAAAAATAGTTCTGTTCAAGGAATATATCCACATTACACATTTTAGGGCCCCAAGAGGTCCCTGCTTTTTGAAACTAACCTAACCTTACCTAAAGTTGCTTTTAAGTGAACAGGGACCTGAGTTTCGTTTTCGTGACATATATGTCACTGGTGAGATAATTTGTCACCGTTCATTCGGGTAGATTCGGTGATATATATAGATATAGTTCGTGTGAGCTGAGTCTGCCCGAACGAATGGTCATATATGTCACGAAAACGAAACTCAGGCCCCAGTATCAATGAAAAAATTACTGAAGCATGAAAAAGTCGGGTTGGGAGGGCCCCGAGGGGCCCCTGCTTTTTAAAATTGACCTAACCTTACCTAAAGTTGCTTTTGGGTAAACAGTATGAATGACAAATTTACTGAAAAATGGAAATTAATAAATTTGGCAGCTCGTGCCAAAAAATTCGGAATTCAATATTATGTATACTCAATATAATTCAAAATTCGATGTGAATCGATGTTGCGCACTGTCATTGGTCCCCCACATTCTCCACACCACACTCGACAATTCAACACAATTCAGTGTTGCCAGATTAGGGATTTGATCCCTAGATTTAGGGATTTTCATGTGCTTCAGGGATGAATCTAGGGATAGAAAATGTTTAGGGATAAGTTTAGGGATTTTGATCTGCTTCAGGGATGGATCTAGGGATAAAGGTAACATAGCTATATATTTAGGGATTTTTCATTTTTGTATGAAAAATTCGGTTGTTGGCTGGTTTTGTTAGAACGTGCCAAAAAAATAAACGGAAAATCCCCAAATTGAGAGAAGGAAAATTTATATGTAGATCACATATGGATATGTGGATATGTCAAAACTGAAACAAATGAATGTTGAAAGTGATTGCGAGTTTGACATTTTTATATGTAAAAACGTTTCGGTCGAGAAATTGGAGTATTTTTCGGATTTTTGATCACATTGTGCTATGAAATAATACTATAGAATAATTTTCAATATGATGCCTCCCGAAAAAAAGAAAGTGTATGATCAGCGTTATAAAAAATCATGGGAAAACGTTCCGGAATTCAAACATAAAAAATTCAATTTTTCTTTTCAAAACATTCATAACATCTAATCACTATCTTATTTTACAATTGTCTTTGATGTTTGTTGATTGAATATTATTATCTAGTTACTGACGTTGTCTCATTAAAAAATGTTTACATCGCGAGTATTTGAGATGCAAATACGAGGGAAACACGATATTTTTAATTTTCGCGCCACAAGGGCACCCTCAGCATATTGACACTATACTGATCCTCGAAATTACAGAAACCCTAATTAGTAAAAAACCAAATGGTTTGGCGGGGTTTTTCCGGTACGAATGTTAAGAGTTATTAGTAAATACCCATAGGAACACATAAAACTGTTAAAAGAACGAAGGTACTGAAAATCAATGTTTTTGCAAAAACATTGGTCTCGGTTGGCATGCCAACCGAGACCAACCAAGTACAACCATGATCAACCTCGTATGGTTGAACATGGTTGACACCGTTCCGCTAGGGATATCTCTCCCGTGCTCAGTAAACCATAACCAATTTTTTAGACGCAGCCATGACCCTGTATTGGGCAATAATTATAATATTAGGCTAGGTTGCACAATTTTTGCCCAACACAGGGTCGTTGCTGCGTCCGAAAAAATGAGGTCCGTCAAGCTGGCTGTACACAAAAGAAAGTTGATTCGTGGAAAAACTATAATTGCCCAAAAATTTTAATTGCTGCACAGTAAAAAAAATCTTGCAGAACTGCCAGTTCCAAACTAGCAAATAAAACGACCTCCTTTGAAAGAGGTAAAATTACAGACTTGTAGTGATTCTACAACAGAGTAGCAGAAGTACTAGGATCTCGTAAAAGTACTTGAAACTTATAAAATTACTAGGAATTCGTAAAAGTACTAAAAAATATTTAATGCACTGAGAAATTTGAGGTTAGGTTTGCATGGCATGAATCGAATTATGCAATAACAGCGTAATAAAAATGAATTCAACATAAACTGCTTTATTCATAACCAACTGAACAAGAGAACAGATAATATTTTTTTCGCATAAGACACTGCAAGACGCGATAAAAATGCAGCAACATACGCCATGGTACAAGACACCAAAGACGCAACAGGACGCTTAGTCCAACTTGCACTTTGACGATTTCATTGCATAAATACGATTTAGTGATACTTTTACCATGGCTGCAGCGATTCTAATACTTTGGCAGCATTCTTACGTCAATGTAGTAAATTTATTAGCGTTCGTAATTCTACCCCTTCCGAAGGAGGTCGTTTTATTTGCTATGTTGAAAGGTGTACTATTACGCATTTTTAGTACACTCACTAGACGCTTGTAAAACTACTTTATCCGGTGATGCTCATTTACTACACTGTGGTAAATTCGTACTACTTTCTAGTGCATTGACTATACTGTAAGTAGTAACACCTCTACTCTGCCCTAGTAATTCTGCAAGATTTTTTTTACTGTGTGCCCAAAAATAGCTTATAATTAGCCCATAATTCTGATATATACAGGGTGCGCCATTTCTTATGTCGGTATTGTAACATTGAATAACTTAAACATTTGACAACCGATTTACTTGACTTCACTTGTTTTGGAAACGTCAATTCAGTACAATTTCAACCATGTATCGCTTCACACCAAAAGAACGCGCTGAAATAGTTACTTTGTACATTGAAAATAGTCGTTCAGTTGTGTTAACTCAACGAGCATATCGTCGAAAATATCTTGGCAAACAGGCACCATCTGACAACACTATTCGTCGTTTGGTGTCGAATTTTTGTGACCACGGGACAGTGAAAGATCGCGAACAACCCGTTCATCAACGACCAAGACGTTCAAATGAACTGATTGAAGCTGTCAGAGAGAGCGTTGCCCAAAACCCAAAAGTTTCATATCGTCACCGCGCTCAGCATCTCGGCATCAGTGGAACCACTCTACGGCGCATTTTGAAAGATGATTTGCATTTGTTTCCGTACAAAATGCAATTAACACAAAGAATATTGCCTACAGATCATCCACGTCGCTTGGAATATGGACAAACAATCGCTCGAATAGTTGATACTGAACCTGATTTTTGGAAGCGAATTTTAATGACCGACGAGGCACATTTCAAACTTTCTGGAGGCGTTAATAAGCAAAATTGCCGCATTTGGGGAACGCAGAATCCACACGAGATCCATGAAACGCCATTGCATGACCAAAAAGTTACTGTTTGGGCCGGCGTTTGCGCCAAAACCATCATTGGTCCTTATTTTTTCAAAGAGAACCAAACGATCGATGGAAACCGATATCGGTGGATGTTGGCTCACTATGTCTGCCCACAAATGCGTGAAAAAGGTCTTGAAGATTACTGGTTTCAACAAGATGGTGCGACCTGCCACACTGCGAATCAAACAATCCAGTTTCTGCAACGAAAATTCCCTGGACGTCTGATGTCAAAAAGAGGCGACATTGAATGGCCACCCAGATCTCCAGATTTGACCCCTCCAGACTTCTTTTTGTGGGGTTATTTGAAAAGTAAAGTGTACGCCAGCAAGCCGCAGACCATTGAAGAGCTTAAGGAAAATATTCGTGCCGAAATCATTGCTTTACCACCCGAGATGCTCGAAAAGGTAATGGAAAACGCCGCAAAAAGGGCATATTTTGCTGTGAACAATAAGGGCGGCCACTTGATTGATGTTGTGTTCAAAAACTAGTCTAAATAAATTGTAAAGGACCAAACTAAATAAAAATACCTCATTTACAGAAATCGGTTGTTTTTTTTTCAAGTTATTCAATGTTTACATGCCGACATAAGAAATGGCGCACCCTGTATATTATTATAATTTTCGATTAGTGTACAGCCAGCTTGACGGACCTGATAAAATGGTTTACTGGGTACTAAAAGGCATCAAAGAGTGGGGCCTGAAAAAGGACCTAAGATTTACATTATGTAGCTTACGTACATATAGCCCTTTTATGATATTGTAGGTTGGCTACGTTCTTGCCCTGGCAAAAACGCAAAAGCGATTTGTATTGTATGCAACAACAAGGAGCTCGTCGCACACAAAAAAGGGTTATTTGTTCATGCAAAATCAGCAGATCACGTTAAAAAATCCAAAGAACATGGCATCGTGAGCGTCTTGCCAAAAATGACGGATTACATCAAGCCATCAAAAGATGAAAAGCGTAAAATTGCCGAATTAAAAATCTCAGTTTTTATAGCCGAACACTGCAGCGTTAACACCGTAGATCATTTTGGAGAACTGGTATCAAATTTAGATCCCACTTCAAACACCCTGTCTCAAATCAAAATTCATCGTACAAAATGCACGGGTATAAAAATCTTATAAAATGCTGTGGATTATAGTTAAATAATTGTTCTGTGAATAATTCCTCATTCGGCCAATGATAGTAAATGCACCAAGAATATTCTTTAGCTATATTTGAAAATTTTTTTAGAATATTCTTGGTACATTTTTTGCCATCGGCTTTATGGGAAACTGTTGAAGCGTAGAAATATCCTGGAAATATTTTGAAGAGTATGTAGCATATTCATAGAATATTTTATGTTATGGTACCAGGGTATGCATAATGGAAACAATTTCTATCTAAAGTAGAGTACAAAAAAGTAAAAGACTTTAAATATCGAAGGAACGTGAAATTGACAGATTCGTTACTGTACGTTTTTTATTTGATAGGGCTGATCCTCAATGTTTTGTCACCATGCTTTCTCGAAGAATTAGTAGAAGATATCAGGGATTCACACTTTTCTCTTATCATGGATGGCAGTACAACGGTGGATACCCAAAAGGTCATGTGTTTCATGATTCGTTATTTCAGCCAGAAAAAACGTAGAGTTACCACTACATTTTATCGCTTGATTGAACTCGAATCTGGGACTGCAGCAAGTATAACAACAGCGTTGATCGATCAGTTACAAAACGATAAGTTGAAATTGCAAAATTTACTTGGGATAGGGATAGACCGAGAAAATAAGATGGCGGGCGCACATAACTCTGTATCGTCTGAGCTAACGAAAAAAATCTCTCATCTTGTCACGGTCAAATGTCTTCCTCACTCGTTACATTTAAGTGCGGAACATGCATGTGACGTTTTGCCTCGAAACATTGATTTTATGATCAAAGAGACGTATTCTTGGTTTTCGAATAGCACTGATAGGAACGTCCAGTTTTCTCAATTGTACGAAACTATTGTTGGGAAAAAACCGAAAAAAATTCCAAAATTATCAGGAACACGATGGTTAGCACGTTTCAAATCAATCGACGTCATTCTTGAAGAATGGGATGAGCTGCGTTTACATTCTGATTTATATCGGAATAAATTGCGGGGGGACGCGGGCTTCAAAGCACAGCAATTGTACGAAATGTTTAATTGCGTTGTAAATAAATTGTATCTCACTTTTTTAAAGCATTGATTGAAGCAAGTCGTAGGGTTGAACGAACTTTTTCATTCTGATAATGTGAATCCCCTTAAGCTTCTGAATGACCTCAACGATTTGTTGTTTTCAACCCTGCAAAAAACAATTGTACCACAGCATCTCGAACGGGCAGTGAAAAATGACATGAGTGCTTTTCCTTTCAAAAATTATCTGATGTCTGCAGATTGTGTCCAATTTGGCTTTTATTTCAATGAATTGAGCAGTAAATGCAAGAGGGAGAATTTGTTTGTTATAAAACAACGCTGTAGAGATTTTTACATTAAGTTAGCTGAACAGTTGCAAAAGCGTGCGCCAAACAATATCAAGACTTTAGAAAAAATATCCCTTTTCACTCCGGAAAACGCATTGAAACAATTCAAAGCCGACATCACAGATATTGCTAGTTTTTTTTCGGATGTGTGTGTTGATGTTGAAGCAACGAATGATGAATGGAAATTGTTACACCGACTTGAAATCAAAAAAAATTCATCGAATGAGTATTGGTCGCAAGTGATGGATAAAACTGATGCTGCTGGAATTTGCAAATTTCAGCATATTACAAAATTAGTTATTTCCTTATTGAGTTTGCCGTTTTCTAATGCTTCGGTCGAGAGAGCGTTTTCCATCGTAAACAATATAATGTATATAATAGAAATAGAATGGACATTGACATTGTCGACGCTCTCATGAGAATTAGATTTTTATTAAAGCCAAACACTTGTGCCAACTTTCAACCTAGCCAAAAAATGATAGCGAAATTTACAAGTGAAAATGTTTATAAAAGTAATTTCGTGAGTGAAATGCTTAATACACTCAATGACTCATAAAAAATTCAAATGTTTTGCGTTAGTGTTAAACATGATCTGTGCAATTTTTCCCCAAAAATAGTTTTGTAAGTTTTACCTAAGAATACGTGCACTTTTTAATGTTTATTTTCCGACTTTGAAAATATAATTGTTTCTATATGAAAATTGCTCCTTTTTGTATTTATTTCATGAGAAAAACCCTATTGCAACATTTTACTCATCGATATATCGCAAGTGCAAATCTAGGGATCTGTATCGATTTCTAGGGATAAATGAGGTTTGAGTTAGGGATAAATCGTTCCACCTATCTGGCAACACTGACACAATTCAAGATGGCCGCTTGCCAATCGCGAAACGTGGCGAAATGTAAACATCGGTGAATAGATCGCGATTTACATTGAAACGCTGGAAAAAAAGTCGCCAGCTGTTATTTTGGTTAGAGTGAGGGGTTTTCAAAAATTTTCAAACGAATTCGGTTCAATCGGTTCATCGGGAAACATTAAGAGTGTGTGAAATATCGGTGGCGAGTTTCGAAATATTCGCATTTTTCAAACGCTGATTTCTCGGTTTCTTTGATTTCGAAAGTGATTGAAAATAAATCTCGAAGTATTTCGATGCATTTTGATACATAAAACATGCATGAATCATAAATGGTTCGGTTTTTATCAGGGTCGGAAAGGTGGCACCAAACCTCTCACTCGAGCCATTTTTGAAAAGCATAGGGTTAAGGGTCATTCCATATCACAAAGTCTGGAAGGACTGTGCCGTCGCTTTTAAATGAATAATAAACAATCTGAAAAAAACAATTCATCATGCAACGTACGGACCTGACGCGACGAGAGCGAAGTTCACCCGGACCCTTATTTACGGCAAGCATCTCTTTTTCTCCCTCTAAATGGAGCCGCGGGCTTTCTTTATCCCTTTCTAATCGGCGATTTGACTGTTTTCACTACGATCGCTGTACAGCGCTATACCTATATTTTGGTTAAGACCCCATGGCACATGGAAGGTTAGGTTAGGGTCCCTCAGAGCCCCGAACTTTGCCGAGCTCTCCCGATTAAGCCCGATATCGCGTGTTGTATGGTTGTGTGCTATGATATGCATAGTTTTGTGTTGGCTGGGAGGTTGGCAGTATTGACCAATTGTTTTCTTTTCCTTAATAAGATTAGTACCGGAATGTCAGCAGCAGAATAGGCGATTCTATGATTATTTGAATAATTTTATAAAAAAATCAATATCATAAGTAGAAAATAAATGCAGTGCGCTCATATTCTTTAGAAAGTTAATACTTACAATAGTGTCGGTTGTGGAGTGGAGTGCTAAAATCGAGAAAGATGTAATTATATTTATATACACTGAGAGAAAAAATGAACTTCTCGATCATAATGTTGTCCGCCGCGCGAGGAATGGCTACATCTATGCTTGCTATAATTTAGAAATAAAGTGGTCGAATTTGAATTCATTTATACAACAATAGTTCCGTTGAATTCTGTTCTAAGAATAAAAATTATTTTGAAAGGTTGCCGCAGTCAGGAAAAAATTAAGGAAATTTATGTATGTGAATATTAGTTTTCAGAAAACTAAAAAAAAATTGGGTTGTTTACAATATACATTTGCTTTTTACATTTGTTTGGAACCCCGATCAGAAATATGGCATCAGACGTAGAAAATTGATTTGTTTCAACTTTTTTCTAGCAGTTACTTGTAAATTTGAAGTGATTGTAAGATGCGTTTGCTTTTCATGGTCTTTTGTGTCGCTGATCATGAATCTTGTGCCATGTTTGCATAAGTAATTGATGAAAATGTTTGCTCGAACAAATCACTTATGACAATGGTATTATTTCAAAGATGCATATTAGCTTACCATAGTTGTTTGATACGCTGATTACAGATCTGGCATAAATTGCGGGTATAAATCTATTTTACCTTTTTCAGCAAATATTTGCAAAATTCAAAATTTTGCGAGTCGTATATGCTGCACATGATTTTCCGGGTCGCTAATAATAAATTCGATGGTAACTATTAATAATTTTTCCATTTGTTACAACTGACTTACATCTCATATAATATATTCAATGCAGTGTTAATAAAAAATGAATGCAGAATGTAAAACATTCATTTGGATGAAAAAAATTATTTTCATTATTTAGTGTCTGCTGTGCCATTGAATTTACTTCAGAGTAATTTTAATTTAGAAACATAGCCAACAGTGCTAACCACGCTTTTCCGAGTATTTTTAAGTTAGAAATACCCAAAAAAGCGTGGTATGAGAGCAAGGGGCCAACGCAACCCAACGTTCGCGACCGTTCTTGAACTGACTTAAAGTCACTTAGGACACACTGTCTATAATGCATTGAAATACCAGGACTCCACCAAAGCAATATTTATAGATAATATTCGAAACACTGTAAATCCATGTGTGAGAAATAAATAAAGAAAAAAAACTTAATTCAATAATTATGTGTGAATATATTTAACAAAAAACGAACGGATTATATAAAAAATAAATGATTTTCTCAAAATATAAAAGTAGATAGGCTAGGGGAGTACGGCTCCCCCACTACTACTCCCATCACGTGACCCCCCCACCCATACCTCCCTCACCACCACTCCCCCAGGCAACACGTCTTGATTTGTCTGCCCCTCCTCTAGGCCACGCCCCCAGCATCCTTATTGGTCTATGCCCTCCCCTGGCAAAGTTTCCGAGATTTCCCTAAATTTTCCATATTTTTCTGGAATTTTCCTAGATTTTTTGAAATTTTTCGCGTTTTTCTGAATTTTTCCGGAATTTTCCAAGATTTTCCGGAATTCACCTCAATTTTTCCGAAGTTTTCTAGAATTTTCCTAGATTTTCCCCCATTACAATGTCCTTAAAGAAAATGGAGGTTAGAAAACAAAATGGCGCCTGAAATCCAAGATGGCGCCGGTTGGTAAAACAGGGGCGTACCTCCTGTCGGTAAAACAGGGATTTTTCTACATTGCACATATTTTTTAAAAAAATTTTTTTGAGATTTTTTTTATATTTATTCATTCAACATATTTATTATATTTATTTGCTTTATGTTTATATTATATTTGTTATATGTATATATATTTTTCATTTTTTCGTGGATTTCCTCCAACTATTTCATCCGATTTTCTACACTCATTTTCAACAATTTTTTCCTTATTTCTCATGTTTTTCCACCATTTTTTCACGGTTTCACATACATATTCCTCAATTTTCCTTATCTCTTTTCTGCATATTTCCCTCACGTAGAGAAAAACTTCCCTTAATAAAATGGTGGATTATGACGAATTGAAAAACAATGACTCGTACTTACGAACTCGAAAATAATATGCTTACCTTTTAATCTATCAAAGATATTTTTAGGGAGATAACGATCACCGGCCGCGCGAATTCATAAACACTACGCCGCCTTATCTCTTAAGGCTACGAAATAACGGCATTTAGATCCCTCGAAATATTCCTTTAAAAATTCAATTATATTGGAAATATAAAATCTATTGATACCAAGTGAATAATATTACGGGATTAGGAATTTTCTTTCTTTTCTCTTAATAATACATTTTTATAGAAAATAATAAATTTTTATTAGTGATATTTTGATAATTCTCGCAGTGTGGAATTCCTAAGCGATGACGTCATAATGACAAATTTTTTTCTCGCAAGTTTTGACCTTGGAACGTTCGAATAAAACTGCGTAAATGTAATTCGAAGATCAAACAATTTTATGCAATTATTTATGTTATGAATGGTCTAAAAATATGATACCAAGATAGGCTTTGCTCGATTTGCTTATAGAGTTGGGTTTCTCTGTTTAAATGTAATTTGATCATAGCTAAATATAGATCTAGATGTTTGTATGAAAAAATTGCTGCGTAAATGTAATCCGAATCTTTTGTTTAGAAAAGTCGCTCGCTCGAAGATGTAATTTAATCTCGTTACCAATTTCCAGCACTGTAATCATTTATTTACAAGTCGGCATTCTTTGAACGCGTCAAATTTATAACTTTTGTTATCTTTGTTTACAAAATGACTTCCGGTCCTAGATGTAATATGATCATGATATTTTTTTCGTTGCGTAGTTGTCATTTGATACTTTTGTTTACACTTTCAGCGCAATTGTAATCTGAGTATCCTGTTTTGAACCCTGCGTAGAAGTCATTTGATTCCGTTATTTACCGAAGCAATCGCTCGATTCTCAAAACCACAAAGTCAACATCTCTGACTTATATCGAGCAGTGGGGATTCGATGGTGACGTCATCATTTCTCTATATAATATCCCCTGATTTCCCTATCATCAGTCAGTCACATTTTTGGCATGATCGCGAGTCACTCTATAAATATCGCATTTTGGAAAGATTTTAAGTGTACGGGGTTATTTAAAGGAAATTTTTAGACAGTGTGTGACCATAGACGTGAAGATAGACTTGGCAACAGTGTGCAGGTTCGACAACCTTCATCACGAGTTGCCATGGAAACAGTACCAACCTTGAGCACGCATAGCAACAGCGCGCGATCGCAGCGCTATCACTATCTATAAATACGACGTTCTCAAGCGGGCGCGTCAGTCTACCAACAGGGCTATCAAGGTGTCGAACTTTAGAGAACAAAGTGACATTTAATTTTCGAAAAATGGCGGAATCGAAACTTAAGGCCGCGTACGAGGTGATTAACGCGCAAAAACGACTTTTGACTCGGGGTGGTGCTGTTGATCCTACAGTGTTGAACAATGACGCTATAGCACACATCGATGAATTGCGTGAATTGAGTGCGAATAGTTCGAGTGCAGTGAAAATTCAATGTGCGCGTGCCATCCAACGACTACGCAGTTACATAATCCAATTGCGCGGTTCACTCGTGATTGGAGCTGGGTTACAAAATGGCGTGAAAATGGGAAGATCTCAACAGCGCCTTCAAGACGCACATCCGCACGGGCGTCGTAATCAACTTACGCCACCTGGACATTACCAAGTTTTTGTTGGAAGCTCGAGAAATTTTCGTTATCAAAGTGGAAGAAAGTCTAAAGACCGAAAATGCTTTGAAAGTCTACACTTCCCTGGATGGAGAATTCAGCATTCTAAAGAACGATGAAGAGGTCGTAGAGTTGAAAAACTTTGAAACTCGCAGCGTCAGCATCACCTAAACAACGGATCTCAACACCTGGTTCGACACCAACGTCAGGGATCACTTGTTGAGAAAGATCGAAGAGTTTCAACACCAAGGATCCGGATGGACGCTGCGTTGGATCGTGAGTCTCGGTGTGCATATAAACAAATACAATCCTATGCGAGCAAGTTCCTTCATCGAGCTACTAGGACCAATAAAACGAAAGCAGGCATGTGTAAATATTCAAACTTTTGACGATGACTGTTTTAAATGGGCTATTCTTTCGGCGCTGCATCCTGTGGAAAGAAATGTGAAAAACTCGGGACGCCTTTCATATTACAAAAAATATGATGGAGAACTAAACTTTGAAGGAATTTATTTTCCCGTTATGCCAAAGCAGGCTCCTTTATTTGAAAGGCTCAACAAAATTTCCATAAATATCTACATTCTTTTGAAAAACAAAGATTTTACAGTCGCTCCTATACATATTACTAAAGAAAAACAGGACAGGCATATAAATTTACTTCTCATACAAAATCATTATGATGAAGATGATGAGAGCGAACCCCTCCGCTACCATAATGTTTGGATTAAAGATCTTCCTCGACTTGTAAGCAGTCAGCTTTCTAAACACAAGGAAAAACATTGGATTTGTGACCGGTGTCTTCACAACTTTCGAGATTCTGATAAGTTGAATGTCCACGAAATTGATTGTAAAGAAGCGAATACATGTAGAGTCAATTTGCCTGCTCCCAACAAAAATATTCTAAAATTCAACAATCATAAAAACAATATTAAAGTTCCTTACGTCGTTTACGCGGATTTTGAATGTTTATTGAAAAAAGTAGTTCCCGACAAAGAGAAAAACACTCGAGTCGTGCAAGTTCATGAGGCCTGTAGCGTTGGCTACTACGTCCAATGTAGCTTCGATGAAGGACAATCTCGCTATGTGAGCTATCGAGGTTGCGATCCTGCACAGTGGTTTTCCGATGAGTTGGTGAAACTCACGAAAAAAGTCCAGGAGAAGATGAAGAACCCCAAACCCATGGAGCCCTCATCCCGGCAGAGAAAGAGATGTTTCGAAAAGCTGCCGACTGCCACATCTGCAAGACCGCTCTGAAAAATCAAATCAGAGTGAGAGACCACTGCCATCTTACGGGCAAGTTTCAAGGTGCGGCTCATCAAAAATGCAATCTCCAATACCAGGACGCGCTCACTATTCCGGTAAGTAATTTTTCCTCTATAATCCATACTTTTTTCTTTCTTTTCACTTCAGAAAAATTTTTATATTATATTTTAAAATTTATCAATCTGATTTATATATATGTACATGATTAATAATTAATTGTTTTGATGAATCCAGTCTTGAGAAAAATGTAATGGTTTTGAACTTTTTTTTTGTTTCAGGTCATATTTCACAATCTAAGCGGATATGACAGCCATCTTGTAATCAAACAAATCGCCAACTGTATCGAGGGACGCATCACCCTAATTCCGCAGACAATGGAAAGATACATCTCCTTCACCAAGCATATCGAGGACAGCAAGATATCTCTACGATTCTTTGACTCGTTCAGGTTCATGGCGTCATCGCTGGATAAACTTGCGTCGTACTTGGAGGACGATAAAAAAATCATCATCCATCGAGAATACTCGCATCTCGACGAGGAACTATTAAAACTCCTCATAAAGAAAGGAGTGTTCCCCTATGAGTACCTGGACTCTTGGGAAAAATTGGAGGCGACCGAGCTGCCGCCTCAAGAAGCGTTCCACAGCACCCTGATGGATGAGAACATTTCCGACAATGACTATCGGTAATTAAACTATTTTAATTATCATTGTCATTTTTTTTTTGTATTATTTTTTAAGTTCTCAAATTTTTTTTCGATTTTAGTCATGCTCAGACAGTCTGGTAGTCCTTCAACATTCAGTCACTTGGGATTTTTTTTCATTCATTCAGTACTCGGACCTATACCTGAAGACTGACGTGCTTCTCCTGGCGGCCGTCTTTGAGGACTTTCGAGAAGGCTCTCTCGAGTCCTATGGACTGGATCCTGCCCACTACTATACAACGCCAGGATTCAGCTAGTACGCCATGCTCAAGAACACGGGTATAGAATTGGAGCTTCTTACCGACATCGACAAGCTCCTCTTCATCGAACGGGGGATCCGAAGAGGCATCTCCCAATGCAGCCATCGATACGCCAGGGCCAGCAATCCCTACTGCGCCACCGATTATAATCCCCAAGAAGATGACAAATACCTCATTTATTATGATGTTAATAACCTTTATGGGTGGGCCATGACACAATACTTGCCTTACGCTGGATTTGAGTGGGTTGAAAATTTTCAACAAGATTTTCCGTGGGATGTTGCTGATGATGCCGGAGAACGTTACATCCTAGAAGTGGATCTCGAGTATCCACCAGAAATTCATGATTCTCACAATGACTTACCGTTTTGCGCAGAGCACAAAACTCCACCCGGTTTGAAATGTAAAAAGCTCTTAACAACTCTTGATCCGAAAAAGCGATACGTCACTCATAGAACTTTGAGGCAGGCATTGCGCCATGGACTGGTTTTGCGTTGCATTCATAGGATTATGAAATTTAAGCAATCTCCATGGTTGAAACCTTACATTGATTCAAACAGTGAAATGCGTAAAAATGCAAAAAATGAATTTGAAAAAAATCTCTATAAATTGATGAACAATGCAGTATACGGAAAAACCATGGAGAATGTAAGAAAACGTGTAGATATAAAACTAGTCATGCAATGGTTGGGTCGATACGGCGCAGAAGCATTGATTTCGAAACCAAATTTCAGCTCAACCATTTTACATATAATTTGGTTCCAGGCTTGCGCAAAATTTTTTTAACGAGATACACATCCGGATGTTTCACTTTGGCAAGTTCTTCGGTATAGAATCCTCTTTCGATGGGCTGGTCCTGAGAATCCTTGAGCTTGTACGTCGTGGGATGCGTTGGCTTTACAGCAGCAAAAGTGTAAAACACTTTTTCAACGAGATACACATCCGGATGTTTCACTTTGGCAAGTTCTTCGGTATAGAATCCTCTTTCGATGGGCTGGTCCTGAGAATCCTTGAGCTTGTACGTCGTGGGAAGCGTTGGCTTTACAACAGATGGTGAAAATTTCCGTTGCCCAATTAGGCGTGTATCCCTTATCAAACACATATTTGTACTTGCTGATCCGGACTTTGTCACCGACCTTGAACTTGCTTTTTTCTTTCTGTTGCTTGACATGGTAAATTTCATCAAGCAGACGTTTTTCATCAGCTGCGGTAACATCTTTTGGCTTCATCTTGATTGTTCGATGCCGGGTGGCGTTTTAACTCAATAGCAAATCAGGCAAGATGTCGATCTATTTGTAATGTCCTTGGAGGGAGAACCGTTTCCACATCTGACTCTTGAGTGTATGATTAAAACGTTCGCAAATGAACGCTTTCATGCCGCTAAATGTAGAGTACATGTTGTTTAATGAGTGCCTTGAAGTCCTTGTTGTAAAATTCTTTACCTTCATCGACGTGTAGATTCTTGGGTTTGCGATCCCGTATGAAGGAGGTACGCCCCTGTTTTACCGCCCGGCGCCATCTTGTTTTCCAACCGCCATTTTGTTTTCTAACCTCCATTTTCTTTAAGGACATTGTTATGGGGGAAATTTCCGGAAAATTTGTGGGAAATCGCGCAAAATTCCGGGGAATTTGAAGTGGGTTCGGGAAATCTAGGAAAATTTCGGGAAAATATTTAAAATTTGGGGGAATCGCGGAAAAATATGGAAAATCCTGGCAAATTTTAGAAAAAAGGCGAGAAATTTCTGAAAATCTAGGGAAATTCCAAAAAAATGTGGAAAATTCGGGTATATCCCGGGAAAACACAGAAAATTCTGAAAAATTTCGGAAAAACGCGGAAAATTTCGTAAAATCTAGGGAAATTTCGGGAAAATCTAGGAAAATCCCGGAAAAACGGAAAGGACGCAGGGGGCGTGGCCTGGGGGAGAGTTGGGGAGGGAGGTGGGGTGGGGGAGGGGGTCACGTGATGGGAGTAGGAGTGGGGGGCCGTATCCTCCTAGCCTATCTACTTATAAATAAAAAATTGATTATGATCATAACATAAAATAGTATGATACAATTATACGATTATGATAAATATATAACCTTAATTGACACAGCAAAAGAAGTGATATCTTCCACCACCTCCCTTCACTCACCACACACCTTGCCAATGTAAAAGCGGGTCATCGCTTTTATGTGCTAACAAATCCATTTTTTCCTATAAGAAACCGTTTGTTTCTTCTCTCATAAAACTTTCATTCAAAATCACCATTATGAAAGTTTTGATATATGACAATTCGTTGATTATCGAATAAACATTACACGAACTGAAGCTGTGATATCCACAATGACACGTCGATCAACATTTTTGATATTAATTTTTTTCCTTGAAAAAGAATAACCTTTTAACAAAAAATGACCGAAGTATTAGTATTATACCAGCAACTGATTATTTAATGTTCAAAGGCAAGCGACGGCCCGCTTCGAATACTGCTTAATAACGGCCTTGCAAATTGATTATGATCGTTTTTTCTTGACGAGCATGTATTTTTTATCATTTTTCACTGTGATGGCGCAAAAAATCGAATGTGTTATATGAATAAACCATCGATAGTATTCAAGAGTTTTTTTAGTGTTATAAGCAAGGTAGTGAGTAATTATTGCTTTAAATTACTTTTTCTATTTCATATGTAAACTTTCTGTAATACAATCTTTTGGGAAATATTCATGGTTTGAATAGTAAATTGTGTGGCTAGGGGCAAAAACAGCCGATTTAGAACGAGTGTTATCGCTCCGAGGTACACACGATACATTTTGCCTCGAAAACAGTAAAAATGAGCGTATGAAAACTGTTTTGACATGGCGAATGAAGTATTGAAGGTTAACACGGAGGCTGAAGACAATGACAGTCAGCAGCCTGCGTGTTGGCCTGAAATACATCATTTGTTTATATCGAAACGTGTTTTAAACTGCTCATTTTTGCTGTTTAAGAGGAAAAAAAGTAATTTTTTCAGGTGAATTGAGGTTTACAAAATGACATTAGGTGGACAATAATAGAAACTATTAGTCAAGAAAAAATATGAATTTTTTTGCGCATTGAGTTTCTCCTAAATTCGACAACGAATATGAAATCTGCAAGAAAAAACATAAATAATTACTCACTGACGTAAAAAAAGGACCAATATTTCGTTAATTGAGACACATGAAAGTATGAATAACAAATTATTTAAAAATGTTACAAAAAATCCTGTAGATGAGTATTCAAGGGTTTACAATATATCGTTTTTGGTATATTTTTGTAAAAACGAGAATTCAACTGTCACACAGTGATAAATGTAGAATTTTTAATATGCGATTTCAGGAATCTATAGTTATTTGTCATCGCGTTCTACAAAAATCAGGAAAAAAAATCAATATCCATGATTAAAATGCAAATGTAGAATTTCAAATGTACGATTTTACACTCGGAGAATATATTAGTACGATTGACTAAATTTATTTATTTATTTACTCAACCATGTTTTGATAAATATGACTAATTTTTTTAGTATCTTATATATTGTAGATATACTTAAAGCAACCACGCCAATATAGTAAAAATAACTTAAGAGTACATTTTTTTTAACTTGATTTGTTTAGGTACATGTAGAACAAATGTAATTCATCCAACTAAAATTGTTTATTATATAGAGCGTAAGCGTTTTGTATTAATTGCTGTATTTTATTAATGACTCAAACATTGCTTAAGTTAGTTTTATTTAAATAATATTTGGGAATGAAAAATTGTTCTTTGATATAAGTAAAATATTATAAATATCATAAGACTAAAAGTTAAAAATATAAATATAAATAAATAATACAAAACCTAAAGTAAATTAATGTTCATTGTTAAATCATCAAGGACTTATGGTAGGGTGATGTAACCTTTCTTTTCAAAGGAATAAACAAAATATTCCTGATTATTCATTCTCATCATCTTGCTCCACGAAATTCTTCGAGGAAATTAAATGTTCTTGAATATTCTCTAATCCATATCCTACGGACGGTTACAAAAGGTGTTTCTCAGAATTGAGAGAAGCTTATGAAAAATTCACGAAATATATAACTTTTTTGGAATTTCAGGTCCAAACATTGTAAGAAATTTGCAGGAAATAAGGCATCTCCAAGAAAATTCACAATCTATGACACGTGTGCATAAGATTAGGCAAGGGGAAAATTTATTTGGAGTAAACAATTATCACAAACAAAAGTGCTAAAATTGTTCATTGAAATTATCATATATTTTTATCAGATCGTATAATCTTTATCTTTGACACGTGTTCAAAATAATAGGCAGCGAGTGATATTACTTTCAAAAGATGAAATTTTACCGAAAAGTCCAATCTGGCAAAAAGTTTTGTGATTGAAATTATCATATTTTCTTGAATAGGACGTAAAATCCATATCTACGATACGTGTCGATAGGAATAGTCAATTAAAAAAATAAATTTAAAAAAATCAATTTGCACTTCGAAAATCGAATCTTGCGAAGATTTTTCATCGAACTTCCTGAGTCTTCTACAATAGGTCGTAAAGTTTATGTCTGTGATAAAGTGTCTTCGTAAAGAAATTTATGGATAAAAAATAAATAAGAAAACTAAATTTTACTTGCGAAATCTAATATCGCAAAGTTTCCTCATTAAAATATTAATATATTCTTGGAAACGACGTAAAATTTTTTTCATGGCACGTGTGCTGAAGAAAAGGCAGAAGAAAAATGAATTTCGAAAAATCCTTCCAACATGAAAAATCTAACTTTTAATGTATTGTCATTGAAATTCTCATATCTTTTTCAATAGGAGGTAAAATCCATATGTATGACACGTGTGCAAAAAAAATGCCAAAGAGAAAAATAAACTTGAAAAAGTCAATTTTAACCAAACAAAATTATAATAGTTTAACGATTTTACGTTAAAAAAATCATATCTTTTTCAACAGAATAGGCAAGAAGCGAAATTGGTTTTGAAAAATCAATTTTTATCGAAAAACCTAATTTAGCTGATATTTGTCAATATAATTTTCATATCTTCCTGAATATAACGTAAAATAGTTATAAATGGCAAGTGTGAATAAGAAGAGGCAAATAAAAAAATAATTTTGAGAGATCAACTTTTATCGGTGCGCCCTAGCGAATGACAGTATATATATATATATGTTACCGGTGAAACCCGAATTACGTAGAAACTTGTTGAAAATTTTTCTCAAAATAATTCGCAAAATGCCTCAGTTTTCAGGAAATTTGGGAACTGCTTAACCGTCGTTCAGGAAACGTAGGTATTCTTCTCAGACTCTACGTAAAAAAAACTCGGCTTTTTAGACATTTTTTTCGGATAAAGTTGTGTTTCATATTATTCGTAATAATTGAGCATAAGCTTCAAATAATGAGACAAGTAATCATTCAACTATAAAGCGAAGTATTATGGATATTTGATAATATATCCTACTTTTTGTAGTTCACCATAAATTTATTGATCTCAAGTACTGTTTACATTATGTTCGTTTTGATAATTAATAACATTCATTTTCAAAGGGCGGAAACTACAAAAAATCAGATTATACGAAAAAAAAAAAAAAAATATCATTATTGATAATATATTATGACTATGCATATGACATAAAAAGACTTACACTGAGACTTGAAAAAACATAATGAATATTAGCAAAGTCACCGAATACAAATTATCTAGATAATGAAACAAAAGACCAGGAGTAAAATTTTAGCATCGTTTTCTTCAATAAAATATTAATGATAGAATTTTTTTCTTGTCAGTAATAGATTAATGGTATTATATTATTAATAGATACGATTTTTGAATGATGAAAAATGAAATATAAAACAACAATCAGGATTTTTCAAAATAAATTATTCAAGCACCTCTTTTGTAAGTGGTGAATAACCGAAGTACTTCAACATTTTTAGTTTTTACATATACTTAAGATCAGGCATGAAAAATATGGTACTAGAAAAGAATTAAACCTATTTGAACAAGAACTTCAAGTAAGGGCCTGTCTATAAATGACGTCATGGTTTTTTTGGCAGGTGGGGGAGGGGGTGGTCAGTGAAAACTTGACGACTCTTGTTGATGCTGGTGAAGTACAGCGTTACAAGACAAAGGTTTGTTGTCAAAAATTTTTAATATTAGTGCGATGTCTATGAAGGGCAGCCCCGAAATTATATATTTAGTTGTGAGGGGAAAGTCATAATTTGGTTTCCCAAAAATGAGGAACTAACTTTTGCATCTATAAATCTATTTTAAAAATTATAATTATAGCAAATGATTTGAAGAAAGGAAGAGAATTAAAAAGTAAAACATCAAAAATGTAAATTTTGTTGTTTAGATTCAAAAAATAAAAAGTACCTAAATAACAAAAAATAATGAAATCCGAACTAAATAATACTGGCAGTATCAATTTGGTTCTTAGATTACCTTACAAACAATATTTTCAGTGACAATTACAACATTTAAAAATATTCAAAGTCAAAGTCAGTAATATTCCTGTTCCACCCTCTCGAAAACATGTATTTGGCATTTCCATCGTTTTAAGTAAACTCTATTGTCAACAAAAAAAACTGTGTACTAGTTGTTTTGCAGAAAAATTCAGCATGAACCTCTTAATATTTGAAAATTTCTTCTGTAAGAAAATACAAATAATATTCATGCCACTAGCATAACGCTGTACTAGCTATAAATAAGGAGTTTAGTTAAAAAGAAATTTGTTTCACTTTACAGAAGCGTTGATCAGAGCGCTTTAGGTCACTAAACAGACCGCTTTTTATGGAAAACATCACAACTTTTGCAAATCTTTAAAAAGGTATTCAGTGGATTAGAAGTTAGGGGTGGTAAGAAGGTAGAACTTCCGATAAATTGAAAAAATTTTCTCGCATGCAGTACTATACATTATTTTGATTTTTGAGCTTCGAAACATGTAGGTTTTGTTGATTCAGTCAACCAGGCATGAATTTTTTCTCATTTCACAAAACTGTTAGATTATTCCAGTACTCTGAATTTTTAATATGATGTCTGCATAGAAGCCTTAGGACCATTTTACGACTAAAATAATCTACAACTATCCGCATAGCTACTTCATGACTCCAACTTACTATAACATACCTTGAATAATCGATTATCATTCTCGGAATTGATCTCTTGTAAGCTGTTGTTCAGGATACATTTCATATGTACATCATTTGAACTAAAGGTTACAACAGAGGTGAATTATAATGTTATGAAATAACTTGTATAACGTCTACGTTATCGTTCAAGATCATTATGTTTTGCTGATATCTTCTTCCATGCTGGGTGCCGATTTTGAAAATCAATTTCAGTACCTGTTACTCACTACTCATTAGTCTTCCCATTTATATCATCCATCAAATTCATCCCAAGACTATTTCGAATGGTAACACCAGTGGATACACTTCTTTTTAATTTGAATGATAATGAGAATTATATGTGATTTTGAAAAAAACTCATACTACGTTCATTCAGCACCTGTAAAATAACGAAGATATCGAAATTAATGAGGCGTTGAACAAGGAAAGGTATCTTATAGCACTAAAAATAAAAAATGAGATGAGAAATGATTTAAAATATAGAAAACTTTTCCTATCGATTAAGCCTATACTCTCGAAACCGTAAGATTTTTCTATTGCATGAAAATTTGAGCTTTAAAGTTGACCTGCTCGTAGAAATCGTTGGGATTTGCCATTTTCAGACTCTTTTTTCTCTTAAAGTGTCTATGTACTGTAAAGTAACTTTCTTCGTTCTATGCAACAGTTAGTGTTTTCTAAATGGTTATACAAATTCGTGTTTTCAAGCAGAATCATATCACCATTTTCAACTGCCATTTGTCAAACTATTCAGATGAAACCAATAAAATCATCGGTCAGCAATAACAAATTAATATTTCTCATTGAACGTCTACTCCTAAAATTCCTATTTCACGACTTACCGTCGAACCGTCGATAGATGCAATGGTAACTGAATTATAATCAATTTTTTCAATTCATCGGAAGTTCTGCCCTCTTACCACCCCTAACTTCTAATCCGCTGAATACCTTTTTAAAGATTTGCAAGAGTTGTGATGTTTTCCATAAAAAGCGGTCTGATCAACGCTTCTGTAAATTGAAACAAATTTCTTTTCAACTAAACTCCTTATTTATAGCTAGTACAGCGTAATGCTAGTGGAATGAATATTATTTGTATTTTCACACAGAAGAAATTTTCAAATATTAAGAGGTTCATGCTGAATTTTTCTGCAAAACAACTAGTACACAGTTTTTTTTGTTGACAATAGAGTTTACTTAAAACGATGGAAATGCCAAATACATGTTTTCGAGAGGGTGGAACAGGAATATTACTGACTTTGACTTTGAATATTTTTAAATGTTGTAATTGTCACTGAAAATATTGTTTGTAAGGTAATCTAAGAACCAAATTGATACTGCCAGTATTATTTAGTTCGGATTTCATTATTTTTTTTCAATTTAGGAACTTTTTATTTTTTGAATCTGAACACCAAAATTTACATTTTTGATGTTTTTTTGGAGGTTGATTTTTTCCGCTGTTCTCGGCGTTTCGCATTCCCGTATCACCTTTGTGGCGGCGCGTTCCCACGAATCTGAGGGAGAAAGTAAACTAGAGAGAGAAGGAGAGTTTACTGGCTCGAACTCGGTCGTGCGGAACAACATGGCAGCAGCGCGCTCTTTCACAAGGAGGAGAAAACAATAATTGGTACCACGGGAAGATAGAGTGTGATCCTCGGTCGTGTCGGTACAAAGGGAGAACAACCAAAAATCGCCTATTCTCAACCTCGTGTCCGCAAATATCGTTCCCCCATAATTGTTACGCGTACAATTAACCAACGTTGTAAAGATTGTGTACAAGGAAGCTAGGGAGATTATTTATCGTAAATAAATCGTGTGCATTGTGTATTTCGGATCTTTTTCATCCACGTGAGAAAACCTAACCTCACTCTCGTCCAGTAAATACCTACCCTTGGATCAGATACGCTACATTGGTGACCCCGACTTTGAAGAAAAATCGCGAAAATGTCCCTCGAAGTCAACGCGGACCAAATGCAGCAAACAATATAGACGCAGCAACAACAATTATTGCAGCAGCAGTTCGAACACCGGGACCTCATGGAAAAAAGCAAAGCCTTGCACGATCAGAACCAGTTACTACTCTCCAGGTTAACAGCACTAGAGTAGCAGGCGACAAAGAAGACCGAAGAAAAAATGGATGTGACACCCAGAGCCAACCCAACCACACCACAAGAGCACCAGGTAATAGCCATAACAAAAAATGTAAGGATCCCGCTATTTTGGAGAGAGAATCCTAGCCTCTGGTTCGCACAAGTCGAGGCGTCCTTCGGCATCGCACATATCACAACAGACTCGACAAAATACAAACATGTGATTGCAAACCTCGACCCCCAGGTATTACCCTTTATATCTGACATTGTAACTGCACCGCCGCAGGGTGACAGTTATAAACAGATTAAGGAACGACTAATTAAAACATTTGGCGAGACGGCTGATTCAAAATTGAGAAAACTATTGCGAGAATTAGATTTTCACGATGAGAAACCCTCCTTTATGCTTCAGCGCATGAGAAACCTGGCCGGTGAGAACTGCAACGCGGACCTGATGAGGAGCTTGTTTATAGAGAAGGTGCCGCAGAACGTCCGCACCATCCTGGCCGTATGCGACAGCGTGGACCTGGACAAATTGGCACTGCAAGCCGACAAAATTATCGAGGTTTCACCCCTGAGCGTAGCAGCGGTATCCACGGCCCCCAGGTACAACAAGGAATCCGACTCTGACGACACTCTCACAGATCTCGTCAAGGCCATGGCAGCACTCACCCGTGAAGTACAGCAACTCTAGCGCAGTAGCCAGTATCGATCAAGAAGCCGTTCCAAGTCATGCCCCAGGTCAACGGGGGAAAACAAGGATCTCTGTTTCTATCACAACACCTTTGGCGAAAAAGCAAGGAAGTGCCAACCACCATGCACCTGGACATCGAAGCAGCAGAAAAACTAGCACCGCTGTCGTCGTCAGGGGCAATCGCCGACAGCAAAAAGGAACACCGGCTGCACATCATGGACCACTCCTCCGGATATAAATATCTCGTGGATTCCGGCTCCTCGATCTCAGTCTTCCCCCGCAACCTGGTGCACAGAAAACCTGCCCCAACTTCACTCATTCTGTATGCTGCCAACTCCACCAACATCAAGACCTACGGCGAGCAACTCTTCACTCTCAACCTTGGACTCCGACGACCGTTCTAGTGGCACTTCACCATCGCGGACGTCACCAACCCCATCATCGGGGACGATTTCATAGCTAGACACGGCCTCCTCATTGACCTACAGAAAAGACGACTCGTCGACTCTGAAACCGCCCTATCATCGCCAGGGAAACTCGTGGAAGCTAGCGAACACGGAATTTCCACAGTGGACACGAGAAGCAGACCCACATCCCCAGGTCAAGGACCGTTCGTCGAGATACTTCAACGATTTCCCGAAGTCACCACGCCCAGACTGCAGTCCAAGGTCGAAGAAACCTCAGGTACGGTACATCGAATTATTACAGAAGTTCAGCCAACATCAGAGCGTCCACGACGGCTGGCCGGCCCCAAGCTGGAAGTCGCCAAGGCTGAGATAGGCGAACTCCTGGAGCAAGGCGTCATGTGGCCATCCTCCAGCCCTTGGGCGAGCCCACTCCACCTTCAAGGAAAACCTGCAGGCAGCTGGAGAGTCTGCGGGGACTATAGAAGATTAAACGCTCTGACGGTGCCGGACAGGTACCCCGCACCCTTGATCCAAGACCCTTTTCCCAGGCTGCAACAGAAAAAAATATTCACAACCCTGGACCTGAGGAAGGCCTATCACCAAATTCCGGTAGCCCACGAAGACGTCCCGAAGACGGCCATCATCACCCCCTTCGGACTTTTCGAGTACGTCACCATGCCCTTTGGACTCAAGAACGCGTCACAGACATTCCAGAGGTTCATCGACTCCATCTTTAGAGACCTGAACTTCGTGTATGTCTATATCGACGACATCATCATTTTCTCGGCATCTAAGGAGCAATACCTGGAGCATCTGCGAGCTATCTTGGAACGACTAAAAAAATATGGCCTCACAATCAACCCCAGCAAATGTCAGCTAGGCCTGTCCGAGGTCATCTTCCTAGGCTTCCGGATCAATGAAAATGGCTACCAACCACCCCAAAATCGAGTCAAGGCTATCGCAGAATACAAACTCCCTGAGAATGTCATCGAGCTGCGGAAGTTCCTGGGGATGATGAACTACTACCGTCGCTGTATTCCCAAGGCCGCAGATCTTCAAGCACCTCTCAACGCCTTCCTGGGGGAATCCATCAAAAACGACAAACGACCAATACCGTGGACCGTGGACTCCAAAAAAGCATTCGAAACATGTAAGAACAGCATTACAAAAATTACTAACATGCACTTTCCATCACCGGTGGCACCCGTCGCTCTAACCACTGACGCTTCCGACGTGGCCATAGGAGCATCGTTGGATCAGCTGATCGACGGCACGTGGAAACCTCTAGGATTTTTCTCGAGGAAACTCAGCCCAGCAGAAAGAAACTACAGCACGTACGACCGGGAGTTACTCGCCATTTTCGCTGCAGTCAAATTTTTTCAACACGAGCTCGAGTGTCGAGACTTCATTATCAAGACTGACCACAAGCCACTGACCTACCCATTTGCTCAACGTTCAGACAAAGCCTCACCTCGACAAGTCAGGCAGTTGGATTTTATATCACAATTTTCAACGAACACCATCCACGTCAAGGGTGAGCACAACGTCGTCGCCGACGCACTGTCCAGGGTGGAGACCATCCAGATGCCAACGGTTCTCAGCGCAAAGGCCATCACAGAAGAACAAGAAAAAGACGAGGAGTTACAAGAATTTCTGCAACGACCACAGTCGCTCAACCTCCAACGAATAATCATCGACGGCTCCGTACTCTACTGACAAGAACAACGTAGTACGCCCTTTCATTCCCAACTTCCTCAGAAGAATGGCTTTCGACTCCGTACATGGATTAGCACACCCCAGCGCACGGAACACAGCCCGTTCGTTGACCGAAAAATACGTGTGGCCTGGCATCAGAAGCGACTCACTGAAATGGGCAAGAGAGTGTATTCCTTGTCAAAAAGCTAAAATTCAAAGACACAATCGTGTAATTCCGCAACATATAACCATACCGGATGCACGATTTCACCACATTAACCTCGACATTATAATTTTACCCCCTCACGATGGCTTCAGATATTGCCTAACAATAATCGACCGATTCTCAAGGTGGCCAGTGGCGGTACCACTCAAGGAAACCACGGCAGCCACAGTAGCAACAGCGCTGTTCAATCATTGGGTCAGTCACTACGGCACACCACTCACAATTACCACAGACCAAGGACCCCAGTTCGAAGCCGCACTGTTCAAGGCCCTCACGAGATTTCTTGGAACGAAAATATCGAGAACATCACCATACCATCCGGCGTCAAACGGCATCATCGAGAGGTGGCATCGCTCGGTGAAAGGTGCACTAATGTGCAAACTCGACATCCCCTGGGTCAACGCACTACCGTCGGTCATGCTGGGACTTCGTACCGCATTCAAGGAAGACCTACAATGTTCACCAGCCGAGATGATTTATGGAACGCCACTCCGGCTACCAGGCGAATTTTTTGTCCAATCCAGCATAACCTCAAACCCCAAGGACTTCATCGAGGAACACCGCCAGAACATGAAAAAAATAAGACCATCACCAACAGCGCATCACAACAAACTCAAACCTTTCCGGTGCAAGGGCATTGATACTTGCACACACGTCTTCGTACGCAGCGACCACGTCAAGGCCCCGCTCGAACCTCCGTACACGGGCCCGTATCGCGTCGTTCATCGCATCACTCAAAACCTGTTTACAGTCGACGTCGAGGGACAACACAAAAACATCTCCGTCGAGCGACTGAAATCCGCGCATTTACCACTCGAGGAAGAAGATGAAACGAGCCCAGACACAACGAACCCCGAGGAATCTCAAAATCCACTCCAAACAACTCTCGAAGCAGCTCCACGACGCGAAGGAAAGTCAAGATTTCGAGAAACGCCAAAACCGCCAAACATCAACAAGAAATTCGTGACATTTTCCCCGGCTGTCAAACGCACTGGGGGGGGGGGGGGGGGAGTGGATGTGGCGGCGCGTTCCCACGAATCTGAGGGAGAAAGTAAACTAGAGAGAGAAGGAGAGTTTACTGGCTCGAACTCGGTCGTGCGGAACAACACGGAAGCAGCGCGCTCTATCACAAGGAGGAGAAAACAAGAATTGGTACCACGGGAAGATAGGGTGTGATCCTGAATTCGCTATAGAATATTTCATTCATAATCTGGTGCATAGTTTTCGTTAACAGTTCCGATTATCAGCAAAACGTGAAGTCGAGATTCTAATATTTCCAGCGATATGCATGCACATAAAGAAAATGTATTTATTTTGAATAAAATTATTATTACATCCGGACCAGAGTAAATTCATCTTCATTGAAAAAAAAACTCGAGTGAAAGATTTTGATTCAAAAGAGACAATGTTATCGTTTTTTTGCCTGTTTTACTGGCCGAAGAAAAATTTATTACTGGGAGTATTAGATTATTGATATAGGTGATTAGGCAAAAAGCGTTCAACAATTTGTTTTTATTAGAAATTTTTCGAGTAAAACGTACTTGCTTTCCATTAAAACAATTCTTATGTTGTAAAGTAATGAACTAGTTATTCTAAAAGCTCGTATTATTATCCGTTATTTTCCGTAAAGAATTGCCTGATACATTCACCAAATTTTCGTCAAAAAGAAGTGCAGCGCGAATAGTGGTATGACGTACGAATAAGAAAAATCGAAAATGGTTTGATCAGTCATTTAGAGTTTAATCTCGGATTACCTGTCTTATTGGAAGATATCAATTCCAACTTCAATGTATCTAGAGGTATTAATAATATATGAATTTCTCGATATTGCTTGCAACTAGCACGTATCACAGTGAAAAATGATTAAAAATACATTCTCGTCAAGCAAAACTGAGCATAATCAATTTGCAAGGCTGTTATAAAGCAATATTCGAAGCGGGCCGTCGCTTGCCTTTGAACATTAAATAATCAGTTGCTGGTATAATACAGGGTGCGCCATTTCTTATGTCGGTATTGTAACATTGAATAACTTAAACATTTGACAACCGATTTACTTGACTTCACTTGTTTTGGAAACGTCAATTCAGTACAATTTCAACCATGTATCGCTTCACACCAAAAGAACGCGCTGAAATAGTTACTTTGTACATTGAAAATAGTCGTTCAGTTGTGTTAACTCAACGAGCATATCGTCGAAAATATCTTGGCAAACAGGCACCATCTGACAACACTATTCGTCGTTTGGTGTCGAATTTTTGTGACCACGGGACAGTGAAAGATCGCGAACAACCCGTTCATCAACGATTAAGACGTTCAAATGAACTGATTGAAGCTGTCAGAGAGAGCGTTGCCCAAAACCCAAAAGTTTCATATCGTCACCGCGCTCAGCATCTCGGCATCAGTGGAACCACTCTACGGCGCATTTTGAAAGATGATTTGCATTTGTTTCCGTACAAAATGCAATTAACACAAAGAATATTGCCTACAGATCATCCACGTCGCTTGGAATATGGACAAACAATCGCTCGAATAGTTGATACTGAACCTGATTTTTGGAAGCGAATTTTAATGACCGACGAGGCACATTTCAAACTTTCTGGAGGCGTTAATAAGCAAAATTGCCGCATTTGGGGAACGCAGAATCCACACGAGATCCATGAAACGCCATTGCATGACCAAAAAGTTACTGTTTGGGCCGGCGTTTGCGCCAAAACCATCATTGGTCCTTATTTTTTCAAAGAGAACCAAACGATCGATGGAAACCGATATCGGTGGATGTTGGCTCACTATGTCTGCCCACAAATGCGTGAAAAAGGTCTTGAAGATTACTGGTTTCAACAAGATGGTGCGACCTGCCACACTGCGAATCAAACAATCCAGTTTCTGCAACGAAAATTCCCTGGACGTCTGATGTCAAAAAGAGGCGACATTGAATGGCCACCCAGATCTCCAGATTTGACCCCTCCAGACTTCTTTTTGTGGGGTTATTTGAAAAGTAAAGTGTACGCCAGCAATCCGCAGACCATTGAAGAGCTTAAGGAAAATATTCGTGCCGAAATCATTGCTATACCACCCGAGATGCTCGAAAAGGTAATGGAAAACGCCGCAAAAAGGGCATATTTTGCTGTGAACAATAAGGGCGGCCACTTGATTGATGTTGTGTTCAAAAACTAGTCTAAATAAATTGTAAAGGACCAAACTAAATAAAAATACCTCATTTACAGAAATCAGTTGTTTTTTTTTTTCAAGTTATTCAATGTTTACATGCCGACATAAGAAATGGCGCACCCTGTACTAATATTTCGGTCATTTTTTGTTAAAAGGTTATTCTTTTTCAAGAAAAGAAATTAATTTTAAAAATATAGATCGATGTGTCGTTGTCAATATCACAGCTTTAGTTCGTGTAATGTTTATTCGATAATCGACGAATTGTCATATATCACAACTTTCATATTGGTGATTTTGAATGAAAGTTTTATAAGAGAAGAAACAAACGGTTTCTTACAGGAAAAAATGGATTTGTTTGCACATAAAAGCGACGGCCCGCCTTTACATTGGCAAAGTGTGTTGTGAGTGGAGAGAGGTGGCGGGGGATATCACTTTTTTTGCTGTGTCAATTAAGGTTATATATTTATTATAATCGTATAATTGTATCATACTATTATATGTTATAACCATAATCAATGTTCTATTTATATTGTGAGAAAATCATTCATTCTTTATGTAATCCGTTCGTTTTTTGTTAAATATATTCACACATAATTATTGAATTAAGTTTTTTTTCTTTATTTATTTCTCACACATGGATTTACAGTGTTTCGAATATTATCTATAAATATTGCTTTGGTGGAGTCCTGATATTTCAATGCATTATAGACAGTGTGTCCTAAGTGACTTTAAGTCAGTTCAAGAACGGTCGCGAACGTTGGGTTGCGTTGGCCCCTTGCTCTCATACCACGCTTTTTTGGGTATTTCTAACTTAAAAATACTCGGAAAAGCGTGGTTAGCACTGTTGGCTATGTTTCTAAATTAAAATTACTCTGAAGTAAATTCAATGGCACAGCAGACACTAAATAATGAAAATAATTTTTTTCATCCAAATGAATGTTTTACATTCTGCATTCATTTTTTATTAACACTGCATTGAATATATTATATGAGATGTAAGTCAGTTGTAACAAATGGAAAAATTATTAATAGTTACCATCGAATTTATTATTAGCGACCCGGAAAATCATGTGCAGCATATACGACTCGCAAAATTTTGAATTTTGCAAATATTTGCTGAAAAAGGTAAAATAGATTTATACCCGCAATTTATGCCAGATCTGTAATCAGCGTATCAAACAACTATGGTAAGCTAATATGCATCTTTGAAATAATACCATTGTCATAAGTGATTTGTTCGAGCAAACATTTTCATCAATTACTTATGCAAACATGGCACAAGATTCATGATCAGCGACACAAAAGACCATGAAAAGCAAACGCATCTTACAATCACTTCAAATTTACAAGTAACTGCTAGAAAAAAGTTGAAACAAATCAATTTTCTACGTCTGATGCCATATTTCTGATCGGGGTTCCAAACAAATGTAAAAAGCAAATGTATATTGTAAACAACCCAATTTTTATTACTATTAATACGCTTTAAAAAAAGGAATGTTTTATAAAGTTTTTCTTAGTTTTTATAAAGTCACTTTTTAAAAAATTTCTTTTTTCTTTATAAAAACTGATAAAGATTTCTAAAATATTGCTATTTCTCTATGGTCAATTGAGACAAAAGCGAGATTTCATAAAAAAGGGAATTTCATTTCATAAACTGAGATTTCTTACGGTGTTTTGTATAAAGTTTATAAAAACCCATTAAGTTACTACCAAAAGACGTTTATCTTATAGTGAATTATTTGTGAACGGGCGTTTACGTAAACATCATATGCGATTTGAAAATAATTAGACTACATTTTCCGTCGCGACTCTTAATAAGGGACTCAGCCAGGGGGCCCTAGATGCGACTATTGGGAAATCTTGGGAAAGAGAGGGATCGAACATTAAAATACCACGCGCGCGAAAACACACGCACGACTTTCGTTGTGTAGGGGCTGGCTTGCCTGGTTGGTCGTGTTCAAAGTGAGCAGTCTGGACTCCCACCATGCGCACTACACTTATCCCTACCCTCGAAAAACATTAGCAATTCGCCCGGTTGAAGTGTGCTACCCCTGCGCAACGTAAAATCACGTTTTTACAAGTGGCACCAGGTACGGAAGTGATTTCAAACAAGCAAGGAACCCGACATATGGATATAAGTAAGGTAAATAACGTTCTTTACATCCGTAAAAATTCATCATATTTAGGAACTTTGGTGCTAAATTTCAGAAAAACCACTAGTTTACGATTAATTTGGCTTAGATCCATCGATTCGTAATTTTTTTCGCAAAAAATGACATTACACTTGAGCATATCATGATTTTTACGGATTTTACGATATGTATACCTATGCGAAAATCTAACTGTTTATTCTGTTTATTCTGTTTAGTGTGATTGAAAGTTTCCATTCACTGTAATCGAGTTGTCAAAAAAATCATCGAAACTTTGCTGCAAAGTTATTTGAAAAGAAAGAAAGAGGTAAGTGAACATTAACTTATTCTTTTATTTTCAAATATCTGTAATTTTTTGATCGATGTTATACAGACATAAATCATAGTAAAAAAATTCACAATTTTTTAAGCTTGTTTCTCGACAATGTCGATGAATAAATGTGTCGTGTTACTCGTGTTTCTGAATTTTTTTTATTAAATGCAGTAAATTCGACTTAAGAAAATATATTACGTATAATTTACATTATTCATCAGTAAACCAACTGACAAGATAAATCAATTTGAAATTGTGAACTTTTGTAAATATTTTTTCAAACATATGATCAGGTTAAAAAAATATATAACTAAAAACATTCTACCAATTAATTATTGAACCATTACTTATGTAATCAGTGTAACTCGTTATTTGACCATTACTAATTTTATGACTTCATTCTTTGGTCACTAATTTTCTTGAAAAAAAATTTTACTTTCATTATCTATACATCGAAAAACCTTGTATTGAGGTAATGCAATAAGGATTCTACAAAAAGGGTCCAATTATTATAAAATTTTTATGATAGTTTCTGTTTAAAAAATCGGACATTTCAAACGAAGAATGCTTTCGACAGTTATTGACAGTTCTGTCATTTTTACATTGTTTTTGAAGCTCGACAATTTTTATAACAATTTTTGAAATTGACACATTTTTCAGATTTTAAATAATTTTCAACAATTATTTGTGGCATCAGCAGTGTTACAGTGTATATCAATTTGAACAGTTTCAACATTTTTTACAGTTCGAATATGTTCAACATTTTTTGACATCTGATATTCACAATAATTCCGACTATTGACAGTTTTTTTATGATTTAAAAAATCTTAACAGTTGAAATTACTGATTATAGCTGAGGTTCAACAATTCGCAACAGTTTTGACCGATTTTTCATAAGTTTGCAGTCAAAACCTTAAGAACTGTTGTAACTGTTTCAAAGTTGAAGAACTTTTAAAACTGATTGCGAAACTTTCGAAAATGTTAAAAAAATCGAAAAAGTATCAATTTTTTAAAATATTGGAACTTAAAACTCTTGTGAATTTGTCCAACTGCCACATCGATAAGAAATTGTATCTTGCAAAAGAATAAATCGTAAAAATTCTCAAAAACTGTCGAGAATGTCAGAACATTTCAAAATATTGAAAACATTTTAATCCATTTAAGTTCTCAAGAAATTTATGAACCATCAAACCTTTCGAATTTATAAAAATTATTCTTAACTGTCAGATTAATTGTGAAAATAATTTTATCTTTTATAACTTTAAAAAACTCTCAAAATTCATTAAGCTGTGAAGATCTATCATTCTTTGTAGTTACTGATTTTGTATGAATAATTTTCAACAAAAATTCATGAACTCAACACAAATAAGGTGGTTATAAATATTCTACATATCCTATAATAATTTCGATCCTTTTTAATTCCTTTTCTTCTAATTTTTATCCTCATTTTGTTCCTACTCAGAAATACTCTACACGTCTTTTTTGGAAAAATAACAATAAAATAAATTTATCTTTCCAAAGGTATTGTCATTTTGTTGAAAAATTTATGGCCAAAAAAAATTAGATGACGATTGTCAAATTACGAGATGAATACATGACATAAATGAAATATTCCTACAAGAATATTTCATTCAATTTTTTTAATTCGAATTGATGTATAAACTGAATCGAATAATTGATTATTCGTCAAATAGTTTCCAAGAGTTATGTTATAGAAATCATTAGGGTTACCAAAATATAGGCTAAAAGCTAAAAGATAAAGAATTCGCATGAAAAATAAGCACAAAAGATTTCAATAGTATGAGAGAATATTCTGTTGTTTTCGCTCCAAGGAATCGGAAAAATGAATTAAAGAGTATTTTCTTTGTGCTACCATACTATTGCAACCGTTTACATTTTTTTTTGTCGTTCTTAGAAATATTTGAATATGAAAAATATCATTACCTTGTAATGAAATCTCCGCATCAGAAAAATTACGTACACTCTGCTGAAAACTTACAAAATTAACGAATCTTGCTAATTTTTGTAAAAAAGTTTAGAAAATACGCATTACTGTAAGACGTTACATTTTTTACTGTAACGATAATGTAACAGGTTATAATCATGAACAAGTAACGATAACGGAAGGGAGTTACTTTTGTTCAGTAAGAAATAACGAAAATCCGGTTATTTATTTTACCTTACTTTTATGAGTCTCATCAAGTTTTTAGAACAAACAATCACATCATGAAGTTTTTAGAATCGACATTTTTATATATATTCTGAAACTAAGATACGAGCAATTATCGACTTCCTTTTATCTTCAAATAAAAAATTCTATATTTACATTTTTGAATGGAACAGAGTGCAACATTGACTAAAAAATTCAAATAGTTACAAAATACTGAAAATCGCTCTAAAATCTATCACATCCGCAAATTTTACTCTACAGCTCCCATTGAATAGAATGTCGTATTCAGAAATTTTTTGAACGTCAATTTAATATCGAAATTTGATTGAGCTGATTGTTTTTTTCGTTTTTTTTTTTTTTTTTTCATGAGTTTGAAGAGTGAACATTCTCACTTGGGAAAGTTATCGATGTATGGCTCGTCCTAACTGTCCTAACAAATGACAGAAGTTGGAAGTATGATGCTTTAGTGAAACAAAACGTTTTCTTGGAACTCAAAAAATATTGAACACTTCTCATCTTTTACCATGTAAAACTATTTTATTATATCTTCAATAAACAGTTTCTAGAACAAAACAAGGAGTACGTTAATATTTTTTTTATCCATAGTTTTTCGATTTCATGTTATTTATATTCCATTGATTCAAAAAAGTAACGTGGAAGTAACAGAACGCTACTTTTTTGAAGTGGTAACAGTAACGACTGACTATTTTTTCAAGTAACGGTAACGCAAAGCATTACTTTTTCTACCCTGGTGACTGTAACGTAACACGTCACACTTTTTTACATAACTTAACAAACACTAAATTTCATAACAAAAATAATGATGAAAATGTACGTGCGAAAAGTTACTGTAATCACGTTACTAATTGCCTTCCAAAAGTAACCCAATAAACTTTCTACTCATTACAGAAATGCTGTTAAAAATCAGTTTTCTCGTTCTCTCAATCACCGCGTTTTCACTATCATCAGCCCACTACGACGAAGCCTATGCACATAGTGCAAACGACGTATTCAACGACTTCAAAAACTGGATGTCCCGAATCGATGACAACAGAATGCTGAGTGAACTTGCTCTTCCTGGCACACACAACACCGCGGCATTCAACGACGATGATTTGCCTGGCGTATCTACTCAAGCCCTTGATTTCGACCACCAACTAACATACGGCATTAGAGTCTTTGACATCAGAGTCAGACACGCAAACAACAGCTTTGCGCTTTATCACGATATAATAAATTTGGGATCAACGCTCGCAGATTGCCTCAACAGCGTGCGGGAATTTCTCATTCATCAACCAACAGAAACGGTCGTTATCATACTGCGAAAAGAATCCGAAGATACCAATGACAACAGTAGAACCCGAACAGAAACTCTGGAATGGTACATGGAACAGTATTCTGACATCTACGCAAAAGTCGATGGGAACGCCAGATTAGGGGATGTCAGAGGAAAATTCATTATCGTACACGATGGTTGGTTTTTCCATGGGGGAATCCCATACAGCCATTTTAACAAACAAGATTATTGGGAGCTCGAATCAATGTGGAAACTTTACGAAAAATGGATCAGAGTACGCTCGCAATTGAACAACGCGAGGAAAGGGAGCAAAAACGAATTTTTCATCAATTTTTTGTCCGGTTCTAACCTTTGGGCTGGTGTTTTCCCGTATTTCGTGGCGAGTGGTCACGTGACAAGTGGCACATCGAATTACAGATTACCAACTGGACAAATTTCAAGTGGAAGTAATGATATATATCCCGATTTTCCTCGTGACCCTTGTTTCTTTGGAGTCTGTTACATCGCCTTTGAAGGGACTAATATTTTGACAAGGAACAATCTCAAGGACCATTATTGGAAACCAGGGAGGAGTGTTGGAATTATTATGGCTGATTATCCTGGAACATCGTTAATCAAGGAGATAATAATTGACAATGATAATCATTGAAACATCAAGTATGGAGTGAACTTTTCGTCGTGTCACTTTAAATTATTGTATTGTAAACAAACCAAGTAAGTGTAAATTTTTTCTAGAAATACAGTGTAATGAAACAGTGGCAAGTACGGATATTTCATTAAAGATTGGAGGTGACATCACAAAAAATATTGTATGCTTGAAAGCTCTTGATTTCATATTCTAGTAATTTCATTTGTAGAAACCAACATTCTAAAATCACATCAACTGAAATGTGAACTTACAAAATTTTTATTCTAGTCTAGATTGATCGAACATAATATTGCCTTTCTCAGAGTAAATAAGAAAATTAATATGGCACAAATTCACTAAACAAAGAGAAATCTTTCGACTCGTTTGATCTAATAGCCGCGATTAAATGACGAAAAAAAGTATAAAAAAACATTAATAATTTGGGAAAGGATAATTTCGATTTTTCTACCGTTTAAATAACAGCTTCTTATTGGTGTGAGTTTAAAAACTCACACCAGTTCTTTTTTAATGTTATTACAATTGAATTTGTAATTATACAATTCACTTATTGAATGGAGATTATTTCTTTGATTGTAATAATTATTAAATTAGTCAAAGAGATCGAACAAAAAATGTAGGTTCTATACATACTTTTTCCCTGAAATTCGTGTAAGAAATATCGTTTTCAATTTCTTTTCGTTTCTTCTCATCATCAATATACTAATTAAAAAAGGAATTCAACATTTAGTTTCAGTTTCACCTGTGAGAAAATCAATTTTCCATAATTTTCGTAATTTCAATGATTTACATAATTTCCCATAATTTTTTTTCAAATTCATATAATTTTTTGCATGATTCGAAAATGTAAGTTATGTATCACATATCTTTTTCTAATTATATTATTTATTAATTGGATAACAATGTTTGTCTTCAATTGTAATTAATAATGCATTTTCAATTGTATAATTTATAATTTGAATAACAATTAATTTCTTTCATTGTAATCATAATTAAAATTGGTCGTGAAGACTACTAAAAATATTTTTCTGAAATTCGTGTAAGAATTAACATTATTTTAGATTGCTATTACATATTATATTCTCATGAATATCAAACATGAATGAATTTAGAAGCAAACGCAGGGGGGTGGGGATGAATCCAAACCCTTCTGGAGATCCGAAATATATATGAAAAAATTGAAATCAACTATCAAATCTCTTTTCTATTTTGTAAGTTAAGTATTCAACTTCTGTTATGAGTTTTGAATGAATCAACAATGTTAAATAACTGATAATCAAAGTTATTATTGAAAATTTGCAATTTTATCTGTATAATCAAACTGATTCGACAGTTTCCAAAATTTGCACAGGTATACATTTCGTTTAATTGAATTAAACTTTTGAACGATAAGTTTGAATTGCTAAAGTTTTAGGTGAAAATGTAAGTATCAACCTTAAATTTTCATCTCCAAACATGCAAGACGTTTTCGAGTCTGAACAAATAGCCTTATCAGGAATCATTTACTTGTTTTCGAAAAGAATGGAAATACCCAGAAGATAACTGGTTGCTAAAGTTTCGAAACATCATATCTTTTAATACTTGTCATTGCAATAATCACAAGTTTAAATGACCAGAAAACGAATAGAAGATTGTACTTGCCGAATGACAGAACTGGGGATTTCCACGTTTCGCGATAGCAATGTCTTTCTGTAAATTCGATACGCGTGGCTTCCCACCAGAAACCAACTTTGGTATCGGACGAGCTTAAGGCCAGGTTCCTCCAAAAAAACCTGTTTTTTTAGAATAAATTTGATTTATTGTTCAAACAAATTTTCAGAATCAAACTTTTTACAGATAAAAGTACATATATTTAACTACTTAAAAACATTTTTTTTTTTTTATGGCGGCTCTGAAAACGGCTGCTCAAACTTGTCCGATTTGTTGGTGAGTGTCATCATTTCTTGGAAATGAATCATGTGAAAGAAAAAAACAAAACGGTTTCATATTCTTTATCGAATTAGCTATGCTCGGTACTACAATGAAACATTTTCACTGAAAAAAAAAAAATTGCGGACTTTTTTACTTTCGACCCTTTTTTTGCACTTTTAATTGTTTATCACTTTTTTAAGTAACAATGAATATTTTTGGTTGTAGTACCCACCATAGAGAGACATCTAAAGAGTATAATGCCATTTAGTTCATGTTGATAAGTGTAATAGTTTCGAAATACGAATGACACTAAGTTGAAAAAACATGGTTTCGAGAAAAAGCCAATTAAAGTTTTTATTCGTAAAAATTCGTAAAAAAAAGTGAATTTTACTCACATATCCATTCCAGCTTCGTACACAACTCCTTGATCTCCGGAGGCATCATTTTCAAGTATTCTTGCATTTCTAGTGGCAGTTCGATGTTCTTTAGACGCTTTAGTGGCTTCAAGCTCGGCTCGATCAACACGCTTGTCGTTGGCCTTATCAGCGAACTGTCTTGCTTGCACCGAACTGCTGCTTTTAGTGCTGCCGAAGTGCAGCACTAAGAGCAGCAATTTCAAGTGTTTGTTTTCCAACAAACTTGTATTTAGGAGCTATGTTCCAGACACACGAATTTTAACTTTCGTCATTGTTTTGCGTATTAGCCCCTAATCATATCTCGAGCAACTTTTCGTCAGTTAATTCTTCATTGATTGGTTGTAAAAGATCTTGAATTTCTGCCTCAAATGCCGGAGGATGTTCAAAGTTATGTAATTGACCTGTAGCTACTGCCTTTTGACAACCGCACCATGAATCTGCTCCGGCTGGGCAGTGCTCGTGTTGCGGGTTAGTGTCGGTGGAATATTTGTGATAAAATGAGGCCAGAATTGCTTTCTTCTTGTCTCCCACAGAATCGGGGTGGGCAAGCACAGCTTTTTTAAAATAGCCAGATAATTTTGACAGTCGCGCTTCAGTGAATTGTAAAGGTTTTACTGCAGGTTGGTCACTTTTTTTAGTCCTCTTCCTTTTGGGTACTTCTTCACCTCTTTCTAATGCCTCTTTTTTTTCTTGTGCTTCAGAGCTCTCTTTATTTTTGCAAAGTTTCTTTTTACTTCTTTACCACGTATATATATACTCTTGCCTACGTGTCAAACACATGCTTTTTTCTTTACTTTGAGAGCCTCACCATCCGGTTCAGTTTCTTCGAGCCGCTTGTAAGTTTTACTGTCACCGTCCCCGATATAATATTCATACATAACACCGTACTACTCCACAGATCTCAGAAACATCTCTTCCACTCCTTCAAGTTCTATAAGACTGGCACTACTATCATGATCCCTTGTACAATTTCCTGCTTCGCAATGCTCAGTAAACCAAGCACCAAACTCTGGCGTATTTTTGGGAAACTTTGAGGAATAATTACTGCATGCTTCACGAATTTTTTATTTCACTACTACATCTATGATTTTGTTCGTATACTTGCTGATTAAACTAACAATACCTAGTAAAGCTGTGAATCCTCTTTTTGGCCAGGAACCATCGCCCGAAACAATACGCCTATCTTCGGGTAATCCTTTTTTTTTATTCTTTTCTTGCTCTTCTTTAGCAGCTTTTCTATAAAGTATTTCACTAACAGCCTTCACTGCAATATAAATATGCTGTAAGCATTTATAATAGCCAATTCAACTCAATGCACTCGCTGAGATATCCATCAGTCCACAAAAATTTTATAAGCCAGACAAACCAACTCCCATCAAGCGCATTACATAAACTATTCTTCTGTTTATTTCATAACCATTTTTTATTTTTGGAGATGAAGGGATTGCTTCACTCTTCTCACAATGACAGATAATTTCTAATTGAAAACCTAATCCTTTTGAATGACTTTTTCCAAACTCTATTTTTCGACCACAATTTACACAAGCAACACTTTGCTGCAATGTTGCAAATACAGACCACTGAACGATCACGTAAATCAGAAACGGATGTGTAGTTACTTCAAGTTGGGGATCGGCGTTTTTCAGTTTTTCAGCAGCAGAACTGGTTTTTTCGGTGTTATCATCGGAAGTAAAACGGTTACCACGAAAACTCCTCCTTTTTTATCTATGCCGTACTCCTTGTCCTTTTTTTCTGTCCATGATAAACGAACGAAAAATTTACCAATGCGGGCGCAGACTGAAGCGAACGATCACGAAAATTCCACTGTACTACCGTATACTACGCACAACTACGCAGGACGATTTTCTGAAACTGCAAAAGAGGGAGTATTCTCGGAAAATAGAGAGGAAGGTGTGGCGACATACTTTCACTCCATGGAATCATTTTTGTATAATCATCGCCAATTTCATACTTTCTATTTTTCATAAGAATCGGTGTTTACTTTTCTGAGATGTAAGATGTCTAGATTTATATTTTCATAAGAATCGATGTTTACTTTCCTGATATATACGATTTCTAGATTTATATTTTTTTAAGAACCGATGTCTACTTTTCTGAAACGTACTATTTCTAGAATTCTATTTTCATGAACATAGAGGATTGAACTTTAAAAACGCTCGAGCACCCCTTGGTGTGCACCGCTCTCCCCTTTCTCTACCTACTTCTCGGTCGCGCGGACCTTCGGGACTAATTCTAGACAATTTATAAAAGTGTTTTTTAGGAATTTATGGAAAACAAAACTTTTTTGATTTTTTGAAAATTATTTGGAGGAACCTGGCCTTGAAAAGTCGGATTTTTCACGGATCGGCAGTCAAAGAGTTTTTGAGTTAGTCAGTTAAGTTCAGGCTGTCCAGATTCTCTCTTCGATCATTTCGCTCTCGGCTCTCAAAACCGTGCCTCGGACCCCGGCGTGGAACAAGGACTTCAAGAACCTCATCGTGCCAGTTTCGTTTTTATACGTAAATCCGTATAAAAACATTTTCCTATATACCATTGGAAAACGTGTCAATTGTGATTAAAATAAAATTTTGATAATTATCGTCAGTTCCTCTCATTGATAACGCCCTCGCATTCTTTGTGAGTCTTGGATTTTCCAAGACATTTGTCATGTCTTTTAATACATAACACATGATATGTATACAGGTGTTATAGATCTGATATTTACAACTTTTTGAATGTCTTGAATAAAATAATTATTCTTGGTAAATTTGCAAAGCTTTTAACAATCTGGGCAAGTTGTACAGCATAAATTCTGGGACTATAGTCCCAGCATATCCCTTATGGAAAAATCTACCAACTTTTGATGGAGTCCACCAACTTTGGTGGATTTTTCGTTCTGCCAACTTCGTGAAGTCCACCAACTTGGCGGAGTCCACTAACTTGGTGGAGTCTACCAAAAATCGAATTAAAAAAATCAATTATTAATACCAAAATTTATAATATGGCTTTAATTAGTTTCAAATGAGTGCCATTCAAGCTCTTGTTGACGACAACACCTGAAAAACGCTAATAATTCTATCCTGAAAAAATCCTTGCCTCGGATGAGGATCAAACAAGGGCTTACTTGTGTTGAAAGTGAACTACGATACGACCTGAGCCATTTCGGTACGTGAGAAACCATTAAAAAAAGTTCTTTAGTCTCTGCTGGCGATGATGAATTGAAATGGATATAAATGGATTTAAATGTTATTCCTTTGAATGTAAATCAATCACTTCAATCTGAAAAAAATTGCTTTTGGATTGGCATTTTTATTCCATTCTAGTAAATATTTATGTATAAGATTTTTGGTAATTAACTTGATATATTTACTGTTATCGAATTAAATGCAGAAAATCTAGATAAAATTTAATGCGTTCCATTCATGAAATTTTTGACTAGAAAGACATTTTTCAAGTGAAAATATCGAGTTTTAATGCAATTCAGTCTAAATGTTATTGAAAGGATTTCATGCAAATCAATCAAATTATATGTCATTTTTCATAATTTGTTACACAAAAAGTTCGAACACTCGAATTTCCCGAATTCGACCTTAGATTCATGATGAGCTGCCTCCAAAACCATTGAACGCAGATGTATCTCAGCAAATATATTTTTTTTTTATAATTTTTCAATACAACAATTTAAAATACTTGAATTTTACAAATCCGACCTTTGATTCATGATCGTCGGCTTAGATAACCATGAAAAGCATATGCATCTAAGGAAAAAGATTTTTTTTTATTTGTTGTAATTATTAGTTGAAACGATTGAACTTTGCGAATTCGACCTTAGATTCATGATGAGCGGTCTAGAAAACCATGAAAAGCATATGTATCCTAGAAAAAATATTTTTTTTCATAAATTTGTAAAACAAATAGTTTGAACCAATAAACTCTGCAAATTCGACTTTTCTGAGCTAAACTTTTTAACTCACTTTCCTTATCTGCACTTTTCCACGCACCTTTTTCCACGGACATTCTCGATCTCACTCTTTCACTAACCGGCCTGATCTCCACTTTTTCATGCACATTTTAAATCACAATTTTTCGCCGTGACTTTTTTTTCGTCACTTTACCTCAAATATTTCTGATCTTCTTTTTCCTTTCAGGTCATATAATTCGATTGAATCGCATTGAATCCAAAGAAATACATTTAGATGTAATTACATGAGAACTTGATTTTTTTACTAAAAAAATTTTGTTCCTATCAGAAGATTCATGAATAGAACACATTTAATTTTAATTCACATTTTTCGCACTAAATTCGATAGCAGTAAACCGATTCAATTCAATATGAAAAAATCTATTACTTTAATCTCTATTGTAGATAATAAAATTTTTTGTAACCAATTCAATCTATCGGCACTAGTTTTAATATATACTTGGATCATATTAGATTCAGTTGGATTAAATTGATTTCGGATAAAACCGTATCCGTTTGAATGACATAAAATTTGATCAATTGAATTGAATTATATCAGAGGTCCAATTAGGATCCACAGGCAGGGTGGGAGGAAGGGTCGGGTCTGAACCTTCAGTTTGGTGGACTCCATCAAAATTTGGTGGACTTCACCAACGTTGGTGCTGCACGACCAAAATTTGGTGGATTCTCCATCGAAGTTGATGGAGTCCATCAAAGTTGGTGGATTCTCCATCACAGTTGGTGCACTCCACAGTTGGTGTTTTTTTGGAAAATCCTTCTCGACAATTATTACTAGGTGCTCCACGAATAAATGGATATGAAATAATATAATATAATAAATTTAACACAGAAAAATTTGGTATATACATGCATCGATTGTAATAAATCAAGAAACCATTAGAGTATGAGCATTTAATTTTGGAAAAATATATTCAACAACATTGACATGTAACATTGTAAATTCTTGAGAGTTGAGGTTTTAGTTGATAATGATTCATTGTAATTATAGATTCAAAGAAAAATTTTTATGAAAAAAAAAACAATATAAATGTATTCTCACCTTTGGAAAATTTATTCCATTCAACCTGACAATAATTTGAGGTGAGTTCTGAGAGCGAGGAAAATATGAGTGCATTTTTTTCCAAATGAATAAACGTATGTATACCTACATATATACATTTTTGGGTAAACAGTCTCAATTAATAATGCGAAAAAACTAACCTGAAAACTTAGAACTCTCAATACATTGTACTTTCAAGATGATTCAGTGTATTTTACGTAAAATTTTGGAACTGAAAATGTGCATGGGAAAAATAGTACATTTGGCAACGAGGGAAAAAATAAATTTCTCACGATGGTGTAAGTTATATCCCGAGCCGAAGGCGAGGGATATATTCACCCGTGGGAGAAATTTATTTTTTTCATGATGCAAACGATTTTTTTTTATCGTAGCCGGAGAAAAAGCTGATTTTTGCCTGCGAAGCGGGCAAAAAAGTAGGCTTTTAGACCGCTACGGGCGCTATGATAAAAAAATTATTGTCGAATCAGCATTTAGAAAAAAAATAGTACACATTCGATTTGAAATCAAATCGTATCATCTTCTACTTGGAAATCTCAAAGATTTACATTGCCAAGTATGCAATTAAGGTAAATTGTCGTCAATTACCAAAGTACAAGTCATAGCAGAAAAATGCATGAAATGAATGTTTAGTAAAAAATGCTAGGGTAGAGTCCGCCAAGGTAGACATCCCCCGAGGTGGACACCCCGGGAAATTTTTTTTGCATTAGGAGATAGCACTATGCGCTTTATGTCAGTATTACAGTTTGTAAATACGCAGTTTTTAGTTCTATCAGGAAGTGGCAAGTCATGGCTGTTGGTCCGCTGTACCATTCATTACGAAAAAGTCACTTTCGAAGTTTTGAGGACGCTTCGTATAACAGGGATACAATTATCGAAAACAGTGATTGAAAGATAAATAGTCGTTTCACCCTGTTTACGTACCAGACGAACACATTATAAACAGAATTGCATAATATGGCAAGTGAAAATATTTTTTTGTGTACACCAATGGAATCGTATAATAACCTTAGGGTGTAAACTTTTCCTACCAAAAGATGGACACTTGCTTTTCTCATAGAAATTTAATTCGATTGCTTGCAATGAATGTAATAGAGAAGTGCACTGAAAATTGGTCGTAATTCGTGGCTCTTGATACACTTGTCCTCAGTGTAACTCCGATGGTTCCGATTGAAACCTTTTATTTTGATATTTTACGCTTAGTATTCGTTTTTTTTTTTTTTTTTTTCAATAATTTTTTTCATCAACAATTGATGTCATTTTGAGAACTAACATTGAAGATTGATGAAAAAAATCAAAACGTGAATTTTAGGAATATTTTTCCAACTTTTTAAGAGGATTTATTCAAAGTCTCTACCTTAGAGGACCTTTTTATAAAGTCGAAATTTATGCTTATTATTAAAATCTTCTAAACTTATAGTTATTTTGATAATATCGAAATTGTGTTTCATAAATAGTTGACTGATGAAATAAGGTTTAAGGATATATAATTGTACAAGATATGTAATGTTGTTTGGATTCTACAATTGTTTGAAAGATTGGTGTTCACTTTGGTGGACACTCCCCTATATATCTAGAAAAAATTAGTGACTAAATATATGGTTGAAAGCTTGTAATAGTACTAGTAAATTAAAAAAAAAAAAAAACATTTCATTTTTTACTCATTTTAATCAGCTCATTCCGATCCCTTTCATGGTTAATTCATATTGAGGTTTAAATTACAATGTAGCGTCAAAATCTTGAAATTGACATATTTATTATATTTATTTTTGAAATGAGAATTTCATAACACTGGAATTGTAGATTCCAATGAAGAAATATATTTTATTCAAGGTTTGAAAATATTCTGCGTGTATTTTTTTATTTCCCCCTGTATTTCATTAGTTTGAGGTGGAAGCTGTAAATTCGAGATTTTTCAAAGGAGAAAGAGCTGAACATTACTAAATAAGAACAAAGAGTAGAGAGAGGTAGATCTACAAAAAAATTTGAATTTAAAACCAGGTACCTGTTGAGGTTTCGAATTTCAGCAGAGACTAAAAAAAAACCCAATGAGACATCAAAGAGTCCTAAAGAGAAGCCAAAAATCATGAGCAACATCCAGATACCAAAAGAAATGCAGTCGAGAATATTCTTTGATCGACAGAAAGCTACAGCGGAATCCATTGAGCGGGCTGTGGAGCAACTTGAACAAGCCATAGTGACTGTGGCAGCGGCAGCAGCAGCAACTAGCACCCAGCTAGGAAAAATGATGGCCACTACCCTACACAGCATCGAGCAGGAGTGACTGCGGATCAAAAGATTAGAGGTATAGAGAAACGCTTTGCCAAATGTTCATAAAGAGTCGAACGACATAAATGTCTCTAAACTTAAAGAGAAAAGATCGTGAAGAGACACAACCAGATCCTAAAGAGAAAATGATACACATAGAGATTCAGAGTCCCAGTGTTCGAAGCTTATTCAAGAATACAATACAGAGAGGGCTTAATTTTTTAAAAGTCAATATTAAAAGAATATACAAATTATCACTCAAGAGTGATATGGAACTGTGGTTAGATCAGTTGAAGTCAGAGTTGTTAAGTAGCGATTGATTCGGACGGGATTGACTCGTAAGTTCGACCTCCGAGCAATTTTTTGGAACATCAGATAATGAAAAGAAAGGGACTGGTTGGGACATTATTATCAATAATTTAGATGAAAAATACCACAAGAGAATTCTTGGAGAAAATGAGCCTATTGAGATCTTAAAAAAATTGAAAGAGTTAAAGAGAAGTGAGATGAATGTGACACATGCATCGGTACGAGCGAAATTGTACCAACTTGAGATGAAAAAGGATGAGAAAGTGGCAGATTTCTGTGAAAAATACGACTCGATTGTCAGACAATGCGAGTCAAATGACGAAGCTGTGCCTCTTACTGATTAAGAAAAAAGATCTTCCTTCCATCAGGCGGTGTCCCAGGTGATTCCGGAATTGAGGAACGCTGGCCTGATTAGGAGGCAAACTTCGCTCAAAGAAATGTCCCTTAAAGAAATTGAACTTTTTATGATGCAGCTAGAGGCAGAGAAAAAGAACAAGACCACCAATACCAGAAAAGAGAAATCCCCAAGAGCTCAGATGACCTCCACGCTCGAACAAGAAAATAGGTGCTACAGATGCAACCAGTTGGGGCACTGGCGGGCCAACTGCTCATTAGAAGGATGAACGTCATCATAGTTTTGCTATGTGTGCCAAGGCGTTCAAATGCACAAGGGGACGGAATGTCCGTACAGTGCAGGAAACTAGTGGGGCAGAGAAGGTAAAAACCTTAGAGTTAATAACGGAAACTCTAGGGACAAAAGTAGGGCTGGTTTCAGCGGAAGCCGCGGATTTGAGAATGAAATGGAAGGAGGTCTTAGAATGAACTTGACCGGAAAAGTTCATAAAAAGGTCATGAATGGTAGAGGGTAGAGGGCAAGTGTTTAGAAATAAAGAGGTACTTAAGAGTGCCAAAACAGCAAAGGTTAAAGAGAAAAAATTTGTAAATGGTGAGAAAAACTCCGACATTATTTACTACGTTGAATTTGTAGCTGATTCAAGGCCAACGGATCATATAACAAACAGTGAGATCTTGGGTGACTTTAAACGTTGCTGAGGTGATACAATAAAAAGCGCGAATAAAGATGAGAACGCAGACTTGAGAATAGGTGGTAAGGAGACCTCGTTTTTGTATAAGGGCTGACATGTCAGGGTTGCATTAAATTGACGGATGCAATTGTATCTGGAAATGTTTCAGAGAATTTGCATTCGTTAAGACATTTTGCTGATGCAGATTTTGGAATTTATCTAGATGACGAGATAATAACGGTTCATGATAGACTCACAGGGGATAATATTTTAGAGGGGACTTATAAGATACCAAATTGGTTAATAAGGTTCAAGGTTAAGAAGGACAATGATGATGCCGAAGAGAGTTCGGTGTATGAAGAATATGAGTGTATGGCACGAATAATTCTTGAGAGTGAGCTTAAAAGACAATCACAGAACCTATCTGATAAGGAAGGGTTGAGATCACAGGGCTTCTTGACGAACGGGTCCTCTGGGTCGGACGATGAGGGTTATGTGATTGGGAGGAAGGATGAAGAGAAGCTCACGAATCTTAACGCCAAAGTGTAAGAGAAACTTTCAGACTTTAAATTAGGCCTGATAACTAGGAAAACTGTTCAAGTAAATAGTTTAAATTCGATTAAAGAAGTGGAAAATCTGTTGAGTTGTGACCTGTTTGTGAATCACTCGGGAAAGGTAGAGAAGCACAGTGAAAGCATGATGTGGCACATCCTATTAGGTCACGTGTCTTTGACTTATCCGAAACACTTACAGAAGACAGAGGAGAAATTGAAGGATGTGAAGTTTGAAGAGACAATTTTAGAGTGTGAGATATGTATCATGGCAAAGATGGAAAAATTGCCGTTATACGATCAGAGGAAAAGAGCTGAAAGACCACTCTAATTCCTACACACAGATATCATAGACCCGATCAGTCCCACATCCTTCCCTGGTTCTTAAAGGTATCTGGTGGTCTTCATAGATGATTATTCGAGGCCTGCTAGAACATACTCAATTAAGACTAAAGACGGCTCTTGTAACTCATTAAAGAGATTTCTTATATCAGAGAGGAATTCACTTGGGAAAGAAGAAAAAGTTTGCTATATCAAATCTGACAAAAGAACAGAATTCATGGGAGGAGAATTCTTAGATATTAAGAAGAAAGAGAATATAGGAAGTGATCCAGCGCCTCCGTATATTCCCGAACACAACGGGGTCGCTGAGAGATTCGACAAGACTATGCAAAAAAAGTCAGAGCATACATGTTCGAGTCGGGACTGCCAAAGAGTATGTAGGAGCTTGCAGTTACGGCCGCAGTACATGCCTATAACAGATTTCCTTACAAATCAATAGGCTACCAGACACCACTGAAGAGATTTGCACCTAACATGAGCTGCCATTTGAAACAAATAAAGAGGTTCGGGTGCATAGGGTACATAAAAGTACCAAAGCCGAAGACGAAATTTAGTGAGAGGGCAATCGGAGCAGTGTTGGTTGGATATACCAATACAGAATATTTGTTGTAGCATTCAGGCAGTCAAGGGATTCTTGAATCGAGACACGTTAAATATAATGAAAAGCACGTCTATAAGGAGGTCCACAAGAGAAATCGTTCAGAGAAAGAAGAAAGCATTGGTGAATCAGCTGGATCAAAGCAAGAAAAAATGGGATGGTATCGTTTGTGCACGAATTTATTGAGTCCCGTATTTATTGTGCACTAGGCGATTGTGCACATTTTTAGGAACTTGTACGCAGGGTGATATTAAATTTATTTCTCAGTATAGTTTTGTAAATATGATAGTTTTTACTTTCGAATTTGTTTAATTTTAAATCATTGTGATGAAAATCGTAAAAATGTGCACAATCGCCCAGTGCACAGTAAATACGGTGTTCAAAAAATTTGTGCTCAATTAATACCATCTCGAAAAAATGACTTGGCTCAAATAATTACAAGAGGGAAAAGAAGGATGTGAGGATGAAATCGAAGACAGCCAAAGAAAAGAGGGAGGCCACCAAATGTAGCTTAAAGGAAGATAGAGCAAGAAATACAAATGAATATTAAAAGTCCAGTAACCAGAGCAAAAAGCCAGGCTGAAGCAAAGAGAGAGGGTCAGAAAATTTCACTTAGAATACTAGTGGAAGACATTAGTTTTACCTCTCAGAATAAGACTGTGAAATGTTTGATCGGCAAGACGTCAAATGATGAACTACACTATTCTCTGTTAGCGACAATAAAAAAAGATCCAGCAACCTACCGAGAGGTGATGATCTCGTAAGACAGATACAACTGTCAAAAAGCCATTCAAGAAAAATTGACATCGATGAATACAAACGAGGTCTGGAGAATAGTTGAGAGACCAAAGACGATGGCAGATGGCAGCAAGGGAAACATCGTTGAATTGAAATGGATATTTAAGAGGAAATTGGAAGGGGATGGCCAAACGAAATTCAAAGCAAGGTTGGTGATTAGAAGATTCAAGGACAAGACGAACCATGGCTTGAAGGAGACTTATGCACCAGTATCAAGATTACCTATGGTGATATCAGTGCTTGCTATAATAAATAAGTTTGGTCTTCATGCGCTTCAATTAGACGTGTAGACGGCATTTTTGAATGGAATTCTAGAGGAAGAGATATACATGGAGATACCTGACGGAGTTCAGGTGAATGAATAAATAAAGAGTACAAGCGTGTGCAAGCTGGAGAAGACCTTATATAGACTTAAAATAAGTGAAAGTAAGAAATGGAACAGAAGGTTCACTGAAGAGGTTAAGAAGCTTGGTTTAGAGAATGATTCGGACGAGCCATGCCTGCTTACATGGTGAAAAGCAGGAAGATACGCTGTAATCGTGATCTATGTTGATGATACGATCGTAGCGAGCAATGACGAAGAAAAACTGAAAGAGACAGAATTGAGCCTAAGTATAACATTCGAAATGAAAATTCTTGGTGGGCCGAGACATTTTCTAGGGATGACGATCGAAAGAGACTTAGAGCAGAAAAGGATAAAAATCCATCAGGAGACGTATTATTGAAGGTATTCTTGAGATCTTTGGAAAGAAAGAATGCAATCCATAGAGCACACCCATGATCACGAGACAAGCCTTAAATCGGGGCAAAAGAAAATGATTTAAAAAAGCTGGATATAAAGAGGAGAAAAATGAGAAAGGAATTCAGAGTAAGGTACCCTATTGAGAGGCGATCGAAAGTTTGATGTACCTTGCAAATGCCATGAGGCCTGGCATAGCGTTTGCCGTGAAATTCTTGGCCAAACGTCAGACAGAACCAACTGAGGGGGACTGGTAGGACGTTAATAGAATATGTAGATAATTAAGAGGAACTACATAGTGGTTACAGAGAACCTGAAAGTAATGACAGATGCGAGTTTCAGAGGTAACTCGGACTCATCCTCGACGGTTGGATATGTTGTGAAACTGTTCGGGGATGTAATATCTTGGAAGAGTTGCAAGCAGTCATACGTCACATTATCGACGTGCCAAGAGGTGATTTCATTGGACAAGGCACTTCTTGCCAGTGACAGTCTGGTACGATAATAGATCAGCTGTGGACTGCACTCAGAGAAATGGCAGTCACAAGCTTGTGAAACATTCGATGATAAAGTCAAGGACATAAAGAGAGATTTACTTGAGAGAGAAAAGAGTGCCAAGAGAAGTCATATGGCTGATACTCATGGCGAGTTTATAAAGCAGTGTGTTGAATAGGGTAGAGTGAATGCTACATGGGTTGCAACTAAAGATAACTTGGCAGACATACTGACAAAACCACTCCCTTTAGATGCTTACAGATATTTGTGGGGGAAAATTATGAACGTCGAGTAGGAAAAGATTTGACCGAACTAATGAACTATGTTACTGTGTCCGCAGGGCATAACTAAAGAGAAAAGGAAGCAGCAGAGCTATGGCAACTAAAGAGCTGAATGAAGAAGACTCAAGAACATTTCGACTGAAGAGGATTGATTGTATGGTATTAAGAGCGATCTAAATTTTACTGTAATGAAGATCGTTCATTATTCGTAGCTACTAATTTTTCTTACATTTTTCAGCAAAATTCAAGAACTGAACAACAGTTAGAGTGTTTATGAATATTCTCTGTATCTATATCCTATTAGTATATTACGTAACACGAAAGCAAACCCTCATTTGACGGCCAGGTAGTTTCCTCAGTACTCGCCGAGTACTGAGAAAACCACAGCCGAGGACGTCAAAGGGTTTGCTTTCGCGTTATGTAAAATGTTTTATGCAAAGTCGGGTGCTTGTCGGGTTTTGTCGATGGTAAAGTGGACGCGCAAATATATCTTTGTAGTTACAATAAAGCGTCTATACTGAGCATCAGTTGGTGCCAGCTCCCATTTCCCATATACCTCTGTAGCGACAAGAATTTGCCGCGGCATCTAGAAGCACCCAATGTTTGGAGGAACTAAATTGAAGCGAGAGACAGATGAGCAAGAGAGAAAGCGATGGAGTGCGGGGGTGAAGGGAACGGGCAACGAGTGAACCACGCCTTTTTCGATTTGAAATTTAGTTCCAGAGAGCTGAGTACTTCTAGATAGCGCAGCGATTTCAGTTTTCGGTTTGGTTGGGCTCGCGCTGGCGCCCACTGCTGAACACCGCTGTCTGCTGAGTCAGCTGACTGTGAATGCGTATCACGGGCATACGCACGCGCAGTAAAAAGTGAAAATCCCTTTTACTGCTGCTAAGAGTTTTACGGTGTGTCACGTGACACGTACCGCAAAAATATCTGCGCGTCCACTTTACCGTCGACAAAACCCGAAAAGCGTTCGACTTTGCATATAATACTTTTGATCCTTTTTAATTTCTCTTACCTTTAATCAATTTCTCCAAACCCTCGGAGGAAAGAACGTCAGAAAATTCCCTTTTTTTTATCCTTAATTGTTGCTGTTTCCTCATCCCTTTTCTTCTAATTTTCATCCGAATGTTGTCCTTACTCAGAAATGCTTCACAGGACTGTAGAAATACGTTGGATGAGATATTGATTGACGATTGAATGGCCGGAAAGCATAACGACATCTCAGTGATAGGAGATTCTTGATTACTCGGTCCTTCATTCCTTCATTCTCTAACTGTCCCGCGCGCAGATGTCGTTAAGCTTTCCGGCCCCTTAATTTATTTTAAAAAAATAAGGTACTATATAATAATGTAGCTTTAAAATGATATTTATATGAAGTTATTAATATATTATAACACCGTCTCCACTATCAAACATAAAAATGTTACGAATGAAGGCTGAGGTCAGTAACCCAAGTATGATTTTAGATTAAATCTTTATAGAAAAAACAAAGGCAGATATTGAATTATGTTATCTTTTCTTTGCAAAATATTTACAACTACATCGTGAACACGTTTTAAGGTTTACCTTTTGACGCCTTTTTTCGGCTTACGAAAGCTGTGAAATCATAAAAAAAAGGCTAATATCGAATATATTATAATATTTCATGAGCAATGCATCAAAATTTTTCAGTTGTCGCTTATAAAAGTTCTGAAATCATATTAAAAGACTAATTCATACTTGAAATGTGATAAAACATAATGTGACCTACGTTTTTTCCATTGATGCCCTTCTTACCAATGTTTGAAAAATCGCAAAAATGTATTAAAGTTTTCCACATGCAAGGTTATATTTTTGTTTTCCATAAAAAAGGTGTAGCACCATTCGCAGAGAGAAAATTAATTCTATTTACATATATGCAATTACTGCATAAAGTTTGGCTTTTAAGTCCTTGGCGGCTCGTTGATAGGGTATAAGAGCATCGAAGTTTCGCTTTACAAAAAATAATTTGTTTGTTTTATTTTGAAGCAAATAATAAATACTAAAAATGCTGTGGCAGCCCATCTTACAGATTTTCTATTTAGGTACTGCTGCTTTCAAAAATGTTTAGATGCGATTTAAAAAAATAAATGTTTTAAAATTTCACCAACCAACAAAGCAATATATTCTTCATTGGTTGCATTTTGTAGAGTTTATTTAATCTGACACGTTCAAATAAATCTTTATTACAATATTAAAAGCAATCCTAGCTCATAGTTGAGAAACAGACGCTCTTCTAAAAAATCATTACTTTAATATCTACAAGATTTGAACGAAAAAAGTAAGCAGTATAACGTAAGCATGATGCATGCATGAAATATTACGGTTGCTTTCAATGTATGGTATATTTATTAATTGATTCCATTTTATCCTTTTATAAATTATCATTTCAATCAACATAATAGTTCTAGTAATCTCGTGCACCTATAAATTTCAATTCCTCTCTCTTTGTACGTAATAAGTAATGTGCTCATAACGGTGCTAATATTTTATCTGTATATCCATATGCAATGAAACAAACGCTTCAGAAGAATAGAAAATCTAGTTGTGTATAAACTGATATAAAACTGTATGATGTAAATAATTTTCCAAGTTATCGCAACGTATCAGTGTATCCTCGAGAACGTGAGGATATACTTTTCTCGAAGATGAGGTTAGAATAATATTCTAATGTTAGATTCTGATAAGAGATATAACATTCTAGACAAAACGTAGTTGATCGCCCATACCAGGAGCCGCTAAGGATTTGAAAGCCAAACTTTATGCAATAATTGCATATATGTAGAATTAATTTTCTTTCTGTGAATAGTGCTACATCTTTTTTATGGAAAACAAAAATATAACCTTGCATGTGGAAAACTTTATTACATTTTTGCGATTTTTCAAACATTGGTAAGAAGGGCATCAATGGAAAAAACGTAGGTCACATTATGTTTTGTCACATTTCAAGTATGAATTAGTCTTTTAATATGATTTCAGAACTTTTATAAGCGACAACTGAAAAATTTTGATGCATTGCTCATGAAATATTATAATATATTCGATATTAGCCTTTTTTTATGATTTCACAGCTTTCGTAAACCGAAAAAAAGGCGTCAAAAGGTAGACCTTAAAACGTACTCTCGATGCAGTTGTGAATATTTTGCAAAGAAAATATAACATTATTTGATATCTGCCTTTGTTTTTTTTTTTAAAAAAAAGGTCGAATCCGAAATCGTACTTGGGTCACTGACCTTAGCCTTCATTTTCAACATTTTAATGTTTGATAGTGGGGGGAGATGATGATATAGGCAAAAAAAATTCTTCATTATAATCATGGCTGTAATATCTATATTACCGCAATAAGTCAATATTCAGAACAACAATTAAATGAAAAGATAAATTGTAATGCATTATGAAATCCAATCTTGTTTAATGTTTTCTTTGCTATTTTAACATATTATTTATCTTATTCATAAGTTTCTGAAAATGAAACAATCACTCCAACAAATCATTTATAATTAATTTCCAAATCATAAAATACGAAGTAAAGCGTTCGGAAATATTTTAATACTCGCTTTTGAAATTTTCGAATTTTCGCAATTTCTGTCATAACAAAAAGTCATTTCGGTTTAAATTAGATGTACACTTTCAATTTTTATCTTGTTTTCAATTGCCATATTAAGAAGTTAGGTAAACAGAAAGGTCGTCGTTTCATGTTGTAACATTTTTATCAATCTAATCCCTAGAAAAAGCGTTATTCGATGCCGGAAGTTTGAAATTAAAGTAAGCTTATTTCAGATACAAGCCTTCACGAAAAATATAACGTGTTGATAGAGCATTCAATGCCAAAATGCAATACACAAAAAATTAGTTTCTTACAGCCTTTACTATTTGATCGTGAATATAACGATTCGTATCATTGAAAACAAGTGTATATGTTTTTTTTTTTATTCATAAGATTACATTAAAGCAATTTTGTTGCCTCTTACAACCTTTAATAAATTTTTCAACGGATATTGCAAGTTTTGCAATGAACGTTTCCACGATTAAACGTGAATTTCTTTTTTTTTTTTGAGAAAATCATCAAGTGATTAAGAAAGTAAATTAATCAAATTAACAATGGAAATCAAAAGCTTCTGAATTGTAATAATTTTGCTATTGTCTTGTTCACAGTGTTTCAAAACGATGATTAGAATAAATTTTTCCTTAAATTATCATATTCTGTTTAGTGTGATTGAAAGTTTCCATTCGCTGTAGTCGAGTCGTAAAAAAAAGTCATCGTAACTTTTTTTATTATTTATATTATTTATTTGAAGAGAAAAAAAAAGGTTAGTCAACATTAATTTCCAATTCTGTTTTCGAATATTTGCAATTTTCTGATTGATGCTCTCCCTGAATAAATCAAAATAAATAATTTATAGTTTTACAAGCTTCTGACTCGACATTGTCGGTGAATAAATGTGTCATATGTTACTAAATTTTTTTGATCAGATGCAGTAATATGAACGCAATAAAATAAATTATCTATAATTCACATTATTGATCAATTAGTTTATTTACACAATAAATAAATTTAAAATTTTGCACTTTGATGAATATTTTCTGAACAAATGAAGAGATTTGGGAAAATATATGACTAAAAAAATTTCGAGAATTTACGTTACCATTACTTATGTAAACAGCGCAACTCGTTATTTTACCATTACTCGTTACGAATTCGTTTCATGGTCACTAATTTTTATGATAAAAATTTTAGTCCTATTATCTAGACATCGAAACATTTTGTAATAATAGTCAATTACGTTCCGCAGGCACAATATTTTTATTTTCGAGTAGGAAGTTTGCAGGCCGAGGTCAAGCCGAGACATACAATACTACGAGGAAATAAAAGTATTGTGCCCGAGGAGCGAAACGTACTTTATACACCGAGGGGAAGTAAACAAATTTTCCCTGCGAGAGCAGGGAAATAAAGGGCAGTTTATTCCCCTGAGGGGTATAATATAATAAAATAAGAAGTCTTCCAAAATGATTAATTTATTATAAAATTTTCGAAATAATATATTTCTTTAAAAACAGCGAAAGTGAATAATGAAAATCTTTGCAATTTTAGCTAGATTCAAAAAGTTTTAAATGCTTTACCATAGTTTTTTGATCCTTTTGTCTACATTTACCTACTGTATAAACATTCTTCAAAAAGATAACATTAAAAAAATTTACCTTTCTTTCGTTATACCCATATCGTTGGCAAAAAAATAAAAAAAATGTGCAAAAGGAATTAGATGACGACGAGTGTTAAAATTACATGGTGACTACATGACATCAATAGAACTAACGTAATGGTATTTTATTCAAATTTTTTTAATATATGTTCAAACTGAATCTAATAATTCAAGTATCGTACAACATTCTCGGAAAATTACGTAAAAGCTAGAAAGTAAGGAATTTACGTACAAATGAGAGTAAAGAAAAAAAATTATTGAAAATGGAAAATATACATCCTGTAACGAAAACCTCCATAGCAGGAAAATTCCGTACACTTTACTCAAAACTTTCGAAATAAATAAATCTTAAGAATTCGATACCAAAAATTAGAAAGAAAATTAATAAATTTTTTGCACATATATGTGCAAAAAGTCACTGTCATTACGTAAACATACTTGCCTTCCAAAAACAACCAATTATGCACTCTACTCATTACAGAAATGCTGTTAAAATACAGTTTCCTCATCTTCATAATCGCCACGTTTCCACTATCATCAGCTCACTACGACGAAGCCTATGCACATAGTGCAAACGACGTATTCAACGACTTCAAAAACTGGATGTCCCGAATCGATGACAACAGAATACTGAGTGAACTTGCTCTTCCTGGCACACACAACACCGCGGCATTCCAAAAAAAGTTGCCTGGAGTATCTACTCAAGCCCTTGATTTCAACCACCAACTAGCATACGGCATTAGAGTCTTTGACATCAGAGTCAGACACGCAAACAACAGCTTTGCGCTTTATCACGATATAATAAATTTGGGATCAACGCTCGCAGATTGCCTCAACAGCGTGCGGGAATTTCTCACTCATCAACCAACAGAAACGGTCGTTATCATACTGCGAAAAGAATCCGAAGATACCAATGACAACAGTAGAACCCGAACAGAAACTCTGGAATGGTACATGGAACAGTATTCTGACATCTACGCAAAAGTCGATGGGAACGCCAGATTAGGGGATGTCAGAGGAAAATTCATTATCGTACACGATGGTTGGTTTTTCCATGGGGGAATCCCATACAGCCATTTTAACAAACAAGATTATTGGGAGCTCGAATCAATGTGGAAACTTTACGAAAAATGGATCAGAGTACGCTCGCAATTGAACAACGCGAGGAAAGGGAGCAAAAACGAATTTTTCATCAATTTTTTGTCCGGTTCTAACCTTTGGACTGGTGTTTTCCCGTATTTCGTGGCGAGTGGTCACGTGACAAGTGGCACATCGAATTACAGATTACCAACTGGACAAATTTCAAGTGGAAGTAATGATATATATCCCGATTTTCCTCGTGACCCTTGTTTCTTTGGAGTCTGTTACATCGCCTTTGAAGGGACTAATATTTTGACAAGGAACAATCTCAAGGACCATTATTGGAAACCAGGGAGGAGTGTTGGAATTATTATGGCTGATTATCCTGGGACATCGTTGATCAGGAAGATAATTGATGACAATGATAATCATTGAAACTTGATGTATGGAGTAAATTTTTTGTCATGCGACTGTAAATAATTATGTTGTAAACATACCACCTAAGTGTATCAATTTGTATCTAATTCCGACTTTGATTCAGTTGTTATCTTAGTGTTTAAAAAAATGGATTGAGCTTCCATTGGCCAGGTGAAGAGAAGTCTTTTGACTCGTTTGTTGAAATTTGATAACTTTATAAGTTATGTTGCTTATAGTTCTTAACTTATACATTCTGAAACTCAGAATTTTGAAATTTCCATCAGTTAGTAGGAAGTTCTGAAATTTCTAAACTTTTTGAATTTAAATTTTCACAAATTTTATGAAATTCAATTGTGATTGATTATTTTTTCTTATTTACTATACAGAAGTTAAAACTTTCGCTTCTACACCCAAAATATTGAACAAAAAGATATAAAAAAAAAAAGGATGAATGAAAGGGAGGAATCAAACACTTATTACATTTCTATGTATTCTGAAACTATTCATTTCAATGTGCTGAAATGAATAAATCGATTTTCAATGTAATTCTGAATTAACGCCAATCTTTGATCTTGGAACTAGTTTTAAGTAAAATTCTACGTTTTTTCTTTCGAAGTTACTATGTACTTGGAAAAGTTGTTATATCACTCTACAGCAAAGAAAAAAGAATAACGAGCTTAACAGTAAATCCGCTTTGAATATGGGCATTTCCGAAATTTTTTTACAGGAACATACTTCAATGCCTTGGACAAATGTTCTCGATGTCAACGCACTTAACAATGGAAGTTTGCACTTGGTTTTTTTTGTTCTGAAAATTTCTGTGCATATCAGGAAGTTCGTTTTTATTTTTATCATATATCTTTCAAACACTTGACTTCTTTATATGATCTATTAAAAAGAAAGACAGATTCACAGTCTACAAAAAGTAATATTTCCCAAATAACTCGATTATTTTTAAACATTATAAAATAGTATACATGTAAACACAGTTTCTCAAGATCAAGTTTTTTGAGTATTTGACATTTTCTGTAAGTATGTTTGGTATGTTTTTTTTTTATTCTGAAGATTTAACTTTTTTGCATTTTAAATTCGAGGAAGCAATGTTGCAAAGTTACAGATTTCATAGGATATTCCACTAACGAATATTCAAAATAATGACAAAAAAGGGCCCCTTGCGTCCGATATCTGGGTGACCTTATTGACGACAAAATGAAATGGGGAGATCATGTTGATTTTTTAGTAAAGAAACTAAGATATCAGATTTATATGTTCTATAGACTTAGATGTTTTCTAACTAAAAATCAGTTGATTGCTATTTATTATTCACTTTTCTGGTCTGCCTTAACGTACGGTAAAGTGTCATGGGGCAGTGGAGGAAATAACATCTTGAGACCACTTGAAATCATACAAAAGAGAATAGATAAAATTATATACAGAAAAGATAAAAGTTTTCCATCGTTATTACTTTATAGAAATGAGAATAGAATGACTTTACATAAGAGTTTTATGCTTAATGTACTGGTTCAAGAGTTTACAAGTTTGCAGAGAGAATATCATGAGAAACATAGGAACAGAAATAGATATGATTTTTTTAAATTACCAGTCATAAAGAAAGAAGTTTTCAGGAAATATTTTTGCTACATGAAGTACGAAATCTTCAATGCCTTACCGAGGGAACTGAAGTATTATAATAACCCGGCTGGGGAAGACGAAATTTGAAAAAACGGTTAAAGGGATGGTTTTTAAGTTTAGAAGAGGAAGAAATAAAAAGGAAGGATAGTTGAAGTTAACATCGGAAAGGGATATGAATTGGAGAAATGAAAGGGGTGAAGAGGGAAAAGAGGGAAGACGAAGAAAGGAAAGGGAAAACTATGTAATTGAAACTGTATATTAATTGCTTTCACAGAGTTATGTTTATATTGCGAGAAAATTCTGTGTATTTAGTATATTCTTTTACTTTTATAGAGTTATGTTTATATTGCAAAAAAATTATGTACATTACGTTTAAGTAATTCGGGCCCACGGACAAATAGCTTAGCTATTTTTGTGGGGGATATTATTGTATATCATTGTAAACTTTTGTTTGCTCCTGAATAAAATTATTATTATTATAATGACTAATTAAAATAAAACAACTGAAGGGGGAGATACACCTGAACGGCTAAAATTCGGTCACACACTTTGCGCGTGGATTGCGGGAAAACTATAAACGATAGGAACCCCAAATTTTGCGCAAATAAAGTTTGTACCAACATCTATGAGGCGTAAGTCTTGAAAAATTTCTGTTTTTTTTTCCGAAAATCATTTTTTTTTATTAGGCCTTAAGTAATGCTTTATGAATTGAAATTTATCGATTTTGCAAAAAAAATTGTTTTAACAATTTTTTGCAAAAAACGTCAAAAAAATTGAACTTTTTCACATTTTTTGCTTTTATTTGATTGAAAAATTTTTTTTTAGAAATCAAGAATGTCAAGTTATAGTAGACGTAAATACCAAAAAAATTTGTAAAAAAATTTTTTTTTTTGGTCGAGTTCCCAAAGCTGTACAAGTCCCACCGTTTGCTTCTGCAAAATGTGCAGGTGCGATTTTAAAGGCTTGGATTCGCGAACGTGGCAACATTTTTGCAAAATGACATTCATCACTTTGTAGTATATTGAATAAACTTTATTTGTGCCAAATTTCGGGTTCCTATCGTTTCTAGTTTTCCCGCAATCCACGCGCAAAGTTTGTGAACGATTTCAGCCGTTTATATGAATCTCCCCCCTTGAAAAAGTTATCATGTTTCATAAAAAACTTTATAGTACTTCTTTTACAATAGTATGAAAAACTTTTTTTCATAAGACGTTAAATATTATCAATAATATTCTGCGTATCATATTTATCCTCCAAAACTTGATGATTCATTACCATTAGTATTTCTGGAAGAGGGGTGGACGTGAAAAAAACGCATTTCATAACTAGCTTCGAAATATTTATTCAAAAATCACTACAAAGATCGATTTATTTACCAACGAGTAAAAATAATAATTCATATTCCTAGAATCGGCAGTTTTCTGTACCATTTTCTGAAAACAAAAAAATATAATTTTCTTTTGCTAGTTCACACGTTTCAAAGTAATGCGATTTAAACTTTGAATGAATTCTGGATTCTGTTAAATAGTATATGACTCTTTGATTGATGAGATTTCATGTAAGTTTTCTGAATATGTTTCTATGTTAAAAGTATAAATTGTACGTTTATTTTAGAATATTTTGAATCTTGATGATTCTCACCTTAGAACCATGGATTATTCCATAAGTGATAGCGCCAATGGTTGTAATAACCATGGTTTCTAGGATTCTGACCTTACTTTTTTATAATACTGCAACAAACACAAGGATAAAACATATTTTTTTATTCTGAATACAAATGAAACTAGCCTGAAATCATTCAAATATTCCAATTTGCAAAGTTATATTCATTGCGAATAAAACTCTCATAAAGTTTTTCTTCAACAAGTTTCGTTCCACCCTAAAGATATTTTTGATGACTGAAGTATAGGAATAGCTACATTATATTGAATTTAAAATAGCAAAATCATGGATTAAAATATTAGCAAAAGAAAAAAAAAAACAAAAAAAAACAGTGTGTTCGGAATTACGAAATCTGCCATAATCTTCGTATCATTCACAAAAATTTATACTTACGGATAAATCAAGTCCGTGTGAATATGATCACCGTGACTTGTTTCCTTCACGTAGGGATAAATATGCCTACTGTAAATGACAGAATATTATTTTGATGAAACTTTTTGAGCGCCATAAGATCGTTAGTTCAAAACTTCACGACATGTTTGACATGTGAAAATAAAACCACATTCTATTTAAATAAAAATAGAAATATCATATGGATAAAACAAGGACGAAAAATGAAAATATTTTGGCAATATGAAATCCGCGAAAATCTTGCTATTATTTACAAAAATACATACCGATCGTGAGGTATGAGACGATAAGTACCATCACCGTTATCGTGATAATCCAAGTGGGGTTCATACTCATTACTGTAAATTGAAAAATATTATTTTGATAGCATTATTTGAAATCAATATAATGAATAATTCAATTTATTCCGAATGAAAAAAAATCTATTAGGATCAAAATTACAAAATTTCCAAGGAAATCTAAACAATCCTTGTTGGATGTAGCAGAAATGCATTCACGTTTTAATTTTTTATCAAAGTAAGTCGAGAATTACTGAATGTGGGGTTGAAAATGTGGGTAATGATGAACAGAGCCAAATCCATTGCCGTAGTAAACATTTCCGTAGTTGCCGTAACCGTAAGAGGGGTATCTGCAAAATTTGATAAATAAATATATAAAATCATGAGTATGACGTCAATTCTCTTAGCTTTTGATTTAAAACCCCGAATTTTCATTATTCGTCCTCATTGTTTTCGCCCTCTTTATTAAAAAAATAATAAAGGACAAACTATTTTAATCAAAAATTATCCAGAATGATATGAGCGAGATTAACAATATGATTATTATTTTTTTTTTTTCGTTTCTTTATTATGTAATTATGTAATCTTTTTTATATTGTCATTAATATGTGACTCATCTCTGTGAAAGCAACTGTGCAAAATTTCGTAACAATATACAGTTTCGAATAATAGTTTATCGACAAAATCAAGGTAAGTTGGAACATAAAATTTACAAACCAATGACTTATATGAACTAAAAATTCTGCGTTACTTCAGAATGTATAAATTTTCTTGGTTAGTTTTTATATTAATTCCAAACCTAAAACTATTTGTGTGTGTAACAATAATAATACCTTCGTGTTTTCGAATGAAAGTAAACAGTGAAAAAAGTAAAGATATTTAGATTTTTACAGCCTGGCAAAATCTAAATCCTAAAAAATTGACTGGTCGTAAATATAAAAATAAAGTTGTATGGAACTATCCCATAGGTAACATGGGTTCAATAATCTTCAACACAACTAATTTTGAAGTTTTACTTCGGTTTTTAATAAACTGACATTCTAAAGCACTGTTTCCTTGTATTGAATTTAATAGTATGTTATGCTCCGAGGTATATACGGCCGTCATTATGAGCCGAAATAAAAATCTCTCAGTTTTAGAGGGTCATAATGAGGTCATTATGGTCGGTTTTGATTATTATGCGCTCGGTCAGTAAACGAGAACATTACGATCACTTCACAGGCGGCGTACAGTGCTCTTTATAGCTGATTTCGCATAAAACAAGTGATAATATCTATAAAATGGTAATAATAATTTCAATAGAAGTTTCTATATTTATGGTACATGAAAAACTTTGACAAAAATAAATTGAACAATTATATTATAATATTTGGGATTAGGGAATGTTAAAACAAAAATAAAGTAGGCCAGAACGTAACATCTAACCACTTGCCAAGATCACTATAACTTGAATGTTTCACGAAAAGTAGAATCCATTAACTCATTTGAATACTATTTACGTTTCTGAATATTGTTCATACAGGTTTTGTCTGATTTTATTCCTAAACATCAAACTGCTGAAAAAAAACCATGCATTTTCGTACTTCACCTGAAAATTCCTTAGATTTTCTATTTCATAAATCATCAACAACTAGATCGACAAAGATACTGAAAAAACAGTATTTTTATTATTACTTATTATATTTGACGCAATTTTTACTGTCAATTACTACAGCAAAAATTCTAAACGCTTTGTGATTTTTTTGATAAATTTTGTCGGAAAACTCAGAGCATCAAATAAGTGAAGTGGTCGTGTAAAATACAGTTCCAACACGTTTATTCGAAAAAATTCGTCATTTCTATGTTTGCTGATTTTTATACTTTTGCAAGAATTAATTTTACGTCTTTCTACAAAATTGAAGCATGAAATTCCAATTTTTTAGATTAAATTATGTAGTTGGAAAAAAACTCACAAGGAGCGGAAAGTTATGAATTAGTTATTATGTGAAGTGTGTCCCTAAATTATGTGTGAAGATTATTCACGCATAATTGAGGGACATCAAACAAGTTAATAAATGATTTCCACTTTACATAAGGAATATTTGACCAAATTTCATAGTTTTTAGCCTACAAGGTACGTCAGTTGAATAAACGTTCAAAAATTAGCGGACAGTAATTAGATGATTATAAGCAACAAATGACTCAATATGTGTGAAAATTTTAACCATTTTTCAGACAAAAAAGCGTCACTATGTATCAATAACATTTTGTATATTCAAAATTTGAAAGATAATTTCGTCAAGAGTTGTTAAATTCGATGTAGAATCGCAAAGTAACAGAAATTGAAAACTTGAATCTTCCAGAGTTAAAAATTGTACTGAAAGAATCTAAAATTTATCATACAAGAAACAGAAGCGAACAATAGTCCAAAGTATACATTTTTCCAACTACGGAATTATACCATTTTAATTATAATTTTCACAACGACTGCTGAAAAAAGCGTTTTTTATAATGAACCAAAACACGACTAAAAATCCAAGTGAAATATAATGAGAGAAGAAAAAAACTGTTTTCTAAAATCTGAAATACAACTCACAATTAGATATTGCAAATTCAATGTACTCTCTATTGAGTTCTAAAATAAGAAACGAAAAGTTGTCAAACATCAGCAAAATAAATCAGGAATTATTATGTACATTTGCTCAGAATTTCGTTACATTTTATTAATATTTTGTATACTATAAAAATTTTAGTTATTTAAGAATAATTTCGAATATTAACTAGAATATTGCGATCTAAATGAAAATTTCAAATGAGGCTTCAAAAACACAAGTGAAAATGGAATATATAATCTTTTTACGAAATATAATAAATGCAACATTCCAAAATAATGAATTCCAAGAAGAAAAAATAATAATTCATCACAGATTCAATTTTCAATCATTTAAAGCCTGACAAATCATCTAAAAAACATCATACTCAAAACTTGAATATTAATTTGCGTCTCTGTAAGTTTAAAAAATAAGGAACGAAAAATTCACTGATCTCAGAAACACGTAAAACACACGAATCGACTTGTTTTCTTGCAATTTCGTTGAATTTTACTGATATTTTATAGTAATTTAAGAACTTTATTGTTCATTTCGAAAGGAACAAAGAGAACACAGGTCTGCAAGGTTTCGTTGTTGAAAAGCTATGGGTCGTTTCCGGGGTAATTTTTACGTAGAATCCGAACCCCAACCCAGAATTTGCCTATCACGTCAAGATTCTGAGATATTTGAGGTTATGTGCTCGAAGAATGGGGTTTTTCGCTACTTTTGAGGCTATGTGCAGGGCGCAAGAAATTTTTCTCGTCTTTTTCGTGGATGTCGTCATTTAGTACTAATCTTCCTCTTCAAAATGAGCTATTGATCAGTGATAAGCGATTTTTTTTCACAAAGATAGAGCCGTAACAAGTTTCGACATTTATCTAAACAACCTAATAGGCATTCACATTCATTTTTTAGGGCCTACCATTTTGCACTTAAAAATGAGCCTGGAAAATTTATACTCGAGGGTTTTAATCAACTGTAAATAAGAATTTACAGACAGAAAATTAATGTTTATCAGTTTTTAGAGCGCAAAATCGTAAAATTCCGTGAATTTCGATTTGCTATTTAAATCCGCTATCTTAGAAATAAAAACATTTATTTTCTGACGGTAAATTCTTTTTTACAGTTCATTAAAACCCTTAAGTACAAATTTTCAAGGTAAATTTTCAATTGCAAAATGGTAGGTCCCAAAAAGTAAATGTGAATGCTTATTAGGTTGTTTGGATAAATGTCAAAATTGTTATGGCTGTATCTTCGTGAAAAAAAAAACGCTCATAACTGATCAAAAGCTCATTTTGAAGAGCAAGATTAGTACTAAATGACGACATCCACGAAAAAGACGAGAAAATTTCTTGCGCCCTGTACATAACCTCAAAAGTAGCGAAAAACCCAATTTTTCGTGCACATAACCTCAAACATTTCAGAATCCTGACGTGATAGGCAAATTCTGGGTTTGGATTCGGATTCTACGAGAAAAATTACCTCGGAAACGATCCATAGCTTTTCAACAACAAATACAAACCCTTTATTTGCAGACCTGTGGAATCATTGCAATCCAAATGAAAATTCGAAATAAGACTTGAAATAGATAGAATCGAATGATGAATGATTATCGAAAAAAAAATTATAGATAAATATTGTACGGAGCGTAAATCAAATGCGGCGTGGAACGACAAAAGGAACCTAACTACCAAACTCGTATTGGCTTACTTCCTAATTCTTTCGAGCCGGATACTGTGCCCGACCGGTTTGATCCATTTTGTCGCTCCACGCCACATATTGATATGAATATATCAATTTCGACAACAAACTCTTCAGCCAACAAGAAAAAATTACGAACTTGAATATTTCTGACTTTTCTGGTATCATATTGATATTTCGTACAATGTCAATATTTTTCTCACCTTGAACCCCACCCATATAGAGAGGGGGTATGTCTTTTATCTCTGGCTACAGCATCACTTTTCAAATCCTGCACAGGCTGCCCCGAAACAACCAAAAACGCACAAGCCAAAGCCAAAAACGTCGCTGGGAATATCATCTAGAAAAACCAAAAAACAAATTTGTTTTTGAAACCGAACTCACGAAAATTGCACATCCACACTTGACAAAATAATACGCAAACTAAACCGGAACAACATATGACGGGATTCCATTACATTTTTCTTGAGCAAAAATAATTTTCGAACCTTAAATTGACATTTGAACACTTGATAAAAACGGATGATTGAAAATGATTCTCAGCGATTGAAGCTGGATACTTATACCATACGTCGTTTCACTCCCACTTCAGTTTCCATCTTTCTCTCGAACAGGCCTTGCCACGTTCTAAGGATTGTATTATGTGGGGATTCCCTGCTCCTTTTTTATCGTCTCATTATTTTGATCAACAACATCGTCCCAGCGTACCACCTGAGTTCGAATTTAAGTTCGATGTCAAGGACCCAACGATCTATTATGATCATGTTTTGGTCTAACGACAGCGTCGCCGGAGGCTGAAACGAAAAAAAAAACTCTGCGTGTTATTAACGATTGACACATTCAAATTGAACGCCCAATGCTACGTAAATAACCGACCCTAAAAAAAAGTTCTTGATGTTCTTAGTTTTGGTAGCAGGTTTGCAACATTGATCCCGAAAATATCGAAACACGATATAACAGGTATCAAGAGGAAAATATTTCCATGAAATAAGATTTCGGCAATCTTTGATATCAGATTTGATGGTCACATCCGGTGTAGACTTGTGTCGAAATTTTTCAGAAGTCAGGTATGCAGGGGAGGTCTTCTAATGATGGAATACATTTCATATTCAGTGAAGGGTGGCCGATGTTTTCCCTAGACTGATTTTTTTACTAGAATATTCCTAACGAAAATGATTCCCGTAAATGTTTGTTCACAAAATTTGGCTACTTACATTTTTCCTCATCTTAATTTCATTAAATCCTGAAAAACGTGTTGATAAAATTAGAAACAGTCCAATATAGGTAAATCAAATTGAAGGTATCCAGGGAAAATATAAGTTATTTTACACAAACTGCAACAAGAGTATTAAGTTTCTATTGTTCTCCTCTAGTCAAACTGAATGTAACAAAAATTGTTTGTAATTTATACTATATTTCTTCTATCATACATAAATAATCAATAAAGGAATAGAACTTCCAATCTTTTTCGAGTTTCGATTTTACGAAATTGGTAATAGATGCTGTCCAACAAATTGTGCGAAACAGGCTTCTCCTTTATTGCCATTTTTATTACTAAGCAAGGATACGTTTACGGAAATTCCCCTCTAACTAAGGGGTTGAGCCTCAAAATTAACTTTATTTCTTTCGGGGTTACCCATTAACCTTGAGATTCATTCCCGAGGTGCCATCCACTCTGGAATCTGGAAATCGATTCTTTATGCTTAAAATCGATTCAAACTCTGATCGTACGCGAGCGGATCTGAATGATTAAAGCTGGTACTGATTCGGAATCAGCTGGAATCAGCCAAATCAACAATGTACAACTTTCGGAATCAGCCGAATGAACAGTGTACAAGTTTCGGAATCAGGTTCCAAATATTGAATCATGCTGAATCAATCAAAATCAATGAGAAATGAACCACTCATTGCCAGTTGGAATCGATTCTCGAGTGAATGGCTCCTCGGTCATCCCTCAACCGGTTTCAAGATGGCCCCTCAATTTTTTCAAGGGTTTTGTACAGTTGTTGTTTGTTATTTCCCTTAAAATACCATCGTATCGCTAATTAGGTTAAAATCCTATTTTTGGCGACTGTGTAAAAAAACCAGAATTAGATTTCGCCATACAGTACTCCTTCTGAATAGTGCCGCGGTTTTCTTAATCATTCCCATATCCCGTGACGTCACATCAATGGGTTAGAAAAGGACAACCGCGGCACTATTCAGAAGGAATACTGTAGTTTTATCACACGGTACACCTTCAATTTTTTATTCCAGATATAATAAAATATTTCAGGAAGGCAAAAACATTTTAAAGGTTTTTTTTAAGCGGTTTTCAATAAAACTTCTTCTTTTCCTTAAAATTGTATATAAGTATGGCGCTTCCTTTAATGTTACCAATGGTATAAATTTACGAATTTCATAATTTTTTAAGGAAATTTTCGTATTTTTGGGATTTTTAGTATTTTCGAAAATCCGTATTTTTTTATAATGTAGGAAAATTTCGCAAGATTCTCTAGAATTTTCATGTCTTCCTAGTACACATATACTGCAGTATAGATTTCAAGAATTTTGTACTCTAGAATTCGACATTGTTGAATTTTTCGTAATTGAATAACTTTTTCAATAAGAAGTATGTATCAGAAAATTTCAATTTTTTCATCCTCATTTTTCGTATTTTTTTAGTTTTCCGAGAATGAGGAGGGTTGTTTACTATTTTTATGATATTGCTATATCAACTTTTGAAAGAGTATGCTTTGGTTATGCAGTTTCATAGATTTTAAGTGTTTTACGTATTTACAAGTATATTTAAATACACGCATATATATATATTATCATTCTTTGTTTTCTAGTCTCGATCAAATGTTGTTGAATTTTTTAGTTTCCGTAAATTTTTATTTCTTTGAATGTCTGGAATGCAATTTCTCGGAAACCAAAATTTGAAAAATTTGATACCTTTTGATCGATTTTATAAAAAACAGTTCGTACAAAAAAAGAGTACGAATCAATATAAACTATATAAGATAGTCTACATTGCTTTGAATCTAATGTTGTCCATTTTTTATAGTACGTACCTACATAGTGAAAAAATCAATTGTGCTTATGTATATTAGCCAAACTAAAATAAATGTTACTGCAACTCATTCGATTGAACACCAGCTAACCAATAATAAAAAAATGATAAAGTTTTTCACAACATTGCAGTGTGAAAAAGCATAATAATTCTGATTTTTCATGGCCTATCAGTTAACAAAATTGAGGAAGTACTACTAGCAGTTCAAGGTAGCACACTACCTCTTCCTTTTCAGTGGGTAGGGCAAGTAGTAGTACTACCTTAAATAAAAAGTAGTGTGCTTCTTTTTGATACGCTACCTAATTAATTGTAGGGTAGTATTTTAAGTTATAGATGTAATTTACTACAATGAATAAATTATTAAAAATATTACAAATTTATCTGAAAAACTAAAAAATAATAAATAATAGAAATATCTGTAATGACTGAAAAATGAATTTAAGGAAATAAAAATATGGTAAATACAAAAAAACAATAACAATAATGAACAATCGATAATGAGAATGATGTATAATAATATACATAAATAATAAAAATTCTCTTAAAAAATATGAACAATTTGAATACAAAATAAAGAAACTACTAATTAATATTGATGAACTGTTGAAATAATTACATAAAAAATCAGTCACAGTAAAAAAATAATCATAAAAGTCAATTGAACATGAAAACTTGAACAATAACGAATTACAAATAGATCAATTTTGAAAAAACTAATAAAATAAATTTCTTGAGATTAGTAGCTAACAAAAAGGAATCGAATTTTCGCAAGTTGTACTCAGTAATGGGAGCTAGAGAGCCTTAATGGGAGCTGGTCGTTCTCAAAAGCTGATAAACATTCATATCCAACGTTTGAAGAAAAAAGGGTCACTGATTGTGGTTACCATACCGTTTTTTTTTTTTTTTTTTTACAAAACAGGTAAATGTTGAAAACATGTAATTGGGCAACACAAAATTGCAAAAATTCCCCAACATTTCATTTCTCTTCATTCATTTGAAATCCTTCATTCATTTGATAAATTCTTCATTCATTTGAAAAAAAAAATTCAAATTCCTCAAAAATTCATTACGATGTTTTTAGGACTGGAGAATATTGAAATATTCACCGGTTACTGTTTCCGCAGAACATCTGCGACAATTTTTGCAAACGAGAGGGGACCAACAATTGATTTGAAAAATTTGGGGGGGTTGTCAATCGGACAAAGTGGCACTGGGGTATGTTCAAGATTCAGTCCACCAAAAAACTGCAATCAGCAATATATTTCACTCTGCTGTGCAATTTATTCCAAAAAAACTTCTAAAACTAAAACTGTAACCTTTTTAGTAATTGAAATTGAAAATGCTGAAACTCAAAATGCATTAAAAGGAAATATAACCAGTAATGCAAATGTTGTTAATTTCTATAATTACAAAAATTAATAACACACATACTACGTTTTCAATGGAATTTACCGATACCATATTTATATGATGTTTACCATACCATATGATACGATATTTCAATATTTTTTGCGACTACTAAAAAGGAGAAACTGTTTCTAATATTGTTATACAAAATTAGATATTTATAATAATTGATGTTACATCGAGTTGTTCAAAATAAAAAAAAAGTTTGAAACAAATCTGTTGCTTTATTAAGACTCAATTGAGATTGTTTGATGAATATTTAATTTTATTGAGATTGAAAATAATGTTTATGAAGAAATTTGAAATAAAATTCAGCAATATCAGAATAGTAATCGTAAATTTTTAATAGCTTTTTGAACATTTTTATAACAGGTTTTTCCTTAGTCAGGGGGCTCCACCCCCTGAACCCCCGGCGGTTGAAGCCTCGTACAGCAAAGGCTTCGTTGCTATCTTGTAATACTATTTTCAAAGACAGTCGAAACCTAGACACTTCATAATTTTGATTTAAGCCCCAATAGAGATAAAAAATTTCCAAATACACTACAAATTCTGGTTTTTGTCTGATGTGGAAATAAGGACTTGGACGTTACAATTTTTCGTTTCAGTTTACGTCCGAAATTTCAACTTCTATTTTGCTACCCGCAAATATAAGATGTATACACATCAAAATACAGTTGTAGAATTATTTCAAAGGAAATATATTGTATGATAAAAATCGCCAATCAATGGTTGTAAACCAACAGTTACAAGCAAAAAGTTCCAGCACAGTTACTACCAAAGTTCATAAGTTGTTAAGTTCCAAACTTAAAAGATTCTCAGTTGAGTAATTCCAAATAATTAAATTGACAAGATTGGAAATTTTGATAATATGAAAATTCTAAAATAAATAAAGGGAAAAAAGATCTATTTAAGTGGAGTTACATAGGTATGGTTTTCAAATCTAATACTCTAGTACGAGCAAAATTAAATAATATCGATGAAATAGAGATACAAACGTTTTTTAAATTGAATGATGGTAGATTTCTGTAAAAAAAATATTTGGCAAAATTAGATGTTACAAAAAATTTAATAGTGGATTGGAACTTTTTGAGTACTATGGAAATCGGAAGTTCTTACTATAGAATAAAATTATAATAATAAAATACTTAATAATAATAATGATAAAATTCAATAGAATTTTATTATTTGAAACTTAAATTCTCCAAATTCTATTTCATGAAATTCATAACTCTAGGATTTAGAGCCTGAACTTTAAAATTGATAAAAATAATCTGTATTAATGGAAAAGAATGGCTGGGCTATTTTCATTATAGATCTGAAATAGTGCATTAAATTATATAATTATAAGATGATTGAATTCATATTCCTGCATTAATAAATCTATGATTCTAGATTCTTGTAGGGGAGACCAGAGTATCGGAGCCACGGGGAATCGTGAGCCAGCGCCATTTGTTTTTTCTTAGTGAATCATTATAACTGTGAACAACTGATCAACTTGTCTCATAATAAGCTAATATTTTCACAATCAGTGAACTGCAGTGAACGTTCGCACCCACACCGTTACTTTGCTGTGGTAATAAATAAAAATTTGTTGCTCTCGAAGTATCATTTTTACTTTATATATGGTCTATTATTGTGACACTTTTCTATGAATTCACGCAGGTGAATATGTTTATAATATTCGTTTGACTTCAAGCTTTCGAAATGAAAAAGAAATTTTGCATTCAGTTAGCATTGTGTAATTTATTTTTGGCCATGTTGTAAAAACAAGGGTTCGGGGAATCGTGAGCCACTTTTCTCGGGGAATCATGAGACACTCGGTTCTTGCCATTAAACGAGCTAACTTTACGTGTTTGATGTTTCTTTTGATAATTTTGCGCTAAAAAATTATTTATTTCTTTGTTTATTCAATCGGTATGATTGAGATTTGAGTTTGACATTTGACCCGGGCAGGTATGGGCAGTTGTATGTGACGTAAATCAATGAAATCTGCTTTTTTGACATCGCGAGAAGTTGTAAATGAGCTTCTTGATAAGATTGATAAGATCGGGAAAAAGCGGGAGAGAGAAGCAAAAAAAGGCGATACACCATCAGCGGAGAAGCGGAAAGTTCGTGGCATATCAAAGTCAATAAAGAAAAAAAAAAACAATCTTCAACTGATACTGACGTCCAAGAGGACGTTGATTTCTGCATAATTTTCATGAAAAGTATGCCGAAAAAGATGGACCACCAAAACACCATCCATTGTAACGTCAGCGAATGCGCCGGAATGACCGCAAGTTATTGAACTCGCGAGCTTTGCATTTCAGATTGACTGCCGTCATTTTTATTTTTTTTTTTCCTATTGTTTAAAATCATTTTGCAATTCAAACGTTTTCTAAAAAATATTGTCAATTTTTTTTGCTTAATTTATTTATTTACCTAATTTAAAAAGTGGCTCACGATTCCCTGATCTATTTCAAACTACAGGAAATTCAAGTTTTTTGAAATCGTCTGGGGATCATCTAAAGTGGGGGTTTTTGATAGAAAAATTGTGAGTAAAAGAAAGATTATTCTGTATACTAAAACATCTAGCGTTAAAATTTGAAGGACAACTTGATTTTATAGCAACCTGTTGGCAATATAAAAAAGTGGCTCACAATACCCTGGTATCCCCTACTATAACCGTGAAAATCTACGTAAATTGTGAATACTATAATTTCATACGAGTAAAGTTATAACTCAATGGTCAATTTTGAATTTTTCTATCAACGTGTGTTACATGTTTAAGAAATTTTATTACTTTGCAAGTTATGATACTAAAAGTTCTAAAATTTCACATTCCGTAACTAAGACCGTCAAAATTTATGTACCAGTAAGTACGATATTCGAGAGTCTAATTCACCTTTCCAATTTTAAGTTACACACACATTAAAAAATTTATTTATGCTTCAGCGATTCAAATTCACTTTACAGAAGTTTAAAATTTCGCATCTACACGCAAAAGATTGAACAAAAAGACACCTTTTTTGAAAAGGGAGGAAGAAAGACATTCAGCACACATTTGATTTCTCTGTATCCGGCCTTGTTCTAAAATAATCATTTTACATTATAGAAATATGTAAATGAATCGATCAAATATGTATACATATTTTTAAACTGGTTTAAGGCTAATCTTTGATTTCGAAACCAACTACTTAGAAAAATTTTTTTATCACTCTACAGCCAAGAATGAATAATAACGAACTTGACGGTAAATGCACTTTGAACATGAGCGATGTTTAGACTTCTTTCAAGAGAAAATGCTTCAGAGCCTTGTCCAAAGGTCTTCGATTTGTGGCATTTGTGCATACTTAAGGTGACTCGGAAGACGTTCTCTTTTCGTCCTCCTTCCTCTCGACCAGTTCCCTTTCTATTTGTCTTTCTCGCACTACAGTAGGTTCCGAGTCACCTTAACTATGGAACTTATGGAACTTCCCACGTGATTTTTTTCCTCCTGAAAATTACTGTGCATATGAAGATGTTTACATCACTTTTATCGTGTCTCCTACAAATACTCGAAACATTTTAATGATTCCCTAGATAAGAAAATCCAAATTGAAAGTTCGCAAGAATTAATGTTTCTCTAAAACTCGATTATTTTGGAACATTGCGAAATAGTATACATGGAAACACTGTTTCTCGAGTTTCAGTTTTTAAAATTTTTGTGATTTTCAATAGCTATTTCTGGTATAGTTGACTTTTTTAGAATATATTTGAGATAGAACTTTTTTACTTTCGAATTATTAACAAGCAATTGGTTAAACTTGCAGATTTCATAAGTTATTTCACTCATGAATATTTTAAATAATTACTCGATATTTACATGATCATCAATGAATAACTTGTTTATAGAATGTAACAGCTTCGACAAAGTATCATGTTTCATAAAAAAAACTTCAAAGAGATTTTTTTAGACCATCCCCAGTATTAAAAAAAACTTTTTCACGTAAAACGGTGAATATTGACAATATATTCTGCGTACTATATGCATCCTCCAAAACTAGAGTAAATTTTACTTATTCTTGGAGAGGTGGTAGAAGTTAGAAAAACGTTTTTTTGTAACTTGTTTCGAAATTTGTATTTAAGATTTACTACAGAGTTCACTTTGAAAAAAAAAAGATAAAAATAATTGTCCATTTGCCTAGAACTTCCAGTCTTCTGTACCAGCTTCTGTAATCAGCAAAATATTATTCCCCATTAGTGATTCCTACGTTTTAATGTAATTAAAACGTAGGAATCACCTATAAATTTTGAATGAACTCTGAATTCTTTCAAATTATATATTATTCTATGAGAGGTAAGATTCACATCTTTGTATACTGAAAATGTTTCTATAGTTGAAGCCTGAATTGTACATTTATTTTCAAAAATTTTGACATTTAAAGATTATTACCTGAGTACCATAGATTATTCCATCAACGATATTGCCAATGGTTATTACAACCATGGTAACTAGGACCGTGGACTTACTTGTTTGAATGACTGCAACAAACAGAAGAATTCATATTTTTTATTATTCCAATTAAAGATGAATTTAGTCTGAAATCATTCATTTAATTCAATTCGATCAGTTGTATTCAATTCGAATAAAATTCCAAGAACTTTCTCTTTGCGAGTTTCATGTTGCTCTAAATATATATTTTTGAAGACCTCAACATGTATAAATTAAACCATCTTTTGTTGAATTTAAGAAGCAAAATCACAGATCAAATTAACAATAACAAAAATAAATAGTTTTTTTTAAATATCGAAATCTGCCATAATCTTCGTATCATTCACAAAAATTTATACTTACAGATAAATCAAGTCCATGTGAATATAATCACTGTGATTTGTTTCCTTCACGTAGGGATAAATATGCCTACTGTAAATGACAGACTATTGTTTTGATGAAACTTTTTGAGCGCCATAAGATTGTTAGTTCAAAACTTCACGACATGCTTGACATGCAGAAATAAAAACACATTCTATTTTAATAAGAATAAAAATATCGAATGGATAAAACAAGGAGGGAAAATGAAAATATTTTGGCAGTATGAAATCCGCGAAAATCTTGCTATTATTTACAAAAATACATACTGATCGTGAAATATGAGACGATAAGTACTATCACCGTTATCGTGATAATCTAAGTGGGGTTCATACTCATCACTGTAAGTTGAAAAATATTATTTTGAGAAAATTATTTAAAATCAATATAATAAATAATTCAATTTATTCAGAATGAAAAAAAAAAATCTATTAGGATCAAGATTACAAAATTTCCAAGGAAATCTAAACAATCCTTGTTGGATGAAGGAGAAATATATTCATTTTTAATTTTTAATAAAAATATGTAAACTATAACCTAATGTGGGGCTGTAAATATGGGTAACGATAGCCTTAGTTGCCGTAACTGTAATAGGGGTATCGGAAAAATTATATTTATTATCTAATATAATAAATTATTATTTTGAAGTCTATTTCCTAAGCTTCTGATTTTTCAAGCCTCACTTGAAACTATTTTTTCCCAAGGTTTTTCACTTGTATCTTAAAATATAAAAACTAACGAAAATCGTTCAATCGCAAATTGTCGAAAATAGAATTATTAGGATCAACAATATGTGATTGACATTCACAACAGTTTAAAAAACTGTTGTGAACACCACAATCACGGTTAGTTAGAACATAAAATTCAATAATTTGAACTTGGAACTTCTGCGTTACTTTCGAATGTATTTGAATTGTTTTTATTTCATTTCCAAACTCAAAAACATTAGTGTGTGTGGCGCTTATTTTACCTAAATTTTTTTGAAATTATTGATTACATACTTTCAATATAAAAGTAAACAATAAAAAATCGAGGATGTTCAGATTTTTACATTATAAAATATAAAAGTCATGACGTTTGAAATTATTATATTACATGTAAAGAAAACCCTTTTCAACGATTCAATAGCATTATCCTGTTTAATGAATGTTTGCATATTGAATTCAAGGTTAGCCAGAACATTGAATTTGACTTCTTACTAAGGATGTCTAGAATTTTTTATTTGACGTGCATTTTAAATGAATTTATTTCCTGAAATGCTATTTTCTCGTAGTTCATTAGAAAAACAATACTTTTTTATACATGAGTGTTACAACGTTCATGGTTTACCTAATAGGTACTTGAAAAAAAAATCAAACAAATAAATAAAAATTTCTGGGCTCGGGAAAGGTGTCACTAATAAATTTAGGTGCACCAGAACGTAAAATTGAACTATTAGCAAAAATCACTAGAACTTGAATCTTTCACGTGAATTATGATTCATTAATTCGTTTAAATACTTTTTTATTTTTGAATATTGATCAATCAGGTTTTTCCTGATTACATCTCCAAACATAAAACTGTGCAATGAAGACCTTAATTTTCGTCATTCGCGTCAAAATTTCTTAGGTTGACGAATGCATAAATAAACAATTAAATAGATTGAGAAAAGTAGGTACTAATAAAAATATTTTTCTATAATACATATATTGTTGGACGTTATTTTTTGTTGTGCATTTATACAACCAAAAGTCTGAACGCTTAGTGAACTTCTGAAAAATTTCATCGAAAAACTGAAAGAATCAAAAGTTTGTGAATAAGTCGTATAAAATACAGTTTAAAAAAGCTTTATTCGACAAAAAATAATGATTTTTATTGTTTTCTGCTTTTTATTATTCTACAGAAATAATTCCTACCTGTCTTTGATAAATAAAAGCATAAATCTCTAGTTTTTTTTATATAAATAAATGAAAAACAAAACTTATAATAAATGAAGAATTATGAAAAAGTGACACTATCGTTTTAATTCATACCGAATATTATTGACTAAAATGAAATAAAACTAATGAATTAGTAATTTTGATAAATAATAGATAATTTTTTACTCAACGTGATGGTCATTAGCTTGTTTGAGTTGAACGATCGTGATAAGATTAGAGGAAAAATTACGAATTTTAATGGGAAAACGACTATAAATGAGTGAAAATCCATATTGTAAAAACGCCACCTAATTTTTTCATGATTTTTCGTACAGATAATCTTAAGTATTTCGTCAAAAACCGTAGGACTCGATATAGATTGGCAAAGTCACTGAAATTGAAAACTTAAATCTTTAATTTTTACGAATTTTATTGAAAGAGCAGACATATGATTTTCAAAAGGTCAAAGAAATAGAAATGTCTAAAATATATAATTTTTAAGATTTCGAAATTGTAGTTTTTTGATGTCAATTTTCTGAACAAGAAATCTAATAAATACGATTATGATGAATAAATTGTGACAGGACTAAAGCATCTGAGTACATATAAGGAAAAATAGTTTTTCCAATTCTGAGAAATGCTTTACTTCATACTTGAAAATTCAATGAATTCATCATGTAAAACAAATTAAGAAGAACAAATTTAATAACAACATGAATGTAAAATTCATGAATTTTATATTCATGTAAATGAATGTAAAATGATGATGTAAAAATCAGGTAACAGTATATTTGCTCGGGAATCTACGTCATTTAATTAATATTTTGTATACTATTGGAATTTCAGAACTATATAATCAAATTCAACATTGCAATCTAAATGAAGTTTATAATGAGGCTCAAAAAGCAAGTAAAATGACTGATAGTACTTTATTGACATCTCATAAATTCGACTTTTAAAAATGAAAAAAGTCGATTCGGGATACATTATACATTGCAAGAATAAAAAAGAAAAAAATTTATCATGGCATTATTTTTGAAAGAAAATTTCATCGAATATTTCAAAGTCGATATAGATTTGCAGAGTTACAGAAATTGAAAACTGAATTCTTCGATAGTTCAGAATTGTGATAAAAGGGTATCAGTTCATGATGTAAGAGGTAAAAGAGATAAAAAAGTGTCAAGTAAACAATTTTTCCAACTTTGAAATTGTAGTTTTTTTTTCTCTCTAATTTTCAGAACAAGCAACCAAAACAATAAAGTTTTGATAAAAAAATTGTAACAAGACTAAAAATTCAAATAAAAATATTATGAATTCTTCATATATTTGAAAAAAAGAAACAATAAATTGACAGTTATCAGTAGAAAGTAAAAAATCACAAAACAATATACTTGCTTGAAACTTCGTTGAATTGCATTAACATTTTGTATGCTATCAGAATTTTCGTAATGCAATTTCAATTTTCGAAACAACAAATTTAATCATTACTATATTAATGGAAATACAAAATAATTTGAAATAAAAATCGATGATGAGAGTATTGCAAAAATAAGAAACAATAAGGTCCCATGGCATTCTTTTTTCAATCGTAATTAAGAGCCAATCAATAATCTGAAGAATACAATACATAAAAATGAAAAAATATTCTTTTCTCTGTACATTTTGAAAATACAAAATAAAAAATTCACTTAAATACAAGTGGAAATCATGGATCAGCAAATTTTCTCGGAATTTTGCCCAATTTTGGTGATATTTTATATGATATCGTAATTTAGAACACCAATGTGAATTTTGAAAAGAACAAGCAAAAAATTGGAATCTCAATGAAAATTCGGAAGAAAAGTTGAAATAAATAATTGAATTATAAATGATCATCTAAAAAGTATAGTATCAATGAATATTGTACGAAGCGTTGATTATATTTACACTAATGAATTCATCAATTTCGAGAAAAAACACTTCAGCCAAAAAGTAAAAATTATAAACTTAAATATTCCTGACTTTCCTGGAATCATATTGATACTTCGTACACTGTCAATATTTTCTCACCCTGAATTCCACCCATATAGACCCGTACGTCTTTTATCCCTGGCTGCAGCATCGCTTTTCGAATCCTGCAGAGGCTGCCCCGAAACAACCAAAACCGCACAAACCAAAGCCAAAAACGACGCTCGGAAAATCATCTGCGATAACCAAAACACAAAATTTTTTTTTAAAACCGAACACGAAAAAAATTGCACTTCCACACTTGACAAGAAAAAAAGCAAACTCAAGCAGACCAACATATTCAGAAATTGAATTTAAGTTTAACTTCAGAAAAAAGCAGTATCGAACCTTGAATTGACGTTTGAACACTCGATAAAAACGGATGATCCCGAATGATTGACTTATGATTGTCAGTGACTGAAGCTGGATACTTATACCATACGTCGTTTTCTTCCCATCCCAATTTCCAACTTTCTCTCAAACAGGCCTTGCCAAATTCTAAGGATTGTGGTGTGACGTTATGAGGGGTTTTCCTGCTCTTTTCCATCATCTTATCATTTTCATCAACCACGTCATACCTGAGTATAAATTAAAATTCAATTTCAAGAATTCAAAAATCTCTTATGATGCTGTTTCGGTCCGACGACTGCGTCACCGGAAGCTGCAACGAAAAAGAACCTTACGTGTTTTCCACAATTAACATATTTAAATCGAAGGCTCAATGCTAAGCAAATAACCGACCTCAAAAGAAATTTCTATTGACGTTCCGAATAATTTCTAGGCAGCTTTGAAACGTTGACCCTGAAAATAGCAAAACTTTACGTAACAAAATTTCCATTTCTTTACCAAAAATAAAATCTTGGCTATCGCTGACGTCAGACCTTACGTGAGATCTGGTGTTACATCTCTATTGAAATTTTACTAAAGTCAGAGCTTACGTCACGTAAAAAGGGAGTTCCACTATCAGAATACCTTTCATATTCTGTTCGGGTGCCCAATGTTTTTTCTAGACTAATTTTTTTACTACGATATATAACAAAATATTGAGGCAGGGGAAAAAATTTTACATGTAATTCTTGTAGATTTTCTATAAAACTTTTTTCTCAAACAAAACATCTGATATGCAAAATCTGTTGTTTGTCAGAACAAGCCCTCAATTGGATGATATTGTTGAACGAGGTAAATCATTGAGGATTCGTAAATCTTTACTCTTTGATCATGAGAAAAAAATTAGTTTTCTTGCTCAAACTTCAATATTTTATTTTAAGTTTGAAAAACTTTTGAACATACGGCATTTTATTCAATGTTAGGAATGGTAAAAAATTTACAAATCACATAAATTTTTTAGAGAACCACAAAATCCGGAAGGACTTTGCTGTCGCTTTTTGATTATTTATAAACAATCTGAAAAAAACAATTCATCATGCAATGTTCGGCCCTGACCCGACGAGAGCGAAGTTCGCCCGGACTCTTATTTACCGCAAGCATCTTCTTCTTCTCCCTCTTACTAGAGCCACGCGCTTTCTCTGTCCCTTTCTAATCGGCGATTTGCCTGTTTTCACTACGATCGCTGTGCATCGCTATACCTATATTTTTGTTAAGACCCCATGGCTCGGGTAGGGTTAGGTTCCCTTAGAGCCCCGAACTTTGCCGAGCTCTCCCGATTGAGCCCAAGTAAGCCCGATATCGCGTGTTGTATGGTTGTGTGCTATGATATGCATAGTTTTGTGTTGGCTGGGAGGTTGGCAGTATTGACCAATTGTTTTCTTTTCCCTAATAAGTTTGGTACCAGAATTTCAGCAGCAGAATAAGCGATTTTATGATTATTCGAATAATTTGAGAGAAAAATCGAAATCACATGTAGAAAATAAATGCAGTGCACTTATATTCTTTAGAAAGTCAGTATTAACAATAGGATCGGTGGTGTAGTGGATATGGCACCGGCCTGGCGGTCACAAGATCACTGATTCGAACCCTGGTGCAAGTACTATTTTTTTTTTTACACAATAATATACAAAACTTTATTATAGTTGTCGTAGATTTGTCATCGCAATGGTTATCACTGCGAGAAACATTGTTAAACAATTACTTAATTTATATCTTTATATTATATCGTCTAGACTAATTGTTGCGCATTAGATTCGGAAACTCATGTTGTTAAACGATTTCTTAATACCTATCTTCATATTATCTTGTCTAGACTAATTGTTGCGCATTAGATTCGGAAACTCATGTTGTTAGACGATTTCTTATTAATATCTATCTTCATATTATCTTGTCTAGACTAGTTGTTGCGCATTAGAATAAGAAACTCTTATTGTTGAACGATTTCTTAATCTTCCAGACACTTGAATTATTCCAAATTATGCCTATGGTCTTGTCCGGATGAAAAATAACTATGTAGTAGTGCGTTCCGCACGCATACCCAAAAGATTTAAAATAATCAATTCAAAAAAGCGCGCCAAATACACATGCCCGCCCACTCGCACACACTCTACCTCTGAGCAGTCCCGTACTCCCGTTTCTGAGCACCCTCGTCATTGTGTTTTCTGTTGCGTACCCAGCAACATCAAGCGCGTCTTTTGTTTTTTTTTTTCGCTGCGTTTTTGAAAAAGATTTGGTTTTATCGTGATTGTTTCGATTATGGCGAGTATCCAGAATTCCCGGTCAAGATCTCGGTCCAGATCTCGGTCTGGACCGAGACCTGGTCCGCGCCTCAACGCTTTGGGCGCGGGAATTTCAGAGTTTCTAGGTCCATTAGCACACCAGCTGCCAGAAGAGGGAAAGGCCGCGTTGAAACAGATGGCCAACGCCTTCTGTCTGTTGGCGGATCACCAACACGAACTTTCAGTGGCTCGGCGCAATTTCATCAAACCTTCGCTAAATTTGCTCGGAAAACATACCGCAGAAGCAGCATCAATTGATGAAAATTTGTTCGGCGCCACGTTTGCCGAAAACGTGAAAGAGGTCCAGGCCTGCGAGAAGGCCGCCCGGGAGCTGGTCAAGGAGGCTCCGAAAAAACCTGTAGCTCCGCAACAGCAGGTTCACCGCGTCCCCAACAAGCAACCGGCGGGAAACGTGAAGGCCCCCGCTCTGAAACAGCATCAACCAGCTCGTCGAGCGGGGGGTCAACACGGCCAACACTCGAACCGCAGATCCTCATCCCGACCTCGTTATCACCACATATAAACACGGTAAGAACTGCGGGGCGTTTGGCTCTTTTTATTCAAAAATGGAGGGGTTTAACCGCGGACCCCATAGTTCTCAGTGCCATTCAGGGGTATAGAATTCCTTTCGACTCTTCACCCCCAACTCGCCCCTGCCTCTCGGAGCCCGTGATTTCCCCCACTCTGGCGTCACACTGCGACTCTGAGGTGCAGAGGCTCTTGTCTAAGAAGGCTATTGAAATTGTGGAGCCAAGATTGGATCAGTTATTGTCCCCGTTCTTTCTTGTCGAGAAATCCTCTGGGGGCAAGAGGTTTGTTCTTAACTTGAAGGAGTTGAATAAATCCATATCACCTCCACATTTCAAACTCGAGGACTGGCGGACAGTGGTTCAACTGATGCTCCCAGGCTCCGAGATGGCGACATTGGACCTTGAAGATGCTTACCTGCTCGTTCCCGTTCACGACTCACATAGGCGTTTTCTACGTTTCCAGTGGAGGGGCATGACCTACCAATTCGCGGCCCTCCCTTTTGGTCTGGCCACAGCACCGTACATATTTACCAAAATCTTGCGCCCAGTGGTAGCAAACCTTCGGGCACAAGGTTTCGAGTCAGTTATTTATTTGGATGACTTTCTTTTGCTTGGCCCTTCGAGGACCAGCTGCGAGTCTAATGTGAGAGCTCACGTGGAATTATTGTCTGACCTAGGTTTTGTCATTAACTTTTCCAAGTTGGAATTAGAGCCGGCACACCAAAGAAAGTACCTAGGTTTCATTTTCGATTCGAGGCATCAGACTGTATCTATACCTGGAACTCGACGGGAAATCCTTCAAACCCTGGTCAATGATTTTTTGTCCAGAACTACGTGTTCCGCGGGTCTCATTGGTTCCTTGATTTCGATTTGTCCTGCAGTGCAATACGGCTTACTTTACACAAAGGTCCTAGAGAGGGAGAAGTTTTTGGCCCTGAACAGTCAGAACGGGAACTATGGTGCAAAAATGCGCATTCCTCCATCCTTACAGGAAGATTTCCAGTGGTGGATCAAAATACTGAGTGACCCCAGGCAAGCTAATTCGATTCGCTGTGGCTCGTTTATTCGTGAGATTTTTTCAGATGCCTCAAGGACGGGCTGGGGCATCTCGTGTCTTTCCAAGAGATCGCACGGCTGGTGGTCCACGGAAGAAAAATTGCGACACATCAATGCGCTCGAGCTAAAGGCCGCCCTATTCGGACTTAAGTGCTTTGCAGACGACCTCAGAGATGCCGATATTCTTTTAAGGGTGGACAATACTACGGCCGTGTCATACATCAACCGTTTTGGTTCTGTGAAGTATCCGACTCTCTCAGGAATCGCAAAAGAGATTTGGCAGTGGTGCGAGAAAAGGAATAATTTCGTTTTCGCTTCATACATTGCCTCGTCGGACAATGTCGTTGCAGATAGGGAATCTCGAAACCTTGATGACGACACAGAATGGTCCTTGTCGCTGCCCGCGTTCAATCGCATCCACCACAGATTTGGCCCGTTCGATATTGATCTCTTTGCATCAACTCTGAACTCGAAGTGCTCTACTTATGTTTCCTGGTTCCCAGATCCCAATTGTTTCTCTGTGGATGCTTTTACCCTAGATTGGAGAGCTCTTTATTTTTACGCCTTCCTACCTTTTATTTTGTTAGCCCGGGTGCTACCGCAAGATCACAGACGAAGAAGCTGAGGGAGTGGTAGTTGTACCATGGTGGCCATCGCAACCATGGTTCCCTCTATTTCGACGTCTACTTCAGGGCGAACCGATTTTATTTTCTCCGTCTAAATGTCTTCTTTCTGCACCTCTTAGGGATCATCACCCGGCATACAAGACGCTTTCCCTGGCGGCCGGGCGTTTATCAGGCAAGCCTTCCAGGCGCAGCTAGTGCCCGAGTCGGCGCTGCACGCAATGTTGGCTTCACTTTCATCGGCCACCATAAACCAGTACTCACGCCCCCTCAGGACATGGTGGGCTTTCTGCAGGGAAAAGAATCTATCCCCTTCTCTTCCCACACCGCACCAGGCCTTAGATTTTCTCTTACTCGAACTCAATGCTGCGGGGTCTTATTCTACCTTGAATACGGCTCGCTCGGCCATCTCACTCATATCCCAGAATGGCATTTGTAAAAATTCCCTCATAAAACGTTTCTGCAGGGGGGCGAGCGTACTAAAGTCCCCTAAGCCGAAATACGACTACGTGTGGGACCCGGCGCCGGTCATTGACAAAATGGCCACCCTTTTTCCCGACAAGGACCTGCCCCTGGAAAGAATTTCTAAGAAATTGGCTATTCTTCTAGCGTTAGGCACCGGTCAACGCTGCCAAACCCTAGTGGCTATTCGTCTAACACAGATAAAATTTGAACAGGACAGAATCCTAATCCGGATCCCGGACAGGATGAAAACGTCGGCACTAGGACGCTCACAACCATTGCTCTCTCTCCCTCGATTCCGCGGCCACGAAGAGGTTTGCCTCGTCACTCTGCTTTCAGATTTCCTGACCATCACCAAACCTCTCCGTCAGCAGGGTTGTGACGCACTCTTCATCGCTCTGAAAAAGCCGCACGGCCCCATCGGCACACAAACGATGAGCAGGTGGCTGAGATCCTGCCTCCAGGAGTGTGGGGTTGAAGACAAGTTTTCAGCGCGCAGCACTCGCCACGCTTCAACATCTAGAGCCGCTCAAGTGGGCGTATCTTTAGACCTAATCAAGAAGGCGGCAGGTTGGACAGGAGGTCCCGGGTCTTTGCGAATTTTTACAATAGGCCACTTGTTAACAACGATTCTTTCGCAAAGTCTGTTCTTTTACAAAAACGTTTTGTGTGACATAAAATTAATGAAGAGTAAAAAGGTGGTTTAGCTTTTTTGTTTTCTCACTCGGCATAAAATTTCGTTTTCCTTTGGAGAAATTTCACCTTGGTAAATCGCGTGAGGATTTGAACAACTACATAGTTATTTTTCATCCGGACAAGACCATAGGCATAATTTATAAATTAAACCAACTTACCTGTAAGTGAAGTTCGATTATAATTATGCCGTGGGTCTTGTCCGGATGAAGGGCCCATCCCTATGACGTCTCCCGCCCAACAACAATTTAGAATTGTTGGCGATTTACAAGGATCTGTATAATGACGAGGGTGCTCAGAAACGGGAGTACGGGACTGCTCAGAGGTGGAGTGTGTGCGAGTGGGCGGGCATGTGTATTTGGCGCGCTTTTTTGAATTGATTGTTTGAAATCTGTTGGGTATGCGTGCGGAACGCACTACTACATAGTTATTTTTCATCCGGACAAGACCCATGGCATAATTATAATCGAACTTCACTTACAGGTAAGTTCGTTTAATTTATAAATTATTCCGCTTATTCAGGCACTGTATATATGAGACCCGAGTCGCGGCAAGAACAGAGCATTGTATAATTTTATACACCGGATATTGTATCTCGTTTATTTACCCACCGATTATTAAAGTGTATTATATATAAAATCGTGTGTGTTTAATTTCGCGCTACCAAGGCACGACATTTTCTGGTGGCAGCGGTGGGATCTTTTCGTGCCAATCATAGCCCGGGGCCAACACGAGGCATCAGCGGCTACACGGAAGTTTCAAAATCTTTTCGAGACATCACCTAGCCACGCCTAGCTCCGCAGTACATGGAAATCAATAGTACCCAACAGGACTAACGAGTAAAAAAGGACCAAAATTCGTCTGGAGCAACTCATCGTCTGAGACTAGCCAAATTTGAACCAATAAGGTTAGACGAATTTTTTTTATATATACCTATACATATAAAAACAAAATGTAGACCAGTGATTCAAATAATGATGAGGCAATATCGTCTCTCGAAAACAAGGTTGAAGCACTGCAGGATTCAATCAAAGTGCTTACTACCCAATTTGCCCAATTTCTTGATGGCGCTTCTGAAAAATCACAGATAACAGAAACTCCCAAACGAAAAAATACTACTTTTCTTCAAAGAATTATGGAAAAAAACTCGAAACACGCGAATTAACGACGACATTTTAACATCTGATGATGATGTTATCGACGAGAAATATGAGAATGTTTCAGAAAACTTCCACAAAAGTAATCATAACGAAACACGTGAAATTCTAAGCATGCATCATGCCATAAACTCTATTCGCGTTTTCGATGGAAAAAACATGGCCATTGAAACTTTTATCGCCATGATAGAAAATATATTGCCCTTTCTTCCAAAGAGACAATGGCCCATTTTCAAAAATCCTATAATTGCGAACAAAATAGCTGGTGAAGCCGCGACCTTCATCGAAGCATCAATTGACCTTGATATCTCTGAACTAATTGAGCAACTGCGAACTCTTTTTTCTGATAAAAATTCTTTGAAAACGCACAAAAATCAAAGACAATTAATTGTGAAAGAGAAGGGGAAACTATTTCGCAATTAGGAGGTCGATTTTCACAAATCAATGCTTCAATTTTCCGAGCAATTAATAACTCCGAATGCCCTTCAAACGAGAAAAAAATGATGCAAAAATTAGAGGCAATCTCGACTGTGAAAGCATTTATTTCTTCATTACGAAATAAGGATGTTCGACAGGAAGTAAGGCTGTTGAAACCTAATAGCCTGAAAGAAGCTATTGATTTAGCAAACATGAGTACAGCTCAAATTGAGATTATTGAAAGAAAATTCGGACATAACATCAAATCACAATTTTATGGAAGAAAAACATTTTCGAACAAAATGTTTGAGAAACCACAGCAACAAAATTTTCGGACACCGGCCTCACAAAGCAAGGATCCGCCAAGAGGGACATCGAAGGTAAATTTTCCAAAACCAAACATGAATTTTCCAAGGAAATTCCCAAGAATGAAGCAAATGGAGGAAAAAGAGTCTTTAACATCAGAAGACGAGGACTCCGTGATTTACCAAGAATCGTCTCAGGAAAAAAACTTGGAAGCCGAAAATTATTATTGAAATTACAATTTGAAGAAATGACAAAAGCCGGAACGTTTCTTCTAGATTCCGGTGCAGAATTTTCTTTAATTAAAGAATCAGTACTGAAAAATGACTTTCAACAGAATCCAAATTCCGCAACATTGATCCAGGGAATTTCAGCTCAACCAGAAATCACAAAAGGTAAGGGCATATTCAAATGGAACAATAAATCACATAAAATTCATGTTGTCAGGAAGGAATTTCCTATCCGACAAGACGGAATTCTCGGTAAGAATTTTATGGTAAAAACAAACACCGTTATCAATCTCCCAAAAAACGAAATTATAATTGATAACAAAACATTCAACATTGTGCGGAATCAATCATCACCTCGTACACTTGTCGTGACTAAACACATGACTAATGATCCTGTTGTACCAAACGTTATTCCTGCAAAATCTTCGAAATTTATTCAAATTCCCATTAGCGAACCAGACGGAGATGCGATAATACAAGTAGAAAAGGATATTTTTGCACTAGTGACAATTAAAGATAAAAAAACTTTCATTCATCTTAACAATAATAAGGACTTCGACAAGGACATCAGCAAAATAAAATTTCCACTGGTAAATGAAATCTTTGTGAAAAGCTTTGTCAAAAAACACGAGAATAAAAAATTTTGAAAGAATTCAAATCTAGAAAGAAAATACTCGTTTGGATCATCTTTCAAAAGAAGAAAAAGATTCTATTTGGGAAATAATCTGCAAACATACCGACATTTTTGCATTGCCGAGTGACCCTTTACCAGAGACAGATCTTACTTGTCATGAAATCCAGACTACTGACGGATCGCCTGTCCACGTTAAACAATATCGTTATCCACCATCCCATAAGCAAGAGATAACGAAACAAATGAGTGAGATGCTCGAGAAAGGAATTATAACTCATAGTACATATCCTTTTACTCGCCTTTATGAATAGTACCAAAAAAAACAGATGCAAGTGGTATCAAAAAATGGCAGATCGTCATAGATTTCAAAAAGCTGAACAAAAAGACTGTTCAGGATGCATATCCCTTACCAAATATAGATGATATTTTGGACAAGTTAGGAAATTCACGATTCTTTTCTGCTTTCGATCTCGCGTCAGGGTTTCATCAGATTCCCATGAAACCTGAGGATGCCCATAAAACCGCATTTTCTACTGCAGACGCTCATTATGAATACAAAAGGATGCCTTTTGGATTAAAAAACGCACCAGCTATGTTTCAGCGAATGATAAACAATGCATTAACGGGTTTAATTGGTGTCATCTGTTTCGTTAACTTGGATGATATTATCATTTTCGGTAAAACTTTTGAGGAACACAATCGGAATTTTAAAATCCTGTTTGATCGACTTGAAAGTACAGGTTTGAAATTACAGCCTGACAAATGTGAGTATCTCAAACCAGAGTTGGAATTTTTGGGACATCTGATATCAAAAGATGGTATTAAACCAAATAAAAAAATTCATAGAAGGATTTGCAAAAATAGCTGTGCTGAACAACGACGTTACGGAACGATGTTAATCGCGACAGGGCCCAGCTCAAAAAGGACGAGGTACGCTGTTCCAACTTCCAACAAGCAGCTTTCCGCAAACTCGCCACGTACTCCGCGATTCTTACGTGTAACCTGTGGAGTCCGTATGACGTCGCTACAAACATATACGTCACGATTCTCTAATCTACACGCGCGCGATTCAAAATTCCAACATATACTTTAATAATCGGTGGGTAAATAAACGAGGTACAATATCCGGTGTATAAAATTATACAATGCTCTGTTCTTGTCGCGACTCGGGTCTCATATATATAGTGCCCGAATAAGCGGAATAATTTGGAATAATTCAAGTGTCTGGAAGATTGAGAAATCGTTCAAAAATAAGAGTTTCTTATTCTAATGCGCAACAATTAGTCTAGACAAGATAATATGAAGATAGATATTAATAAGAAATCGTCTAACAACATGAGTTTCCGAATCTAATGCGCAACAATTAGTCTAGACAAGATAATATGAAGATAGATATTAATAAGAAATCGTCTAACAACATGAGTTTCCGAATCTAATGCGCAACAATTAGTCTAGACGATATAATATGAAGATATACATTAAGTAATTGTTTAACAATGTATCTTGCAGTGAGAACCATTGCGATGACAAATCTACGACACCTCCCCCGTTAAAGAAAACTTAGTCCTCTAAGAAAAGAAAAAAGAAAAATCTTAAATCATTGCATTTATACGATTACGACCTGAACGTATTTTTCGTTGCGGTTGTACAAATATTGGTTGATCAGGTTCTTTTCAACGACCATGAGTCGTGATGTTTTCGTATACCTCGACATTATTATAATTTCCTGGTTATTGGTTATTTTGATCGCCAGTTCCGAAATTACAAAAGTTATAGACATTTCCGCAACATGGTACATAATACAAAAGTAGTCTTTGTAAGAACCATTGAAAAATCTTGAATTTGTAAAGTATGTATAGAAGTATTACACCAATGCTTGCATATCCTATATAATTCAGAGTCGCATAAAAAGTCTCTTTCCAACTTAAAGTACGTTTGTGATTTAATAGTTCATTGATTTGCGCATCTATTTCATCTACTGAACTAGCCAACAACTGGAGGACTTTTGGCGATAGGTTTCCTTGCGTAATATTAGGAGCTTTGATTGCATCAATGTTTATGGATGATAAATTTATTTCAGTTAACGGAGGGCAGGTGACTCCTACTAAAGTCGTCGAAAGTATTTCATGAGATGGTTTCAAGGACACATAGTTTGTTATTGCTTGACAGTGAGGGTTAATCTTGATTTTACAACTTGCATTAATTTCTATTGGGTTTCGAATTGTTTCATCGTTACAAATATAATGTATAGAATCAGGCTTCGGGGGTATTGCAATCCATTCGTTTCCACTTTCTAGAGCGATCCAGTAAGTGGAAAAGACGTGCAGTTTGTTAATCATGCAACCCGTGATGTCCCTCTTGCGTATAATGTGATGTATACATATATCCGGAGTGTTAAGCGAGTACTCAACACCGCTCCTTTTTAAAAAGTATATATTCTCAACTTTTTTCATTGCTCGCAAGTCGGAAGTCTCTAAAGCAATAAAAGTAGTATTGGCTTTATTTGCAATATACTGCTCTTTGAACATGACGATTCCATACATTCTTTCATAAGGTATCGGTATAGGTGAAATCTTTTAGTAACGAAAACTTTCGGTATCAACTGGGATATGAAGTACGTGAATCAGTTTGTTGTTAATGTATGCTACTTGCAAGTTGCTTATGTGTACCAATGAAGAAAAGTGTTCGACTTCTAGAGGTAAAGGAAATTAAAATTTATCTTGGTGATCCTTCAAAGCATTAAATAACTGAACGGGAGGTAAAGCTCGTGGATGTGGTATGCCATGTTTACTGCCTATCACAACATTCATTATGTCTATTACATTGGTATTGTGATCATAAATAACATCAGTTATGAGAGAGACCATTTCACTAAACTTTTGATTGAACTCTAAAATGTTAGATTGGTTGGCAATTTTTTTGAAAAAATTATTTAAAAGACCTGTATTTTGTTGAAAATCTATAATCGTATCTAAAACTCTAGTAATATCATGTTTTAAGAATAAAGTCTGATTCTTAACAAGCCGCGCTATTTTATTGTTGTCTTCGTAGATCTTATCGATTTCTTTGTTATAATATTCAGCATCGGCGGCATTGAGAGTCCCAAACAATAATTTTAATGCCCCCCCTCCTATATTCAGTAAACCTCGTTTGAATCGTTTTTTTCCCGACAAGATCATAAAGAATATCCATGTTGGTTCGTATTTCTTTCAGCCTACGGGTAAGTTTTTCGAGCCTAGGTCCACTGAAGCAGTGTTGGATTCTCTGGCGACAGCCCTTCTTCAATTCTTCCATCTGAATCTCGACGTTTTGATGATCGGTTTCAATATTGTTAAAGTCCAATCCTGACACAATTTTACAGGTGTTGGAATAGATCTCGATTTGACCCAAATCCTCTATTATCGCTGTCTGTCTGTTGGTAAGTGGTGTGATGGTAATCTCTTCTGCAGTTACAATCCATATCCATCCCAGAAAAATAATCCATGACATCGCTATGCGACACATGACTAAAAAAAATGTTTATGTTAAACAAGTATATACGTAAGAATGAAAAGTTAGTAATAAGGTTTGATTTTTGTCACATGAAGTGGGAAAGTTCTATTCTTGAATTCTAAAGTAACCGTCGCATTTTCGTGAATTCGGATAATTTTCGCAGGTCCGATCCATTTAGGGTCCAATCCTACACTTGTTGCGTTTTTGAAGTAGAACAATTGTTGAGGTTTGAAGTTATATTCCACTCGTATTTTGGAATCTATCTGTTTTTTGTTCAATGGTTTCCTTAATTTAGCCGTTGCTTCTCTTATTATTCTGTTATGTTGATTTTTTAACGTCTCTAGGAGTTCGCTGAAATGAATCTTTGCAGGTGGAAGGGAGTTTGGAAAATGGGGTTTGGTCCCATATTGAAATTCGTAAGGACTTATTCCTATTGATCGGTGTTCGGACGTATTGTAAGCTATTTCAATTTGCTTGAGTACTTGGTCCCAATCCTCAGAGTGCGTCCGAATCATATCTTTTATGAAAGAATGAGACCTTTCATTGCTGCCATTACTTTATGGTCTATATGGAGTTGTAAAAGTATTTTGGATATTGAATAATTTGCTGTATGCTTCCATAAATTGGTTTGAAAATTCTTTTCCGTTGTTGGATAAAATAATTTTTGGTGGTCCAAAAACAGAAATGTATTCATCGTGTAATTTGTGCAAGACTTCGTTGGCAGTTTTGTTTTTCAATGGTGAGAGTACCATGAACTTCGTTGAATAGTCCTGGATCACAAGGATGTATTGATTCCTTTTTTTTGTCATCTCTAATGGTCCTATCAGGCCCAACGAGATTTTTTCGCGTGGCAAACTTGGTAGATCTGGCAAGACTCCAGGTGCCTGATTTACTACACCTGTTTTCATGGTTTGACATGTAACACATTTATGAATGAAATCTTCGACTTTCTTTTCAAGCCCAGGAAAGTTTGTCACTAGTTTTATCTTTTCAATTTTTTTTTTTGTTCCGATATGATTATTACTGGCCATGTGTGCTTCTGAAATTATTCTATCAATGTCATTTTTATCTGGTGGTATGTCGTATGCTAACAATTTTAGATATAAAATCTTGTCCTTCTGAGCAATGTTTTTCCAAATGAATGTAGCGATTTTAATAATTCAAACTGTAAAAATCGATAGTTTCCCCAATGTTTGTCTGAAAAATCAAGTGTGTAATCATGATGTTTGTTTTCATGCAATTTTTTCAATAAGAACTCGAACCATATACTTTGATCATGATTTTTGCTGAAGTAAAAATCTTTCCCTCTGGCTTCTGTGTAATCTGAATTCGTAGGATAACATTTATAATATATTTTTGTCTGTAGTTTGCTTGTTTTAATTACGTTGCTACTTATGATGCCGCTACCAATTTTTGCATACTGTTTTAAGCTTGGTTCGTCAAGTTCCAACGATGATGATTCTATCTTTTCAGTTTCCGCATCATTATTGGATATTGTGGATGGTTCCTTATCCTTATCATTAGGTCGAATTCCTTCCTGGGTACAAAAATATTTTTCAATCGCGTTCACGTATGGTATTCGTGATAATGCGTCAGCATTAGTATTTTTTTTTTCCTTTTTTATAAACGATAATGTATTCAAATTCTTCGAGGCGAAGCCGCCATCTTAGCAATCTCGAACTCGGGTCTTTAACATTCATGAGCCACTGGAGCGCCTTATGATCGGTCACAATTTGAAATCTACGACCAAAAAGATAATGTCGAAAATGTTTCACTGAAACAATTATTGCTAACATTTCTTTTTCCGTAGTGGAATTATTTTTTTTCGGCATTGTTAAGGGTCCTTGAATAGTATGCGATGAGTTTATCACTTCCTACTTTTCCCTGTGACAAAATGCATCTGTCTAATAACACGCACGTGCACCTAACGTGCACCTTACAGACGTGCCTTTAACGTGCACCAAACGTGCACCTACGTGCGCTTAACGTGCCCTCAATGGCACTTGACGCGCCATTACGTGTACTGAAAAACGAAAAAAATAGTGTCGTCATGAGCTGGGATCACAAACGATATCGATAGATCGATCGGGTGATCTAGTTACTTTCGTTGTGTATGTGAGAACTAGTGGCTTGCTTTGATTGGCACAAGTGAATTATACAAAGTAATACAAAATAAGAAGTTTATTGACATTGGACGATATTGACTGATATTTACGTTTTGCGATCATGATAATAAGTTGGTGTTAAAAAAAAATTACGAACTTTTCAATTATAAAGCCACATAACGGAGTTCAACGTTGACCAGTCAGATAAGTTGGCTACATCATTATCCTTTTATATCGGACGAATTAGTTTGAATGCCCAAATATTTTTTTTCTCTACCCGGGACAACTGTCACTTTTCTCTGTGCTAAGCTTTAACATAATTCTATATTTGTGTAACTAGTGTTTATTTTACTGTTCTGTTGTTGCTTTCGTACCTTTTTTTCACTATTTAGAGTTTGAGTTAAACCAGCAAATAGTTTTGTTGTAACTTTTGTTGCTCTTGATATTTATAAATTTATTTTTTTTGGAAAATACAACAAATTGTCTTATTGGGTGAAAAATTCATTCTATTTTGGCCTGCTTGCTCACAGCAAATTGAAAATTAGAGCTAAAAACTTTGCAAGTATCATTTGTTGCAGCGGACTCGTCAGGAAGAGTAAGCTGGATGATAGGGATTTTTCAAGGCTGGAGAAATAAATCCTGAGCAAACAAGCAACTTGACCTCGAATGCAAGAAACTCAAAATTCTGGGTATTGGACATCATCGTTTTTGTAACCAGTGATGTGTCATAATAATTGGAATAAAAGTGCTTAGTGCCTATTAATTGTGTGTGTGTGTGTGTGTTTTTTTTAAATATTTTCAACAATAACAAAGGAACAGCAAGATTGAACTTGACAAGGTATAACGATCCAAGTCATTGTGAGTCATAGCGTGTCAATTTTGGTGATTTTTCCCACGCTTCCTCGCTTGTTCATAAATATATTCCTGTATGAACTTGGGAGTTATTTCATACACTGAAGTTACGTCACAATGTAAACTTCCTATATTGAGGTCACTTAGGTGTACGAAATAGATCCTGAATTCTGTGCTTTTTTCATACGGGTTAGTCACTCCATCCATTTATTTTACGCTCTGAAAGCACCTTTCCTTCACTTCTTCATCAATAAAAAGAATAATTCTACAACGATGCTTTGTAGCAGTTATTAATCTTTGATCATCTATAAAAACACCCATTCCAACAAAACACATTATTATTTTACAAAAACAAAATTTTAAACGGGTAAAAACAAATTATAACAAAATTCTTTGAAATTTTTTGCTTACTTTAATTATTTAATTTACTATTTCAGAACACGATCAAATAATTAGTATGATATGAACCAAATGTTTATTTTCAAACTAGCATCTGAGTACTTTAATTATACAAAATTGAGATCTTCATGAAATTAATTTGATTTGAATACAAAAATGTTTACATTTTAATTTAACATGTAATTTTTTCAATACATGTGATTGTAATTAATTTATTTCCAATTTTCTAAGACTTAGAGAGTGATTGTGCATATTTCCAGTTGTAATTTTGCAAAATGTTTCTTCAATGATTCAGTTCCAATTATTTTACCATTTTTTTTGCATTTCAATTTCGGGTGGTTATAAAAGCATTGAAATAAAAAACATTTAAGGTAAGAGGTTTATCAGCAATGTTTACATTCAAAGGTTTTCATGGTTTTATATGCAAATAAAAAATGAACTTGCTGAAAAAATTCAAGATTAATATCTTCTGTCATTTTTTTATTTAATTCATCATGTTATCGTTCAATCTTATTTATATTTTAGTTTTGATACATCAATAACTTTCATTATCATTTTTTTTTTCTTTTTCACCCGGAAAATTTTCATTCAACCCGGAAGGCGACGCTATTAAAAAGACTAATGTAGCATAAAATGAATGATAATGACGACGCGCAATAACACGTCAACCAATTTTTCGATACGGTCGACAAATTAAGTGATATGGGTACGGATATAAACCCGATTTACTATCCATTATGTTCCTGTATAGTTCACCAGCGAAATTCGAAAATTTTAAATGCGCGATAGAGTCACGTGACGCGCTACCGACTCCCGAAGCTCTCCGAATAAAAATTATCGAGGAAAGTGAAGCACGTAAAAAGGATTTGTCGAGTGATCCATCGAACGCAATGATCGCAAAATGTCACTACAATCGGCGCGAGCAAAAAGAGAAAACAGATTCCGAAAAAGGGGAACATTTAGTCAGACCGAATCGTTATAAATCAGGCAATAATAACACGTTTCGATGTTTCAAATGCAATCGTATAGGACATAAAGCCGCTAACTGTCGAAATTTTAGGCAATCCGCCGCGAACGTAAACGTGTGTTTGAGTTCGGTTGAAACATATGGAATCAGATCGGAAAATAATAACAGAAAATGGTGCCTAGACAGTGGCGCCACGTCACATATGTGCAACCGAGTTGATGATTTTTGCGCGATAAATGATAATATACGTGGACCTTTAAATCTCGCAAATAATTCATCAACCGAAATCGCGGGATCAGGTACAGCGAAATTTGTGGCCGATGCACTTGGCGAGAAAAAGAATGTGTTTTTGAAAGATGCACTGCTCGTACCAGATCTAAGATCGAATCTAATATCCGTTAGTAAAATTACCGATCACGGACTCGAGATACATTTCAAAAAAAACAACGCGATCGTTGTAAACTCAGAGGGGAATATTATATTATGTGTGAAACGCGTCGGGGACTTATATTATTTACAAGAAGGAACCAAAAATGATACCGCGGGAATAGTATCGGATGAGAACGTGTCCGACCTCGAAAAATGGCACCGCCGTTTGGGGCACGCGAACGCGAGGGACATCCTGACCGCGAAACGCGATGGAAAAATTTCGGGGATAAAATGCAAAAACGAAAATCGTGACTTGAATTGTGACATATGTTCTAAAGCAAAAATGACGCGTGCGCCCTTCCCTAAAAACTCGATAAGACAGTTAGCAAATCTACATGATTTAATTCACACGGATGTTTGCGGACCTACGAGGGTCGAATCGCTTGCTCGATCAAGGTATTTTATTGAATTTATCGACGATAAATCACGATGATGCGAGCTACGATTCATGCGATTGAAGTCGGAAGCATTGACAATGACCATTGATTACATTATACTTGTTGAGAACCAAAAGGGCATGAGAGTGAAACAATTGCAATCTGATAACGGCACAGAATACATATATTAATCATGATTTTACAGAGTATCTGAATGGGCGTTGAATTTCCAGGCGATTAATTGTTCCATACAACCCCGAGCAAAATGGCGTGGCAGAACGCAAAAACCGCACCCTCCAGGAGATGGCGCGGTGCATGCTTATGGAGTCCGGGCTACCATCCTCGTTTTGGGCCGAAGCTGTAAATACAGCGAATTACGTACGAAATCGATGTCCTTCAAAGAGTCTGAACGGGCTGACACCATATGAGGTGTGGACGGGGATGGTACCCGACTTGAGCCACCTCAGAGTGTTCGGATGCAAGGTTGTTTATCTGGATAGGTTACCGAGTAAGGGCAAATTTGAAGCTAGGGGAAAAGATAGTGTATTTGTCGGGTACTCAGATGAGTGTAAAGGATATAGGATTTGGTCGATCGAAGATAAAAAGGTCTTAATTAGTCGAGATGTTAAATTTTGCGATGAAATTAAACGAAATGCGCAGGTTCTCGACATCATTTTTCCAAACGAAGTAATCGATAAAGGAGACGAAGAGGAGAAAAAAGGTCACCTTGAGTACATAGAGGCGCAGGTGAAGACTCATCAGGTCGATGCTCAAAGCAACGACGAGCCCGAGGATGTTGAACGGGAAGACGAGGAAGATGAGCTTCATGAACAAAACGAAATTGCTATAACCCCCAGGAGAGGCCGAGGAAGACCCGCGCTGGAGAGAACTGGCAAAAGAGGAAGACCCCGAAAACTTTACCAACCAGCTCCTAGAGAACAGCCTCCCGTCATAGAAGAAGAAGAAGAAGAAGAAGAAGAGGAACAAGTCTTGCTATCCGAAGTTCCCATGAAACAGGCATTGTCAGGCCCCGATGTCGGTGGCTGGCATGAAGCCATTGATGAAGAGATTAAGTCGATTATCAAAAACAATACCTGGTCTCTAGTGGATCGACCAAAGAATGAAGAGGTAATTGGTAGTCGCATCGTCCTTCAAAATAAGATGAAGTCCGATAGAAGTTTGGAGGAAAAAAGGCGCGTTTGGTGGCTCAGGGCTTCAGTCAACGTCCTGGAGTGCATTTCACCGACACTTTTGCACCTGTGGCCCGCTTGAGCACAATTAGACTGATGACGTCACTCGCTGCTCGATGTGGCATGAGAATCCGGCAGCTCGACGTCACCACCGCCTACCTAAACGGGAAACTCGATGAGAAAATTCTCATGGAGCCACCTAGAGATCTAGCTGCTATACTCAAAAGAATCGCTGATCGAGAGGGAAACAGCAACATCGGAGCGAAGGCCAAAGCCATGCAGATGGAGTTATCTAAGGGGGACAAGGTTTGCCATTTACTTAAGTCTCTCTATGGTTTAAAGCAGGCTGGACGAAACTGGAATACGACCCTGCACGAAAACCTGCTGAAAATCGGAGCTATTCAGTCCCAGTTTGACCTATGTGTCTATTATATCAATTCAGGGGAGGAAGTCACGGTGATCGTCATCTACGTCGACGACATCCTGATATTCTCCAAGGATTCTGCGAAGATTGCAAAAATCGAGAGCCATCTATCAAAGCAATTTGACATCAAAGTGTTAGGAGAAGTAAGTTACTGTTTGGGAATCGAATTCACGAGAATCGGTGGCCGGATTCTGATGCAGCAACGCGGTTACATAAGCGAGCTGTTAAATAGATTCGGGATGAACGACGCAAACCCAATATCGACACCAGTGGACTGCGGTCTGAAACTGACGAAGAAGACTCTCATGACCGACGAGGATCTCAAAACGCCATACAGAGAATTTGTCGGAGCGCTTAATTACCTGGCACTTGCGACGAGACCGGATATTAGTTTTGCGGTAAGCTAGTTAGGGCAGTTCAATAATTGTCACGGCGAAGAACACTGAAAAGCCGCCAAGCGTGTTCTACGTTACCTCAAGGGAACAATAGACATCGGTCTATCATTTGAAAAAGGTCGCGAACCAGCTAAAGGCTTTGTCGATGCTGATTGGGGAGGTGATGTCGAGGATCGGCGTTCATTCTCAGGGTTCATTTTTTTATTGAACGGTTCACCCATTTGCTGGGACGCCAAGAAACAGAGAACAGTTGCACTTTCGACCACTGAGGCTGAATACATAGCATTAGCTGAGTCAGCAAAAGAATGTATATTCTTGCGCCGTTTTTTACGCGAAATTGGTTTCGAAGAGTTGGCTAATATCCCTATATTCTGTGACAATAACAGCGCAATAAAACTAGCGGAAAATCCAATTTTTCATGCCCGCAGTAAGCACATCGACATTCGGCATTATTTTGTTCGCGAATCGTTGAAGCGAGAAGAATTGTCTTTGCACCATATCTCTACCGACAAGCAAGTTGCCGATATGCTCACTAAAGGCCTTCCGAAACCAAAACATGTATAGTGTGTGATGAATTCTGGATTAAATAAATCCTCCTGATAACATGTAAAATTTTCCGAAACTCGAGGGGAGGTGTTGGAATTTTGAATCGCACGCGTGTAGATTAGAGAATCGTGACGTATATGTTTGTAGCGACGTCATACGGACTCCACAGGTTACACGTAAGAATCGCGGAGTACGTGGCGAGTTTGCGGAAAGCTGCTTGTTGGAAGTTGGAACAGCGTACCTCGTCCTTTTTGAGCTGGGCCCTGTCGCGATTAACATCGTTCCGTAACGTCGTTGTTCGTTACCGTGTTCCATATGTTTCATTGTGTATTTTAAACAAAGATAATAAACGTGTATTTTCGCACACAGTATATTATACATAAAATCGTGTGTGTTTGATTTCGCGCTACCAAGGCACGACATAGTATTTGTAACTTTTTCCTATTTCTATGATTTTCTCTACCGAAAAATACTTAACTTGTATACAGAAGTTTTTGTTAGATCAACATGAAAAATAAATAATGTATTCAAAGTCTTCTTTGACGTACATAAAATAATTTATTGATTAGGCAGTCGCCAAAATCGAGAAAGATGAAATTATATTTATATACACTGAGAGAAAAAATGAACTTTTTTTAGCTGTTACTTGTAAATTTGAAGTGATTGCAAGATACGTTTGCTTTTCATGGTCTTTATGTCGCTGATCATGAATCTTGTGCAATGTTTGCATAAGTCATTGATGAAAATATTTGCTCAAACAAATCACTTATAACAATGGTATTATTTCAAAGATGCATATTAGCTAACCATAGTTGTTTGATACGCTGATTACAGATCTGGCATCAATTGCGGGTATAAATCTATTTTACCTTTTTCAGCAAATATTTGCAAAATTCAAAATTTTGCGAGTCGCATATGCTGCCCTTTATTTTCCAGGTCGCTAATAATAAGTTCGGTGGTAACTATAAATAATTTTTCCATTTTTTACAACTTACATACATCTCATAAAATATATTCAATGCAGTGTGAATAAAAAATGAATGAAGAATGTAAAACATTCATTTGGATGCAAAAAATTATTTTCATTATTTAGTTTCTGCTGTGCCATTGGATTTACTTCAGATTCATTTTTATTTAGAAACATTGCCAACAGTGCGAATCACGCTTTTCCGAGTATTTTTAAGTCAGAAATACCCAAAAAAGCGTAGTATGAGAGCGAGGGGCCACCCATATGAAAGTTGTGATATCTGACAATTCGTCGATTATCGAATAAACATTACACAAACTTAAGCTGTGATATCCACAACGACACGTCGATCTACATTTTTGATATTTATTTCTTTCCTTGAAAAAGAATAAACTTTTAACAAAAAATGACCGAAATATTAGTATTATACCAGCAACTGATTATTTAATGTTCAAAGGCAAGCGACGGCCCGTTTCGAATACTGCTTCATAACAGCCTTGCAAATTGATTATGTTCATTTTTGCTTGACGAGAATGTATTTTTAATCATTTTTCACTGTGATACGTGCTAGTTGCAAGCAATATCGAGAAATTCATATAATTATAATACCTCTAGATACATTGAAGTTGGAATTGATATCTTCCAATAAGACAGGTAATCTGAGATTAAACTCTAAATGACTGATCAAACAATTTTCGATTTTTCTTATTCGTATGTCATACCACTATTCGCACTGCACTTTTTTTTGACGGAAATTTGGTGAATGTATTAAGCAATTTTTTACGGAAAATAAAGGATAATAATACGAGCTTTTAGAATAACTAGTTCATTACTTTACAATATAAGAATTGTTTTAATGGAAAGCAAGTACGGTTTACTCGAAAAATTTCTAATAAAAACAAATTGTTGAACGCTTTTTGCCTAATCACCTATATCAATAATCTAATACTCCCAGCAATAAATTTTTCTTCGGCCAGTAAAACAGGCAAAAAAACGATAACATTGTCTCTTTTGAATCAAAATCTTTCACTCGAGTTTTTTTTCAATGAAGATGAATTAACTCTGGTTCGGATGTAATAATAATTTTATTCAAATGAAATACACTTTCTTTATGTGCATGCATATCGCTGGAAATATTAGAATCTCGACTTCATGTTTCGCTGATAATCGGAACTGTTAACGAAAACTATGCACCAGATTATAAATGAAATATTCTATAGCGAATTGCGAAAAACTCATAATATATAATAAGTGCGTTCCGAGTGCAATTGATAACCGAAAATATGACTAAGCAGCTCATTCCATCCGATTGTGAGACTTATCAAAGTCTTACTTATATAAATTATGAATCCTTTCAAGGTAATGTCATAAAAATCTTTCAAGGATTTATAAATTTTTGAAAATGAACGTATGCATATTTTTTAAGGAATTCATTATTGATACGTTTCTGAATGTGGCGTCTTATGAAATCTTATAAATTTAAATATCTTTTGAAGAAATCCGGGTCGTTATATGGTTCTGAGTCAATTCGCAGTCGTAAAGATTCATGTAGTTTCCATCTGAAGTATTAAGTAGGTTTCGTTAAAAAATCATTAGACCAAACTACTTTAAGTGCAAGAAAACAATAGAAACCTTTTTTTTTAATTCACCTGAAAAAATTACTTTCTTCCCTCTCAAACAGCAAAAATGAGCAATTCAAAACACGTTTCGATATAAACAAATTATGTATTTCAGGCCAATACGCAGGCTGCTGACTCTCATTGTCTCCAGCCTCCGTGTTAACCTTAAATACTTCATTCGGCATGTCGAAACAGTTTTGATACGTTCATTTTTACTGTTTTCGAGGCAAAATGGATCGTGTGTACCTCGGAGCAATAACACTCGTCCTAAAACGGCTGATTTTTCCCCTAGTCACACAATTTACTATTCAAACCATGAATATTTCCCAAAAGATTGTATTACAGAAAGTTTACATATGAAATAGAAAAAGTAATTTGAAGCAATAATTACACACTACGTTGCTAATAACATTAAAAAAACTCTTGAATACTATCGATGGTTTATTCATATAACACATTCGATTTTTTGCGTCATCACAGTGAAAAATGATTGAAAATACATGCTCGTCAAGAAAAAATGAGCATAATCAATTTGCAAGGCTGTTATAAAGCAGTATTCGAAGCGGGCCGTCGCTTGCCTTTGAACATTAAATAATCAGTTGCTGGTATAATACTGATATATTGGTCATTTTTTTGTTAAAAGGTTATTCTTTTTCAAGGAAAGAAATTAATACTAAAAATGTAGATCGACGTGTCGTTGTGGATGTCACAGCTTTAGTTCGTGTAATGTTTATTTGATAATCGACGAATTGTCAGATATCACAACTTTCATATGGATGATTTTGAATAAAAGTTTTATAAGAGAAGAAACAAACGGTTTCTTTTTGGGAAAAATGGATTTGTTGTTTAATCTATCTGAATTAAGAGTATTTGTAAATTATCCATATGTTTTATTATGTATAAAATTTTACGCAATTTTCTAGAATTTGATGTATTTTTTGGTAAATTTTTAATACACGCTGCTAAGTTGAAGAAAAGATCGATGTTAAAAAAACCTTTGTGAGAAAATTGTTTTCCGGAAAAAATGAGGATTTCTTTTGAATTCAAAAAGCATCTGAAACTGATAACGAAAAAATCAAAGAATTTTTCATAATTACGAGTACCTACATGTGACGTCTGTGACGAACATATGTAAAAATAAATTATTGTACTTTTTGCAACAATCTTACTCAGAGAACATCATGAATTTTGAAATAATGAACATTTTTTTACTGTGTTGAAACAGCAACGTTTGTAGATTTTAAAACACAGATCGCTTTAGAGCTCTTCAATCAACGACGTGCTTCTGTGGTCAGAAAACGGACTTATATGTCGCTAAGATTCTTGTAAACATTTTTGCCTATCTTATAGTTATTCAGTTAATTTCAACTCAGAAAAAAATTTTTCGAAAACTTGGCGACCATTATTTGCAAAAACTATAAATCACCTGATGAATATTTCGAAAGTCGCTTTTGTATCTTGTTGAACTGTTATTTAAAAATAAATAATTGAATTAAAATTCAAACAAAGAAGTACTTTAATAACGAGTTGTACAAGAATCAAATAATTGAAACGTAAACAAAAAAAGTTGAAAAAAAAAAAAGAAATTGAAATCATCAATATTCCTATTCAATTTCTTTTCAAAATTGTTCGCTAACCTAATTTTTTAAAAATTATTTTCGACTAAAAAGAAACTTGCTCCCATCTTATGACTCCTGAATAAAATCCACCCATTTGATTATGCACATGAACAATCTATGAACAGTTCTTCATTCTTATTATTGAAACTGTCACGTCGTATATCAATCGTGAACAATTTTTCTAAATAATTATCAGTATTATATACAACTAAGATTTTGTAATATCTATATCAATATTTTTTTTAGTACATTTCGTGATTGTTACTTCTGAGCAATATTCTCAGCAAAAAAAAATTAATGTGTTTGATATCAAAAAGTCATAATATATTTAATTTATATTCCATATGCACATGAAATTCGACTATGCAGAACAAAACTTGGAAACTTGAAATTGTGAAAAAATTAAGAATGAAAAAAATTTATCACTTTTAAAAATGCGAATCTCAAAGTGGATGCTGTAAAACAAAATAGGCGATGATATTTATTATGAGATTTGAGCATCAAAAAATAATGTCTGGTGTGTTTGAAAACAGATATACAATGTGTAGCAACCATGGGCGCACCTAGAAAAAATTGTCGGGAGAGGTTTCCAGAAAAGTATATATTTCTTCTTCAATGATTTTGAATATATAAATCATAAAATTTTTACTTTATTCATCACGAATCCTTGATTTTGTGTGTTGAATTCTATTATACTACAGTTTTGCTCGCGTAAAACTTTTTGATGCTTTTTTTATAAAAATCTTCGAATTAGTAAGTAATGTATCCAAATTGATGAGTTCTCTAATTTTTCATGCGCGTTAATTGGCAATCATTGATTCTCTTCTCAGATTTCACATATATTTAGCAAAATTAAAGGGGTCTTCTGTAGTAACACTTTCGAAAAATCCATTTTATTTCTTTTAATTTCATAACAGGTAATGTTATTATTTATCTTATACAATAAAGTTTTTGAAGAATTCGGTCGGGAAAGTGATTTTTCAAGGAGGGGTTTGTGACGCCCTCCGCTGAGTTCCTACGGTACGTTTAGCATTTAAATGCGTTTTTATCGAAACCACGTTTTTCGAACTGTTTCGCACGATTACTAAAGATTGAGCGAACGGATTTCAATAACTTTTTTTTTTAATGCTCAGAACTGTTGTAGCTATCGTCCGACGAGCGGTTTTTCGATATTATAATTTACAAGTTTTTTATGAATTTTTTCGAGTCGAAAAAACTAGCAAAAAAAATTTGTTAACTTTCGAGTTGCGCCATTTTAAAACTTTTAAGGTAAAAAAAAACTCCTGCCGGACGATGAGGACACACATATAGATTGCACAAAAAAAAAGTTTTTCAATTTCAACGTTTCAGACTGGTGCAAACGTGTGAACCATCAACACATGTTTTTTTGGAGGGCATCATTTTGCGGGGCTGCAGAGCAGCAACTAAAGAATTTTTTTTTAAAAACCTCATACGCCATTTTGTAGTTAAAAAAACAATAAAACTTCGAAAAAAAACCGTATCAAAAAATATTGAATACTTTATTTACAGCAAAATTTCAAAAAACGCCTAAAAAAAGAGCCGTTACTACAGAAGACCTTGATAGTTGAAGCTATTTGATTTATTTATTTCAAAATTGCAAACAATATTTAAAATATATAAAAAATTTTTTCAGTCCTAGCATTTACGTTACACAACCTTTATAGACCGATAAAAGTCTTCCAAATCTTCCCGGAGTTATTTCATTCAATAAGGTAAAAACATGAGTTTTATGATTTCTATGAATCAATTTTTAATTTATTTCGTCCCGATTTGATTGAAACTACTTTAGTATCATTCTATATCCAAAAAAAAGTGTATACAGCAATTTTACATTTTCAAAATGAACAGTAACATACACTGAACCTTAACTATTTCAAATGGCAAATCTTTTACATCTCTCAGGTTTCTATCTTTCGTTTTTTTTTTTTTTTTTTTTTTTTTTTTTTTTAATCTTGAATACTAGGCTTACTTCTTCGACAAAAGTCTTCATTTTTCCATATTTTTATTTGTTTGTTTCTTATCTTTAAGATACTAACATCAAATCGTTATAAATAAGGTCGAAAACATTAAGACTTTCGAATTCTAAAATACCTTTTTTTTATATGGAAATTTTTTTTATTTATAATCAAAATTAACTATTATTTGAAAAATCTACATTCATAACTAGCAATAATGTATCATCCAAGTTTTAAAATATAGAATATCAACTATTTTTTATAGTGACGTGTAGTTTTTTTCTTTTTCTCCATGTTTGAAGATAAAAATTTGAGGTTGATATTTACTTTTTCATCTAATATTTCAGATTTCGAAACTCACCATTTAAGAGTTTGATTTTATTGAATTTTTTTATATAGGCAGATGTTAAAATTTGAAAGTTGACACTGTTGAATATCTATGATTCTACAGTTAAAATTGCGCATTTTTTATAAAAAAATTTGATTGCTGTTTTTTTTACATTGTTAATCCATTCAAACGATTATGGAAAAATTTAAATTGTTGACTTACAGAAAAAAACATAGTTTTGATTGTTAATTTTCATTTTTAGCATACATATTTCTCGAATTCCAAAAGAGATTTCAACCCCAAACCCACCCCCCCCCCTTTTTTTGTTTACCACGGGCAACAACTTTTTGAATTTGCCAAACAATTTCATATTGTTTTTGATTCTGTTCAAGACAAAATCTTATGCACTTGGGTATTTATTCATATTTATTGGTCATTTTTTGTTTGTTAGTTTGTTTTTTTTTTTCAATACATTTTTACCCAGATCCCTTTTAGGCATTTTAGAATTCACTTTTTATCATACAAAAAACAAGCGCAACAAAAAAAGATTATTTTTTGCAAAAAATAACTCAAGTTGTAGTTTTTTTATGATAAATTATGAACCTGAATGAGATCTTTTAATGAATCTTGCGTAGTTTTGTCGAAAAACATTTCAAAAAATTTAAACTTTCAAGAGGAAAATTGCGCTTGAATTTCAATTTCAACCAAAATAAGCATGTTAATACATATACATTTTTTTTCATTTTGGGAGGGTGAGTATTAACAATTTCTTTACTAAGAATTTCGTTGAGTAAGCGTTTTTATGTGAGTTGTTAAATTTGCACATTTTTTTGACTAGTTACTTCAAAAATTTCACACACATTAATGACTATTTATAGAGTAACACATTCCACTGACTATTAATATCTTTGCTACTATTAAGCTCATTAATCTGACAAAAATAGTTACATACGCAGTGAGCTCACAGCGAGCTCACTACGAGCTCACTGGTTTACTGGGTAGGTTAGGTAGAAAAAAATTTTTCATATTCGGTTTGCCCTTCCAAAAAAATTATTTTTTAGCAGCTATTATGTTCCTAATGATGATAAAATGTTATTGAGTTTATAATTTTCTTAAATAAGATATATCTTTTTGAATTCCCGGAAATGCGATTTCCTGGAAACCAGAATTAACAAATTCGGAAGTATTTTAACAGATTTTTCAGAAGACTGAATCTTCATAAATCCATAGTTACTTGGTTATTTTTCGTGTTTTCCAACAATTTTAACGTTCTAAGAATTTTCCGGCGTTTCTCTGAACTTCTATAAATATATCTCGAATTGAATGTTTGAAAAATCAAAATTATTTTGATTCCCAGCATTTTATTCATTCATAAAAAATTAGAACTTCATTCATGACAAACTAATTAAAATCTAGTACCAGTAGTATTTTTTGTAATATTTTGTATTGATTGAACTACGTAAGATTTTCCAGCAGGAGAACTCTAAATGGCCGAAATTTCAAACTAGAAAATTGAGAATTTATATTATTTTTTTCAAGAATACTCGATTCACCATTTTTCTATATTCCAGGTTCTAGAATTCAAGATTTTGGATCAAAAAATTGAAATGCAGCAATCGTAGAATAAAAAAATACGAAATCGAAATTTTCCTGAATCTATATTTTAGCATTTAAGACTGTAAATTTTCTGCTGTGTGATTTGAAATTCTCGAATTGAACATTCCAACCCTGGTGACGGGGCTCCGAGAGACTTCCGAGAGAGTTCCGAGCGATTTCCCTCAGAACTCTCTCGGAACTCTCTCGGAAGTCTCTCGGAATGTTCTCGGACAATAGTCCGAGAGAGTTCCGAGAGACTTTCACATGCATTTCATAGTTTTTTAGGTCGCTGATCATGAATCTGAGGTCAAATTTAGAAAGTTATTTTATTTAAATAATTTGTATGAACAAATTATGAAAAAAAAAATTACTAAGATGCATATACTTTTTATGGTTTTTTAGGTCGCTGATAATGAATCTGAAATCAAATTTAGAAAATTATTTTGTTCAAACAATTTGTTTTAACAATTTTAAAAAAATGCTTACTAAGATGCATATGCTTTTTATGGTTTTTTAGGTCGCTGATCATGAATCTTAAGTCGAAATTTCAAAATAATTTTGTTCAAACAATTTGTAATAACAAAATAATTTAGCAATTTCAACCTCAGATTCATGATCAGCGACCTAAAAAACCATGAAAAGCATATACATCATAGTGAATATTGTTTTTTTCATAATTTGTTAATACAAATTGCTTAAACAAAATAATTTACCAAATTTGACCTCAGATTCATGATCAGCGACATTAAAAACCATGAAATGTATATGCAAGTCTCTCGGAACTATCTCAGACAATTGTCCGAGAGAGTTCCGAGAGATTTCCGAGAGAGTTCCGAGAGTGGACTCTCGGACCCCCGTTACTAGGGAAACAATAAATTTGTAAAAAATTATTTAAGAAAAATCGATTATGTGACGAAACCATAATTTTGAACCATTAGTTCGAAGCAAAAACTCCTAATACAGTTGGTAGCAAAGTTCCAAGCCTCAAAGATCCCAAGTACAGTAATTCTGAATTTCAACAGTTGCGAGATGAAATTTTCAAAAATTTTAGATTTCCAAATGAATAAAGAAAAAAGGGTTCCATTGATTCAAATTGCAGAAGTACGGTTCCAAATTGAACGTATCCAAAACAGGCAGAAATGAGAAAATGAATTATATCCATGAAATAGAATTACTTACATATGTTTTTTAAATCTATGGATGGAAGGTTTCTATGAAAAAAATATTCGGCAAAAAAAGATGTTAGATTGAAAAAAAAGATTAGAACTTTTTATATCGTACCAAGGAAATTAAAAGTATGTCCAGAATTTTGATATGTAAATCCTAAATTCTTCACATTATCTCCAAATTCTCTTCAGATTATCTTCAAATTCATACTTCGAAATTCTTGTACTAGAACCGTAAAAATCTACATCAAATAATTGTTAATGCCAGAATTTTAGACTAGTATGGTTTTGATCAATTTTTCATGTTTCTATCTAAGTTTGTGTTGTATCTACTAAATTTTATTACCTTGCAAGGTATGTTACTCAAATTTCTAAAATTATACGTTCCGAAATTCACAATTTTCAAAATTCTACACCAATAAATAGGAATTTCTTATATTGTTTCAACTTTTTAAATTCAAATTTTCAGAAATCTTAAAAACTTCATTTCTTATTCAGTGAGTTGGATTCGCTTTACACAAGTTATAATTTTTGCATGTACACCAAAAATATTGAAAAAAATGACACTCTTTTTTTTTTATAAAGGAGAAAGGGAAACATTAAATACAAATTTGATTTGTCCCTATCCACCATTGTTCTTAAAATAATCATTTTACTGTGCATAAATAAATAAATCAATCCAATATATAGTGCCATACTGATTTCAGGCTATTTCTTCAATATTGCCTAACCATTTTCGAGCCAATTTTCGAGTTTTTTCTCCCGTAGGCGTAGTTCTGCTTGGAAAAGTTGTTATATCACTCCAGCTAAGAATAAAAAATCACGAGCCTGACCGTAAATGCGTTTTGAACAAAAGAGAAGTTGAAAATTTTTTTAAATGAACATTTTTCGATGCCTGGTACAAGGGTCTTCTGATCTGTACACACTTAAGTGTGGAAATTCGTACTTATTTATTTCGTTCAAATAATTTCTGCACTTATGAGGATGTTGAAATGCTTTTCATTTGTATTATCTCTTACAAACACTTAAATTGTTCAAATAATTTTTTAGAAAACAAAACTCAGATTTAAAGACTACAGAAATTGATATTCATAAAAAAAACTTGATAATTTAAGAACACTCTATAAAACTACATGTACAGATGCAAGCACTGTTTTTCAGGTCAAAGTTTTTTTGAATATCTAGGACTTTTTGTAGTAGTTCTTAGTATGGTTGACTCTTTCAAAATATTCAAAATTCAACTTTCTCACCTTTAAATTCTAAACAAACAATGGTTGAAATTTGCAGATTTTTAAAGTTATTCCACTTCTAATTATTTAGAATAATTACTCGATGTTAATCTTGCTTATAGAATTGAGCAACATAAAAAAATCATCATTTTTAGTTAAAAACAAAAAAGTGTATGTGTTTTTTTTAAGTATGATAAAAAGAACTTTTGCAAATAAACGTTAAATATTTACAATATATCTCATACGCATCCTCCAAAACTTTCCTATTTCTTGAGGGAAGGGTTGAAGTAAAAAAAATATTCCATAACTTGTTTCATAAAATGTATTATTTAAGAATCACTACAGATGTAGATTTATAAAAATGAGATAAGAATCATTCTTTGTTTTTCTAGAACTTTCAGTCTTCTATACCAGCTTCTGTAAACAAACAAAAATATCATTCCTTATTAGTAATTTTAACGTTTCAATGCAATGCAGTTCAGATTTTGAATGAATTCTAAATTCTATGAAATAGTATGTGTATGATTCTTTTGGTGGTGAGATTTCATGTAAGTATCCTCAATATGTTTCAATGTTAAAAGCGAAAATTGTAGATTTCTTTTAGAACATTTTGAAACTTGATGATTCTCACCGTTGTACCATGGCTTATTCCGTAAGTGATAGTAATAACCATGGTTGCTAGGATTATGACCTTACTTTCTTGAAATACTGCAACAAAAACAAGGACAAAAGATATAATTTATTTTAAATACAGACGCAGTTTGCCTGAAATCATTATATCAATCCAATTCGAAAAGTTATATTCATTGCAAATAATTTCTCTTTATCGAGTTTTATGTCACCCTGAAAATATTTTTAAAGACCTCGACAAATATGAATAAAATCACCTTCTGTTGAATTTAAAATAGCTGAATTACAAATCAAATTAACAACAAAAAGAAGTAGTGTTTTCGGAATTACGAAATATGCCATAATCTTGGTATCATTTACAAAAATTTATACTTACGGATAAATCAAGTCCCGATGTTGATGATCACCATGATTGGTTATCTTCAAGTGGGGAGCAGTATGCCTACTGTAAATAGCAAAATATTTAGATATCACTCTTTAGACGACATAAGATTATTTAAAACTGCACGACAAGCACGAAATGCATGAATAAAACCATTTTCTATGTAACTAAAAATAGAAAAATCACATGGACAAAACATAAATGAATAAAGAAAAATAAAAATAATGTTTTGGAAATTATAAAATCTGCGATAATCTTGCCATCATTTACAATAATACATACTGATCGTGATACTGGTAGTGAAAAGTACCATCACCGTGGAAGATTTTATCATTGTGGGGATAATACTCATTACTGTAAATAACAAAAATCTTTTGATGAAACCATTTGAACTCAGTAAACCGGTTAATTTCGATTATTCAGAATGGAAAATAAGCAATAATTGATTAAGATCTAGAGTAAATATTTTTCGAAAAAATCCGGAAAATTGCTGTTTGATGTAGTAGAGTTGAGAATCATATTCTAAATTTCAATTAATATAATATGATAGCAATTACTAAGGGCGGGGTTGCCTAATTGAGCTGAAAATGTTATTGCCTCTATTGATAGCAGTAACGACTGCCGTAAATATTGCCATAACGATTGCCGTAAAGATTGTTGTGTTGTTGTGGTAATCATTGTTGTAGTAACCTCTGCCGTAGTTGCCGTAACTGTAATTGGTGTATTTGCAAAATTTTATTCATCAATATATCAAATTACGAATATAACATCAATTTCCTCAGCTTCTAACTTGTTGGGCTCCAATTTTCACTATTTGTTTTCAATGGTTTTGGCTTATTGCTTATAAAAAAAAAAAAAAAAAAAAAAAAAAAAAAACTACAAAGAACATTTCATTCAAAAATCACTAAAAAAAGAATGAGTAGAATCAAGTATTTGATTATTATTATTATTACTATTTCTCTTATTCTGTTCCCATTTTCATATTGTTATCAATATGTGACACATCAGAAAAACAATCGTAAAAAACTATGTGACTTTATTCGGTCTCAAAGAATGTTTTGGACATCAAAATCAAGGTTAGTTACAAAATAAAATTCTATTATAAATATAATAATTGAATACCAATTAAATTATGAATAGATATCAATAAACCTTTATAAATTATTAATAATGGTTATATGATTCGTATTTATTATTAATAATTATTGCAAATAATATTTATCATCATTATGAATAAATAATTTATTTTTTTACAAATTTAATTTTTATCACCATATTTAAATCAAGAATTCCCACATTATATTTACTATACATAATTACTTGATGTTTTTATTTTGATCCTAAACTGGAAACTGTTTCTGTGTGTACCACTTATTTTACCTTAGTGTTTTCGAATTTCTTGATTATGCTAAATGAAAGTAACGGTAAAGATTAAAGATATTTAGTTTGTTACATTGGTCAATATAAAAAACCCGACGTTTAACGTCATCATATTACATGAGAATGAAATCGTTTTATACGATTCAATAGCAACCCAGTAGACCAGTGAGCTGGCAGTGAGCTCAGTATTTCCGCTTTTAGGTGAGTGAAAAGTGAGCTCACAGCGAGAACAAATAAAAATTTTTTTTTAGTAAATACTGATAAATACTTAATACTTTTGGGGAGTCGATACTTTAGCGAGATTTTTTCAGCGTCACGAGACTGATTCTGAGCATAAGATGTGCCACGAAATACGTCAGAGAAAGACGATCATATTCGGCTCGGTCTGTAATTTCCCCGTTTTGCCAAATTCGCACATCCGTACCTGTTGCGTAATATATATGTACTATTTAGAAATATACAGGGAGCCCCAAAGTAGCATAAAAAAAAACACCTCGGTTTCCTTATTCAATTTCAAGTCGAAAAGTTTTTTACCACTTTTTATAAAACTCAAAATTTAAAAAGTTATTTAAGCCTAAAATTTTAACAACAATTAATTGCACTCTCTCGACAAGTTGGGGTTGAATTTACAAACTAAACTCTACTCCAAATTTCCTTCTTATTTTTCTGAGTCGAAAAGTCCTTTTACATTTTTCACAAAACTCAAAATCAAAAAAGGTATGAGGGTGACAAGTTTCAACCAATCAGATTTCTTAGATTTTACACTAAAATATCTTTTTTGATTTTGAGTCTTGTGAAAAATGGAAAAGGACTTTCCGACTCAGAAAAATAAGAAGGAAATTTTCAGTAGAGTTTGGTTTATAAATTCGACCCCCCCCCCCCCTTGTCGAGAGAGCGCAATTATTGTATAAATTTCAGACTTAAATAACTTTTTATTTTTAGTTTTATAAAAAGTGGTACAGGACTTTTCGACTTAAAATTGAATAAGGAATCCAAGGTTTTTTTTTATATGTGCCTTTGGGACACCCTGTATAAGGTAGTGCAAATATCATAGAAATTTCAATGCAATTGAGATGTTAAGACCCAAATAAGGCAACTACAATTCAACATACCATGAAAATTCATGAAAATAAGCTAAGTATAATTTTCCAATATTGTTATTAGAACATAGTTTCAAGACGCGCCCGAAAAATCAGTAAATTATTGGAAAATGAATTTCTTGTATGAACATCTCCAGATTCGCCTTAAAGATCAAATAGAAAAATTTGTAAAGCTCTCATCAAGAATTTTCTTTCGATATCACGAACAATAAAGTATACCCTTTATGGTATTCCCCGCGTGGAAAAAATTTGTTCGGCAATAGTTCGGCTGTGATGCTCGGTACCTGTTTGTGCCAAATCTTGGCCCAAGCTTGGGAAAAGTTTGGATGTTGTTTGGCAACTGTTCAGATAGTAAGCGTTTCCCGACATTGGCAAACAGTTCGGCACAACTTTTTTCGGTATGAGTTCGGCGAAAGTTTGGCAAGCTTATGTTTGGTTGCGATTTTTTTGAAAAAAATACGTTGCTCGGCAAAAGTCCGGCCAAAAAAAGAGTTCGGGACAAGCTTGCTCCAAGCTCAACACAAATTTGTGCCAAACTTTTTGTTTTCCCGAACTCTTGCCGAACAATATTTTAGCAAAGGGGGTACCCTTTCCAAAAATTAGAGCATGCCGAACTTTTGCCGAACTCATATCCGAAAAATTTTTGCCAAACTTTTGCCAATGATCGGGAAACGCTTACTATCCGAACAGTTGCCGAACAAAATCCAAATGGTTCACAAGCTTGGGCCAAGATTAGGCCCAAACAGGTGGTGCCGAACATCACAGCCAAACCATTGCCGAACAAATTTTTTCCACGCGGGTCACTATGTTGTTATCGCGTTCATTCTAAAATTATTTGTGTATTCTTTGACTTTTTAGTATGTATAGTATATTTGACTGTCTTAAGACATTCGTTAATATTATATTTCATTCCATTGGAATTCCATCATAATTTCTTAGTGCATTATTATTTTTGGGTCGTCCATTTTATGACATCAAGGTTTATTCTCCATTGCCTGTATTATTTTCAACTGTCTATATCTTATTAACACTCGTAAGTTATTATCTAGTTTATTACTTCTTTTTTCCTTTCTCTGCATCCGAATATGATTCCCATTTTCTGGTGTATCACTTCATTAATCCTTTGTTTCGCTCAAGTTCATTTTCAAAAGATTCATTCTGAAGAGTGGTAATTCTGCCAGTATACAAGTCGTCAGCCAAGAAATTATTAATTTTTCGTGGAACATCTTTGTATATCAGTTGTTTCTGAATTACTGATGTATCAGTAAACGGACTTTGAGCTAAGAAAATTTTTCCTGGTAATGCCATCAATTTCAGTGAAATAAAAATATAATTGTGCCGCTTTTAACTTTGTGTTCCATCGAGTAAATCGCCTATATGATCGTCTTTCTCTTACATATTACGTGGCACATCTTATGCTCAAAATTATTCTCGTTATGCTGAAAAAATCTCGCCGAAGTATCGTCTGCCCAAACATATTAAGTATTTATCAGTATTTACTAAAAATAAAACAAATATCTATTTATGCTCACTGTGCGCTCACTTTTTACTCACCTAAAAGCGGAAATTGTGAGCTCGCTGTGAGTTCACTGGTTTACTGGGAGTATTCGATATGATAAATTGAATATTAAATACAAGGGGAGACATAACATCAAATTAAACCATCTATTAAAATCGTTAGAATTTTGAACTTTTATGTGTGTTTTGAAAAAATTGACTTGCTAAAATACAGTTTTCTTGTATTTTATTTTTAGAAAGTAATGATTTATACATAAATGTGACAATGTTTGTGGTACATGAAACACTTGAAAAAAAAAATTTACCAATCAAATTAAAAGTTTTTGGGTTGTGGAATCTTTGAACATCAAAATAACGTAGATGAGAACGAAACATTTTACTTCTTGTCAAGATCACCAGAACTTGAATCTTTCATGTCAATTACAATTTATTGACTCGTTTGAATACTTTTCTCATTTTTAAATATTTATCAGTCAGGTTTTTTTCTGACTTCATCTCAAAACATAAAACGGCTTAAAAAAACCCTGAATTTTCTTCTTCCACTTCAAAATTTCGTAGGTTAGCAAATTATTAAATAAACAGTAAACAAAATCGACAGTATTTTTTTACCATTTTTTTACATACGTAAAAAAATGGGATTTCATAATGATTGTAATATTTGACGTTTTTTTCTTTGGTGTATAATAGTTATACAACAAAAATTTTGAACATTTTGTGATTATTCACATCGAAAAATTTCATTAAAAAACTAAAAGTATCCAATGTTTGTGAATTGATCGTAAATATTACAGTTTAAAACACTTGAATTGGGAAAAAACTCATGATTTTCTTATTTTTACTTTTCAATATTTTACAGGAATTATTTCTGCGTCATTTTCAAAAATGAAAGCGTAAAAAGCTGTAATTTTTTAATTCCAGTTAGTTGAAAACAAAGTTATAATTATTAGTGATTTCCATTAATTTATGATTAACATGATTAATAAATCAGTGACATCTACTAATGATGATGATTCATTCACTAATTATTATAGCTATTTACTTACTTATTGTTCAAGTTATATGGACGTTGAGAACCAAGCGGAAAAGTTACTTGTCATAAGTAAAAAACAGCTAAGAATGATTGAATCAACTATTTTTTAGGGCCCCAAGCGCCACTAGATACCAGGTGTACTCCTAATTAATTTCCGGTTTTTTTGAAAATAAAACACATAATTACAAAAAAACCGTAACCTTTATTTTATTCAAAGTATTTTCCATCGCTTTCTACACATTTTTCCCACCTTTCTGGTAAATTGTGGATACCACGCCAGTAAAAATCATTGCCTTTGGAGGTGAACCACTCGGTGAGCCATTTTCGTACATTTTCGTACGAGTCGAAGCGCTGCTCAGAAAGGGCATGGCCCAACGAGGCAAAGAGGTGGTAGTCGGATGGCGCCAGGTCTGGTGAGTAAGCCGCATGATCAAGCACTTCCCACTTGAGCCTTTCCAGCGTGTCACGAACGACTTTCGACTTATGCGACGGCGCATTGTCGTGGAGCAAAATCACCTTCTTCTGTCGTTGTTGATATTCTGGTCGGTTTTCCACAATGGCTAGGCTCAAATCTTTCATTTGCTGTTTGTAGCGAACGGCATTCACAGTTTCACCAGGTTTCGGCAGTTCAAAGTATATAACACCGGACTGGTCCCACCACACACACAGCATGACCTTCCGACCGTAACGATTTGGCCGTGCCATCGATGTCGATGCTTCACCTGGACTCACCCACGATTTGTTGCGCTTAGGGTTCTCCAGGAAAATCCACTTTTCATCACCAGTAACTATACGATGCAGGAAAGACTTTCTTTTGTATCGTTGAAGCAGCATTTCACAGGTCACTTTTCGATTCTCCATTTGTCTCTCGGTCAGTTCATGGGGCACCCAGTTTCCACACTTCTGAATTTTTCCCATGGCTCGCAGACGTTTGGAAATTGCTTGCTGTTGAACTCCCAACGCATCTGCAAGCTGTCGTTGCGTTTGCGTGTTGTCTTCATCTAATAATGCTTGCAATTCGGCGTCATCGAACGATTTTCGCTTGCCGGAGCGTGCGGCGTCGTTCAGGTCGAAATCTCCATTTTTGAACTGTCGAAACCACGTTTCACATGTTCGAAGTGTTAATGCACGATCACCATAAACTTCCACAAGCGCACAGTGGCTCTCGGACACTTTTTTCCCCTGATTGAACATGAAAAGCAATGCATGGCGCATATGCTCAAAATTCGGTACAAAATTCGACATTTTTGAAGCGCAATAAAAACTTACTGGAAGATTTTTTCGAGAAAATGTCAACGCAGTTCAAGCACTCGATATGACTGAACAAAACGACATATGGTATGTGTTACCAACAGCGGTACAAAACAGAACGCCATCCATTGAAAAAACCGGAAATTACTTAGGAGTACACCTGGTAGAAATGACTTTTATGGCAAATTTCATCGACAACTGTTAGAGTCGATGTAGATTTTTAAAGTTACAGAAATTGAAAACTTCTGTCTTCAAGAGTTGGAAATTGAATTGAAAAAGTGTACATTTGATCATAAAAAAGGTAAAAGAGATATAAGAGTACAAAGTATAATATTTTCCCGTCATTGAAAGTGTAATATTTGAATGTTTATTTTCGGAACGAAAAAACATATACAGATCAATTTTGATGAATAGATTGTAACAAAACTTAAAATCCGAAAGAAAATAAGAAAAAACATTTTTCTAAAATTTAAAAAACCCTTTCCCTCATTATTAGGAATTCAATGAATTTTCAATATATTTTTAAAATAAGGAGCAATAACTCAAAACATCAGTAGAAAGTGAAAATCACAGAAAAGATTACATATTTACTTCAAATTTCGTTACGTTGCATTTATATTTTGTATAGTATGAGAATTTGTGTACTACAACGTGAATTTTCAAAACAACAAACTTAAACCTTGCAATCTGCATGAAAATTAAATGAAAAACTGAAAACTCGGATGAAAATTGGTTTCACAACTGTTTATTGAAATCTCATAAATGAGAATTATCAAAATGAGAAAAAAACGATTTTGGAAAAATTCCAATCATAAGAGAAATAAATCATCGTAGCATTTTACTGGGTAATTAATCTAAATAACACCATTTATTATTATGAGAAATCTAATTTTGTCTCTATAAGTTTTAAAAATAATTAATGAAAAATTCAATGATCTTAAAAATAAGTAAAAATGACGAATCAGCTAATTTGCTTAGAATTTTGTAAAACTTCATTGATATTTTCTATACTATCGTAATTTCAGAGGTTCATTGTGAATTTCGAAAAGACCAAATAAAAAACTTGGAATCTATGTGATAGAAAATTTTAAAGAAGACTTGGCATCAGTAATTGATTGATTACAAAAAAAAATCTTGCAAATAAATATTGTGCGGAGTATTGATCGTATTCATATGAATTTATCGATTTCGACAAGAAACTTTTCAGCCAAAATGTAAAAGACACAAATTAGAATACTATTGACTTTTTTTAAAAATAATCGCCATTTCGTGTACTGTCAATATTTTTCTCACATTGAATTCCACCCATTTAAACCCGTTTGTCTTTTATCCCTAGCTGCAGCATCGCTTTTTGAATCCTGCACAGGCTGCCTCGAAACAACCAAAACCGCATAAACCAAAGCCAAAAACGACACTCGGAAAATCATCTATAACAGCCAAAAAACAAATTTGTTTTTGAAACCGAACTCGTAAAAAATTGCACTCCACACTTGACAAGAAAAAACGCAAAGTAAAGCAAAACAACAAATTTAGAGATTGAATTGGAGTTCAACTTAAGCAGTAAGCATTTTCGAAACTTAAATTATCGCCGTTCCAACACTTGTGAAAAATGAATGATTCTAAAGATTCCCAGCGATTGAAACTGGATACTCATACCCCACGTCGTTTTACTCCCACTAAAATTTCCTTCTTCCTCTTGAACACGCCTTGCCAGATTCTAAGGATTATATTTTGAGGGGATTTCATGATTATCTCATTATTTTCATCAACGTCGTACCGGCGAACGATCTATTATGATCATCTTTTGACCTGACTGACAAGTCGAACGACGACGTCACCGGTGGCTAGAACGAAATAGAACCCCGCTAGTTTTCCACAATTTGACACACTCAAATTGAAGGCCCGATACTACGTCAATAACCGACCACAAAAGAAAGGACGTTCCGACAAGTTTTTAGCTGGCTTTGAATCGTTGATCCTGAAAATTGCACAACATTATGCCACCGGTATTAAGAGGAAAAAATTTCCATTTCTTTACCAAAAATAAAATCTTGGCTATCTCTGACGTCAGATCTGGCGTTAGACATGTATGAAAATTTTTTCTGACGTTAGAATTTACGTCATGTATAAAGGGAGGTTACTGGCAGAATACATTCTATATTCAGCATGGTGCCCGACGTTTTTCCTAGACTTTATTTTACTTCACTAAAATTTTGTAATCACATTTTCCTAATCGAGTCCCCTTCATCGTGAGTTTATTAAATGACCTTATCCTGAAAAATGAGTTAGATACTAGAAACAGTCAATGAGCAAATTTAATTTGAAATATACAGGAAATGAGTAATTTTACAAAAACTAAAAACAGAGAATCAAATTAATATCAATACTTCATGAAATTTTCGGCTGATTCAGTCATTCGTTATTATTTTCTCCGAAAAATCCTCTAAATTTTGTGAAAAATCTAAAAATTTGAACCATTTATTGAAATTTTTGTAATTGTTATTACATACTTTGAAACTGAGTAATGAGTAGGCTCCCTATGGATTCTTACAAATCGACAAATAGAAATAGAAGAAGTACAAAGTTTAATAAAATTCGATGTCTCAGAAAAAAAAATGAACACATTGTCGCAATTGAACTGAATCCTCAGTATCCAAAATTGTTTATTTCAAAGTTTGAATATTTTGAGCAAAAATTCATTTTTGACCTAAGCAAAGCAATTTTCTTTATCTTTTTAAGTTAGACGATTCGGAATAGTTTCCAGTTTAGAAGTTTTTCTAAATTTTGGGCTAAAACTCAAGACGCACCAGAACAAATTGAATTTGATTTTTCTATACCATTTTTACTCAAGATCAAATCCTTTCCTCTGACTTTTCTCCTGTCGATGTTAATTTTCTTGTTCGTTCATGTGACAATCAACTCAAGCAGAAAAAAAGTAACATAAAAAGTAGAGATTTCATCGACCCTACCTTTGTTCCGTTTTCATGAATTGTTCGCGACTCGTAATTCCAATTACCTTTCATGCTCTCATGCACGATAAATTTCCCTTTATTCGTTTACGCCTATTCCTAAAGGAACTGTTATCACGAGCGTTGTTGTAAACGTATTTAGCGAAGCATTATACGTACTTAGGGTGAGTTTAATTAGAAATTACACTTCGTATAAACTATTGACTATCCATTTTGTACATGAATCGTAAAAGTTATTCAAAATGTTTCATGAGATTTGTAGATTTCTCTTCATGGCGGTATTTCATTTTATCTTTCATTCGTGTCTTGTACAGATCGAGTAATTCATAAAATTCAAATGATGATATAACTTTTTTGCAGTGACACATAAGATATGAAATTTCTAATATTTCGGTTTTATAATTCATCAGAGTACAAGAATTTTTAAATGGTACTAAAAGTTGTTAATCTTTTACTTATGTGCTAATTTTTTTTTTTTTTTTTTTTCAACAAAACAGAAAAAATATGAACTCTACTTCTTTTCTTATTTCAATATATCCCATACAAAGAAAAAATAAATAAACTAAATAGAAAACATAGATTAAAAAAATATTTCAGCTGGATATAATCAATCTGGATGTGGTCCTCGTGGATACCCACATCCACTTGAATTATTGACTCTCCATTAGGAACTAGGTTTTCCGAGGGCTATGACGAACAGAGAAAAACCCAGTCTCAAACTTGTTTTACGTGTTTATTATTCTGGAGTACCATTTAAAAAGCCAAAGTTTACTTTTGCATAAATTTAGAAACGATTCACCTCTTTCAGAACTAATCGTGAATTCATCGATATCGAAATCTGAATATACCCTTGAGCCAGAGGCGTAGGCAAAGGGGGTTTTGGTGGATCAAATTCCTCTTGAAATTCTGGTAAAATATTATTTCATGTTAAAATAGGCACAGTCTATTACAATCAATATTAAATGTATAAATGACAGGAAAATGCATAAAAATAGTAATAACGATGATAAAAATGAAATAACTAAGAAAAAGAGTAAATAATATCAAAATTGAATTACTAAAATTTAAATGACAAAACGAATATTTTCACGAGTAAGTTCCCATATTGGAATAAGATTCAGAATCATGAATTTTATTAATTCAAAAAAAGAGCGTTCCTGGTTCAGAAGAATTTTTTCAAACATTATTCTGATCACACAGTTCGGCAAAAATTGATTTTCGGAGTTAGGATGGGAAAATTTAATCGAAAACGTGTAGAATAGGTTGCCAATAAACGATTCCCAAAGCAATTTTGTTTAGTTCGCTCCCGTTTCCGAGTAATAAATTTTGAAAATATTTTATTTTCTTTGATATCAAAATCCGTTATTTTAAACCGATTTTCATGAAATTATACTTATTCTATGAAAATTCCTGGGCGATGAAACCGATTCCGTCTTCATTTTTGCAAAAAAACCAATGTTTCGAATTCTCAAATTTTTCTGAATTTATCATTTGTCACGCTCGCAATGTGATGGAGACCTTTCACTATTCAGATGCTGCTGGAAATCCACTCGAAAATTTCGGCATCCCGTTATTCCCATTGTGAGCGTGACGAATGATGAAGACTTACAATTTCGGAAATATTTGACTTTTCGAAACATTGGTTTTTTTTGCTAAAATAATGACAAGATCGATGTCATCGCCTAGGAACACCCATATAATAAGTGTAATTTCATGAAAATCAGTCAAAAATAACGGATTTTAATATGAAAAAAAAAAAATATTTAAAAAATTTTTTTCTCGGAAACAGAAGCAAACTAAACAAAATTGCTTTGGGAATCGTTTATTGGCAACTTATCCTACACGTTTTCGATGATATTTTCCCATGCAAAATTTCATGCCGAACTGTGTTATAAAAGTTTGTCTAAGATAGCGTAGAAAAAAAATTTAAAAAATCGTTTCAAGCTAAAGAATAATGAAGAAAAATTAAAATTTACATAAATGCTACAAGTCTAAAAATTTTTGAATCGAGGATCGTCAAATTCTACGAATATACCAGGTGTACTCCTAATTAATTTCCGTTTTTTTTGCAAATAAAACACATAATTCCAAAAAAAACCGTAACCTTGATTTTATTCAAAGTATTTTCCATCGCTTTCTACACATTTTTCTCACCTTTCTGGTAAATTGTGGATACCACGCCAGTAAAAATCATTGCCTTTGGAGGTGAACCACTCGGTGAGCCATTTTCGTACATTTTCGTACGAGTCGAAGCGCTGCTCAGAAAGGGCATGGCCCAACGAGGCAAAGAGGTGGTAGTCGGATGGCGCCAGGTCTGGTGAGTAAGCCGCATGATCAAGCACTTCCCACTTGAGCCTTTCCAGCGTGTCACGAACGACTTTCGACTTATGCGACGGCGCATTGTCGTGGAGCAAAATCACCTTCTTCTGTCGTTTTTGATATTCTGGTCGGTTTTCCACAATGGCTCGGCTCAAATCTTTCATTTGCTGTTTGTAGGGAACGGCATTCACAGTTTCACCAGGTTTCAGCAGTTCAAAGTATATAACACCGGACTGGTCCCACCACACACACAGCATGACCTTCCGACCGTAACGATTTGGCCGTGCCGTCGATGTCGATGCTTCACCTGGACTCACCCACGATTTGTTGCGCTTAGGGTTCTCCAGGAAAATCCACTTTTCATCACCAGTAACAATACGATGCAGGAAAGACTTTCTTTTGTATCGTTGAAGCAGCATTTCACAGGTCACTTTTCGATTCTCCATTTGTCTCTCGGTCAGTTCATGGGGCACCCACTTTCCACACTTCTGAATTTTTCCCATGGCTCGCAGACGTTTGGAAATTGCTTGCTGTTGAACTCCCAACGCATCTGCAAGCTGTCGTTGCGTTTGCGTGTTGTCTTCATCTAATAATGCTTGCAATTCGGCGTCATCGAACGATTTTCGCTTGCCGGAGCGTGCGGCGTCGTTCAGGTCGAAATCTCCATTTTTGAACTGTCGAAATCACGTTTTACATGTTCGAAGTGTTAATGCACGATCACCATAAACTTCCACAAGCGCACAGTGGCTCTCGGACACTCTTTTCCCCTGATTGAACATGAAAAGCAATGCATGGCGCATATGCTCAAAATTCGGTACAAAATTCGACATTTTTGAAGCGCAATAAAAACTCACTGGAAGATTTTTTCGAGAAAATGTCAACGCAGTTCAAGCACTCGATATGACTGAACAAAATGACATATGGTATGTGTTACCAACAGCGGTACAAAACAGAACGCCATCCATTGAAAAAACCGGAAATTACTTAGGAGTACACCTGGTATAAAAATGCCAGAAAATCTTCAAAAGCATCGAAACTCTGAAGGAAAATACAAAAGTAATTGCAATCTATAGAAGTACTTTTATACGCAAAATCTAAACAAATATTTAAGATCTATAGAGAACATTACATTCTAAAAAATGTTTATGACAATGTATAAAAATACTTGAAAGCATTGAAAATATTAAAAAAACACTTATAAATCTTGTAAATACTAACAGATAACTAAAAAACGAATAATTTATGAATCTATGTAGATGTAATTATCTCAGAAACATAAAAAACTCTTAAAATCTATCGAAAGTTTTATTCTAGGACATCAAATTCAAGGATTCTTTAAATTAACATGATAACCTATAACGAATTCAAGAAATACCAAAAATCCAGCTATTCTTAAAAACTAAACAGATCTAGTTTTTTTTTCTAAATTTACTGAACTTTCAACATTATAGCATATGTGTAATTCTCAACATCTACATATACATATAAAAACTCGTCAAAATACTTATAAATTTTTCACATAGGTTTATAAATACAAGGCAAAAAAATAGAAGAAGACAACAAGTTTCCAACATGATTGAAAGTTGAATTATAAAGCATCGAATTCTAAAAATCTACTTAAGGATTCACAAAAATACTAGAAAACCCTTCAAAATTACATAAATACTTTTAAATACGTAGTACAAGAAACATTAAAAATATATTTATGTTTTACAAAAGTGGTATAGTATTTTTTTAAATCATTTGAATCCTAAAGCATGTGATTTTAAAAACCGCTATAGAATTCATAACAATGCACTGAGAAAAAAATATAATAATTATTACAATACTTTATTGTATAGTAAACGAGAATCACTCTGACATATTGTACTTTTTGCTAGATAATATATAAATTTTTGAAATAACATATTGTAAATATTGTGAAATGATATTGCAGTTATAGATATATTTTGTTGTAAAAACTCCTCTACATATTTTGTTTTCTACTATACTTCTTGTATTTTTGCAATATCATATTGTAATGCCTATTAATCCAGTTTATTGAAAATTCCATACAGCTTTTCCAGTACGCAGATCTGTATAAGTTCTTTTTGCAATACTTTTGTATACTTTCTAGATTTCTAGTGCATCATATTGTTAAATGACACAGTTTTCGAAAAAGCTGGATGAAAGTAATGTAGTTCATTTTTTTTCGCCATGTATGGTCAAAATTACATTTTATGTACCTCTAGCGTAGAAAACGCGTTTCTATGCCAGCTCGAGATCTCTAAACGCGTTTTCTATGCCCTCGGTACATAAAATATCGTTCGTAACAGGCACGGATGTGCTCATAGACAAAACGACTTACAGTCCTCGGCTTCGCCTCGGACCGTAATTTCCCCGTTTCGCCAAATTCACACATCCGTGCCTGTTACGAAATATACTATTATATAGTGAAATTCGCAATCTAAGATTTAAAATTTCCGAAATTATACAGTAAAAACTGGCATGCATATTGTAATTTGTACATTACAGTACAGTACAGTACGGTACGTACTCGACATAGTAGAAATTTAATTTTCAATATTTTGGAAATCTTTTCAGCGATTCACTAAAGTACTAAGAACGTAAAAAAATATGAATGAAATATTTAAAACATTTGTAGTTATGATTTTCTCAGAAATCTGCAAAAATATAGGAAATTTATAGAACTTCGATTCGTAGCGCATCTAATTCTAGGATGCTTAAAATATAGAAATCCATAAAAATATTTTAAAATCTTCCGGAATCAATAAATCCAAAAAAAATATTAAAAACAACAAAAGTATGAGGAAAAAATTTCAAACTCAGTGACTTGAAAATCACAAAAATCAAGAAAACAGTAAAACCATACCTTCATCAACTAGATCGTCAAAGATTAAAAAGTCGAAACCCCGAAGGAAATGTAATTTTCTCAACCCCCCCCCCCCCCCCGAAAATTTGTCCTCTCCCTACAACCCCAGTCTTCAAGGAAAATTTCTTAATTTGATATAAATCTCTCATTTTCAGCACGATAACACAATAAAGGAAAAAAATTAGGGTTTCTTGTTTTATTTTAAAGAATGAGTAATCAAATATTCGAGGAATTCATTTATTTCTGAATACACGAAAAAATCATCAGAAAGTCGAGGAAAAATATTTACCCTCCTCAAAAAGATGAGAAATGTTTTCTCTGTTCGATAAACAGGCATGGGAATGCTCTCTTGTTAACTCGCGTTGAAAATAAAAAATAACGAGCTTGACTTTGAATTCTTCAAATGCACTTGAAGCTACCATTGTTAAAACTTGTTGCGAATGAATATGACTCGACAGAGCGAGGAAAAGACCTTGATTTTTGCAAGCGTCATAATGGGACGTTTTGCGCTTTGCATCATTTGTACCAAAAAATTCGTGAACTTTGAGGAAGTTGTGCTCTCGACAAATCATGTTCGAGTTTCGACATTGCAAAAGTAGTTGTTTCTTCATTCGAAAAAGAGATGTTTTTTCAACGTGCCAACATATTTTTACAAGTATGAATGAAAAGAAAAATGAATTAGGATCTGTACTTTTTTGGCGAAATTTTTTTTGCTATCGAAAGTGATGATCTCGTTGATGGAGCAAATTCAAGAATTATCACAGTAGCTGAAAAAGGTGAAAGACAATAAATTTGAAATTCAAGCTGTTGACTTGAATCGATATTTTTTGCAGTGTTAGTTTTTTGTTCGAACATTGAACTTCAACGATATCAAAAACTTTTTACGATATTCTCTCGTGAACTTATCATTTTTGATGATGATTCGCGTTTTTTGGGAACAGATACGAAAATGGGAGTTCAATCGATTTAATATGCTTTTTGAAGAACAAAAATATCTTTTTGATGAAATATATCTTATTGATGAAAATTTAATCATTAACTTTAATCTACTTAGTGGTTCATAAAAACGAAAGTTCATGATGTAAATTATTTGAAAGGAAAAATATTGTCAGTGAATTTTTACATCAAATAAACTAAGATAAGACAAAAACAAAGTAAAAACATAAAAAAAAAATTTTTCGAAACTCTCAATCAACAAAATCTAAAACATTTTTTCCAACAATGGACACATTATAAACTTGCTGTTTTATTTATCAAAATAAAGATTTCTTCCAAATAACATAAATTGTCCACAATTTCTACATTCGGTTTTTGTATACTCTATTTTGAGCTAGGATTTTCAATTTCCTTAATTTTTCGATTTGAATTCTGATACGGATAATTTTTTATTTTCACAACGCAATGCAAGGTTCATAATTTATTTCCATTTCGAAATTTTGCCGTATTTCAAGCTTTTAGATCACAAGTAGTCAATTATTGTGCAATATAGAATGTTTTTGACGCCAGCTTTTGAATTGCAAATTTTTCAATTAATAAAGCATTGTAGAACGATTCGACAAAAATTTTATCTTTTTTTATAGGTGATAAACCAATTATTATTTTTAGGAAGTAGAATTTATTTGTTTATAGAAAGTTTACTTTTATTTGTAGTAATATGACAAGGGTATACCAGAAAACTAATGGTATACCAGAAAACAGTCATTTCACAGTTTCACTATTTCCTCACCAAAGGTTGGCTCATGCAAAAAAAAAGAATTGTATAGTTATAGTTCTTTCATAAAATCAGTTACGACTACCTATAAATTTCTTCGATGTAATATCAGTTACCAGCTAACTATAAATGTCCACACAGGTTGGGAATCTTTTACAGTTCCACAGTTTCGATCATTTTTATATTTTTTTTACAGTTTTAGCTTATTTAACATTCGAACATTTGCTCTAAAAATATAATAAATTATTGTTTTCGGACTTTGATACAAAATATATTATACACAAGAATTTTCTTCTAAATTATTGCATAACAAAATATTGTTATTTATACAGTGCTGTGATCTACAAAGTGTAACAACTTGAAACTTGTAAAAAAGAAGCGTCAAAATTTTTGAAACCGTAGAAAAGGTTAAAAATCAACAAAATTTACTAAATTTGAATTATTCACAATGCTTTCATAACTGTTTCACTGTGAACAATGTAGTAAAGGGTTGAGCAAAATTGAAAATGTTTAAAATGATTGTAGAAAGTATCTGAAATCTGACCATATCTTTAAAATTTTAAGAACCGTGGAACACTTAGAAATATTGGAAATTTTCAAGTTTTCAAGACTTTTGAAAATTTACAAATTACGAAGATGTTTAATATTTTTTTTTTTTAATATTTTAAGTATCTATAGTAATAAACAGTTTAGCATTACATTTAAAAATTGTATTTATAACTATTAAAAATATTAAAACTGTAAGATAAATACTGTATTCTCAAAATTTGGAAAACTTAAGTAATTCTGTGAAGAAGTGTTAAAACTTTTTAAACAGATGTGACTTTTAAATGTAATATCTCGAAAAACTGCTGGAATCGTAAAAATGTTTACTTGCACTGCTGTTTGTTTTTTTATTTTTTTTTTTTTTTTCAATTTCGAAGTATTGAAAAGTGTCAAATGCTAAAGCTACAAACAGTTCATAATAAATCGGAATAAGTCACTGTGAAATTTTTTGGCAAAATAATCGTGTCCGAATAAAATTAATGATAGTAGATCAACGTCGAAAATATTTGCATGAAAACTTCTCGAATTTACACCCTGCAAAACCTTATCTTTCCTGCTTCTGCAAATTTCTGATTTCAAATTTTAAAAAATGTATCGTGATGATTTACAGTGTGAAAATGTAATTTCTATGCTACTCAGCTTTAATTTTTAAATACTCAACATGATAAACACAGTTTGCCGACTTTTTTTTTATCTATAAGAACAGAAAATTTCTATTTTGTACACTTACCTTTGACACCATTTCGTCCTTTTATTTAGTTTTGCGAGCTGTTCACTTCCTTAATTATTGTTCTTAGTCCAATAAAAACTTAATTTGTAACAGTTACTGAGTATAAAACACATGCTATTCCGAGAAAATTTCTATTTCGAGTTTACTTTGTATAATGTGACGATTTCATATTAGAGTTTGCGAAAGGTCAAGGAAAACTCCTGCAAATTTATTCAAAAATTTATTTAAAAAACGTCGTGGCCTTAGTTTACAAGTAACGAGGGAGGTAACAGTCATGAGTCTGCAGCTCGCAGTCTTACCAGCTTCCGTAACTAAAAACAAAGGAAATTGGGAATTAGTACCGTGCAAACTCATACAAAAAATCAACTCTTTCACTACAACAGTTTTTATACATTCCTTCGGCATCGTGCAATTGGCATGCTCTAAATACACAAATGTAAAACAGGTATTCATCATGCACATATTTTCTCACTGCATGTGAGTCAACCATAAAAATAGTAGCATTTGTTCTCGGTTGGAGCTACCTCGAAGGTTCGAATGCTAACTACAAATTTAAATAAAGAAAAATCGTTGGACCATTGAATATATTCATGCATTAAACATATATATTATCTACTCAAAAAAAAACAGTATGTTTATAAGAGCTACTATTCTATGGTAATTTTTCCATGAAAATATCTTGAAAATATTATCTGTCAACCATAAATATTGTAACTTATCAAACATACATCCAAACTACGTCTTCATGCACACAAAGAAAACAGTATGTCACAACCATATAAATAGTAATCACTAAATGTTACTATTCATATTGTATTAAACATAATGTTATGCTCGTGTAGAAAGGTAACATCTAATAAGAGCATTCTCTAAACCGTCTTAAACTCACCAGAAGCACTTAACAAAGTGCTCAAAAATCTTATGCTTCGTTATTACACAGGACAGCAGCGAAGTTTGGTTCTTGTGCGATTATATCATCAGGTCTGTGTAACGGTTAAGTTGTAAAAAAAATGTGTAAGTACAATGGAATTTTTTATTTATTAAAATAGAATTGAAAAACGTAGGTGGTAAGAAGTTTTTTGAAAGAAATTAACTAAATTTCGATTGATATTTCGTTCATTCTGATGATTTTTTACTTATGTATATATAATTGACTTCGAAATTTTACTTTTGTATCAGTACAAATATATAGTAAAAAATGAGTAATTATTAAAATTGTTAAATGGTTACTAAAATTATCTGGAATGAAATGTGTAATATTTTTGAATATGTTAATAAAGAAATTGTAGAGAAAAAACATGAAAACAAAATAAGATTACTGATTTATACAAGTAAATTCAGTACACATCGAAGAATGAAAAGATAGTAATAAATTATATTATATTATATCGTATATCATGTATCATATACTTTATAATATTTATCCATCTTATCATTGAAGGGTTATGATTTTTGAAGTCTAGGTTGAGAAAATCACCTTGTGTAGGTGGGGCTGGGCCTGCTTAGAATAAACTGGGTAGGAGGGTTGTAGCTGGGCACTTGTTGTTGGAAGTTTGGTGGGTACTGAGATGGGTACCCTGGTTGGTATTGAACTGGGTAACGAGCTTGAACTGCAACAGGTGAGTGGATGTGCAATTGGGTAGGCACGTATCTCACCTGCTGTTCTCCGCTATTTTCATAACCGGCGTGACCACCGCCCAATCCTTGGAATTTGCCAAGTAAACCACTGAATCCACCTTGTTCGGCAAATTTGTAACTGAAAGGAAACCATTTATAGCTTAACTCCGCGGAATTTATCAATTCTCTGTGTCTTGGAATAAAAGAAGGATTTTATGGTGACAAACGAAAACCTTGAGAAAATGAAGACAAACTTTCTCTTTTCTCAACAGCTTATTTGTATTTTTAAAAAAATTATTCTACAGTCATTAATGATCGTTAGTGACTCGAGGCGTAGCTAACTATAAAGTTATATATTAACTATTTTTAAGTTGAAAACTTAAAATCGATGATTGTTACCATAGATCCCTTTTCTTATACCAAGTCACATATGCTGGAATCCAGAAAGTTTTAAATTTAAAAAAAAGCTTCGGATGTGATGAAACGACAAGTTTTAAACTAAGAATCTGTACAGATTTCTGTTTCAAGATTTTTTCTAACGACATTTTCTTTCTTTTCCCTTCTTTTTTCTGATATTACAAATAATTGTAATTTTTTCATCAATTCAAAATAAAAGTTTATTGGTTTCTGAATTTTTAAGAAGTTGGATTGACAAAATCTTTTTTTTTTTTGTTTATAAAAAGTTTATTAATAACAATTCAAGCTACAATAATGCCATTTTTGCACTTATAATACGGACGACTGGTAATACAAGATACAATAATGTCATTTTTGCACTTTCACCACGAATGATCCTTTGATATCCTCAATAGAGTATCACTGTTCGGAACTTCTTCCTACAATTTGTAGAAAAAATAACTATTAATGATCTTGTGAGAAAAAAGAATTTAGAAAAGAAAAAAAATTAGAAGAAATTTAGGAAACAAAGAAATTCTTAAAAGAAGAAAGGGCAATGAACGATATTACAAAGGTGTAAAAACTTTATTTTGAGTTATTCGACATTTTTTTTAACAATGTAAACGATTTCAAGGTATGTTTTTTAATAGTCAAAATGTTGTAAGATCATTTAGAAATTGTCATTTTTTAAAACATCTTGCATTTTCTTATTGATCTATAACACTTATGAAAAAATTTTTTATTAATGGTAATAGCAAATTTCGAAACGGAATATTTCAATGAGGTTTGGCAGATAAATTTTTTACTAAATTCAGTATCCTTGGAAATCAGAACTTTTGAAATTGTTGAATCCCAATGGTTTTTCTTTTTGCCATTCATTGAAAATTGTAACTTGTAAAAATAACGCAAGAATTTGAAAGCTCTGATAAGTTTAAACAATATTTTTCGATGTTACAAATTGTTCAGAATTTCCTTTTCGGAATATATTTATCAAGAAGAATATCTAGATTGTTCTTAAAGTATAATATTTTTCCGTAATATTTGTTAATGACTTTAACTTCTCTAAAATCAAGAACACAATCTTTTCGTTACTACAAATTTAGAAATTTTTGAGAAAAGCTTAAAAATTATCTGACATGGGGAAAAAACTTTTATACCGAAAAAATTGAAGGACTTGAAAAATGAGGAAAACAAATTTCGATGTAAAATTTCAAAAGTTTTAACTCAATCAGGGGAATCAGATTTGAAATTGCCGTTCAAAATCCCAAGTTTTGAAAAATTAGAACTGGTTAACCCTCTTTTTTCAAAATACAATAATGCAATTTGTACGAATATTAGAATTATTATTATTTTAAATATTGATTATTAAATAGATTCTCTTCACTAATTGCTTATTAAACGAATAGTTCCAAATTTTTTAATCGCACTCTGCAACTTGATTAAAAATCAAGACTCAAAAACCTAAAGTTCTCCAAAAATTATGTAAAATTGAGATTACCATTACAATTATACATAAAAATAACCTTGTAAAAATCAATACTTTACAACTGGAATTTCAAGATCGAGTTTTATTCTTCTGATTTATTTCATAAATAATAACCTCATTGGAAATAAGAATTTATCTAAAAAATTTCGATATTTTCAGTACAAATATTTTTACACCGTTGGTCCATAACAAAAATATTTTAATTAGCCTCATTTCATTTCAAAAAATTTCCTGATTCTCACCCTTTAATACCGCCAAGTCCAAGTCCTAGAAGTCCAGCAGCAATGATTTTCTTCTTTTTGAGCAACAGGGTTCTCTTCGGCCTCGACACTTCCACATCTTCTGCTGGGGTCACATCGTCAAGACTCTCCAAGGTGATCGGTCTTTCTTCCCCCTTAGTATTTTCCTGCGCCGACGCGAAAATCGCCAGCAAGCAAACGAAACCAAGCATCATCACGTAACGATTCATCTGCAAAATAAAAAAAAAACCCAACGATTAGACTCTATCATCCGGGAAATGAGGAATCAAGTCAAGAAAAGAAAAGCCGCGAAAAAAGCAGCCTCTAATAAGAGACACGCTCTGAACTTGGCACGCGAGGAAAGCGAAACCGGGCCGAAATCCAACACTTTCCCTCGTCGTTTCTATTACTTTTCTATTTTCGGGGCCCACTATTAAACTGAAATTAAAAAAAAAAAATTCACCGACACGTTTAAATAAACCGGTCACTGGCAATTAGCACGATTTAACGATTTTACATTTTTTAAACAAGTCATCAAGTCTCGAAAAAAAAGTGAATGGAATAATCTATGACACTGATTTTATTCCCGAACCGAACTTATTTGTACTATTTCAATTTTTCTAAAGTCTTTATTCAGAAAATTTTACAATCCCGAATTTCGCACTTGTTCCCGAATTTCTTCGAAAAATTTTTATTTTAGGAAATTCCGGTATCACAGAAAGGCACTCGTTTTTCCGCGGGAAATGGAGAAAAATCGGAAGAAAGAAAATCCACTATTTTCAGCACTGGCGAAGTCTCACCTTTGATATTTTATGTTAAGGGATACTTGGAATCAAAAAAGGCACAATGGTTGCTAAGAAGTCGCGTCTTAGCTTCCGTTCAAAACTGATGTCCGTTGAAAAATCGCCGAGATTTTTATAGTGCGATGTGAAGGCATCCCCTTCCCTTTTCGGCACAGAAAACGGCGATACAGGCCCAGGTTGCGACAACCCCTTCCACCTGTCCATTCAAGTCGCCAGGCGGTGGGACCATCCCATGTGTAAAGGTCTTCGCATGACCAATTTTTACGTTTTTTTTTACATGGGATCAAAGTATATGGAAAATAGGGAAAGCATGAAAGACGACATGAACGTTTTTTATTCCAGTTTCACTGGCTTCAAAAAATTTTGAAATTTTCTCGGTAGCAGTTGTGAACATAGAAATATATATTGTAAATAATAATTAGATGAAAAATTCCTCACATTCCTTGAGTTTTAGAGTCAAAATTTTTGTATTTTAAATATTATTAAGTTTTTTCCATAAAAAAAATTTTGGCAAAAAATTTATATTTTCCATACACCATTTTCTTTAATTTTGAGCTACCAAAAAAACTTTAGTTAAGGTTCCAAGTTTCTAATTGCATAATAATATTTTTCTGATACACGTAGTAAGAAAATAATGAAAATCTTCTACATAAAATTGTAAGATGTTACTTGCTATGAAAATATTTTTATATCAAAAAAAAAGTATAGTACTGCTAAACTATTCCGGCCAAAAATTTTATATTTTCCATACACAATTTTTTATATTTTTTATATAGCTATCAAGAAAAAATTTTAGTTAAGCTTCTACGTTTCTAGTTACAGAATAACATATTTCTGGTACATTTAGTATGAAAATGATGAAAATCCACTTATTAAATTGTGAGATGTTACTTTGCTATGAAAATTTTTTTTTCTTCTAATAATACCGATTTTCACTACGAAAACGGTAGTGATTTACATTTTTTAAATTTTACAGGCATATAATGTTTCTTTTTCAAATATTATCTAAAGTTCTTGTCAAAAAAACAGTATAGCACTACTTAACAACTTCAGCAAAAAACTTTATATTTTCCATACATAACTTTTTATACTTTTTAGATACCAGGAAAAACCTTTGGTTAAGGTTCGAAGTTCCTAGTTAGAAAATAACATTTTCTTCATACACTCAATCAGACAGTAATAAAAATCTACTAATTAAATTGTAAGATGTTATTTTGCGATAAAAATATTTTTTGTTAATGATGGCGATTATTACTACAAAAATGGTAGTGATTTTTGCACTCATTACATTGTGAATTAGTTTTTTGGAAACAAAGTCGATGGAAAATAAAGGATAGCACTTATAAAAAAATCGTAGAAGTTGAGGACATAGAAATTTCGTGAATGATAATAAGATGAAAAATTCTTCACATTCTTTAAGCTTTGCAGTCAAAATTTTTGTATTTTGAATATTATCCAAAGTTTATTACCTAAAAACAGTATAGCGTATTACTATTTTCCATACACAATTTTTTATACTTTTAAGCTAACAAGAAAAAAATTAAGTGAAGGTTCTAAGTTTCTATAATTATCCAGTTGAAAAATTTGATCCCAGGAGCCAAATCGTTAAAAAACAAACTCTTCATCCAATCTTCTTTTAAATTTTATTCTAGCTTTCGGCCCTTAATTGTGGCCCTCATCAGGAAATATCCTTTCTACATTCAATTCCACATCATTCAATGCCAACTACGCATTTTTCAACCCTGTCGTGGCCTAAAGCATCCTTCACATGAATAAATGAATTGGTGATTATTATTCCCGATATATTGAATCATAGATTCTATCGCTGACTGCTGAAGTGATTAGAAAGTTTTACTAGTCCCTTCATACTTTATAAAGTTTTTTTGTACTTCCAGTCGTTGAAATCGTAAGATAGAAAGAAGAAAATAATTTATTGACTTGACATGTGTCCCACTGTTGCAAAGGGTTTGACTTCTTCTTTTCTTTTTCGACGACCTAGTTTGAAAAGTTTCTCCCTTATGATGTGGAATTGAATGTAGAAAGGATATTTCCTGATGAGGGCCACAATTAAGGGCCAAAAGCTAGAATAAAAATTTAAAAGAAGATTGGATGAAGAGTTTGTTTTTTCACGATTTGACTCCTGGGATCGAATTTTTCAACTGGATAATTAAAGAAAATAAGGAGCAATAGGATTCTTTCTATGTTTCTAATTACAGAATATATTTTTTTTGGTACACTTTGTATGAAAATAATGAAAATCTACTTAATAAATTGAAAGATGTTACTTTGATATGATAATAGTTTTACCTCAAAAAATAATGAGGTTTACTACGAAAATGGTAATTTTGGTACTCATTATCCTAATATTGTTTATTATTTACTTGGGGACAAAGTCGATTAAAAATAGGGGATAGTATTCGTGAAATGTACGATTTTAACTCCAGTTTCACTAGTTCAAAAAATTTTGCAATCTTCTGGGTAAATGGCTGTAAAGTTTGACAGTCAAAATGCTTCTATTTTCAATATTATCTAAAGTCTTTTACCAAAAAACAGTATATTGTATGAGTATAGTATGCTAGTAAAATATCAACTTTTTCAGCAGAAAATTTCATATTTTCCTTACACCATTTTCATACTTTTTAGATTCCAAGAAAAAATTTTAGTTAATGTTGGGGACAAAGTCGATTTGAAATAAGGGATAGCATTCATAAAATGTATGATTTGTATTCCAGTTTCAATAGCTTCAAAAAATTTTGAAATCTTCAGGGTAAAAGTAGTGCACATTTAAATATTGTGAATAATATTCAGATGAAAAATTCTTCACATATCTTAGGTTTTAAAGTCAAAATGTTTCTATTTCAAATATTTTCTACATTTTTTACAAAAAAAAGTAGGTATATTGTATAACTACCAGTCGAATAGCAACTATGTCAGCAGAAAATTTTATATTTTTTATCCATGTATTGATTAATCATAAAATAATAATAGTGAATTTTTCAATGATTCATTAGTGAGTGAATCAGAGTTGATTTTTTTTTTTCGATATAGTCAATTTTTACTGGTAAACAAATATACGATTTCATTTATAATTTCACTTGCTGGAAAAATGTTTCAAAATCATCTAAGTGAAAATACGGAAAGTATAAATATCGCAAACAATAGTTAACTAAATATATCGAATCTCTTTAATTTTTATAGTGGGAATATTACTTTTTTGAATATTCTAAATGGTTTCTTGTTTTTCTTATCAAAAAGCAGTAAAGTGTATTATCATTTCTAAGATAGTAGCCCATTTCAATGCAGGAGAATCATTTTATTTGAAATACATCATAATTATTTGTGAACTAGTTTTCTGAACAGTTCAGATGTACTTATTGGATCAGAAATAACTTCATTTTAGCACAAATTTTTCTATTTTATATACATGATTTAATGTATTTTCAAACCTCCAAGAAATTACGTTTCTAAAGGTGCCAGGTTTCTAGTGATAAAAAATCACTTATTTTTTTTGCACTTATTTTGAAAATAATTAGTACGTTAATTTTTTTAAAGTAACGAATATGTCTACTACCAAAATGCCAATAATTTTTGCACTAATTATCCTAATCATTTGTTTTACCTACATAAAGAAAATGTACAATTTCGATAAAAGTTTGACTGAATGAAAAAAATTTGGAATCTGGGTAAAAATAGTACAAATTAAATTATTGTAAATAAAAGTTGACTAAAAAAATCTTCGTGAGCCTTGAGTTTTTATAGTTTAAATGTTGGGTACTATTTGAAATTTTTCTAAGAATTTCTTGTTTATTCTACCAAAGAGCATTTTCATTGAAAAAATCTGAATGTTTTTCTACGACTAACATTATGGTCATTTTCAGACATATGAATAGTTTATTTGTACTTTTCATGGAAAATACGAGTAAGTACAAATTATCTTCTAGGAAAATTTTTTTCCATATTTATAATCTCATTTCAGTTGTGATTCCATTAGCTTGGAAAAATCTCTTAAGTTTTTCCGTGAAAGTATTCAAAATTAAACGTTTTTTCACTCTGAAAATATTTTTTATTTTACAAAATAGTTGTTCCTACTTCTGAGATAGTAGTTATTTGTGAAGTAATCATTTTAATATTGTTTATTTACTTATTATATGTTCAATACATTAATTGCAGCAAAAAATTTTGTATGTAAGATGGTTCGTTTTAACTATGATTTGAATAGCTAGAAAAATTTTCGGATCTCTAAATTTTCGAATTTCTAGAGAAATTCCCTGATGATGAAATGATTTTTCAACTTTTTAGAAAAATTTCATCTACATCCTGAAAAAATTCAAGAAAATTTCATGGGAATTAAGCATGCAAGAAGATTAAACCGAAAAATAAGTTCGATACAATTTTTTACCTACCAACAATTCTATGCATACGTGACTTGGAATGAAAGAAGAAGCTTTTGCACTTTCAAAAATGACTTTCCAACACAAAAACCAATTTGTAAATAAGGATCACCTTTAAGATGAATAGTTACGGCTCGTTCATTCCTTCACATTTTTGCTAAACTTACATTCATTCCACATTTATTTCAGTTTTTTACATACAATGTGTCTTTCAACATAATAATTTAAATATTGACTTTCCAGTTGTAGAATTTTTCTTGATCTCAAATTAGTCACATCAAGATAAATTACCGATGCACCAAAAAAAAATAATGAATTTTTTTCATATTGACGAAAACAATCAGAAGTTTGAGAACTTCTTTCAGTTTATCTAAATTTCATAAATGAGTTGAGTAGTCTGAAAAAATAAAAATGAATTTTTCAAAGTTTCCAATGACCTAAAAAATACGAAATCCTACAAATTATCAAGCATTTCTTAAATTGATGTCAATTTTACGGTCGTAGAAAAAATTTAGAAATTCCTCCCAAGTGTTCCAAATGTTTCTAATAGATCTCCCATCGAAAGTAGGAAAAGTGAAAACCGATCCTGGTTTTCGTCAATAGATTTCGATTTTTCGCCTAGCGAGGTTCCACAAAATCATTACCATAATAAGAGATTGAGTTATAAAGAATTCTTAGGAAAAATCTTCCTTTTTTTATGAAACTCCATTGATACTTTGTCGCAACAAGTTCACAAACCTTGAAAAATCCGGGTCGGGATCTTCCTTAAATTTAAATTTTCATGGAAACTGAAAGTTAATTATTCATTGGTCTAAGGTATCAAGGTTCTTGTTTACTTTCACATTTTTAAGAACTTCAAAATTTTAGGGAAACGCATAGTTAGGAATATTACGAAACGAATAGATCGTTTAAACTTTTTTAGACCAATTTTAAATTGTTACTCGAATAGTAAATGATTATTTGTTAATTATTCAACTGCCAAAAAGATGGATTAGTTGTATTTAATTATTTTGCTTATACCAGTTTTTGCACTTGTGGCCGTTTTAAGTCACATACAGTATATCCTGTATGATATAGAATACATTTTTTTGTTCTATTTTTATATCATACATAGTCATCTAATTTTATAAAATAATATTTATTGGTTTTTCATCCATAATAGAGAAAAAAAACTAAAATAGTCATAAATAATTATTTTTAATTATAATTTTTCGTCTTGGACATACTAAGGAATATTTTTATGAAGAAAAAATGTAATTCTGTACTTTTTTGCCTTTATAACTTTTTTCCAATTGACAATATTCATTATTTTATTTGTTTTTTCGACAGTTCTTAATTTGATCAGTCATGATTACTTATTTTGTAATACTTTTTTTTGTTTATTGCTTTATTGATTATAATTTTCATTTTCTAAGCTTTAGTCGACAATTTTAATTTTACAGCATTAAAAAAACGTAAACAATTAAGCATCATTATAAATATTTGAATACTGTATTTTTTTTTCAGACAAAGAATTCATAAAGGATTTTAAAGATATGCATAAATGTCGAGAAGTTTGAGATATTGAATATTTTCAACTTGATTCATTATGTAAAAGCAATTTTACCTTAATTTTAATTCAAAATTTTTCAAAAATATAAATTCCTTTTCCAAACATCGATATTGCACTAACGCTAGAAATGATAAAAAAAATGAAGCAAAATCGTAATTTCATGAGAAAATCGTGAAAAAAAAAAAAAAAAAAAAAAAAAAAAAAACAAGTATTTTCTAGGAAATTTTTTAAAGATAACAGATAAAATTCTAAAACATTTTTCTAGTTTCTATCAGGTACAGCAGGATTTCATTAATATTCCATTAGTCTGAAGGGGAACGAACAACATGAAATTCGAGATCAATATTTTATTCAGCGATACACTACAAAAAAACGGAAGTTTTTTTTTCTTCGATGATACGAAAAAACATTCTGGAGTCGTTAGATGTTTGAATAATGTTTGAATTAATTCCGAAAGTAGAAAACTAGTGTTTTAGATCTTTTTTTATCGTATTCAAACGATTTTTTCGATCAAATATTTAAGTTTGACCTCATTTAGGACAAGATGTATTGAATAACTGGATATACACTCGAAATTCCAAAAAAGTTGTAAAACATGTAGAAGTAAAATAAAAGCTGGAATATTTTGCCAATTTATGAAAATACAAAAGCTAAAGAATACATATATAATAAACAATAAATATTTTATAACATTCATTTCATTTTATTATCAATTCACCTAGTAAAAGGGAAAGGAGAAATTTAGATAAAACTGAAGTATGCGTACTTCATTAACTCGTAAAAGGAATTATCATTCTCATTCTTGGAACATATACGCATAATGATTCGAGACGGAATGGGCTATGAGTCTGTATCATTAGCATTCGGTCAGTTTTGCAGCAACGTGTTCCTAAAACTGGCTGTACATATGTATATTTAAAATTTACGAAAAAGTAGGAAACTCTGAACACATTCCTAATCCACGATTTAAGAAAAAGAGTTTTCGTACATATTTTACTAAAAGTATACGTAACATGTGCAATAAACAAATCCAATCATTCAATTAGATATGATGAATCTCAACTATATTTCATGAAAATAACAATCACTACAGATTTATAGTACGTTTATATTTTGAAAATATATAATTTTTCATTATTTTTATCTAGAATAATTGATGAACATGTATAAAAGTCAGTTTTTTAGATTTTTTTAAATTTTGAAAGTATTTTGCGGTTTCAATAATTTTTACGCTCTAACGGTTTCGGTAATAATTTTGTCATCATTTTGAAACCACTATTCCAATCAGTGATATCTCGCTATTAAAATCAGGGACGATTTCTTTGATTTAATCACTGTAATTTAAAGACATTGTTCAAAATAGTAAGAAAACAGTTAAAATTCATTTGATACATAACGTGTTTGCAAAATTTTTCTATAGAGTTTTCGATAATTTTTGGTTCTGAATTAATGATTCCCTGGACAAAGACAACATGCAATTCGTTTATTAAACTTTTATAGATATCTACTATTTCATGTTCCAGATTGAAAGGCTTTGATTTCAAGTATTTGATAAAATTTTCCTTAAATATGTAGTACCTATTTAATACATAGATTATCATTGCTTTCGGAATTTCGTACTTTTTTTCAGTGTTTATAAATTTAACGGATTTTCTAGCATTTTCATGAATTGTATTTAGATTGAAAGGATTGAATGCTTAAGGATAAAAAATTTTATAGATTTATAGTATTAACAGTGATTTTCTGAAAAAATTATATCAGAAGTAAGTTACAATGTTTTTAATATTTTTACTACTTGAATTTTTTTCATTTTTCAACATTTACGAAATTTCATATTGTTTCTACTTTTTAAATCGATATCTAATATGTACTTTTATAGACTACTATGCAAATTTTTAAAATGTGATGCTCTGACTTTCAAAATTTTACAGAATAAAAGTATTCAGAAAAATATTTCTAAATTAGGTATTTTAAAAGATTCCTAATGTTTCATTAATTTCAAGTACTTTGAATATTTTTCTTACTTTTTCAGTATTTATACCATCCGGAGGATTTTCTGATATTTCCATATTTATTTCTGTCTTGGTTTTCTAAATTAGATGCTCTAGAATTCTAAGTTCTTTAGATTTTAGAGAATATTATGGATTATGGATATTATGAATGTTCGAGAGAACTTCATGTTAGTTAGTTTTTTTAATTCATAGACTTCTATTATTTATCGTACTTTTACGCATTTATGAAATTTTTTTTTAGATTTTCCAGTTCTTCAATGGATTACTATTCAGATACATATTTTGAATTCAATTGTTAGCAATTTCAATTTTCAATATTGGAAGTATTTGAATAAACTTTTCAAAATAACAGTATCTTCATTAATTTCCAGTATCTTTATTGTTTCATATATTTATTAAACTAATTTATACAATTCGTAGAATTTTCAAAAAATAATCTCTGTAGAGATTTATTTGATTCTATGAACTAGGATTCAAAGTTTTTATATTAAGGGTAATTTTCTAAATTAAAAAAAATGTATACCTACATAGATTCTACACTTCTAGATATTTTTTATTTTCTACTCTTCGCATTTCAAAAAATTGTTAAAATTCTGAACGTTTCTCTAATATTTTTATGGGTTTCAAACATAGATTAATTAAATTTGACGCTCTTTCTTCATTGTTCTTTTTACTGAAGCATTACCTACCTTTCATAACGAAATATTTCTGTAGCTTCCCGGCATAACTGACAAAGTCACACATGCCATAAGGCTCATTTTACATGATATTCTGATGAAATTTTAAACTTTATGGCATGTGTGACTTAGTTGGTTATGCCAGGAAGCCACAGATTTATTACTTATAAGTAATAAATATTTAATATTCAATATTTTATATTTTATATTAAATATTAAATATTTACTCAAAATATGTAAGTAGATCCAAATCTATATTCTTCCCTGCCCCTTGATGGGCCTGTGAAACATGCATTATGAGACATACATACATCATCGTAAACATTGCAAAGAGTCCCGTGTCTACAATAATACAGGGTGTAGCTCTCGAAACAGCCTAGCAAGAAATTGCCGTCGTCTTGCCGATTGTGACGAACGGCCCAGTATTGGCGCAGCTTCGATGTACGACCGTCGCCAGCCGACATGTGCCCAATATCGGCAAAACAGTCGAACCAGTGTGGGTACGATTTTTTAGTGTATGTCGGCGCGGAGTTCACCATCAGTATTAAGCCACCATTGGCAACTCAAGCGAACCAGTACCGGTCCGATGTTAAGGTAGTAATGGGTGCCGTTTAAACAGTTGCCAGTGTTGGCCTAGTATTGATTGGCGTTATCATTTCGGTACTGCGCCAAGGTCGAATGCCGACGGTCGAACAACGGCTGCCGTGATTGGCCCAGTATCGGGCCGGTCGTCAATTTCTTTCTGGGAGTGTTACGGAAAAAATTCCGTAAGATCCCTAAGCATTAAGTCGAAGAAAATTCTAGTCATCATACGTACCATACCTTTTATTTTTCCATCTATCATCATTTGTCACGATCGTCATTCGTCATTTGCATGCGGGGGTCTTTGTCCTGACGAATAGGGCCTGTGTCTAATTATAATAATTTCACTTTGATGCGGCTTTCCAGGACCATTTTCAAAGAACGCGGCATAAAAACAGCTTATAAAAGACAGTTTTACATAATCGGATTCAGCACGATAATTTTTTTTTCCCGAAAGAAAAAAAAATGATTGAAATTCTTCAAATGTGGGAAATGTGCGTCATTGCCTTTTTGTTGGTGTTTTGAGATTCCGAGATTCAAAATAATAAAGAAAAACGTTTTCTGTTTAATGAATGTCTTTGTTGTCATTTTGTCAACATGTGAGTTTGGCTGGTGAAAAGATACATGTTTTTATTTTCATGGGAGTTGTTGTTTCAAATCCTTCGATGTCTGCGTCTGATATTCAAGATTTGAAGTTTTGAAAAATACGAAAAAAACAAAATTATTTTCCTATTTTTTTTTATTAATAACGCAATAATAGAATTTTACAATTTGAATCAACGTAAATTTTCAAAATGACCGCCTCCTTGTTGAAGACATTCTTCAAGTCTCGATCGAAGTCCATTCCTAACATTTTCAAGCATCTCAGGAGTAACTTCAGCGCACGCTTCTATGATACGTCTCCTCAACTCTTGAACGTTTGGAATTTCCTCGTCGTAAATGCGTGATTTCACAAAACCCCATAAGAAAAAATCCAATGGATTTAGGTCTGGCGAGCGAGGTGGCCAACTTATTTGCTCGCTGTAAGTTCCAATAATCCGAGTGGCGAAAATAGCATTTAAGAAATTGCGAGTCGCGTGCGCATTGTGTGCAGGAGCACCATCCTGTTGGTATCACAGCGGTCCCTGTTCAACACAGTCAAATTTAGGGTTTAAAAAAGCGGAAAATAGATTTTTGATCCTCTTACGTTTGTTTTCATAGAATTGATTTGTTTGTGTGTTTGTTTGTTTTTTTTTTTTCATTTTCTAATTTTAAAAATTATTTTTTTACTCACATCAAGGTCAAGCTGATCAGTAGCTGGCATGAGTTGGTCAATGATTAGATCGAGGTACACCCTTGCTGTGAGTCTTTCTTCAATAAAAAAAGGGGCCGATGACTCGATCTCCAATGATCCCACACCAGACGTTTAACGTTTGTCGATTCTGCATTTGGGTTTGCATCATCATGTGCGGATTGACGGTAGACCAATAGTTCATAACGAACGTGCATTCGTCGGTACATAGGATGTGTCGCAAAATATTTGGGTCATTTTGAAGTCTCTCTAATGTGACTCTACACGTTGTACTGCGACGATCGAAATCTCCACCGTGTAGTCGCTGATGCTCTCATATTTTATAAGGGTGGTATCCATTTTTTCGGAGTATTCTCCCGACTGTGGTAAAATGGATGCCAACTAGTCTAGCTCGTTTTCTAAGACTCATCAAAGAATTGTCTGCAGCATATTGTAGAATACGTTGCTCCAATTCCGGATTAATGACACGATTCGGTTGGTGATATGGCTGAGGTGTCAAAACTCCTACTTCTTCGAAGGCCTTCACAATGCGCCGAACTCTTTCGGGGTTCGGGTAAGATTTGCGATCAGGAAACGATACGTGATATAGTTGCGAAACACCAGCAAACGAGCACCCACGATAATAATGTTGAACCATCTACAACCTTTCCCTCCAGTTATGAACGACATTTGGCATTTTTCATAAAAAATTGGACACACGAACTTTGGAACACAAAAACACGACACGAAAAATGATCGCACAGGTTTTAGCACCGAGACTGTTAACGGACGAAAACGAACTGAACAGAAAACGTTTACCTTTATTATTTTGAATCTCGGAATCTCAAAACACCAACAAAAAGGCAATGACGCACATTTCCCACATTTAAAGAATTTCAATCATTTCTTTTCTTTCGGGAAAAAAAATTATCGTGCTGAATTCGATTATGTAAAACTGTCTTTCATAAGCTGTTTTTATGCCGCGTTCTTTGAAAATGGTCCTGGAAAGCCGCATCAAAGTGAAATTATTATAATTAGACACAGGCCCTATTCGTCAGGACAAAGACCCCCGCATGCAAATGAGGAATGACGAACGTGACAAATGATGATGGACGGAAAAATAAAAGGTATGGTCCGTATGATAACTAGAATTTTCTTCGACTTAATGCTTAGGGATCTTACGGAAGTTTTTCTGTAACACCCCGATCGACAAAATTTATCAGCCATTATCGGTCGCATATAGAGGCGATGTTAATCTTGGAACGGATGGCCTATATAGGCCAACTTACAATGGATGAATATCAGTCCAAAAACGGTCAGCCTACATAGGCCACCGTAAATCAGAGCTATGTTGGCACTATGACGCTCAGCTTCTATAGGCCACTTCCTATGTTGAGCCAATGTTTGTTTCACTACATCCAGCCTACATAGGATATCCTTTTCACGGGTGATGTTGAATTTGTAACGGCCAGGCTATATAGGTTAACCTACATGATAACATAATAAAGTAATGTAAATTTTGAACATTCGCGCGCTCTCCCCAAGCGCTCACCAGATGGCTGCTGGTTTTTTTCTCATGTTTCAAGTATTGTCTAGAATGCTTAAAGATCTTTATTCATTCGGCGTGCTGGCCTATGAAGTCTGTATCTTACATAGCTTACATAGTCCGTATCAAAGAACTCAGATCTCTAGATCTAAGTTCTTTGTCCGTATGTTGTATAGCCTATACAGTCTGTAAATTATTTGTCATGTTTGACTCTATATTGTGTGGCCTATATAGCCACTATATATAGTGGGTGGCTATATAGGTAAGCATGACACTTCCTATTTACATGCTATATATGCATGACCTATGAAGTCTGTATCTAATCTGGCCTATATAGTCTGTACATTATTTGCCATCTATAGACTCTACATTGCGTGGCCTATATAGCCACTATGCAGATGAGCGTTACACTTCCTCCCGATCACAGCGAAATACAGGTCCTATATCAGTCTGATGTTGGCCATGTTGCCCATTCGATATCGATCCTATAAAAAAGTGTAACGCTGCTCAATATCGCTCCTACTTCGGCTGTATCTCGCCGTATCGCTCCGACATTGTTCAGACATATCTTAGTCTACATCGCCCCTGTATAGATCAATCAATGTCGTATATACGTTGAATGACCTATAAAATGGCGATGTTGAATTATTTATGTCAGAGCAATGTCAGAGCGATACACCTAGATACAGTCGATGTAGGAGCGATATTGAGCAGCGTTAAAGCCCCATTACATGGAGCGAGCGACGAGCGACGGCGACAAACCTCAGCGACGAGCGACGTGGAATATCAATGCGCGCGCATGAAATGCAATTGGTGTTATATATAGTGTGGTGTAGTGTGTAAACAACAACAGTGTCCTGTCAAAACGTGAGAGTCATTTACCGCGGATGAAATTTCATAAATGTGAGTAAAACAAGAGAATCCTTGATATTCAAAAAATTTCTCGAAGTTTAGAAAATTATTTGAAGATTCTAAGATTCTTACATAAACCTTATTAATAAATTTTTTTGAAAAATTATATTTTACAGTTCATTACTAACAGAGTATGGTTGTAATATAAATACGTTTACTAATTCACATATTCGCAAAGTACTTAAAAAAAAAACAGTAATATAAGGTGATGAATTTGTCAAATACATCAAATTTTTAATCTTAGTTTACTTTCAAGTGCATCTTCAAAACACAAATGTTTGTATGATTTTATAAATATTATCAAAATATGCATGATTATTTTTTTTTCAATCAAGTTCTATAAATTGATTCAAAATTTGTTATTTTATGAACAAGTTGTACATGTCTTACTAAAATTCGGTAACATCTTTATTTTTATTTGAAATATTTAATTGTTCTGAAAAAACCTATATTCTAATGAACTACTCTAATGGAAGGCAATTGTACGACTTGCACTTCATTTCACCATATACTTTCTCGTGTTTTTCTGTATGATTAACTACAACACATCATGTTCTAGAATAAGGACAGAATTCATTTCATTTTTTTGCTTCTTTTATTTTTGTGCTATTTAAATTATTAGCAATGAGTTATTTTGTTAGAAGCAAATTTCTCCTTGGTATACAAGTAAAAAAAATGCTGTAAAAAATATGAATGTAAATTAACATTAAGCATGGAGAAAGGCAAAAAACAATTTTTAACAATTGTGCATGATATGAAAAACAATAAGTATTCTCTTCAAACTTTTATCTTCGTTTGTGAAGAGTAGTTTCCAAATCGTTGTTAATTTATTTTTGTCATTCATTTTGTCAGTAATCCTCACAAAATGGAAAGGAAATATGCTCTGTGGGCTCATAAGAACAGCCAACAACTTGAAGAGTGGCACCATCGGAGAAAACAAACTCTACTGTCAGCAGCGCTGTGTCTTTTAACTGTAGTACAGCATCAAAGGGAAAGGAAAAAAGAAAGGAAAATGTGGGTCACAAGGTTATTACAACTTCGCCCTGTACATGGTTTTTTTCATGCAATGAAAAAAATGTAATAAAAAAAATGTAATAAAAAGTATTTGCGTTGCATAAACACAACAGCGCCTTAGTAAATAATTTATATTGTTATTCACCTACAACAATCATTTTCCTTATTTTATATGTATTTTTTTTTGGTTTCTATTTTTTGACTTATGTTTTTTTGTATACTTCCTTCTTTTTTCTTTTTTTTTCTATTCTAACACATTGATAAGTTTTAATAAGTTTTAAAAATAATCAAAAATAATCAAAATAAGCGAAACGTATTTAACATCTATAATTTCTATTGATTTTGAACTTCGAAACTGTATCTTCTAGTACTACAACAAAATTTTCAGTCATTTTATCCCGAATTATGAAAGAAGGAACAAAGTTTTTTGACCTAGCCTTTGTGAAAGCTTTGATTTTGAAATTTAAAATAGAATAAAAAATTATTGTGATTGCTTGCATAAATTTTTTGCTGGACATTTCCAGTTATGATAATGAAAATGAATTTTCAATTGTAATGAATATGTCATATGTCAATGAACGTATCAACATTTTTGAAATAATTTATCAAAGGAGCATATATATCTATGCTTCTTTGAATATAATCATCAATAAAATTAGTTTAAGAATCTGTGTAACATAGAATAGTTCGACGGTGGAATTTTTCAAGCTGTATATACATACTATTTAGATTTTCAGCAATTTTTTTCCACGCGGGTCCAATACTTTTCGGCCCCCGAAGCTTAGTTGGAAGGGTTATATCATAAAGGCATCGATGTTTTTCCACTTCGTCGATCAAGTTTTCTAAATCCCAGATTTCTTCATTATGCAAGCGCCTTTTTTTACAAATTTTTTGGCTTGTAGATGACTGCTCGTCAACTGTGTCATCATTCGGTTCTTGTTGGTCAATGGTGTTGGGGGGTTCTCCGGCTTCCTCCAAATTTTTTCTTGGATTCAAATCGGCTTCACTTACATACATTAATTGACCATCGTCATCGCGTACGAGACAAAATCCGCTTTCTGCAAGCGTATAAATATAAATTATCATTGAAAAAATACAGGGTGTAATTTAAACTCGATTACATTTTTTGATTTTGAGTATTGTAAAAAGTGTATAAACAAAAATATGATATTTTCATAAATTGAGAATTTAAAATTACCTGTACGTGGATACAAATAACCGGATTCGGTAATTAAAAACTATTACAATCTGCACCTAAACAGTTCGAATGGTTGGCAATGTTTGTTTCTTTAACGGGCTCGACGCAGATGATGCACACATATTCACGTTCCATTTCACGTTCCAAATCAAAATAAATGCGTAATCAGCGCACACGTTGTTTTGATGGAGGGTAAATAAAAACAATAACAAAAATGCTACTCGCACGTCGCTCGAGTGTTTTCTCAAACAGCTGAAAAAATGCGCAGAACGTATTGCGCATCATCGCTCGTCGCTGACCCTTGTCGCCGTCGCTCGTCGCTCGCTCCATGTAATGGCACCCTTACACTTTTTTATGGAATCGATATCGATTGTCCACGATTAATCAATATTGGCCTAGATTTCGCTGTGATCGGGCTATGTACATGCAATATAGGCATGGCCTATGAAGTTTGTATCTAATGTGGCCTATATAGTCTGTACATTATTTGTCATGTATAGGCTCTATATTGCGTGGCCTATATAGCCACTATATAGATGAGCGTTACACTTCCTATGTAGACACTATATAGGCTATACCTTGCTGGCCAATATTGCCACCTCGGAAGGCCGATATTGCTCCTATATAGAAAAGGTAGATTTTGTCACTCGGGCCTGTTTCAAGAGCTACACCCTGTATATAACATATTCAAACTATCGGCGGATACACCAAAAAACATGAAACCACATGAAAATTTTCATTAGCATCCTTTCCACTCCATCACCCTTCCTCCTCTTCCTTCGACACAATCGACACCAGCCCGACCCGAAACTCCCACGTGATTGTTCCTCGTTCCTGCCTCTTCCGAGGTCGTCTGATGGGGCCATAGATCTATAAGATCTATGAATGGGGCCCGTATGAAACGTAGAGAACAGGAAATATAACTTTGGTGGAAGGGGTACGTCTCGAATTCTCGTTAGCTACGCCCGAAAAAACCTGTTCCTCGAACACCACGCAGAACGCTAAAACTCGTTTCTGCGCCGATCCACGTGCGGTCCACGTGCATCTTTGTCTCTCGTGACTCTGAAGTCCCATAAGAGCCTATGTAACCCAAATTCATCGCTCTGTATCTCTCTTCTGTCTCTTTTCTTTAGAGGGAGAAGCATAGGATTTCAAATGAAAACTAGCGCCTCCGTGGCTAACCCGTAAACTAATACTTGGGTAAGCTAACCCGTGGAACTTCAGAGCCACTGGTTGAATTTGTACCTCGTTGAATTTGTTTTGATGGGAAAGTGCTAGAAGGGAGGGGCGGCGCAGAAGCGAGTTCTAGCGTTCTGCGCGGTGTTTAGAAAACTGGTTTGTGGGGGGCAGCTTACGAGGGATCGAGACGTGTTGAGAAGCATAGCAAGGGATAGGGAGTTATATTTCTTGTTCTCTACGTTTCATAGGGGCCCGCAACAGGGGGGTAAAACTCTCGAAAAAAGTGGCACCGAAAATCTAGCCTTACCTGACGGGAGGTGATGGGCGAGCGGGGAGAATCAGCTGTTTGAGAAATCGTCATCAGATTGGCGGATTTCAAAATTCCCGCCGCGTAAAGTAGTTCCCGGGGACAAAACTCGCGGCACTGCGATCGAATCAGCTCTGAATTACGGAGACCATTGGGCATATGAGAGTTTTACCCCCCTGGCCCGCAACCTGTGTACCCAGAGGGATTGAAAGATATTTTGCGGATGTCACCTCAAATTTTCTCTAATTTTTGAAAATTTTGTAATTGAACTCAGAAAATTGGCTCCGATTAAATTTTGGCTGGTTTTTCTTTATCCATGACAGAAAAATCAGTTGTTTTCTGATGCACTGAACAAAGAAGTGGAATTCTCACTGATTGCAATTTAGAGGGTACACTCTCAGATATTTATTGAATCGAAGAGATAGTCTTTGAAACAGATTGCAGAGGCTGTCTATTAAATTGTTCATCAAATTAATGAGTGAATCTAAGAAAAAAATATCACAAATATTAAAATCAGTTTATCTCTAAATCGTTTCTCAATCGAAACGGATATATAAATGCTTTTTTAAATGTAAGTGCTGTTGATGAAAATGCCTATGAAAATTTTACTGATAAATTCTTGTTCGGTTTTTCCTCTCAGTAACTCAACATGCTTTTAAAACATTTGCTTTGAAACTTTTTATACAATTTTTCCCAAAAGTTAGAGTAGAAAAATGTTTGTCACAATATTAAATAAATGTGATGAAAAAGTATATGAATTTTTTTCCAAATTTTCTAGTTCTCGTATAAATTAGTTTTCAAATGTATTCAATTCAATGGTTAGAAATTAAAAATTTCAGTGGATTTTAAGTATTCCAATGGCTTTTTCAGAAGAAAGTATCTTAATTAACTTCCAATACTAATCAGTGAACGGATCGAATAACCGGGCGAGACGCGTGACCCCTCGCAGCCAGTAGGAAGAATGTTTAGAGAAATGGCATAAAAGCGCGAGAATTGATCCGCGGGTTGAATTTTTCACTTTGTTCAACTCGCTGTTTCTTTGCTTATTTTCATCCGATTTACCTAATATTTACATCAAAATGCTCGTATTACTTCTGTAAAATTAAGTTGTGATTCGACATGTTTGTTTGTTTATAAGTGAGCAATTACGTATCAACGCTCGAAACTTGGCCTAGCGTTTGTTTATTTATCCCGTTTTTACAAATAGCAGTAAACTTGTCCGGATTTCCTTAATTTTGAATATAAAATATCATTCTATAATTATTTTTTAACAAGTTGAACAAATCAAAGTATGATAATCTGGTTCCAAATTACCTCTACTTTCTTTATTGCTTACCTATAAATAAACAAACATCTCGAAAATACGAGCATTTTCATATAAATATCAAGTAAATCGGGTGAAAATAAGCAAAAAAACATCGAATTGAACAAGATAAAAAATTCAATCCGAATATACTCCTCGCGCTTTCATGCCGTTTCTCTAACCATTCTGCCTACTGGCTGCGAGGGGTCACGTGTCTCACCCGGTTATTCGATCCGTTCACTGACTTTTATTATTTCATATATTTACCAAATCACTTAATTGCATGTTCTAGGAAAATTTTTTGTAACGATTTATAGAATTCCATTAACTCAGGTTCGAAGTTTTTTATATTTTGAATAATTTCTTGAACTTTTGAAAAATTAAATACATGTATGGGTAAATTATGATCTAAAGATTTTTTTTTCTTATGCTTTTTATTTCTAAGTAATTGTTATAAAACTCTGCGTCTTTCTCTAGTATTTTCATGGTTTTTGACGTAGATTTATAGAATTTATTTATATCATTAATGAGGGGTGGCAGTTCTATATGTGGTAACTGACATTTTATGGATTTTTCAGGAGGGGGAAAAAATCTTATCGTTTCGATAATTTTCAAATAAAAATCTGAATAAAGAAAATAAGTTGCCTACCTAGATTCCAATAAGCTGTGAAAGTTTGAGAAACCTATTATTGAAAAAATAAAACATTGCTACCATTTAAAGTTAAAACAATGGTAACTGCAGGGATAGTGTTCATTCTAAAAGTGGTATAAACTGACAGAATCCAGGTACAAAGATTCTAGCTGCATTAAAATCAGAAAATTTTCATTTTACTTCACAATTTCTTGCAAATGAGAACGTTGTTGCGGAGGAAAGTAAGTAACCTTTTTTTGAAGGTCTTTCTTTTTTTCATCGCTGAGACCCTTTCTCCAGACAAGTGAGATTTTGAAGTCGTGAGGTTTTTCATCGATTTTCCTGTCGAAAAAAAATTATTTCACTTGTAACGTGGATCAGCTTGTACAGCAAAACAAAAACAATGAGAAATTTTGACAAACTACTGGTACTACAGTATGTTAATGAATAAAATGTTGTCATACCAATCAGTTTTAACAAATTATTGTAGGTTCTTGTTTCTACAAGAGACATATGTTTTTCATAGTTTTTTTGGATGCTAAAAAAAAATTCAACAATATTTCTGCATAATTACTATGTTTAAACTATTGGTTCGAACAAAATATTGCAAAATTTTATTCGAACATTATATATATGCTTTTCATAGGTTTTTTGGTCGCTTATCGACAATTTACCATCACTTCTGTAGAATTGATTTGCTTTAAACAATTCGCATTAACAAATTATTGTAGAATTAAGCTTCTAAAAAATATATGTTTTTCAAAGTTTTCTGGGTTGCTGAACAAGAATTTGAATTTTTTTTGCGAAACAAATTTTTCTGCCACCACTATCCCCACCGGAGCTCGAGTCACTCCGGCGATGCTTCCAATGCTTCTCTTTTTTTTTTCGTTGAATATTTTCGTCGAATAGAAAATTCTTGCAGTTTCGTACTTTTTACACATACAGAGATCAGAAACTGGATGCAATTTTTTCGTAATCGCAATAATTCTCACTTGAAAACGACGATAATCTTCAGAAGACGCTTCGAGTTCTTAACATACTGTCACATCACAGAAGAACCGAAAATGATGCATGAGAAATTTTTGCACAGTCGCGTTTGTACGACCAATAATGACCCATTAGAGTTCACAGATGACAGTTTTCAAAAAAAAAAAAAAAAAACAAACAAACCTTAGAGGCCGTCCAGGTATAGAAAAAAAACACGATTCTCACGTGTATGCCAATGGACAGTTACCACATTTAGAACGATCAAGGGGCATGCAGCTACCTCATTTCGTTTTTATACAATCGAATTAAAAATAACAAGATCGAATTTCATCAAAATTTTTCTAACACCGTGTGATCCTAGACATAATACTTCAGAAAATGCAAAAAAACTATTTTGCGAAAAAATGTCAGTTACCACATATACAGTAACCACCACCCCTACGTTTGATAAGTTTTATCAAACTACCCATCTACAATACTTTTTAAAGAGAATGGAATTATGGATATTCGGAGGGGTTTTGTGATAAACACTTTGTTTTAAGAATTTGTGGATTTGCAACTAAAATATTTGATTTTATTGAATGAGAGAAATACAAGAGGCAGTTCTTTAAAAATGCCTTTCGTTAGGGAGAGGATTTACAGTAGATATTTTTGCTGTAGCAAGCACAGTTTTTTTATTGCACCGCCGGAAGTCTGGATTTAGAAGTCACAGGTAAATATAGGCTCAAGCGACTGATTAAACAGTGGATACGGAGTATTGAAGATGATGTCATATCAGTAGAAATGAGTTAGATGTATTCATGCTTTACCAGGTACTTTTCTGATTTGTTTTTGTTTAGTTCATAAGTCAGATACGTTTCAGGCTCGTGACAGGTTTGATTTACTTATCTTGCGGATAGTATAAAATGTACAAGGTAGAAACTATGTAAGACACTACACCTGAATAAATATTATTATTGTTATTATTTGACAATCTTACCTCATTTTTTGACTGGCGCATTATCTACCTTTTAGAAAAAACTATACATATATTATTTTACATACCTTTTAAGCATCATCAATGAGATCTTTATATTTTCATACTTTGTATAAAGATCATGAAAACAAATTGTTACAAAATCGTGAGAAATTTCAAGAATCTACAAAAAAAGCCTCCCTGCATTTTTTCAATTTTAAAAATTGTTTTATCAAACTCAAAAAATTAGCTCCGATTGAGCTGATAGACAAGTGCTTTTCCATTTGTTTTTTTGTTGTTAGTCACTAAAATATCAGTGGTTTTCTTATTTATTCTTACTGGTTGAGATTTAGACATGAATCTGTTAGAAATTTTTTTATTTTATTTTAAAAATTTTCTTAGAAGCAGGCCATCTATTAAATTTTCTATTCAAGTCATGGATGTATAAATCTATGAAAAAAATAGACACTATCTATGAAAATCACATACATAATATCCACGAAATCGGAGAATGTACAAATTCAAAACATAACAGACATTGAAATCAGTTCAACTTTAAACGATTTCTCAATGAAAATGAGTATAAAAACTTATTTTAATTTGAGTGCTGTTTATGAGATTGCCTATTAAAATTTTAAAATACACGCACTACCAATTTTATATGGGATTTTAACTTTTCTTCAAATATTTTCAAATGATTTTTGACAAGTTTGATATTTTTCTTATAAGCGTGTTGTTTAAAAAATTATTATTACTCAAGATTTTTAAAAAGTATTTGCTTCGAAACTATTTATAAAATTGATCCTGAAAGTAAGGGTGAAAAAATATTTTTTAATAATAACAAATAAGTTTTCTTATGAGTGTAGAAAAATGTTTCTTGGATACATGTATTTTAGCATCATGTTGAACTTATTATATGATGCCAAATACGTGTGTATTTTCCAACATCTCTCGTCAAATTGAAAGCAGATGTATCAAAGCTATTCTTATTTTTTTTCGCCACATTGTATCATCACTCATCCGGTAGATTAATTGACTACACTGTCAAAAAAAATTGGAAATTTCAGACATATTTCATAGACTTTCTCTTAAAATCACGTTCAAAATTTTATGGATATGTATATGAAAAGAGTTTCAAAGAAACTAATAATATTTTTTATTAATAATAATTAAATTTTAAGGGACTACATATTCGTATATTTTATAATATGTTTTGTATATGTATTATCAAATAACGTACAATGTAAATTTTTTGTTTCAATGAAATAGCTCTTGATAAATTAGAAAAAAATCTGCTCCAAAAAAATCCATTATATCGAAATCCACTTGAATTTAAAAAATTTTGAATATTCATTTTTAATGAGAAATCGTTAAAAGTTGAAAAAATTTTATTATCTGCTTTAAAACAAATAAAAACTTGGATTTCATGGAAGGTTTTATTATTTTCATAGACAATGTCTATTTTTTTCATTGATGCGTCCATGACTTTAATAGAAATTTTAATAGACAGTATGGGAAATCTGCTTTAAAGACAGTCTCTTAAATTTAATAGAGAAATTTCTTAGGGTGTATATACATGTATGCTTAAATATGAATATCATTTATCAAAGAATTATGTATTTTTTATGCACTATAAGACGTTTTCTTCAAACCCTGTTTGAAATTGCGAAGACGCGTTCTGTTACCACGTATATCATGTATATATAAAAGATAAACTTTCAAAAATAGACCCTCGCAATTCAATTGATTTTATTGAAAAAACTATAATTGGTATAATCATCTTTCAAGCAATAAATTTAGCAATCATTGCCTTGATATCATTTTCATACACCTGTGAATGATATTTCAAACATGATTTCAAGATAAAACCTGTAAAAGATAAAATCAATTTTTTCGACAGTGTTCGTTTCGCAATTGATTATTTCGACGTTTGAACGAATTGTTCGAATTAACATCGAATAAATCACGTCGCAATTAACATCGCCACTGGCTCCACGGGTGAAAGCACGAATTTTCCCGGCGGGCACGTGCGTGTAGGGAGCCTCGCAATCCCAGCTTTTTGATGCCCCGCTTTCAATTACGAAACGCCCCCGTGAAATTTCGGTCACGTGTTCGCAAAAGGAGCCAAGAAAAACGCCGAGAAAAGAAATCTCGGGAACCTTTTGAAAACGCCGAATCGAGAACTGCATTTTTGATGCGCTTTTTGCGAAACGTTTCGTGACGAAGGGAGCGCGAAAAAGTAGTTGCCGAAAGGAAAGAACACGCGGAAAAAAAATTGCTGATGACAGATTGTTCCCTCGGATGCATAAGAATAAGTTAGTAATTTTAAATCGCTTGGGGCGCGAGTAGCATATTTTCGTGACTTTTTAACGAACCACCGCAAATTCATGAACTTTCGGAAAAACTGGGAAAAACTTTTCCTGCCACCGAGGAAGCTATAAACGGAATTTGCGTGTGTCGTAAAGAGGATATTGCTGAATTGATGAAAGAAGTTGGAACAAACAGGGAATTTTCCTCTTTATTCCTGTTTAATTACAACTTTTCATGCATAAATTTTTTCTTTGTTCCTGTTAATGGTTTTTCGTTTGACAGATTCAATTTCAGTTTAAATACACTTTCTAGGATTTTCCGGTCTTTGATTGCATAATTTCATGCGGTATCGAAAAGAGTTCAAGCTTGAATATTTTCACTTCCTGAGTTAAAAAAATCAGGAATTTGCGTTGGATAAATTTTCGACAAGAGCCGCGAGTGTCGTCACCGATCTTACTTGGCCATCGCAGGAATAGCAATCGTACGGAAAGTTCAAGAAAAAAAGCGAGAGTGAGTGTACGAATTATTAAGGTCTATTTGTCATGGAAAGTGAGCGACGGTGCTTTCGCAAACGATTAGGCTCTGCCGGTTCCTCGCATGGCACGCGCGAAATTTCACTGGTGCGCTTTTGCACGTCGCGCATGTACGAAATGTAACACGTGCTTAATTACGCACCGTCCGGTCTCTGTCCCCAAAATTTCACCAACATTAGTCGAAAAATCAAAGGGGAGTTTAAATTATTGAAAAAAAAAATATTTATTTAATTATTTCAATAGTTATAATCAACATCGTTGTACGAAAAATTAACTCATTCGAACTTTTCAAAATTGTTGAACTTTTGTTTCATGAAATTCTCAACCTTCGAAAATTTTGTAAGTCGTAACTTCAAGTTTGATTATGGTTATTTCCCAATTCCCAATAATTTAACACAGTGTTTAGGTTTCTTAATGCCAAATCCTGGATACACTTTGTTCGATTTTTCGAATTTTTACAATAACTGTAGAAAAATAAGTTCTGATACAAATTTTGCCAATGACAACGTTTCGAAACTATAACTCTCAAATTCCAATCCTAAATGTTGATACTTTTATTTAACCACTCAAAATTAAGGACTCGAAAATTAAAAGATTCTTGATTAATTCTAATTTATAATAGGAAATACTTTTTATGATTGAACTTAATTCTATATGTAACAAATGATTGATCCCAACTTCAGGATTTTTATAGGTATTTTTATTCAAAAAAATTTGATCAACTTCAAAGCTACTATAGACATTTGTAAAAGTAGTGGCGAACGCAGAGAACGGGTTTTAAGGGTCAAACCCCCTCCTACAGTTCGAAAAATATATGCCAAAAAATAAAATTTTACTAACAAATCTATGTTTTATTTCTTAAGTCAATAATTAAACTTTTATTTGGTCGTTTCAATGGATAAACAATGTTAAACAACTGGCCATCGACTTTTTTATTGACAGTTCGCAATTTTAACTGTTGAATCAGACAGACTTTATAGAATAAACTTTCAAATTTTAACAGGTATCTATATGATAAAATTGAATAAAATCAAACTCTAGAATGATGAGTGCTAAAACGATAAATTTTGGTAGCTAAGATGTTAAGTGAAAAAGTAAATATCAACTCAAATTTTTATCTTCAAACATAGAGAAAATGAAACAACTACCCGTCAATATCAAAAATAGTCAATATTCCATATTTTAAAAGTCCAATGACATATTGAAATTCTTAGAAGGTAGATTTTTCATAGAACAGTTAATTGTAATTAGAAATAGAGAAGAATTTTTATATGAAAGAAACAAAAACAAATAGAGGTATTTTCAAATTTGAAAGATTCATTTTGTTCGACTTTGACTTTTTAAAGATTTGATGTGAGTTCTGAAGATTAGGAGCTCATTAGTAAAAAATATGGATAAATGAAGACTTTTCTTGGAAAATTGGGCTAAGGATTCAAAATAAAAAAAGCGAAAAACAGAAACTTGTAAAATGTAAAAGATTTGCCATTTGAAATGGTAAAAATTCAATGTATGTTACCGCCCATTTCGAGAAATGAAAAATTGTAAAATAAGCTATTTGTTAGATGAAGAATATTACTTAAATAGTTTCAATCCAACTACGACGAAATATATCTTTTCGAATGAAATTATTCGTGGTGAATTTGCAAGGCTTTTGTCAATCTAGAAAAGTTGTGCAACATAAATACTGGGACAAAAAAAATTTTTTTATACAATAATTACCGTTTGTAGTTTGAAATTCAAAGAATCAAATAGCTTGACCTTTGAAATTTTCCCAAATTTATGTGAAGTTTATAAGAAGACAATTCATTGTTGACAATTTAGACGCAATAAGAATTGGTGAACCTATTAATACCAAAACACTCCTTTGAAATTTAAATATGTTTTTAAAAAAAGGATAAAAATTCAACATGAGAAACCCTGAAATCTAAAATCAAATCAAAAAATTTGAAATTTAATATGATTCAGTACCCAAACTTGAGAATTCATTATAAATGAAGTAAAAATTTGTTGATTGAAATATTAAAATATTTTAGAAAGATATATATGTTTTTTAAAAAAAAACCCTCCTGAAAATTTTTTCTGGGTGGTACAGAATTCAAAATTCTCACAAAAATCGCGCTATATTAGAAATATTAAAAGGGACGCGTAGAAAAAGCTCTTTTGATGATATTTTTACACAGACATTTTTCCATTGCAGGGAACATAGTTGAAGGTGCACTGTACAGTGCACTGATAAGAAAATTCATTGAAAGATAATCAAAATATTCCGAAATTTATGGAAGTTTGTTAATCATTTATGGTATGTAGCAATCTAGGAAGTAAGTTTTCATAGTTAAGCAAAATTGTAGTCATTTTAATGATTGACAAAATTACAAATGATTTTGGATAAATCGATTGATACAAAATGCAACAACAGTCGTCTAATGTATGAGGTGCATTATATTCTGACAAAATACATTTCATTTATTAAAAAACGCCAGCCAACAACTTTTCTCGGGTTTAATGATAATTTTTCAGTATTCGATTGATTATTTTCCGGCATTTTAAGTTGATAGATTGTTATAAGCAAATGTTATGAATTAAAATTTACAAAAATTTGAAATTCGAATTCTAACTTCATCTTTTAATTTTGAGGTTTGATTTGAAAATAACATGTCTGTAACTACTCAAAGTAAACTTTTTCACTAATTCAAATTTTTTAAACTAAGCACAGTTTTCTAAAATAGAGAATTTAAAGGTTTTGAATTTGAATAATCGATTTGAACTCTAAAACGTCCGTTCAAAAATTTCCGAACAACGTTGTACATTATTGAGAAAAAAGAGAGAAATTTTTAATCTCCATATAATATATTCTCAATACTTTACGTAGACAAGTTTTTTTATTATAAAGTATTGTAAATTGAAATTTACAAAACCTTCAGAATCTTACTCAATATATTTGAAGTTCTCAATCTTAAGTTTTGAAACTTTTACATCGAACATTTGATTCATCATAAAGAAGGAATTTTCTGGTCAGAAGTGTCAAATTTTCTTGTTTATTTATTCAAATTTCAGTGTTATCGCAATCAATATTTTCGCGAAATTCGAATAACGTTCAAATCAACATTCTTAGTATAGTATTAACCAAGCAGAATTTACCAAAATTTATTGATATTTAAACATGTAAAAAATCGAAATTCGGTGTTTTTCAATGTATAATTATCAAGTGTATGTATTTAGCACAAAGTTTTCGACCTTCACAACGTCTCAAGATTCAAGATTTCGATTTCTTTAAGGAACCTTGAAGTGTAAAATTTCTGTATCCGAAACGTCACACTTTCCATCTCTTTTCACACGTCTATGAAAGAATACCTTTCAAAACCTATAAATTTCGAGCGTCCCCCAGCATTGCGTAAAACGTCCATTGAGGTGTTATTGACTTCACTCATTTCATCTCATCCATCTAATTATAATCAACGAATTCACTTTTTTCATGCATTTTCATCGATGCACAGATTTCTGTGCCAAAAAAATTGCTATTATAACGAAACTTCATACCCAGCACTAGAAACTACTGTACCTTACAAACAGTAAACTAACTTGAAAAACTACTTCTGCGAAATAACTTTCCAAATTCCAATATTGAGGATACGCAACCGCTGGAAACTATTCAAACGTGTACATTTTATTTTATTTTTTTCTAATTCTATCTCACATCTAGCGCTTCCTATGTGCGTCAATGTCGGTCAATATCTTGCACAACGAAACGCCGAAAAAAAGTCCTATTTTCCGACTCAAACTTTTTATTATTCCTCTATTTTCTCGTAAGTTTTTTCAGAAAAAATTATAATCCCGTGCTTAATGCAATTCGTCAAATTTTACATGTTACTTCGAAATTAGAGTTTCACTTGCCGCTTTGACTGAATTTCAATGCATTCTAATGCGTTTCTCTACAGAAAATGTATTTCATAAGAGCTGGAGAGAACTTCGAAAAATTTAGTAACAAACTTTATTGCATAAATCTAAGTGTAATAGATAACAAGAAAAAGTTCAATCTCACTAAACCAATGTTCGTTAAAATTTCTAGCTTACTTACCATTCAACATGCCAATTGTATCTAGTGAGAAAATTTTTGCAACACTCGAAGTTTTCCAAAAATATTCTTAGGATATCAAAAAATTAATAGAAACGTTTACTATGAAAAAAGAAGCACCTCAATTGTTCGGAATTCTTTTCAATCCTTTTCAGAAATACATAACAATGTAACATGATTGATTTATTATTTAACATACCAATCGTCTTCAATCAGAATATTTCTTCAATACTTACAAAACATTCGAAAATTGATTGTAAAAAAATTGATGATAAATATTAAAATACGCTTCAAAAAATTTCAAACGTTTCAAGTCGTGAAATAAATTAACAACACAATTGATTGAAATATCATGTCAACCGTTTTTGATGGGTAAATGTTCACGATACTGAAATTTCTCCAAAAATATTCACCAAACATCTTCAATGCGATAGAAATACCTTCGATAAAAAGATAAAAAGGAAAAATAATCCTTAATTATTATCAATCGCTCCGTGCACTATAGAGAAACAACGATTGACGTACTGTTAAACATGTCAATCATAATCAACCTGAAAAATTTTTGCCGTACTCAAACTTTATTAAAAATCTTTTCGATTGTTTTCAATCGTTTTAAATAGTCCACGTTAAATATTGTACGATTTGTCTACGATTGAACATGCCAATCGTATTAAATCAGAAAATTTTTTCTATACTTGAAAAAACATTGAAAATCCGAATGTAGAAAAACTAACGATATGAAAAAATGACTTGAATATTTTCAATTATTGTCAATCGTTTTTAATCTAAAAAAGTTAAGTAACAACACGATTGACTTACGATTAAACATACCAATCGTATCCCATCGGTAAATTTTGACATCAGTCAAATTTTTCAGAATGATTTTTTGAACAATTAAAATTTCTGCATTTTCAATTGTTTTTTATCGTTTTGAGTCATGAACAAGCAGGTAACAACACAATTTATTTGCCATTTAATATGGCAGTTGTATTCAATCAATATATGTCTGCAATACTTTAATTTTTGAAAAAATATCAACTATGCATCAAAAATACTATTATAAACGTTTGATTGAAACAAAAAATTCTCCTTAATCATTTTCAATTACTGTGGATGCTATAAAGTAACGCGATTGGCATACCATTGAACATGTCAATTCTAATCAATCTGAAATTTTTTCTTTTTGCAGTATTCAAACTCCGTTAAGAATATTTCCAATCACTTTTAATCGTTTTCGAAAATCAACGATAAATACATCCGATTCATTTACAATTAAACATTTCAATCGTATTTAATTGAAAAAAAAATGTTCTATACCAATTTAAAAAAAATTGAAAAATCTAATGTAGAAAAACTCATGATTAAAAAAAAACGACTTGATTATTTTCGATTATGGTGAATCATCTTTAATCGTAAGAGATAAATTAACAACACAATTTATTTACCGTTTAACTTGCCAATCGTATCTAATCGGAAAATTTTCGTTATACTCAAATTTTGCAGTATAATTTTCCAACCGTTCAAAATTCGATAATTTTCTTTCGTTTCCAATCGTTTTCAGTCATGAACAAAAAAGACACAACACGATTAATTCACCATTTAACATGTAAATCGATTTCAATCGGCAAATGTCTGCAATGCTCTAATTCTTGAAAAAATATTAACCATCGAAAATTCAATAGGAAAACAATTGTTCAAAAGAAAAAATACTCTCTAATCATTTTGAATAACTATGTATGCAATAGAGTAACATGATTGGCAAAGCATTGAACATGTCAATTATAATACATCTGAAATTTTTTTTCCAGTATTCAAACTTGCATGAGAATATTTCTAATCGTTTTTAATTGTTTTAAATAATCCATAACACAGCCACACAAAAAAAAATATTTTTTCGGGTCTGGAGGTCAGACCATGTTGACTATATATTTTCGGGGTCCCTGAATCCGAATCCGAGGTCCAAAAAACCCCAGCACGTCAGGGTTCTGACATAACCTCAAAAAACCTCATACAAAATTTTATTTGAGTCCGGGGATCAGACCATGTTTATTATGTTTTTTTAGTCGCTGAATCCGAATCCGAGGTCCAAAAAACCCCAGCATGTCAGGGTTTCGACATAACCTCAAAAACTTTATAAAATTTTTTTCCGAGTCCGGGAGTCAGACCATGTTTACCATATGTTTTTGGGGTCGCTGAATCCGAATCCGTTGTCTTAAAAACTCCAGTACGTCAGGATTTTGATTTGCAAAGAAACTCGCGAAATTTATTCATCCGACTTACGACGTGTGTCTGCATCCAGGGCACCTCCTCGCGGTGACGGCGGGCAACGGAGTGTGCCTGTGATTCAGCTAAGTCCCTGGATTACGTCTTTCGTGCCGTCATGGCAGGCGCACGCAAGCGTTTTACGATGCTGAGAGTCGAATCCTCAGTATTGGCGGCTGGTCAGGGTGAGAAAGCGGGCCCGCAGGCGTCGTCATCAAGCGACCGCAGTTTCACATTAGTTGGTGACTTGGCTAATGTGAAATTTAATGCTACAAGAAAGCGGCCCGAAGTTTCGCAATCACATGATTGTCATGCGAATCATGACAATTTTTGTTACGTTTGTTCCAAGTATGAAGTTACATCTTTGCAAAAAAAGATTGACAATAACATTTGCAACTTATACGAAGAAATTTTCAATTCAAAGATGGATCAACATAATAGCTGGGTTCCGCGTGTCATTTGTAACATGTGCAAAAAGATGTTGTATCGATGGAAGGCGGACAAAAATAAAGAGAACATCAAATTCATCACTCCAGCAATTTGGAGAAAACCTAGTAGCGCAGAGGACTGTTACTTTTGCTTAAATAATATTAAAGGCATCAACATAAAAAACAAAAAAAAATTCTATATAACAATGCTCCATCAATGACGGCTCCCGTTATAGTTGATCAAGTTAAATGCCAATCCAATATTGATCGTGTTACTGAAGGTATCAAATCCGGAGAACTAGATGAAGAAAGTGATTTTTCGAGCGACGACAACGATAGCAGAGGCTCAGAGTACACGTCAAATGAAAAAGTACCTTCAATTCCTTCATTGGTATCGCAGTTTGAGTTAAATGATCTCGTTAGAGATTTAGGTTTACCAAAAGATGGTTCTGAGCTTTTGGCTTCATTTCTGAAAAAGAAAAATCTTCTAGAACCTAAAACAAAAGTTTCTAATTATCGAAACCGAGACTTCGAATTCCGTAAATTTTTTACGAAGGAGGAAGATTCATCTTTAGTATTTTGTACCGATGTCGAGGGTCTCATAAATCAGCTGAAAGAGAATTCTTACAAAGCTTCTGATTGGCGACTCTTTATAGACTCTTCGAAACGAAGTATAAAGGCGGTCTTACTTCACAACACGAACGTTTATGCTCCTGTACCGATTGCTCATTCTACTGTCATGGAAGAGAAATATGACAATATGCAAATACTTTTACAGAAAATTCAATATGAAAAGCATTTATGGCTAATATGCGGAGATTTGAAAATAATAACCATGCTGCTTGGACAACAGTCAGGATTCACTAAATATCCTTGCTATTTGTGTTTGTGGGGTAGTAGAAATGGAGAAAATCACTACAGCAAGGCGAAACAATGGCCAGTAAGATCATCGCTAACTCCAGGTTCTAATAACATCATCAATGAGTCTCTTGTGGATCCATCGAAAATTCTCATTCCTCCGTTGCATATAAAGCTTGGTCCCATGAAACAATTCGTCAAAACCCTTGATAAATCAGGGGCATGTTTTCAATACCTTCAATCCAAATTTCCGAAACTTTCTGAGGCTAAGTTGAAAGAAGGAGTATTCGACGGACCACAAATTCGAACTATGTTCAAAGATATAAATTTCATTGGTACAATGAATCGACTTGAGAAAGCAGCCTGGTTTAGTTTTAAAGATGCGGCACAGAACTTTTTAGGAAATAACAAATGTCCGAAGTATAAAAAGATTGCTGGCAAAATGGTTGAAGATTTTAGAAAGCTAGGATGCCTGATGAATTTGAAATTACATTTTTTGCATGCACATCTAGACAAATTTCCAAATAATCTAGGTGATTTTAGTGAAGAGCAAGGCGAACGCTTTCACAAAGATATAAAAGTCATGGAAACTCGATATCAAGGAAGGTGGGATGCAAATATGATGGCAGATTTCTGTTAGATGTTGAAGTGAGATACATCGAAAGAAGATAGAAAGCGTAAATCACTGCATAGATCTTTTGATGAGAAAAGAACCCGCTATAGTAGCAAACAAGAGTCTGACATTTGATTTATGCGTCTGGTTTTTCGATCGTCTATTCCAATCGTTTAATTTTTGAGTTCGTACACTTGAGTCATTCGTTTCCTATTGTAGTCATGTAACTAGTCATTTATTCTAGTAGTTGAGAATTCTACACATCATTTTTCATATTGTAGATATATACAATTCATTTATTTAATCATTTATTTATTCTTGGTAATCATTTCACAAATTTAAATTTTTATTGCCAAAAGCCCATATACGGGCTATATGATGTACAAAATCCGATCGTGCAACCTCCTCGCGGTGTACATCGGGTAGCGCTGATGCCGACGGTCCTATATACTTTTGTTTTGAGGAGTAAATAGGGTTTATGGGTTAAACTGATTTTTGTTCAATATACGGCTAAAGTCAAAACGTTGAGGCGTTAAATAGCTTAGATAACGGGATATTTTGAAGGTTATGTCAACAACCTGACATTCTATTGTTTTTTGGACGACGGATTCGGATTCAGCGACCCCAAAAACATATGGTAAACATGGTCTGACCCCCGGACTCGAAAAAAAAAATTTTATAAAGTTTTTGAGGTTATTTCAGAACCCTGACGTGCTGGGGTTTTTTGGACCTCGGATTCAGATTCAGCGACCAAAAAAACATATAATAAACATGGTCTGACCTCCAAACCCGAAAAAATATTTTTTTTTGTGTGGCTGTGTAATACATACGATCCATTAAAAATTAAACATCCTAATCGTATTTAATCGAAAAAACATTTTTATACTCTAAAAGACATTGAAAAATCGAATGTGCAAAAACTCACGACAAAAAATACGACTTGTTTATTTTCGATTATTGCCAATCGTCTTTAATCGTAAAAGATAAAGTAACAACTCGGCTTATTTACCATTGAACATGCCAATCGTATTCAATCGGAAAATTTTTGTAACACTCAAATTTTACAGTATAATTTTCCAATCATTTGAAATTCGATAATTTTCGATCGTTTCCAATCGTTTTCAGTCATGAACAAGAAAATCACAATACGATTAATCTACCATTTAACATGTCATTCGATTTCAATCGGCAAATGTCTGCAATACTCCAATTTTTGAAAAAATATTAACCATTGAAAATTGAGTAGGAAAATACTCGATAAAGAGAAAAAATACAGTCCAATCATTTTGAATAACTTTGTACGTTTTAGAGTAATGCAATTGGCATACAATTGAACGTGTCAATCGTAATCAATCGAAAAAGTTTTTTGCACTATTCAAACTTTCAAAAGAATGCTTTCAATCGTTTCCAATCATTTTGAATAGTTCACAATATAGAAACACTATTAATTTATAATTGACCAATCCAATCGCATTCAATCGGAAAATTTTTTCTATATCTACTCAAAAAACATTCATAAACTGAATATAGAAAACTGACGATAAAAAAATGCCTTCATTCTTTTCAATAGTTCTGAATCGTTTTGAATTGTGAATAATAAAATGAAAACACGATTGACTTACTATTGAACATGTCAATCATATCTAATCTGTAAATTTTTACAATAGTCAAATTTTCACTAAAATATATTCACCAAACATCAAAAAATCGATAGGAAAACTTTCGGTAAGAAAGAAAAATTCTACTCAATTATTTTGAATTATTTTGAGAAGACCTCTATAGAGGAACACACTCAATTCACAATTAAACATGCCAATCGTAACCAATCGAAAATGTTTTCCGCTTCTCAATTTTTCCTGAAACTATTTTCCATTTACAATAATGGACAATAAAGAAACACAATTAAATCATTAAACATATAAATGTCGTCCATTTGAAAAATTATTTCTACATACATTCATAAAACGTTTAAAAATTGATTGTAGAAAAATCAAGATTAAAAAAAAGTACAGCTCAATTTTTTTTTCTATCGTTCGGAATTTTACTTCTACGCTATGAACAAAACGATAGATTCACCATTGAAGACTCAAATGGTACCTAATTAAAAAAAAGTTGCCCAGTCATGCGTTAATTTTCGAGGGTAGAATTTCGGGAGAAGCAAAATTATGCGTCGTCAAAAGATCGACGTGCATTATGTATTTGAATTTGAAACCTGGACGCTAATTGACCGGTCCCCAAATTCATACAAAGCTCACGTCGCTAATCCACAAATAACGATTCTCCCGTGAGGTATCTCATCAATATTCTACTCGTGCCGTTCGCAGGTAGGTATTCTTGATCCACGAGTTTTGAAAGTCCCATTACGAAAGTATTACCACATCCAAGACGTCCAAATACCATTTCCGCGTTTTTATCCTCGGGCCATTTGGCGTTTTCAAGATCAAGAACACCACTTTTTCTCAACGAATCAAGTTCTGCTGATTTCAACGATTGCAGAAATTCATTGATGCTTCCATCCATTTTATTCCTTTTTTTTTACGCAACGGTGGGAAAGTAACACCGTCTGCTTTTTATCACGTTTTCTGGAATTTATCATAGACTTAGTTTTTATCTTTCATATTTGTTTATTTGAAAAATATACTACCTTTGGGATTTTGCAATTTTGGATCTTTGACGATAGGGTTTGAATTGTACAGTTTTTCGATTTTTGTTTAATTCAAAATTTTTAAAAAGTATAGCTGTTGGGATTCAAAGTCGTAAGTTTTTTATTTTGGTCCTGTTTTTCATTGACGTATTTAAAAAATAAAAACCAATTTTCATGATTTTTCAATCACTGTAGTTTTAGGTAATTTATTTTCTTCAGTGCTAATGCGATTTTCAGGGATTTATTAATTTTTCATGGATTTCTGTATAAATTTCTAGAATTCGATGATCTACGGTTAAAGGTTAGTTTTTTAATAGATTTTGAAGAAAATATATACATAAATTGGACGTAATTATAATATTTCTAGGATTTCTGTATTTTTTGTCGCTTACGAGAACCGGTAGTATTTTTGGGTGATTTTTCAGATTTTTAATATTTGTATAAATCGATCCATAGATTTGTATAATCCGATGTTCCGAAGAAATTTAATTTTTTTATGGGTTTTCGAGAAAATAATATACACTTTTTTTTAATGGTGGGGCAAGTAGAGAGAGAACGGCTCGACCGATTTTCATAATTTTTTTTTTACTAAGCCTAAAATAATGCTTTATAAATTGACATTTCCCGATTTTGCAAAACAAATTTGTTTAAACAGTCTTTTGCAAAAAACGACAAAAAAAAATTAACTTTTTCACATTTTTTGCTTTTATTTGATCGAAAAATTTTTTTTTCAAAACCAAGAATGTCAAGTTATAGTAGACGTAAATACCTAAAAAATTTATATAAAAATTTTTTTTGTAGATTGAGTTCCCGAAGCTGTACAAGTCCCACCGTTTGCTTCTGCAAAATGTGCAGGTGCGATTTTGAAGGCTTGGATTCGCGAACGTGGCAACATTTTTAGAAAATGACATTTATCATTTTGTAGTATATTGAATAAACTTCATTTGTGCCAAATTTGGGGTTCCTATCGTTTATAGTTTTCCCGCAATCCACGCGCAAAGTTTGTGAACGATTTCAGCTGTTTAGGTGTATTTCCCCCCTTAAGGTTTTTTTTTCAGATTTCCAGTATTTCTTTAGATAGCTCATAGAAATAAAAAATCACATATAATAAAATTAAAAGATGAATGACTTTTAAGTACATATCTGCATGAACTTTTCATAAACCAGTATCTTTTCTGTAGATTTCTAGTTCTTTGAGTATATAATTAGTATTTTTTTTTTTTTGTATTTACAGGATTTCGTAGATTTTCTGGTTTTTGAGTCGATCTCTAAGTAGATTTTCGAAATTTGATGGTTTCGGAATAAAAGTTGAAAATTTTCGAAATCATTATATGCGCATAGATTTAGAGTATTAAATTTTAAAGGATTTTTTATTATTTTTATTGATTTCTAGTATTTTTGTGTATATCTGTACAGATTTCTAAAATTCTATGCTCTAGGGTTAAAATTTTTAAGCATTTTCAGTATTTTCATATACCAATATCAACATGTATAGGTTTTTAGTATCTTATACACACTTTATTTCATCGTATTTCTTAGAATTGATAAAATTTTGTAGTTTTTTCTTGTACTTTTATAGATATGTATTTTAATATTTTGAATATATTCCATTGAAGAAAATAATGCAATAGCAATCATACATTTTTTTTTAAATATAAAAAAGATTTTTAATTATGTCACTGTGAATTGAAAGACTTGGTAATTTCAGAAATTTGAAATTTGAGAAATAAGTTTGATAAAATATTGAAAAAGTACCAATTGTTCTAAAAAGTTCATTGCAGCACTCGCGTATTCAATTTTTAACGTCTTTTTCATCAAATGGGAAGATGCAGGAATTGTAAAATAAGTAAATGCAATTTCTCACAAAAGTCTTACGAATATGAAAAGTAAAACTTCAATTAGGGATTGAAAAAATGAAAAAATTGTAAAAAAAAATTTTTTTTCAATTGAAATACTTGATAACTACTAACTACTGGTACTGATTTTTTATCCAGCCACCCTTACTCTCGTAAGATACAGATGGTTTATAACCTCATATACAAGGCAATTAATATAGGTGATAAAGAATTCCAGATAAAGAATTTTGAGATTGTGAGGAAAATTTTAGGAATAGTAATTACCCAGATGAGTTTATTGAGATATGTACTCGGAAAAGGATCAAGATGAGGGTTTTTTCACGATCAATTGATAATGACTTTAACAGAGAGAAACGATCGATTTCATTACCTTACGTTGATGGCATTTCACGGACATTTGGGAGAATAAAAAGGAGATTTAATTCGGATACAATTTTTCATGGGGAGAATAAAATTAACAATATGATAATAAGGAAAGGTAAAGATAGTATTTCAAAGGAGAATAATCAGGGATTGGTCTATGCATTAAAATGGAACGATTGTTGTTCAGTAGGACAAACTAAGAGGAAATTAAAGATTGGGATTAATAAACATGAGAATAATATAAGACGTCCTTTAATTACTCATTCAGTTGTTACTGAGCATCATGTAAGAAATAGGCATGACTTTGAGTGGAAGAATCTTCAAATATTGAATATAGAGATGAATTTAAAAAAAAAGACGGATTGCTGAGATGATATTTATAAAGCAAATAGATATTTTATTGTATTAATAAACAGATGGACAGTATTAACTTGAGTGCCAAAATTATCATAACTTGTTAGGTAAAGTTTTGTTGAAGTGAAATATGATCGATTGTTATCTGTATTCTTTCAATTTTTATATGGTATGACTCGGTCGTGACTTTTTTAAGTCACGTTTCATGGTTCATTACAACACCTGGTTTTACCATAGAAGTGCTGATCTTTTAGAATTTTTGGAAATACTTTCGATTTTGATGACATCACATGGCAATGGAATTTTGAGAATTGAACTATGGTGTAAATAGTTTCCTAGGTTTCTGAACTTTGATGTAAGTCCTGTTTGCATTGTATTTTTATTTAAATTTGTTTTGTAAGATTTATTGTATTTTTAGAAATTTTTTGAGAGAGACTGTATTTACCAGTATTTACGTATTGGATTTCTATTCAGATACCTGACAAGGGTCATGTCAGAATTGAGTGGCCGAAAGCTTGTAAAAAAAGGAAAAAAAGAAAAAGAGGGAAAGAAGTATTAAATTGATGTATCATCTAAGATTATCTGCTGTGCATCATTTCCTCGTCTAAACTCCGACTAACTAGATGTTGGTGGCTCCTATGATCAATAGAGATTGATGAGAAGTAATTTAATAAACTTCTGATTTTACATTTAAACACTTTTCGAATAATCGAAATAGAAAAATTTTGAACCAATGAAATAGGATTTCTCTGGAGACCTTCGATTTCAAAATTGGAAAAACAAGTAAAATGTTAAAACGTCATTTAAAATTTAAATTATAAATTTACAAAAACTGGTGATTTAATTATTTTGGATTTAACAAAAAAAAAATTAATCGTTATCATAAAAAATATCTATATTACAGCCTAGAAACTTCAGGACAAAATTTTTCGAACTTCTAATAGGCACGAGAAGATGAAACGATTCTGAGGTTGGAATTTCAAAATGAAAAAAAAATTTTTTGTTTGAAGAAACTTTTACATTTTTCCCTTGAATAATAAAGACTCTACACTTTAATCATGCTTCATTTTTAAATTTTAAGATGTATTACTTTCAAAACTTCGAATAAATGTCTTTCACAACATTTGCATAGAACATTTGAATAACAGACAAAACGTTTGTAATTAATTGATATATCAGGTGCGATTTACGTATAAATACATTTAAGTTTAAAAGCTCTGAGAAAAGAAATATTTCGAAAATCCAGTATGTAGGTACCCAAATTGAATATTTAATTTCAAAATCGTTAATAGTACTAAATTTTATTTAATCATTTTTCTATGTGAAGAGTCAAAAGTTCTTTAATTAGGATAAAAATTTTCAACATATTGGTTCAGAAAAAGAATCTGAAATACGAAAAAAAAACCATTATGCAAAATCTAAACATACCATGATTGTGAAATTTTTCATCAGAATTCATTTTGTACGTTACGTTACATTCACATGTATTACATAAAATGAAAAAATTTACAGCGGGAAACATCAGACATTATCATAGCTCACTTTTTAATTCAATAAATGACGACATTTCTGCAGTCTACGATTACAATTTTAAAATGACGAAAACAGTAACTTTTTCGGTTTTTAAACTAGTAAAAACTTGCTGAATAAAAACCTTAAATATCGATTCGACATAAGAAATATAAAATAACTGAAAATTATCAGAAAACTTTAAAAGATACAAAAAGCACTCATCTAAGTATAACAAATATAAATGTCAATGTATTATAACGGTTTTCCATTCATATTTTTTTCCTTTCACTTTAAAATTTTATACATTGTAAAAGACTTCTGTTTCCAAAAAATATTAAGTATACTCTCAATTTTCGTTTCAAAAGTAAGTTTGCTCAATTCCAGCTAAATTTGCAAGAAATTCAAGATAATTTCTCAACTTTTATTGGAAATGTGTTAATCTCAGAGTCATGATGTAATTCCTATAATTTTTCGAATAGGCAATTTGCATTTTTTTGATCTTGAATAACTCAAATTATCAGTGTACGCACTCTCTAATACACTAAATATTTTCTTTTTCATTGTATACAAAAGCTTTCATCGAAATCGATGCTTAAATAAATCCATTTCTCTCAAAGAAAGTTCTACACACTTCAAAAGTGGAATGCCGAAACCTTTTCAGGTTTTTTTGGTACTTGAGAAGAAGCGAAATCAAAAACGGTGTTTGACGATATTTCTGTTTGTTGAATGTGTGAATAATACGTATGGTTTGTTTCGGATTTTTTTTCATACCTGCATCTTAATCAAGCATAAACGTTCTGAAACAGAATGTAAATTCAAATAGGTATCAGTTTTGAAAATTCTTTTCACTGAAACTCGAAAAACATGAAATTTTCAATTCAATTTTTTGATAAAATAAGACAATTTCCTAGCAAAAATTGCAATTTCGTACATTCCATAGCTTTATGATACAAGTATGAGGTCATAAAACTAAAATGTAAATGACCATGAATACTTCGATAAAATATGAAAATTTTCAGGCGAAAATGGAGACCATTCATCAGAATAAGTCATATCCAGCAATGTTCGTTTTTTACTATGCGAAAGTAGTTCTTCATAAAAAACTGAATTTTTTTTACGGGAATGTCAATTAAAACAGATATAGAATATTTCTAAAAATAAGACTTGAATCCTCAAATTCGAG